>BLBF01000007.1:38252127-38310397 GCA_015471245.1 Laticauda colubrina | reverse complement strand
TAGATAGATAGATAGATAGATAGATAGATAGATAGATAGATAGATAGGCAGGCAGGCAGGCAGGCAGGCAGGCAGGCAGGCAGGCAGGCAGGCAGGCAGGCAGGCAGGTCGGTAGGTAGATATACTGTCCCAATGAAAGGCTATATGGCCCATCTATTCAGTCATATGGACTGAAAGGAGGTGGCAAAATGATCCCCAAACTTCTTTGTGCCCATTTTGGAAGGTTGCTGTTATATATGTGTCTTTTACCTACTTGGAACATATCGTGGAGGAAAGATAGGATGTAGCTTTATGTAACACTGGCAAAGTAACTGCTAAGATTTCTGTTGAAAAAAATGTGAAAGGTATGCATACTGCTTTGAAAGTGCAAGTAATGAATATACTTCAATCACAGCTTTCATGTATGTAGATTCATAGCATGAAGCAACATCAACAGATTCCAATAATGTTGATACTTGTATTGTGTATATTGTGTTGCTTTGGTGCAGGAGTGTCAAACTCATGTGACGTATCGGGACTTTTTTCCCCTTCGCTAAACCGGGGCTTGGCCAGCATGTGACACATCCAGCCCACAGGTCGGAAGTTAAGACACTTTAGTGTCTCGACTGGGACAAAAGTTTTTCCATTTTTTGATTCTGCATCTCGTACTGCAGTGTTTCTTAAATTGTTTGACTCCTGTACCCATGTTCCCATGATACTGAATATCATTAATATAGGCAACCCTACCGAAATATATGAATCTTGGCAGTGGCACCATCTCAATTTAAAAAACATTATCTTAAGGGGTTCAACTTTGTGGGCTTCTGAATTTACAGGGCTACCAGAATGTTGTATCTTTTAACTGTTTGCCAGGCATGTGTATGGCATGCCCATTTGTATTTTAAGTGCTCCTTTAATTATTTAGAACTGGTCTTGCAACAAACTTTTGCATTTCAAATTTGATCTCTGATTAAATTCTTTAGGATTTGCCTCTCTCCGTCACACACTGTATTACTTGAAGTTTCCACATTTTTAGTTTTCTCATTGAGATTTTCTTAGAGGCTTCTTTCAGGGGTGGGATTCAAATGTTTTAACGACTGGTTCTGTGGGCGTGGCTTAGTTGTTGGGCGTGGCTTGGTGGTCATGTTATTGGCGGGGCATGGCCAACTCAATATCACTCACATCTTCTCGCCTGGCCTCTCATGGCTGTGGAGATGCTACAACAGTCATAAGTGTGAAAAATGGTCATAAGTCACTTTTTTCAGTGCCATTGTAACTTTAAATGGTCACTCTACCCAAGCAAAGTACCAGCAAAGGAGGGAAAAAAAAACTCCAGAGATGTTCCTGAGACAGGAAGTCTAGTTCTGCCAAGAATGTAATCAGGGTCAACGGAGAGGCAGTTTCTGTAAGCAACACCAGAATGTTTCCTTCCTGCCTTCCTGACAGGATTAGGCCAGTAATTTCTTCTAACAACCGATTCTCTAAACTGCTTAGAATGTTAACAATTGGTTCTAGCGAATAGGTGCGAGCTGGTAGAATCCCACCCCTGGCTTCTTTGGGTCATACCCCATTTATCTGTAAAGGACAGTATTTTGTGGTAACACTTTTTCCAACTATTGCAAATGTTCTATCTGGAACCCCTTAAAAATGAACTGGAGGCTTCAGTTAATATAAAACATCATGAGCAGTTATGAGTATAGATCATTGGACACATATTCACTTTGTGGGTCCCAAATTTGATTCCTATTACCTTCTAGGAGCAAGGTAAAGTGATGGTTTTAACAATAAAGTCCTTTACAATTTTGGTTCACTAGCAAGACTGCATCTCTCCAATAGAGTTGGACCATTATTTTAATCAATGTCAAGAGAAGCAGCTGACTTTAGGTCAGGAGGCCCAAAACCTGGAAATAGCTTTCTAGAATGAGCTACCATTGAGTTATCTGCTTCCAAAGTTTTGTGGCCTGAAGCTTGCGCTATATTTGGAGTTTAATTATGTTTGTTTTTATTTTTATATTTAATTGTATATTCATACTTGTGTGAACTACTGAGATCTTATGATTATAGCAGGATACAAATTGAGAAGAGCATGTTCAAGGACACTTTAATGAAGATCTCAAGATCACCGTATCGAAAAAATAAAAATGTAACAATAGATGGCAGAACTCAATATGAAACAAAAATATTTTAGGCAATTTCAGGGAACACAACAATTACTTTACATACTGCAGTTGCTTATGGGTAGGAATCTGTCCTTTTAAAAGTTGCAATCTGTCCTTTTTAAAACTTTCACCTGCGTCTTTCTTCTTCTATCTGTCTCATCCCAGTTTAAATTTTACATTAAAATAGCTATGGTGTACTTTTGATAAAATTAACAGCAGCCTACAAAAGTATATGCCTTTCCAATAAAATGTGCTAACAGATTTCTCATTTCTGGCTACCATAGAGTAATACAGCTTTCCTTCCACGTTCTCTGGAAAGAGGAACTGATATTTCTTGGCTTTGTATCAGGATAATAATAACCACTATAAATCTTGATCTGATGGCACATTCATGACCATGTGTAATAGAGAAATGGAAGGACTTTATATTCTCCAACTACTATTTGAATGGAGTTCCTAAAATTGTAGTGGAAAGTCCATGTTTACATAACTGCATGTCAAGAATTTAATATATAAAAATTGAGTTTGAGATCACTATTGGTTCAGTCCTAAGAAGAAAAAAATAGGATGAAATCCTATACATGCTGAGAATGCTTAACAAGATTTAACCAAGTAAAAATGCATACTGCTAAACTAGCAGACATCGTAACTTGAAAGCATGACTGAAGAAAGTCAATTCTATTTTGTTGAAATGTACTTTAAAAATGGATGTGTAAACACCAACCTTAGAAGAAGACAAAACTGGTAGGAAAAAGTATATAGCTTTTTCAAAATCATTAGCAATAAACATGCTGATTGATAAAAATCACAAGCAACATGTATAATGAAAGAGAATGTCTCTTTCTCGTAAAGATTTAACTGCAGAAAAAATGCAGGAGTGAAACATAGCTCCTGATCTTTCCTACTGGAGAAGAGCAATCCAGCAAAATTAGCAATTCAATAAAATTAGATTTCCTGGAAAAGAAGCTAGTATTTTGCTTGAAGAGTTGCTAAAGCACAGTGTCAAACCAACTCAACCATGGGAAGTAACAGATGAGTAAAATAAAAGCTTCATTTTGGTGATCATCTGTAAAAATAGGAATAAGAATATTATTGGATTATACTGTTTCATTATGTAAGCATGACATTCTTTATATACTTATCTCAAAACTGACTGCACAACAGAAGCAAGCAGGTATGAAAGAAATAAATTAGTATAAGGTCAACTTCCTCCACACATGTACAACTAGATTCAAGACTTCAAACTATGTATTTGAAATGGGTAAATTTAAAATAATATGTATCACATTATTCCCTCCCCCTATGCTTTAATGGATAATCTTTAGAGAACGAAGCAACAACATTCAGCTTGCAAAATGCCTGTAGTAAATGAATATGGAAAATGAAAAATATGGAATTAGATACTGAAACAGAAAATACTGGAAATATTGTTTAAGTCTTTTTTATACATCACTAAAGGCGACTTTTACAAGACAGGATGTTATTTTATCCATTTGCAATAATTTTTTCTCCTTTGAAAAGAATGAACTCTTAGGTAGAAAGATACAGACATCTAAATAAGAAAAAATAAACTGGTACACTGGGAAAACATTTTCTAGATTTAGAACACTCCCTTAATATCCTGTTCATTTCTGGTAGCAATCCCTCAGTAAGAAAATTAAAGAATACCACAAGGGAATATTATGTGTCATCTCTGCATCTGCTGCCAGCAAATGTTTACCAGAGAGTCATACATTTTTCATGCTAAGTAACCTAAAACGTTAATAAGAATTCTTGACTGCTATTCTATCTATCCAACATGAAAACTTATACAAGATATTATCTAATTAGCCTGCCACTTGATATCATTGTCTAAACATTCATTTATTCATATTCCTTATTGTGAACTGAATTGTGCCATTGCACCATCATAAAAACAGATATACAGTAACTTTTAAGCAAGAATGCAATCGAATGAATTTATTCAGAAATAAGGTTTACTAATATTTAACAAACCTTTCTCCCAAATAAGCTTGTATAAGATTGCAAAAAAGGGAAGATGGAGAAATGAAATCTGAAGGTATTCGGGGGAGAAAAACAGCCCAATATTTTTAAATTTAAATTTATCTTTTATAAATGTAAGTACTGTATAATGAATGTATTCTTCCTGAGGTAAATTTTAAAATGAGAAGAAAAGACAGAGCTCTAGAACAATCTAACTACTGTTAATACCTGAAATTAGGTGCTTATTAATCTCCAATGGACAAATTATTTTTAAATACTGTTATTAAGAACACACCTATATATACCTAAACAATATGTATTACAAATACTCATGATCATTTCCATTATTTTCAATGTTTTATTAAAAAAATAAATCTTTGTCAACATGTTTATCAGCTTGCTGCACGAATGATCCTTTACCATAATATTAAGAGAGAAACATTGCATTCTTCACATCTTGAAAAGGAATACAAGCTCCAGGCCATTCTCAGGAACAGAACCAAACAAATAAAAACTAGGATAGGCCGAAACCTAATAAAAACAAAAGCAAAATCTAATTTCATATAAATCCAAATATTGCAACAAATAATCTTGCACGAGAATGTGCATTTTGCTATGTAAAGTTTTCCTACAATGTGTTCAAGTAATACTAAAAAAAAAAAAAGTAAATTACATTTGTTGTCAACCCCTTGTTTATTCTTGTTTCTCTTTTCTACTGCTACTCGGACAAATTTTAGACATAGACTGGAAAATGTAGAATAAATGTTTGTCTTTCTTTCCTAATACCAAGAATTGATTTTACGTTAATTTGAGGGAACAAATAATCTCAATTCATTTGTTTTAATACTGATAGTGTTATGAGAGCCCTACTATTGTGCATCTATTAAAAATAATTTATGGAAAGCTTTGCCACTAAGTTACAATCCTATTATTGTTACACTGAAGTCTATAGGTTTTAAACAAAGTAAATGCAGGGTAGCAGACCAAAGCGATGTATTCTTCGGAAATTTTCTTTGGCAAAAGCAATCTCTGATCGTGTACAAAATAGGACTATTGTGTAGGTGCCACCAACATAATAATAGTAAAAATTGGGTGCAAATATAATATTTTCTACATAGAATGTTCTACTGTGAAAAGGGTGAAAAGGATTGTTTGTTGCAATGGCAATATTGCCTGTTTCATCTACAATATTTTTCATTTATTACATCAAAGGCATCCTCCTTCCCAACAAGAAGAATTTCTTTTTAACAAAGGCATTATTCAACAAATATATTTGCAAAAGTGTTTCAGTTCCCTTATGTGAGGGCAATATCTTGTATTTTTAAAAATGTAGTAGGACCTAGTTGCTTCCTTTTGGATTTTTATAAGTGGGTAGAAGGCGGCTATTGTCTTTTTACACAATTTAAAAATCAAATTGCATCATGGAAATAATGCCAACAAGATGACTTAGAATTATTAGAGATTTCTAGTTAAGTAAGAAGCAAGCAATGATATCGAGCAATATTTTGGTTTTTCTGTGCGTTACAAAAAATAGTACTCATACATTAAAAAAGGTTCAGATAGATAAAGCACACATGAATGCAACATTCAGAATTCTGGCAGAAAATTTAAGGTGGGCAATTTGCTGCTACATTTACAAAAAATACAATTTTATAATGAAAGGATTGTGAAAATACATTTAAACAACATTTAGGAACCACATAAAATAATAAAGGAGAATCTAACAGAACTATTCAAGCCAACCTTTGAAACTCCATTAAATACTGCTTGAGCAACACTTGCAATCAGAAAGCAGCATTTCTCAAGTACTTGTGAAGTTACTTCTCCCAGTATCTGAAGCATTTGTTGCTGAATATTGTATTGCCTGCACTTGGATTTTAAATGCAAACCATTCACTTTAGAAACACAATGCATTTAGACACATTCTTAATTTTTTTTTGCACATTTCTGAAGCAGAACATCTTGTAATGGCAATTGTAAATTAAAATATGAATTTGATTACCTTTCTACGTAAGCATTCCCCATGCAATATAGAAGTCTTACTGGGAAATATTCAATGATAATTTTACTTAACACAGAAAAAATTAACCAGTTTATCCTATAAATATTTTATTTGTTTTGTGTCTAGAATTTGCTATTAAGTTCTATAAACAGAAACACATAACAAAGGTTTCCTAAGTAGTGAAAAACATAATTAGAAAGGTTGGAAAAAGTTGGCCTAATCAACATATATACAGATTATGCTACTCAGTACATTGGGGGAATTGGATTTATGCCCTCAACAGTAAGTTTACTTACTGATAATACTAGAAGTCCTTTGTTTTGGTAGACACAAGTAAATTTCAGGGTGTTTTTTTCCCTTTTTTTTTTTTAAAAAAATGATGTATGGCTAACAAATGACAAAAGATTCAGTTGCTGATAAATTGTTCAGTTTTTTCCTGAAAATATTTCTCTGTTAGATTACTGTCTTTCTGCCCCTTCTTTTCTTTGCTTTGTTGTTCTTGTAGATTCAGGATTATGTTTTTTATTTCTTCTCGTTTTGTTTTCATTCTTGGACGTGGAAACCAGTCTGTTAGATTCATTGGTAGTTCAAAGCTTAGAATAGGAGCCTGGGAGAAACCAAAAAGATAGATTTACAATAGCACCTACATGGAATTTCTGCATAATAACATTGAACATTGCAATGAATGTATTGTGCATTACACTTGTACATTACATTGTACATTACAATTAATGTTGAACATTACAACATTAGGAGTTAAAAATCTTGACAATGTTACATTTTAAACTTTTTCCAATCCTTCGTGCACATTTATAAAGTTTCAGTGATGGCGCCTTTCTGTGGATTCAGCTCTATCCATCATCAGTATTTCATAATAGTCTTACTCAACAATCAAGACTACTAAGAAGTCTTCCCACATAGCTGCAGCTAAGATTTCACCCTTTCTCCCTTTTATGAGCTCAATTCTAGAAAACAAACTTTTAAGACACTCCATACCCCGAAACATATTTTTGCCTTCTTCAGAAGCAATAGGCAAAGCATGAAACAAATAGAGAATGAATCGAATAATGCATTTGTACAGTTCTATTATTTAAATATTGCAAAATCACTATTAATAAACTAAAACTCATAGTGTGGGCAGACATGTATTTATTTTATTCAGTTTATACTGTGCTAACTATGCATATGTGTGTGTGTAATTTTAACAATTACTTGCCATTTTTAAAACAATGTAAGATATAAATTATGTAAAACAAATGAAATATTGAAACCAAATTAACCAACTTTATTTTTTTTAAAAAAAACCTTTTTGTTAGAACAAAAACCCTAACATAATATGTACCTCAAAAAAGCTCTCCACATACTGTAAAACATAAACTCCGCAATCACTGAAATTGTTCTGTTGTGGCACTTTGGGGTTTGAGCCTTTCATGACATCTTTAGAGAAACTTCGTCTGCTCCCTTTCCTTACTTCCCATTCCACTTCCAAATACCTGCAAACACACAAATAAAACAAGCACGAGAAGACCATTTTTATTGAGTATTCCAACATGAAAGATAGTTTAATATTATAGAGACTAATTACTTACTCCCTTAGTGTTCTGACAACATTTGATCGGGAAGGGCCTCTTAGTGAATCCATGAGCAGAATGCACGGCCTAAAAAAGATACAGTATGTTTTCACTTCTTTGCTATACTGTCACATTAAATCATTTTGGTTACAGATATGAAGAACCCTTTTCTGTTCATATTATGAATAAAGTATGGTACTCAATTTTGTTTTCATCCAAATATAATGTCTACAAAAATTGCATGGTGATCTATAATTAGATTTAGCCTTTGATTATATTCAATACTGAGTACGAAACTTTGTTATAAAAATAAGTCCAATAGAACAAAAATGGTATCACTTAAAGTAGCTCTGAAATACTACACATTTTCTGGAACCTGTGAGAGTTTAAAAACACTTTTTAAAAAATTTGTTCAGTGATATTTGAACTTTTTTTTTAAAGCTACATTTAACATTCTTCCCTATACAGCAAGAGACCTTATGACTATTTATTAAG
This sequence comes from Laticauda colubrina, assembly GCA_015471245.1. Lineage (NCBI taxonomy): Eukaryota > Metazoa > Chordata > Lepidosauria > Squamata > Elapidae > Laticauda > Laticauda colubrina. The sequence goes on along the minus strand of BLBF01000007.1, from coordinate 38,302,208 downwards.
CTCTTCACAAAGGAAGAAAAATAGTTCAATATTACGAGTTCGTCTCTTGGCCTGTATTCTATATAATACTTCAAAATTAATGTTTAGAACAGTACTACAGACTGGGCTATGTATGTTTGAAAAACAATTCTTGTGGAACTTTTGTTAGACTGAAAAAATTAAACACATGGCTGCTTAAATAAGTTGCTTGATTGAAATATGTCTAATACAATTCTTCAAGTAGGAATATCTTTATTCAGACTTACAGGGAAACCTGTAAAAAAGATACAGGTATTTTACTAAGTAGCAGAGAGATGCTGCTACTCACTATAACACCAATTCTGAGGTACTTCTTTAAGCCATTTTAAAAATATCCACAGCTGTGACATGAAATAATACCGACAAAGGGATGAATTTTTTTTCCAAATTATTCCAAGAGGACAGATGCAATTTTAACTTGCAAATTATAGTACCTATATAATCTCACTAAATGGAATCTGGAAAAATAAGACTTCAGAAATATTCTCTGTTCTACACCCAATTATTTTTGATCTATTCAAAACTTTAACAGCATTATTCTTCTTTTCTCAGTCAGAGAACTTCTTGGATAGAAGGAGGCAATTCTAATGATAATTCAAACTTCCCATTACAAAAAAAATTAAGAAACTGATTACAACATAAAAACATGAAAGTGAGAGCCAGTTTGATATAGTAGTTAAAGCATCAGGCTAGAAAACAGGAGACTGTGAGTTTAGTGAGTTTTAGTTTAGTTTTAGTTTAGACACAAGGCCAGCTAGGTCACCTTAGGCAAATCATTTTTTTCAAAACCTTGCCAAGGAAACTGCAGAGGCTTGTCCAAGTAGTTTTTGAGAATCAATCACAATGGAAGAAAAGAAAAGCAACATAAACAGATTTGAGGTAAAATGTTGGCATATTTAAATAATCTTCCCCTTTTTAAAGAAAAGTTGGCATCTGATCTAATAATCCATGGACCAGTCATTCTTAGATGACAGTCAGAGAGTAAGATACTGAACAGCCATCTGTCAGAATCTACTTAGGCCAAGGTCTAGCTTAAAGACATAATAGTCTCTTATTCTCAAGGTAGTGAGGTACTCAAGGTACCTCACTTCCTCAGTACTCAAGGTACTATTCTCAAGGTAAACATAATTCACATCTTATCAAATAATTATTAATTATGTCTGTTTTCTGAATTTAGTTCAATTTGATGAAGAACGTATTTACAATGGACACAGTTAATCAAAGTTGCCAGAGAATTTAGATTATTATTCCTCAAAAGATTACAGTTGGATCCTGAAGCACAAATTTTAGTGAGGGTTTTCTGTTAAGAAAAACAGATGGAACAAATAGTTGGTCCAGTTTCCCCTTCAGACTAGTATTCCAAAAAAGACTTTGAAAGCTAACAATACAGGTAGTCCACTACTTGCAACAGTTCATTTAGTGACCATTTGAAGTTACAATGGCACTGAAAATAGCGATTTATGACCATTTTTCACATTTGCAACCATTGCTGCATCCCCATGATCACATAATTAAAAGTCAGGTGCTTGGCAACTGACTCATACTTATGACGGTTCCAGGGATATATGATCAATTTTTGTAACCTTCTGACAAGCAAAGTCAATGGGGGAACCAGATTCAATTATCAACTGTAATACTAACTTGACAACTGCAGTGATTTACTTAACAAATGTCTCATTTAGCAACATACATTTTGGCCGTAAGGACTACCTGTAATACAGAAGTAAATCAGAAAGAATTTTAAAAATGATGAGCAGTTTGGGAGCAAAAATTTTAATGGTTTAAGATGACATTTCATCTTTATAGCTTATCTGAAGTGTATACAAGTTATAAATATCTTACTTTTAAAACTTACTGTTTGCATATGGTCGGCTTTAGATGCCATTGTCCTAATTCTGAATTACAGTTATCATCAGCAAGACCATCATCATCGCTACTATTCTCCTAGGAAAAAAAACTATTTTAATATAATGTCCAAAATCAGAATTATGAGAAAAATAGGGATCTACTACATGATCTGGAGTACATAGGCAGAAATTCAGTTTCCTCAAACTTTATCAACAGCAGCAATTAAATGTTGAACTATTCTACCCTTCAAATATACCTTTGAAATTTAAAAAGTTTGGGGTGATCAGAAATATGTCTTTTTCATCTGCTCTGGGAGAAGAATCTCAAGTTGCTAATACAAATAAAGTAGATTCTGCAAGCCTGGCAGCTGCTTATTCTCCATTTTTCAAAAAGCTACATTGAAGCTTTATTAATTAATATAAAAGTAACCCAACATATTTATCATCTTCTACCTTTTCTTACTACTATTAATAACTGTAACAAGTCATCAAAAATTGACCAATATTTAATTTCCATAATTAATTTCTTACCATGGAAATAATTATTTCATTTGTAAAAACAGCTATTTTAAAAAAATGTTTTCACTTTTTGATTTTTTTTTTAAAGCCAAAAGTTCATTTAAGGTATTCAAACACGCTGATCAAATGCCATCACCCAATACACATAGGATTCTACCTAGCAATTTAAAGAAGTCTTTGGGGATATAACAGTTTATGCATTGAAAACTAACCCTGAAATCAGTGTTTATCAAAATGCATAGTTCTTCATACACATGATTAAACTCTAATTTAAAAATGATATCATAGTACAGTATTAATTTTACAATCTTGTGAAATCTTAAGGATACCTCAGATTCCAACAATATTTCACTCTTTTTCAGCAGTTAGAAGGCATGCTTGCAACTCCACAGCCACTTCTTATTTTCTCCCCAATTACAGTGGCAAAAAGCATCTGAATTTGCCTTTGGCTCAAACAAATATCAATTATTTCTTTTAATTATTTGGACTCAGAGGACACCCAATTCCAAAACAATTCTGGCTGGCTTACATCTATCGTTTGGAGATACGCATAAATATGATTATTATAAAATAATTCTTGCACTAGCTCAAAAATTGATTTCTTCCTTTCAGAAGAATGACTCTTTCTAATTAAAACACTGGATATAAGTCAACATTGCACACTTATTTCATCAGTCAGCCCATTTGGTTGTAGAAATTAACATGATCAATATAATGCAGAACAGCAGGGACACGGATTGTCTTGAAATAATCCAACTATGAAATTGATGGTTTGACAGGTGGGGGAATCAAGGGTAAAACCAAATTTGCTGTTATCATCCAAGCATGAAACAAAATGCAGCTGCTTTGAATAGTATTATTTGGAACATCCCAATGGCTATTTCATGACGGAGTTGCCCCTTTTCAGTCAGTTTCCATTCTAGCCAGGCCAATAGTTGCTCCTAGTTAACTGCTATTAGTTTAGATTGGTTCAGATGATGCTGGGGAAAATTACTGGGAGGAAAGAAGATGGTTACAGCTATATGCCTCATAAAAACTAAACCAGACAAACTTTTGCTTTGGGGGAAATAGCATTCATTTGAGAAGTATTTTCTGGTGGTTTGGGATAGGGGTTGTTGTTATTTTTTTTTTAACTTTGGGTGTGAGTACATGATGGCCATATTTGTTCTTTTGTAAACATTAAACAAATAGAAGGCTGCTGCTGTTGTTTGACAGCATGAATAACATTATTTGTGCAATCAAAAAAGCAGTGTCAGACAATTATTCGATTCTTTTGTTGCTACCAGCTACATCTATATGCTAACAAAAGCATCAGCAGAGAAAAAAAAAGTTGCTTTATTGAATAAATAATGTGAAAAAGACAAAAAGAAAACTTGATCAAGATGAGATGTTTTCCCATTGTTTCTTTTATTTTATTCTTTTATTTATTTGTTTAAAATCAAGCCCTTCATCAAATATACAATTGATTAATAGTCAGCATGGACTACTACTACTCTTGTGAACCTAGAGTAAAAAGAATTAGGAGTAACTAGCTGCACATCCCCCTGTTTACCAAGGTCACAACTCCCAGACGTTCTTAATTCTGTTCTGAAGAAAATAGAAAACAGAGGCTACTACAATTTTTTTTCCACTATAATACTGTTAATTCAAAATATTTTCTCAAATTATTACGCCCCAAGCTGAAATCAAAAACATTTTTTTTTATTTTGTGCACATCCTTAAAACATAACCTAATTCTAATAACCTATACGTAATGAAGAGTATTAGATAAGATCACATAGAAAAACAACCAGGGTATATCTAGTTGCAGATATCATATTTAAGTTTTTTTCTTTTTTTTTTGCAAACTGACAAAAACTGATGATCTGGATGACTTTAAAAACACAATTTCCAGCCTACAAATATAATTATAGGTGGATCTGGCCTTCTGCTTTCATTTGTATAAGGTAGTAGCTGGGTTTTATTTTACTGGATTGATTTTTTTTTAAAAAAGATCTGACTTTTCAAATGATAAGGACTTGAAATTTTATTATCTATTATTATATTATTATATAATTATATTATATAATTATATAAATTAGCTATTATTGAATTTCATTTTAAAAAGTACATGATTTAAAAAACTGAAAGTCAAACAATTATGACTTTCTATCCAGGATGTTGAAGCACTTTTTGATTTCAATTCTGAGTTTCCAAAATAAACTCTCTGATATTTAAAACAATTAATATTGAAACAAAATTTGATTTCTTAACCACTTTAAATTGAAAGGGTCAAAGCAGACAGTAGTATAATACATTTTGATTTGTAGACTTTGGCAATGCAGAATGAAACTTTGTACAATTAGTGAAACATTTTTTTATAAAGCAAACCAAGCTATGAGAAAGACAACTGAGAAAATGAATTCAAATTTCTTACAACTCAATTTCTTTTCCAAATATTTAATTTAAGCATACAACACCAGACTACAGCTAAATTCAAAAAGCCTTTGGGCTATTACTGCCACTATCTTGTACATTATAATAATTAATCTTGCAGATAAAAATGAGCAGCTGAGATATCTATTAACACATAACATCATAACATAACTATGGAGGGGGGTATGTAAATTCAAATAATTTTAAAAAGGTGGTTAATTTTGCAGAAATTTTCTGGTTAGCCATATGGTTAACAAACCATAAATGGTGAATACAGTTTAGCCAAAGGTAACATCTACTTTCTGGCTGCATTTGGGAAATATATGCAAAAATGACTGCTACATTTACTGAGAAGATACCAAGCCAAAGGAATCTGAGATACTTGCTGTCTTTTTGAAGATTGAGGCCATATTGCCTTTACTTCATCACTTCTTTGCTGTATAGGACATGCCTAAACCTGTATTGTGGAGGCTTCTTCAAAGAATAAGAAGCAGTAATTTCCTTTTCTTTGTATCTTTGTAAAAACTGATATGAACAAGGCAGCTGCTACCCAAGAGTAACAGTCAATAGCCTACATGAATGAAAAGAAAATCACATCTAGCAAACTTGAAGAAATGTAGTAAAATAAAACTTTACAAGTAATCCTAACTTTCTCTTGATAGCAATAACTGTGTAGTCTGTCTTTATGGAAACACACTAATGAAACATGGATTCCCATTTTTTGTGATCAGAAAAATGGGTAAAGCTTGCCTTCTAGTGGATAGTACTGGGAAAAAGATTATGAAAGTGCCATCCAGAGATGAAATTAGAGAAGACTGCAATATTTTAAATAACACATTGCCGAGATAGAGTAAAAAATTTTAAGCCTGCTTGCTTGTGCTTGTGTGCACACACACACAAACCCTTACATTTCTACCAATGAACTGTATAAAACAAAATGCGACACAATATCAATTGTTATCTTGCTACTTATTTCAAAACAGTGATCAAAGCACCTGCCTGTTTGCTAATTTAGAGCTTAGATACAGATAATCAGAGTTGGAAGGGATCTTGTAGGTCATCTAGTCCAACCCCCAGCCCAAGCGAGAGGCCTTACACCATTTCTGACAAGTGGCAGTCCAATCTCTTCTTGAAAGTCTCAACTGATGGCGCTCCCACAACTTCCGAGGGAAAGCTGTTCCATTGGTTGATTGTTCTCACTGTCAGAAAGTTTCTCCTTGTTTCCAGGTTAAATCTCTCCTTGGTCAGTTTCCATCCATTATTTCTTGTCTGGCCTTTAGAAAATAGCTTGACCCCTTCCTCTCTGTGGCAGCCCCTCAGATATTGGAAGGCTGTTATCATGTCTCCCCTGGTCTTTCTCTTCACTAGACTAGCCAAGCCCAGTTCCTACAACCGTTCATTGTATGTTTTAGTCTCCAGTCCCCTAATCATCCTGGTTGCTCTTTGCACTTTTTCTCGAGTCTCAACATCTTTTTTATAATGTGGTGACCAAAACTGGATGCAGTACTCTAAGTGTGGTCTTACTAAAGCTTTATAGAGTGGTATTAGTACTTCCCTTGATCTTGACTGTATCCCTCCATTAATACAATTTAGGATTGCATTCGCTTTTTTGGCTGCTGCTGCACACTGCTGGCCCATATTTAGCTGGTTGTCCACTAAGACTCCAAGATCCTTCTCATAGTTACTACTATTGAGCCTGGTTTCACCCAGTCTATATGTGTACTTTTGGTCTTTCTTGCCTAAGTGTAGGACTTTACTTTTCTCTACATTGATTAGATATCATTTTATTAGATATGGCCCAGTGTTCTAGTCTGTCAAGATCCATCTGGATCTTGAGCCTATCTTCTTGGGTGTTAGCTATTCTTGCCAGCTTAGTATCATCTGCAAATTTGATAAGTTCCCCTTCTATTCCCTCATCTAAGTCGTTAATGAAGATTTTGAGTACTGGGCCTAAGACGGAGCCTTGTGGCACCCCATTAGTTACTTCCCTTCATTCAGATTTAGACCCATTAAGGACTACTCGTTGAGTATAGTTTGCCAGCCAGTTGTGAATCCATCTAGTAGTGGTGCTATTTATTCCACTTTTTTCTAGCTTACTAAGAAGTAGGTTGCGGTCTACTTTACCGAATGCCTTGCTGACTTTATCGCATGCCTTGCTGGCATTGTTTTTCAATGGTTTATTACAGATAGCCCTTGACTTATAAGCACAATTGGGACTGATACTTCAGTCACTAAGTGGTGGGGCTGCCAAGTAAGTCGTGCCCAATTTCATGACTTTTGTCATGAAGTGAATCAAATGGTCATTAAGCAAATCTGGCTTTCCTATTGAGTTTACTTGTTGGAAGTCCACTAGGAAGGTTGCAAATGGGACACTGCAGCACACGTCAGTTACCAAGTGCCCAAATTTTGATCATGTGACCATGGGAAGCTGCAATAGTTTTAATTGCAAGGTTCCTTCATATGTCACTTTTTTCAGCACCATCATAATTTTGAACAGTCCTAAAACAAATGGTCCAATACTGAGGACCACCTGTGCTGCCTTCTTTTGAGATTCCATACAAGACTCATCGGTGTATCCCCACCACTACCCTTAAACTTGATATACTGCACTTACTAGTAACAAAATACATTAAATACATTATGTTGATAAGACAATTTTATTGTAGTTTTTAAAAAGATGATCAGCCTACTTTACATTCAAATCTCTTTGTCTAATGTCTCTCTTTCTGGTCTTGGTCTCAGTCTCAGTCTCACTCTCTCCATCCCTCCCTCCCATTATTATATGTGTGTCTCTGTCAGACCAAAGTTTAAATCCTAAGCTTTCTCCTGCCTTTTCAAAACAATGGATTCTTAATAATTTCTTCCATCTTTGTACACTGACATATGTTCTATATTTACACAACTGTTCCATGTAAACTTGGTTCCTGCCTTCAATGCATAATGTTTTCCAGTGACAAATTTAGGCAAAAAATTATGTACAGCTATTTAATATGGCTATATTCAACACAGTAACTCCAAACCAAACAAACCATCTTATGGCTTAGTAACATAATTGAACCCAACCAATTACTGCTTTTTAACCCAGGTAATTACTATTGTTTAACGTCCTGGTGTACATCTCTCAAATTCACAACCGAAATCATCTCAACCCAAATTATCCTATAACAAACAATATTTAAAAACATAATCATTTTAACAATTTGTTCAAAGAATGATTACTACACTCATTCTACTTGTTTTCACTATTTTTAAAACACTGTTGGAAAAGTTTTTTTTGTATACAAAATATAGTTACCTAACCATGTTGTTTTAGATGTTTTACCTGATTATCTTGGTCTTCTGAAAAATCTATGAGCTCATCTTCATTTAGTTTATTGCTGTCAGCAGATTTTTCACTACAGTTTAGCCTGATTTTCTGTAAACCATCTGTATTGCCCATGAAGATTAACAAACAATATAAAGAAAAGAACATAAAGAAATGTTATATTAACTGGACCAAAAAGGCTAAATCTCCAAAGGAATAGTACTTATCATTCTTAAAATCACTTCCTGGCTCTTAGAAAGCAGGTTTATTCTCTGTGGCCAAGGTAACATAACTGGAGAAGTTGGGAAAAATGGGAGAGATGGGTGACAAAAGTCACTGGGAAGGACAGTACTATCCCATCCCACAAAATATTTCAGTAATCATAAAGCACATGGCTCTTGAGACAGAAAGATAACATTCCAAGGAAGCCTGAACCAACTGGAAACACCGATGCAAGTAGACAATTTACCTAAAAAACAGCAGTAACTTTTATTGCAAAAAACTAAGGTTTAAAAAAGTCACATGTCATATGGGTGGTCATACATACTGTATATACTCGCATATAAGCCGACTTTAGAACGCTTTTTTTTTTTTCCAAATTTGGGGGTCGGCTTATACGCGCATAAATCTGATTTATCGGTGGCCGTGCCTCGATTTGTACCGGAGCAGCGACTTAGCATGGCGGCTTCCCGCGATGAGAGTCTTGGCTCTCGCACTCCCTGTCAGCTGGCCCTTAGCAGCCCTCGCCTCAAGGGAAACGTGCGCAAAGTCGGGCAGCGACTTAGCGTGGTGGCTTCCCGCATTGAGAGTCTTGGCTCTTGCACTCCCTGTCAGCTGGCCCTTAGCAGCCCTCGCCTCAAGGAAAACGCGCGCGAAAATCAGCCATTTTTCTCCCTGGATGGACGATGAGCCGCAACTTTTGCCCTGCCAACTTTTCCCTCTGGGCTTCACTTCTGCTGTTCAGGGAAGCCGTGCCCAAAGCGCTTTCCTCCCAGAATCTTTCTGACGGTGAGCCTTGACGGTGAGATCAGGGGTTGAAGACCATGGTATTTGGGGTCGGCTTATATGCGAGTTTTTGCAAAATTCCTCATTTTGGGGCAATTTTTTAAGGGTCAGCTTATATGCGAGATCGGCTTATATGCGAGTATATATGGTACTTTAAAAAAAAATAGATCAAAGCAAATGTAAAAAAAGCCAATTCTTTTTGCAATCACTCGACGTTATTCAAAACTCTTAAAAGAGAAACTGAGGTAAAACACAGACCTCAAATTAAGAATAGACCTTAACACATCTTGGATATTAATATCCTTACCTTCCATCTTTGTTTAATCTTGTTTAAATAAGTTACTATCTGTTCAGATCAGAAAAATATCACCAAGTCTAGAATAATGCTACAATAGGATGAGCAATTCAGAGATCTTTTAAAATACTTTCTTAAAAATAAAAACAGAAAATGTTGCTAAAATGAGGACAGCCAACTGATAAAGAATGCAAAATACACAAAACAAAACCCTTGTACATGACAAATGAAATTAAGGCAACAATGAAAAGTTGAAATGCATTTGGAAATGGAAATTGAACATGGAGGCCACTGGATGTCAAAAAGTATTAAAGATATACTAAAGGAAGATAGGGAAATAGTAAGAAAATTGATTTTCTTGTTACTAAGGACACAGAACAGATTTTTCAGGAGAAAGATTAGATGAAAGGGGTATTAGAGTTCCTGTGAACAATTCAGTGGAAATATCCATCCAATGTGCTGCAATAAAAATGGTAAACTGAATACTTAAAATTATTAGAAGGAAAATGAAAACAAAACTGTTGATATAGTGATCTTATAGAAATCTATTGTGAGATTGCACTTGGAGCAGTCTTTGAAGCTTAAGAAAGATATTTCACAGCTAGAAAATATGCAACAAGGCAATCAAGAAATTTAGGCAGTTAAAACAGCTCTGTTGTGAAAAAAGATTGCAGCAATAGAGTCTTATTTAGCCTGGAACAAAAAAGGATTTAAGAGAGTTGATAATCATATAAAAGTATGCATAACATAGGTAACACAGAAAGAGAGAGAAACTTTTGTCTCTTCGCAATACTGGAACTTGAGATCATCCACTGAAGTTAAATGTACTGTATATACTCGCATACAAGCCGATTTCGTGTATAAGCCGACCCTTAAAAAACTGCCCCAAAATGAGGAATTTTGCAAAAACTTGCATATAAGCCGACCCCCAAATACCATGGTGTGTTGTTTGGGCTAATAACAAAAGAGTATCAATATGAATGCACTGATGAAGGTTCATTATCAAAGCATTTGTGTAGGAAACAATATGAAGTTAATTACCTGGTATGTAAAGAATCTGATGTTGCACGTGACGATCGCAAACACGAAAGCAGTCACGTGAATGATTAACCAATCACAGCGTGTTATGATCAGGCGATAGAAAAAGCAAAATGGAGGCGCCCAGAGTAAAAAAAAAATGTGCTTAATTAGATGTAATTATGTTGCATTTTATTTGAGGTACAGTTAAAATTAATATTGAAATTGAGTTGTAGTTTGTCAGAATTAACTTTATTTAGTGCAGTCTCAATTTTTATGGCTGTATGGATGACTGAATGGTAATATCGATGATATTGCGTGATCTGAGAAGTGGCGTCATGTCAGTTCGTTTGTGTGAGATCAGATTTATGCGTGTATAAGCCAACCCCCTAATTTGATAAAAAAAAATTTGAGTTTTACAGTCAGCTTATATGCGAGTATATACGGTAAGTAAATTTGGAACCAACAGAAGAACATATGTTTATATACAGCCCATAGTGAAACTTACAGGATTTACTGCTAGCAGTTGAAATACTGTTATGCACTATGGATGCTTTTAAAAGCAAATCGATTCATTGAAAATCAGATGATAAGTGGCTAGTAACGCTGACAACTATTTGCTGCTTCTTAGATCATAAGCAGCATTTCTTAAATACTAGTTGATGGGGAACAACAGTCCTTAAACTTAAGGTGCATCCAGCTGACCACTTTGTGAAATTGAATATGGACTAAATATTTACTCTAATTCACTACTAATTTTCTAGGCACTGTCAGGTGGAAGTCCTCTCAATCGTGCTATCTCAGAAGCTTTGGATTTTCTGTACCTAGAATCCAACATGAGGTCGACCTGAACATTGCTTATAAAGGTAACCTAAAATAATTTTAAATATATAAATCTACCTGTAGGAAAACAAACTATTTTGATAATTTCTGACTTAAACACACTTCAACATTACAGAGGTTGAAACAGTTGAGCATGTCATTTTATATTGCCCTATGTATAACGCAGACAGATCTAAGTTACTGTCTCTCCTTGTAACAGACCCTTCTAGACCCAATGTTAGTAATTTGTTCTTATATATAGTCTAGGGGATGGCTCCTCATATATCACTTCTCAGGTTTCCAATTTTTTTTTAAGAGCTGTAACCATCAGAGGAGAATGCTTTAATTCCCCTTAGTCAAGTGGTGACCAATTGTTCATGATTAATTTTCCCATGTTCTTCTTTTGTTGTTCTTGTGTTTTGGTCTGTAACCGCAAACAAAGTATTATTATTGTAGTGGTTTGTTCATGAAATGCCATTATGTGTACATACCCATGTGCCTAATCTATAATCTAAATATTATGCTCCAAATCAGTGGTCTCCAACTAATGGGCTGCAGCCTACTGGTGTACCATGAGAAAATTTTGGTGGGCTGCAGAGAAATCTCACCCCCAGAGCACATACCCTCAAAACAATTAATCCAGGCTGCGTAGAAACAAAAGGTTGCACCACCCACATGGTCCGCAGGAACCCTCCCTGCCCACTCCTTACCCAGCAAACCTGCCTGCTAAATTGCTATTTTTCTTTTCTATCCTTTTTCTGACCATCAGGTGTTCTGCTGTGCTGGGAGATTTAGATTAGCTAGGAAGCAGAAAATGGTTGGATTTGTTGCTTTCTAGCCAGCTTTCGATCTTGGGCTCTGCTTGGAAGCACAGCTGAACCTCCCTTAGGACTGAAGGTTCTTTTATTCAGTGCAGACTCAAGGCAAGTAAATTTGAGATTGAGCTAGCCGATGGCAGATAGATCACTGAATGATTCTGTGAGCAACTCAGTCTGCCTGCCTGCTTTGCCTGCTTTTGGGTAAAAGTTGCTCTTTTTTATACAAAATTCAATATTTACATACATGGAGTGTTGTGAGTTAATTTTATGAGTTTGCTTGCAAGCAAATTTTATGTGACAGACTGAGCTAGCCAATGGCAGATAGATAGACCTCTGAATGAATCTGTGATTCTGTGAGCAACTCAATCTGCCTGCCTGCTTTGCCTGATTTTGGGTAAAAGTTGCTCTTTTTTAATAAAAATTTAAATATTTATATAAATATTTATAATATTCACATACAAGCCATGCCCAGCCAATCACATGACCACCAAGCCACACCCACAAATTAGGCCACACCCACAGAACCAGTTAGTACTCCCTGGGATTTAAAATTATGAGTTTGGTGGTTCCTGAGGTCCAAAAAGGTTGGCGACCCCTGCTCTAAATTACAGTTGATCAATCTGTTCCTAACGTACAACATTTTTGTATTTTTTAAAATTCCTACTACTAAAACAAAATTGAATAGGCAAGACTACATACCACTAGCTTGGATATGAATTTTATGTTCATTTTGCATTCCATTTGCCTCTGAAGTTTTAAGATCATGTTTAGGACATATGGGTTCCATAGTCCTGAATTCTTCTCCAGTGCTGTTCAAATGATTTAATTTTTTAAAGCCACTTTTCTCAGAAGAGTTTCTTTTGCAGTATAATGGTTCATTCTCCTCCGAATCTGTGTTTGTGTCAGTTAATTCTGCAAAATGTTTCTTGCAGAACAATTTCCTTGTTAGAGGAGACTGCTGTAATGGATCCGTTTCAGTGCATACAGGAGATGAAGCACTTCTATCTTGATTTAAAGAGGAAGATTTAATCTGTGTAGATACATTTTCTTGGTAATACGGGTTAGCCTCATATATTGGTTTCTCTAAACCTGGAAAACAGATGACAGCCAAGAACCAGTGGGCACTGCAAGTGAAAAAGAACAAAGGAATTTAAAAGTTATCTTCATAATATGTTCTAAGGTATCCAATACATTTTCACAATGCTACCCTATCTCTTCTTCCTGATATGATACATTTCAACACATCAAACAAAAAAACCACATGTTCATCTGTCTTGCTCTAACTTTAGAACTAAAATAGGAGGCCAGCAAATAAGGCCTGCCGATTCAGATATATTTTGTTCTCTAATCATGAATCAGTCTCCCAGAATAGAATTAGAGCATGTATCTCCTTTAATGTCTTCCTATTAAGAACTGAAAGAGAAAGGAATATGGTTTACTTCTTGCTACAAAGGTGTTTAGAACAGCTGTCAGGTATACTGAGGCATGTCACTGTACCTCATTCTACCGCCCCCCTCAAATTTGAAATAGAAAAGAGCAGGAACATTTTATTTTTTCCCCTGTACACAGTGGGATGCTGCTTCACAAGCTTCTCAAGGGCAATGAACACTATTGTTGCTTTTAGAGATTATCTGCAAGACAGAATAATCAGTGTGTGTATTAAATAATTCCCTTTTTGTATGTAAAAGAAGAGGAGAGGAAGCCTGTGAATGCTTCGAGCAAAGGGTAGCAAACCAAAAGGCAAAATATCAAAAAGCTAGAGCTTTTGAGGATCTTCCCATCATAGGTCCCAGTGGCATATACACCATATTAAATCAGAATGTGTATGTTTGGTTCTGAACACAACTACTCTGTTTTGTAAACCATGTTTTATAATTTACCTTACACATCCATTATATAAATTAATCTGAAGTATGTTATTAGTTATTTTCATATATTATGCTCAATATATAATTACTGTTAAAAGAAATAATATGAAATGTGTGGATTCTACCAATATAAATGAAATTCTGATGCTCTACATATTACTTTACTTACGCTTCATTAAGAGGAACAAAAATAAAATCTTTTTCAAAGATATCAACGTGTCGTGTCCATGTTTTTACTCGACCATGCCGCTTCTGCTGAATTCTGTGAACAAATGAAAAGGAAATGAAATGTGTTTATAATTTTTCAAAAGATATTTAGGGAATTAAGTATGATTTTTCTATCTCTGATGATAATTTATTAATTACTATATTTTAATAGTATCCATACTTCAAAAAGAGCATGGATACTATATACTTCAAAAAGTATATTTAGATATGAAAGTTGGAAATAATTTGTCAAAGTATGCATAGTAGCTATAGCATATGATTGGTATCCTTCATTTATTGATAGCTATGTTCATTCTATATTACTCAATTTATATTAAAGAAATCATCAGATGCTATATAATGAATGATCTGTTACAATCTAGTCTAGCATTTTATATATAAGAAGTCCTTCAGTTTCTCCCAGCTCAACCAAGATTTGCATTTGATTGATTGATTCTATATTCCATCTTCCATATAGGAACTCATTTAAGCACGTTTTCTAACCTACTGTAGAATCCCTAGTAGTTATTTAATCCCAACATCAAATCAAAAACATACTGAATTGCATGAATTGGTTTTACATAAATAATTACAGGTAGTCTTCAACTTATAACAGTTTGTTTAGTGATTGAAGTTACAACGGCACTGAAAAACGTGACTCATGACTATTTTTCACACTTGTAACCATTTTAGCACCCCATGATCATATGATCAAAATTCAGATACTTGGCAACTGGTTCATATTTATGATGGTTGCAGTATCCCAGGAGGTCATGTGATCGCTTTTTGTGACCTTCTGACAAGCAAAGGCAATGGGGAAGCCAGATTCAGTTACTAAGCCTGTTATAAACAATTGCAGTGATTCACTTAACTGTGGCAAGAAAGGCTGTAAAATGGGGCAAAAGTCATTTAACAAGCATCTCATTTAACAATAGAAATTTTGGGCTCAATTGTGGTTATAAGTCGCGGACTACCTGGCTTTCTGTTAGACAAAGTTTGTCCAACTGAAATTTTACAAATATCTTTCAGCTAGACTTACGTGAGCTTTGAAGTTTCTTGAAGGTTCCTTCTCTCTCTTTGATTAAGGCGTTTGTAAAAAAAGGAACTGAACACATGAATCCTATCTGCATCTTCTTTTTTTAACCTTTCTAGTACCAGATACCTTTGTTTTGAAACAGAGAATACACAACATATTTGGCACAAAGTTAAAAACTAAAACCACAAACTGCAATTTGCTTTAAATGTTTTTAAAAGTAATAGTTCAAATCTGTTATTTGAACAATCTGAACTATTTTGCCTCTGCGTCCCAACCAGACCATGGCCTCTGACATTACTGAACCCAAATACAGTGAAACTTTGAAAAACGTTTCAGAACATATTTCCAATTTTAGTTTAATAAATCTCAAACATGATTTCTTTCTTGGATTATTATTCAGCTACAATAATATCATGATACATTGGGGGGGGAGGGGGATATTTAAAATAATGTTTTTTCAAGGAACAAACCCAAAACCTTGTCTTTACACTAACAATGCCGAAAAGGCTTAACATACCAAATGTGGTAAGAGACAAATGGAGAGCTAATATTTTGCTTTTTCAGAGTGTGGGAAAGTAACCATTCAAAACACTGTGCATAAATTATAAAATTACTAATCAAAAGATATGCAAAAAAGTTAAAACTTCATCTTAGGACTAATGAGAGGCTTCTGACATGGCCAGATCACCATATTTCATTTTTAAATACCCATTCTCACTTATTTGTTTATTCATTTAATATTGTGCCAGATAAAGAGTTATGGAGAACTCAAAACCTTAAACCCTCTTCTGTAATTTTGATTAGTTCTAACAAGGGTTTTACTTAGCTGAGAATGTTGGATTTTAATATTTAAGGGGTTTCTCAATATCTTTATCTACATGAAATGGTTACTATATAACTTACTTTAAATAAAAATCAATTATTACGTCATTTAAAAATTCTCCTTCATTTAAACAATGAAGATCTTCATTGGTCACAGATATACCCCCTTTTGCTGGAGGAGGCGGATAAACTATCAACCTGCAAAAAAACAAATACCAAGTAAGCTGAAGTCCTATAATGTTAAGAAATTACAAAAAGTAGAACTAACTCTTACTTTTCTATAGGACCAATGAAGACAGTATGTGGCTCTACACTTTCATCATCCTCAAAGAACTGGAACTGTGTTGCATTTTGCATCTGCATTTTAGAATCAGAGACAACCTTAAGAAAATTAACAAACAATTGTCATAACTTATTTAAAACCTTGCTGACAAAGAAACAATATTACACATCTTTTATTTTTCTTAAGGAATTATTGAAATACAAGAAAATAAATTATAACAACAGTGGATCATTTGGATATCACTTCAGACTCTATTCCCAGCTTCATTTTCAGCTTTATGTACTATTGTTTATAAAGTATGTGCTCCTTACCCACTTCACTCACTCTCCAAATCTACCTAACAATCCTAATCTGTTTAAAACAGTTCTTTATATTATATGCTCAGAAAACTTTAAAAAGGAGGGCGGCAGTTGAAAAATTTGGCAGCCTAGTGATAGCCACTTAATATGGGACTTCGTGTAGAAGTTATAAAATGAACATGGTGAATCAAGTGTATAATTGCAGCATGTGATGATGCTATTGCCATACACATAACTTTTAATATAATTATGATTTGTAATGGACGCCACTGTCCTTAACCCCATTTCTGATATGAGAAAAGGCTGAGTCTTTCTCCATAGAGACTTGGTGAAATGTGTGAATTGCAATCATTATGTCTGAACTCTAAATCTTGGTTTATGTGACATAGCAAACCTCCCATTAATTCACAATACCCGCCATCAACAGAACCATTCCTCAAGTTTAACTTCTTTTCCCTTCCAAACTCCCTCCTAGCAGTTCCTCCTCAAATATAAGCAGAGCTGAAGATCTACTTCCAAATGCCAAATGGACTTCAGAAATGTATCATAAAACACAGTAAAAACCATCTTGAAAACGGAAAATGTGTGCATGTGTGTGGACACACACCTTAAATACCCAGCTTCACTGCCATCAAATTCTACAAATGCACTTTGGATATAGGACAGGCAAATAAGCACAATATATACCCCTCCTCCCAAATAACCACCAAAACAAAATCAGAAAATAAAAATACAGATAAAATATTCAAATGAAAACATGAGCACCCTCATAATAACCTGCATGAACAAAAATAGGAACACAAATAGGAAAAAAATGCATCACATCTGGTTAGGGTGCTAGCCTAGAAACCAAGACACTGAGTTCTATTCCTGCTTTAAGCATGAAAACTGGCTGGGTGACCTTGGGCCAGTCACTTTTTTCCAGCCTAACCCATCTCATAGGGCTGATATTATGAGGAAAACAGGAGGAGAGAAAAATATTATGCATGTTTATCACATTGCGTTACTTATAAATATAATAAAGATGAGATTTAAAAAATCTAACCAATCCCACAAACAGTACAAAACAACAGTAGCAACCCTATCTAAAGATAAAAAATAATTATTCAGCAAACTAAAACACACAAGTCCACACACCTAAACAGAAACCAGGCAGGAAGAACAACCTTGTATTACTAGCATCTTACAGGTACCAGTAAAAGAAATAAAAGAAACAGAGGAGAAACATGTCAGCTTCGAAGTCATTTTTCTTTGAGCTGCTACACTCAGTGCCTGGGAATTTGGGAGGGGATTTCAAGGAGCAGTGGAAGATTAGCCACAACAACATTACATTCTTGGAAAGTCAAGGACACGTTACCCTGGTTACCCTGCATCTGGAGGCGAATGACTGGGGAAAGTCTCCAGTTGGAATGAAGTGAGGATTGGACCATGTGATGGACGTTTGGGTGCAGGGGTTGGATTTTGGATTTTCTTTGCGTTAGGGAAAACCTGGAACTTTCAGATTCAGTTTTCCCCAGATGTGCCAATATGACATCTCTAATAAAGTGGATCTTTGAGAAGATGATATTCTCAGAGTTTATTTCTTTGGAAGTTGTTACTTGGAACACTGATATAACAAAGCAGGAACAAAGTGTGGTGTGAATACTTCTCTCCTGTGATAGACTGGCTCTTTTAGACTTTTCTAGGTTTTAAATCTTTATAATAAAAACCTTAGTCTTCACAATAAAATATTTCACATCTTTTCAGTCTATACATAATCTAAAAACAGATTTGTGTTTTCGTTAATGGAATATTTTAGACAACATTATGTATAAAATAATGGAAAGAATAATAATTTTTTAAAAGTTACATGTTTTGTTTTGCTTTCTTTAGGACCAACGCTTCCTTTAGAAGTATCTTCAAAAGATTTTGTAAATGCCACAAGTCTATTGTTTGCTTCTTCAAAAGTAATTTTCACAAAAAATTCAGAAATGTTGTTCCTGATACCAATTTCAGTTATTATTTTTTCAAATATTGTATTTGCATGAGGATCAAGACTTGTCTCAAAAATTAAAATGATATATTGTTCTTCTGGATCTATAAATAAAAGAAAAAATGTTATGTTAAAAGCCCATGAATTTATTATAAATGTAATATTATAATCAAAATTCTCTTTTAGGTTTACATGTTGTTCTATAGAAATAGATATTACAAGAGGCCTTGATCAATATATTAAGGAATCTCCACATGAAGAGGCTACATGTTGGAACCATTGATATATTCATCAGTGTGTTTTGAACATAATATTTGTGTGTTGATCATTTAATTTATTTAGCAAAAGGGCAAATTTCTGGGGTGAATACAACATATCCACAAACACATTTGCATTGTATTCAAATATCTCTGAAATAAATTACTGCTGAATGAAAAATAATCTTAAAAGACAATCGTTCTTAATCTAATGTTGTTCCATTGAAAATACATTTAACTTTTGCAAGTTTTAGAATGCTGAATTAACAAATGCTGTTTTTAAGTAGAATAGTTTACTTTGTTTTTACTGGGCTCTTGCTAAAATAGTTTACATCATCAGGCTATTTTATTATTCAAAAGTAAGAATCTTTACTAAGAATGTAAAAATACCATTAACCCAAAGAAATGAATTATTATTGGCATTAGCAAAAAGGAGAAATAGTGTAGAAGTCTAAAAATTTAGATTCCAAAGGTGTTGTTGCCATGATAGTAAAAAATCATGTAAAGTTATTCAGCATGATAATGCCTAATGTGGTATTATCTACAAAGCACATGTAAATTATTGCCAAGGATTTTATCAACTCGAGAAAATTCCAAATGGCTCTGCAAAAATGCACAACCCACATTTATGAATCACAAAGAGACAAAAAACCTTGTATTAAATATTTATTTTCAGAAAACAGCATGAAAACTAATCCAGTTTACCATATTCTAGTCTGCTCATAATTCTCAAAAAAGGATATCATAAAAACATTTACTTACTTGCTCCTTTACAATCATACCAGACATTATCTTTTTCCCTGTTCATCTTCAGATGTGATCTTAAACTTTGGCAGGCAGCAGGTACAGTTTGCAAGAAAACCACTGGTAATTTGCGCACACTACACCATTCACACTTAGTAAGTTCAGAAGTTTTTAAATTAATATTTCTAGTATCATTTTCTGACTCTAAAAAATAAAAAATATTCCATCAAAATTTCATTAATACTCATTCAAAATAATAGCAAACTACCGTATTATCAGAATAAACAAGTAACATCCAAGGAAAAGTCTATATTTGTACCCACGAAATGTGCTACTGATAAAGTATTTCCTAGTCAAACACATTTCGAGTTTTTGCCTGACAACTTTTTAAATGAAATAGAAAAAAAAATAAGGTGAATACAGAAGGAATATTGTTATTTCAAAGGTTCTAAAAACAAAACAAAAGTCAACTTACAATGATACAATTATTACTTGAATTTTTTGGTCCATCCAATATTACGTTGTGAGGAAAAAAAACCCATTGTTTTCTGAAGTTAACTTCAAAGTTTTAACAACTTAAGAGACTGAACTTTGGAAGGTATCAAATTAAACCTGTTCTATGAGCAGAATGGGAAATGGGCATTTTTTCAAATTTATTCCAAAGTGATATTCTGTAGGAACTCACAACAAAAGTCCAAATATAGAAGGAGCAATCTATTAATATAATGCTAGGCAGTATGTTCAGCAGGAAACAAGAGCTTTGATAGAAAATTATCAACATAAAAGGAGAAGCAGTTGAGTCTCTCATTTCACATCACATACTACTCTGAAATAGCTTTCGGACCCAATTTTGGGGGAGGTTGGCTAGGAGAAAGAATTCACAACTGCAAATGCCTAATTTTCTCCCAAGAATATTTCTTCTTTGCTCATACCTCTATGAACCAACTCCTCTGCTTAAAAAGAGGCTACATAGTATGGCCTCTAAAGCTGTAGCTCTGAGATTCTACAGGTAAAACTCAAAAAATTAGAATATTGTGCAAAAGTTCATTTATTTCAGTAATGCAACTTAAAAGGTGAAACTAATATATGAGATAGACTCATTACATGCAAAGCAAGATAGTTCAAGCCATGATGTGTCACAATTGTAATGATTATGGCTTACAGCTCATGAAAACCCCAAATCCACAATCTCAGAAAATTAGAATATTACATGCAATCAATAAAACAAGGATTGAACATAGAACAATTTCGGACCTCTGAAAAGTATAAGCATGCATATGTACTTAGTACTTGGTTTGGGTCCCTTTTGCAGCAATTACTGCCTCAATGCAGCCTGGCATGGAAGCTATCAGCCTGTAGCACTGCTGAGATGTTATGGAAGACCAGGATACTTCAATAACGGCCTTCAGCTCTTCTGCATTGTTCAGTGTCATGTCTCTCATCTTTCTCTTGGCAATGCCCCATAGATTTGCTATGGGGTTCAGGTCACGCGAGTTTGCTGGCCAATCAAGCAGAGTAATCTCATAGTCATTGAACCAGGTTTTGGTGCTTTTGGCAGTATGGCCAAAATTCCGTTCTTCTGGAAAATGAAGTCAGCATCCCCATAAAGCTCATCTGCGGAAGAAAGCATGTAGTGCTCCAAAATCTCCTAGCTGTGTTGACCCTGGACTTAATGAAGCACAGTGGGCCAACACCAGCAGATGACATGGCTCCCCAAATCAACAGAGACTGTGGAAACTTCACACTGGACTTCAAGCATCTTGCAGTGTGTGCCTCTCCCTTCTTCCTCCAGACTCTGGGTCCTTGGTTTCCAAATGAGATGCAAAAGTTGCTCTCATCAGAAAAGAGGATTTTGGACCCCTGAGCAACAGACCAATTCTGTTTTTCTTTAGTCCAGGTAAAACACTTCTGACGTTGTTTGTTGTTCAGGAGTGGCTTGACAAGAGGAATATGACATTTGAAGCCCTTGTCCAGGATCCGTCTGTGTGTGGTGGCTCTTGATGCCCTGACTCCAGCCTCAGTCCACTCCTTGTGAAAGTCCCCAACACTTTTGAATGGCTTTTTCCTGACAATCCTCTCCAGGCTGTAGTCATCCCTGCTGCTTGTGCACCTTCTTCTTCCACACTTTTCCCTTCCACATAACTTTCTATTAATGTGCTTTGATACAGCACTTTGGGAACATCCAACTTCGTTTGCAATTCCCTTTTGAGGCTTCCCCTCCTGATGGAGGGTGTCAATGGTGGTTTTCTGCACAACTGTCAGGTCAGCATCTTTCTCATGATTGTGCTTCCTACTGAACCAGACTGAGAGACCATTTAAAGGCTCGGGAACCTTTGCAGGTGTTATGGCTTCATTAGCTGATTAGAGTGGGACACTTTGAGCCTAAAATATTGAACCTTTTCATAATATTCTAATTTTCTGAGATTGTGGATTTGGGGTTTTTATGAACTGTAAGCCATAATCATCACAATTATGACAAATCACGGCTTGAACTATCTTGCTTTGCATGTAAGATAATACTATCTCATGTATTAGGTTCACCTTTTAACTTGCATTAGTGAAATAAATGAATTTTTGCACGATATTCCAACTTTTTGAGTTTCACCTGTATTTTCACCAAAAGAAGCAATATGAATCTCATTTCTGATGAAAAGTATAGGATTAGGTTGCACTTATGCATTAGTAAAGGAGACTGCATTAGTTTCAATGTATATATTTTTATAGTATGAACACAATAATGATTTTATGTGCTTCAAAAGGTATTTTGTGGAACCTGAATTATTGTTTTGCATGTCCATAAAATGACAGGTGGCTTAAAATATGAGAAATATAAAATACTTTATTTGTTGAACAAATTTATATGGCCACCCAACACCCTCATTATTATTTAATGTATTTTTAAAAATTCAAAACATAACACCCATACAGTTTATTTCTTCAACCACTACCTAAATATTGGTACTGTACTTTGAACATTAAATACTGGAAATTATTGCTAGTATCTATGAAAATCATTTCATTTGTCTTTGGTTGGTCTATTAATATCCTAAAAAATGTATTTCAAATGTTTGAATTTGCTTTGGTGTTTACTGCATTATATATAAAGAAATCATTCCTGCTTGGTTATGTATACTGGCATATTAAGTATTTATCCCACCAGAATAAACACATAAAAAAAAATTCATCCAACAACATGTAGAAAAGTCATAACAGGAAAAGAAAAATACTAACCTTCCAAACGTATCTTAATATAGTCTAAACAAAACTGGAAAAGAAAATTTATATTACTACAGGTATACGTTCTCATTAACAATGCATAGTTTGAAATTATGAATTAAACCTAGACCATACAGAAATGTACTGTCCTATGTCTGCTTCAGTGCAAAGACTAAGACTTGCTGAATTTTGTTAATCATTTTTTTTCATAATTTGGGACATAAGCATTCTTCCATGAGTACATAATCACTTTTTGGGTAACAGTCCAAATTCAATATATCCAAACTTCTTCACAGATTGAAGGATTTGATATTTTTGGAACAGTTTAAAAATATATTAACACCTTTAACTCCTAACTCTCCAGAATATAGTTAGCTATACAGAAATCACAGGATGGCAGCAGAGTTTTACTTCTATTCTTTTTGTCACCACCTAATCTCTCTGCAGGTCCAAAAACCTGGTGTTTGCTACATCTAAAATTTTAGAATCTGCTCCAGAATCTGGACTAACAGAACCCAGAACAGGAAAACAATATTGGATCTTATTCAGTTTGAAAACTGACTAGCCCAGAATAGTGACAGAATGTATGAGAGACAACTTGTTTGCTCTATGTGCAAAACAAATAGAAACATTTTCTATTATGTGCATAATTCTAAAGTATAATTCTATCACATCTGACTACTTCTTAACATTCTCAAAGCTCCATGCTAATTTCAATTATTTTTTAACTACATCTTTAGATTTACTACCACTATAAAACAGAATTGAAAAATCTGTTACTTTACTTACAATTACAGGATCCACCACCATTTTTCGCAGAGTTCCTATTCTGATACTCCGACAGTGTAATATGACACTTTCGTAGGAGTTCTGATATTTTGAAGGAATATCAGTCACAGTTTCTTGGGGGGAAACTTTTCGACGCTTTACACTGGATACAATGTTACCAAACTGTAAAATAATTAACATCACCATCTTAATTTATGAAAAATAACAATTATAACATTTATTTAAAACATATGGGCTATGTTTCAAAATTACTGAAAACTGGCCAAAATATTCAAAGTGAAACTTTTTTTTAACTTTCAGAATATTTGTGCAAACAATGTAAATATTAAAAGTATGTTAGTGGCACACTTCGTACACAAATTTGGGATGGGATTCTGCATGCAACTCTTCTAAATTTGAATTAACTGCTCCCATATCATACACATAATTTATTTAAAGATATTTTCTACATCAGTAATTGCAAGACAAAGCGGGATGACTGTAAAGTCATAAGAAAGGGATAAAGATAAAGGTATAAAGTCATATAAACCTTTTTTTGTAATGTGTTTCTGATGTTTGTGCAACAAGTCTTTATTACAAAGAGCCCTAAGCAAATAAATGTATCATTCAACAGAGGTCAAAACATAGATCAACAGGCCTTCACCTGGGTAAAAAGATTGCTCCAGAAGATAAAAGACTGAAAATCCCTTTCTTAGATCATTATCATGTGACATCTCCAGAAGGTGATGTCACCAATATAATTTCTCTTGGTTACTAGAATGATATAATAGGCCTATAATTAGAGATAAAATCATTCAGTAACCATTGTAGGCTGTGTTTACTAGGCAGTGTTTCTCAACCTTGGCAGCTTTAAGATTTGTGAACTTCAACCCCCAGAATTCCCCAGCCAGCATGTGTTAGGATTTTAAAACTAGATTTGTCAACATGCTAACTGTGGACATAAACTCTCCTTAATACTGTAGTACTTAGTACTAGAATATTACAACTTACTCACACTTATTAATTTAAACCTAATAGGTTTTTAAAAATAAAACAATGACCCAAACCTTATGAGGCTTTAGAAAATCTTTTAAGATTCTAAAGCATAAAAAGAACCCAAAATCTCACAAAATTCTTACATGAATGCTAAAATCTCATAAGTATTTGGGTGCACTGATGAGTCAAAGTGCAGGAATGTACGGTGCCCTTAAGGCATTGTTTGTTTTGGGTACAGTTCCATTCTGGACTCTTGTGCCTTACTTTTTTTCTTAAGGGAAAGATGGTACCTCCCCACTGTATCATCCTGAACATTAATAGTCAGGAAGCATTGTTATGTATAAGCCATCATTCACAAAAGATTCTCTGTGTTCAAAATGAAGAACTCGTACATTCCATCTAAACTGACACAGGTAAGAGTTTCATAAAAAGTGGCACATGCAGATCTTACATATAAGATACATCAGAGTGAGAAGAATAAGGAATACTATCATAAAAAATATCCTACACATGTACATCTATCGGAACTGAAGATATAAAATATACAAGCTGACAAAACATAAACCAGTACCAAAACAGTTCTAAAAGTGCAACATTAGAAGCAATACAGTACATTTTAGAAGCATTGAACCAAAGTTAAAAACAACAATGATTCTGAAACAGTCTCATTGATTTTAACAAGAGACTTGTTTTGAATCACAAACCTCCCTCCCCTCCCATGTACACCTTTTAAAAAAGCCAAGTTCAAGGCTCAGAAAGTGGAAATAGAAGGCCAATGTAGCAATATTAATGTTTATTTAGAACTTACTCTGTTTAATTTGGATTCTTAATTCTACACAACAACATTGTATTTGAAACTTCCAGATTCTATTTTCATTTATTTTGTATAAACTCTACTGTGTTGGCCGCTAAATTATTCATATACAATAGATGAGAGATTATGGCATTTGTGTCTAACTCTGTGGATTTTATAAATATATTATTTTGATTCATTTCACCTAGTGGATTGCTGTAAAGCATATTTGCATGTTTTTAAACAAGTTCATAACTTAGAATACCTTACAAAGAGCTGCTGCCATGACTATTAAGTCTTTAGATTAACATACCGTGAAAGTTGTCCCCCTTGACAGCACTCAAGGAGCCTGTTCATGGTGCATTTTTGTCTTTGTTTGTCCAATTCTTGCAGTGATGCTCAAACTAAAAAACAAAAATCCCCACCATGAAATCCTTACAGTGAAGTGCTCTTAATTGGGACAATTTTCAATGTATTTTAATTTAAGGATGCTTTTCCTTGTGGATTCAATTTATCTCCTGAAACTGATTTAAACTTATCAGCAGAACTGTTACAACCACTCCCTTGGGCTGTTTTTCATGTTTTTAATTCTACGGGAATAGTTGCAACATGGAAGTGATGGTCCACATGGAGATAATATCCTCTTTGGCCAATTTAAGTGTTCCATCTTTGAAAACGATGTAGTTGGTGGTCTTTGATTTCATTCTTCTTACACAGTTCCTGCAATTTCAACAATCAAATTTGATATGGAAAGCAGTACAGAAAAGTAGTTCTCATTCTACTGAGGCAAGTTTTAACTCATGTCCCAGTCCAACTAACAGCTTTAATTACATCAACAGACTCATTCATATCCAATGAGATTTTATTTCTTTGTGTTTACAGTGGTGCCTACACTTGATCTTCAATATTGCATTTAATAGTGGTTTTTTTTACATTTTTCAAATTTCAAAAATACTGTTTGGGAAACCTGATATTTTTCACAAAGCCTAGTAGTTACTGTGCAATTCTTCACTTTGTGTTTTATGGAGCCAATATGCATATCTGGTGAATATCTAATAGATATCAAAAAATATAGCGATGCAGTAATCCTACTGAAAGATAATTAAATATAGATTAGAAGAATCAATGTACATTTGACTCTTGAATTCCATTCATAAAGAAGCAAGCACTTTCTTCCTATATTCAGAACCACTGATGGACAGGACTTTTTTCCTATTAAATTAACATGGTGTATATGTATGCAGTCACTTTCCAAAGTTTCCACTTTCACAGAGAAATCGTTAATAAGCTTACATATTCATTTCACCCTGCATATGGAAGAGCTACCTGGTCTTTCATTCTTGCTTTTCTTGGCAATGCTACTGTAGATTCCGTTTCTGCTGCAATGCCAGTTAGCCTTTGTTCTAGTTCACAAGTATTTTCCTTCAGGGCTGCTTCTACTTTTCCTGTGGAAGGTGCAGGAGAAGAACAGGCTGAATCTGCTGGGCGTGGTGATATGCTCTCCATTCTGTTAGTAACACCAATCTGATCTTCTTCATCATCACTGGAGAGCACAACTGAAAACAAAAGCATTTACCTGATGTTTATATTTTATGATAATCAAAATATGAACGTTTAAAATTATCATGACAACTAAAGTTTACTATCAAATTCTAAATAAGAAGTTTAAGATAGGAAAGAAGTGTCTATTTAGAACAAGATAAAATTCTAGCTGTGTCCTAGTACCTGACCAGCATTGGCTGATCTCAAAAGCAAGAAATAAAAGCTGCAACAGGCAGGCCATACTGTTCATATGTAGAAATATAAGATATAAATGCAATTTGTATTTTATATAACTTTAAGAGAATACATAAATATTCTGCTGTTCTCTAGTATATGTTGAAGCAAACATCACAACATTTATAGCCTGCTTTTCTATTTCGTAACTTAGAACTAAATGTGCATTTCCTAGGTCGTCTCTATGAAAGCACTAAATATACATAGAACTCCCTAATTCTATATACATAAAACTCTGCTGCATCAGAGACCTTCAGAACATATTCCAAAACTATTAAATAATTATAGTGATATATTTCCTCTTCAAAATAGTGAATTTAATTTTTATCTAATTTTTTTTTTTTAAAAAAAAGACATACTTGGATCATTTAGCTCAGATGCTGTTGTAGTCTTCTGCCGCAAATGTCCAGTCATTTTAGAACCTACTTTTCCATTTGGCCGTAACATAACTGTGCCTATGCTGCGCTTCACCACGAGGTCTGTAGAAACTGTACCAGTAGATGTTCCATAAAACTTTCTTGCATTTAATCCTGTGCTTAAAGAATGTTGCTCTGTTGAATTGTCATGTATTGATTCTCGTGCCAAATTATCATGTAAAGGCACGGTTTGCATGGATTGTCTTTGCAAGCCTCTAAAAACTCCAGATAGTTGGTGTTCAGTCTCACTTTCATTTGTTTTTCCAATGTATGGGCAAATTATGGAGTAACCATCCAAGCCCTAGGGTTAAAAAAAGATATTTTTGTGCATATTTTAAAATCCTATTATAAATAAATGCAACAGTTGTTGAACACAACTTGTATATAGATTCATAGATCTAATTTAAAA
This sequence comes from Laticauda colubrina, assembly GCA_015471245.1. Lineage (NCBI taxonomy): Eukaryota > Metazoa > Chordata > Lepidosauria > Squamata > Elapidae > Laticauda > Laticauda colubrina. The sequence goes on along the minus strand of BLBF01000007.1, from coordinate 38,274,286 downwards.
AAAAAATAGAATTAAGCTTCAGTCATAAGTTACTATTTAATTTAAATTACCAGCTAATTCAGCTGTTCTTTTGCTTTTTGTCAGGTTTTTGTCCCTATTCTTATTTTAACACTTTACTTTTACCATCACAGCTTTTAGGTCTTTTACTTCTTATCTGATTTCAAAAATCTTCTTGCTGCTTACCTGCTCATTTCTTAAAAATATCCACTGAACATCACTTCAAATATTTAATCACAGATTTGTTGAAAGACAATGTTTTAAAATATTTACCACCTGTTTATGCAGTAAGAGCAATAATTCAGCAAGTTCAGTACTTTACAACTTTTCAATTAACACTGAAATATCTAGTTTATTTTCTAATGGAGTCTGTGTAAAAGAAAATAATTTTAGATTTAAAAAAGCAAACTGTTACAACAACAATATTAGCAAAGGGATATGCAGCCAAATTGTGACAATTATAAGATTTTACAACCAAAGCTTTGAACTGTGGTTTTACCCTTTTAATAATGTCATTTCCTGACTTTAACAGCAAGTAAGGAAAAATAATATATATAACTCACCTCTATGTGGGTTGCATTAGTTTTGGTGGCAGGAGATGGAAGCAAATCAGCCTGATATATACTGCATTGCCGTTTCTGTTGTACCCTCCTTGTAATTCCTGACTCTGATTCTGAACCAGACTCATCTCTGCTCTCCATCACTCTTTCTAAAAAAAATTAAAAAGAGGAAGATCGTTACTAATCACCACCAAATATCTTCACTTGAAGAATAGCAACTCTAGTTTACTCTTTTGCTTTTCAACAGGATGAAGAAAAAATAGTTGTTAATTGCTTCTGTCCAGGCACCTGTGCCCTATGATAATTCAAGGGGGAAAAAAGCTATTCATTCAAAACAACTGCTTCTCACACTAAGCAGTGTGTAGCTGAAATTTCAAATGAAAATTGATATACCAACATAAAGACTGACTTTTTTCTAAATATAGACCATAACCTATAGACTGAATATGCTGACTTCAATATATTAAATAACCAGGGTAAGTAACTCAAAATCTGAGACAGACAAATACTTTAAGAAAAAAAAAAAGTGTAACAACACAACGGTAAAGTACTCAAGAGAATGGAGACTAACAAAGCAATATAAATATAATTCCTGCTACTGGATAGTTGGAAAGAAATTTGTTTTCCCACTTCAAAACACGGTTATAAATTGAAATTTCCATATCACCAGTTAAAAATACAATTTACAGCCCTATTAATCCTCTTCTTAAATAAAACGTGAAAAGTTTCTTCTTACCAAAGAGTAATAAAACAAAGGAAAAGGGGAAAAATCAATGTAAAAGTAGTTTTGAAAGAACAAACAGAACAAGATTTTTCTTTTTCTTTTGTAACTGTTTCTACTGAAAAGACCAAACATGTATTTATTTCTTCTTCTATAAAATATACAATTAAATCATTTTAATATTTAATTAAAAAACATACTCATCTCCTGAAGCTGAGACCATTTATTGCAATTGTTATCCACCTTTGGAATATTATGGGGGTATTCTTTCCTAGGAAAAGTCAGTAAAAAGTTGTATTCAGAAAATTTGCAACTATATTTAAAACACAGTAAGTCAACAAAATGTTAAAATGTGTTTATATTTTACATTGTCGAAACCTAGAGTAAAACCTACAAGTTTCCAAACAGTGGCCAAAACTTCTGTGGGAAACTTCTGAACCTTTTGACTCCCACTAAATTGTCTGACCATGCTGAAATTTGTTGAATGTCTACCAATTTAAAGTAAGAATCACAGAAAAGCTTATCATAGTAAACATCAAGACACATACACAAAATCCCTCACTCATTTACTATATCCTATGCCCTTTAAACTTCTAAAAGAACATAAAGGTGATTTTAGCCACTAAGATTGTCCACTTGATTATTAAATGCTATATCTAGGCATTTAAATGCCATTCGTTGGTAGGTGTACAGGTAGTCCTTGACCTACAACCAGTCCATTAGCAACTGTTCAAATTTATGACAATCCCAAAAACTATGACTTATGACCTCTGACATGCGCCCTTCCCCCCCTCCCAGTCAAATGAACACATTATGGACACTTGGTAAATGGTCTGCATCTACAACTGATTGACTTAACAACTGCCATGTTTTCTTAACCACTGCAAAAAAGGTTATAAAATCATGTGCAGCTACATGGTGAGCTGCTTTATGACCTTCGTGACTTATGACCAAAATTGTGGGCTTAATCATGGTCTTAAGTCAAGGACTACCGGTAAAACAAAAGGCTATGAAATAGAAAGTTTCTAATAATATTTATTATCTTTGACTTTCAATCACAACATAAATGCTGTTCCTAATCAATGGGTTCTATCAGTCAGCTTTATAAAATAAGTATGTAGTTATTGCCACTGTTCTGATAAATTATTTTGTGTGAGGAGAAAAGCATATTATTTCCATATTTCAGGGGGGACACGAACTCTCATTATGCAATTAATTATGCAATACATTAATTAAATAAGATGTTGACATTTTTAAGATATCAATAGAAACAAAAAGTTTACAGCAGTGCAATAACTATCTCTTCAGAAAAAAATTCTGATTGAGTGAAATGCACTAAGATACTTGAAATAGTAAACAGAATCTTGTTACAATAGATAATGGAGGGGGGAGGGAGAGGGAGAAAGATTACATCCCCAAATTACAAGGTTTCTTTCGCTATTTATATTTTATTTTCTGGCAGCCAGTTTGTCCATAATCACCTGAACTATTATGAATTTTAACTTTTAAAACAAATCAGACATTTTATTGCCTAGCTATCCCTTCTGTCAGCATGCCAAACATTAATAAAACCAGAAAGCCTCTATCTGACTTGTCCAGTACATGATTGAACTAGATTTTCTAACCTATTTTAAAGTAGCTCGGAATTAAACACTAAGAACAACTGCTGTTTAAAATTCTGGTTTGTCAAGAGAACAATTTGGATGAAATGCTGAATAAACCACAATGTAAGTCTTTCTGGTTGGTTTAGCTATGTCTCCCAGAAAAAAAAGCTCAATAGAAATAATCTTATAGAACTGACACACAGATTGATCACTATCTATAAAGCCTGAATTCTCAGCAATTTAGCATATTGTTGTACATGAATAAGACTCTCTTTACTAAGCTATTACTAGATGCAAAGCGCATATTTTAGGATAAAATGGAACAGAAAGTTGATACTGCATGTTATATTCTTTAGCTATCTAAGATTCACTGTTATACTTATATTCCTTATAAGTATAAAATTTTGGAGAAATAACCATGAATACTAAACATAGAACTAAATGCTCACTTGCCACTCTTATCTATAGGACAAATATAAATCTTAAAAATAATCAACTTATTATTTATTTAATTTTAGCAGTTAAAATAATAATTGCCCAACAATAAAAATAAAACTTCAGATGGCAGGAATCACTACTCTATTGAATTTTGATAAACTTTATATTTTATCTCAATTGCAATAGACTTAGTGCAGGCAATACTTTAGATGTATGGTGAATAAAACAATGTATATTTTCTGCCTGTCTTCCTTTAAAAAAACTCTTTTCTCTATGCATCATGGATTTATGTCAAGTTACTTGATAATGTTTATTAATCAGTTTGATAAATATATGAAAAATAAAGAGGTAACTATTTTTTAAAAAACTGCTCATTTAAAGTAGTTCACCATAAACTTCTGCTTTATCATTAATCTATGACACTTTGCAAATACATTTCATGTTCTAGACAGTTGTATCACTTTAAAGATGCAACAAATGAAATTCTATTTACCTATTCTTCACAAATAATGGGCAAGTCCACTGCATATATGACAGTTACATTTTGCTTAACTTTAGGAAAATTTTTAAAAATTGAAGAGTATATTAAAAATGACACTTGCAAAAACTTAAGATACTTCACTGCAGACTAAAGAAGAATATGGTGTATCTGTGGCTAACATCTATCACTTTTCAAATATCCAAAAAAGAAAGATTTAAGTTCCCTCCCCACAATTATTGTGACATATTCAATGGCTATAAGTCATAATGCAATGCTTCTAGCCCTTACATGTCAATAGTACATTACTATTTCCTATGATTATGTTTGTCATCTCAAACAAACAAAGGATAGTGGGTTAAGCCATGGTTGTTGAATTTAACACAGAATGCTTAATCAATTGCACTGAAGTTAAAAAAGAGTAAAGCTTCCAATCTTACTGCACTGGACTGAAGGATGAAGCATATAGGGTTTGAGTTCTTTATGGTTCATTCCTAGTTATAAGGAAGTATGGAGATAGCCTTCAAGAAGAAATTCAATAGTCATTAAACAAAACACTCATATGGCCCAGAATGAGAGAAGGGGGCTGAAAGAAACTCAAGATTAACCCACCTACATTATTTCTGGTACAATATGAGGGAACAGAGAATCCCGATTTCTCAGAGTTCCAATAGTTCTTCGAGAATTTATTTCCCACTCAAAGAGCTGACAAAACAGGAAAGGTTTCTCCGGTCCAGTCAGGTTCCCTATACCAACTCTAGGGGGCAGTGCTCATTTCTATTTGTTAGCCAAGGGAGCCAGCATTCTCAGAAAACATTTTCATGATCATGTGGCCAGCATGACTGTTCACCAAGACACACAAAATGCCATTAGCTTTCCACCAAAGTAGTGCCTATTTATCTACTTCATTTGCATACCTTCAAACTGCTAGATGGGCAGGAGCTGGAGCAAGTAATGGGAGTACACTTTATTACATGGTGCTTGGTTCTGGAACCTAGGCTGTCAGCTTTCCAGCCAAGTTCAGCTTCGTGAACCGCAAAGCTATCACACCTCCCAGAGGGCTGACACTACTATCATTCATATATATGTGTGTGTATGTGGTTGTATGCATGTATATATATGAGCCTGCACTCTCAAATAGAAAGATACCCACACCACAAGCCAGGCAAACACCTGGGCAAAAACAGACTCCCTCTGATAGCTCCAACTCAAACACCCCCCAAGCAGGCATCCAGGTGAAACCCAGCTTTCTAATGAATAGCAGCCGTCCTTTCACACGGAGCCAAGCTGCACTAAAAGCCTCCAACACAAGAACAGACTGTTGCCAGCCAATCAAAGCCACAAAACAGACAGAAGAAACCAGGAACACCAATCAATCAAACTCCAAGTCCAATGAAACAGGTCCAGGCTCCCAGCCAATCAGAATGAACCAGCCTCAAATTTAAAACCAGGAGCTGTAAGACCCACATCCATACAGAAGCCTGAAGATGGCAGATGAGATTCTGCTGAAACGTTGCTACAACTTTAACAGAACTACAATGACGTGGGATAATACCCGAAGGAAGCTGAACAGCACATATATATATATATATATATAACCACTTACAAAAATGAAAAACTCTTAAAGAAACTAAAGAAATTAGAACATGACAAGAAAACCCCCAACAACTCACAACAACACCTGAAACAATTAGTATACAACGTTTCCAACAGAGAACTCACCAAAACAGAAACAGATGTCCTAACCAAAGGATTCAATTATGCCATAGCACCCAAAAAGATCCCCACAGAATCCATCATATGTGCAGTAGAATCCAGCCTAACCAAATTAAATACAGATGAAGCTGACAGAATAAGACACCAGGTTACTCACATCTTATGCACAACCAGATCACCGAAAAATAACTTGCAAAAAGATGAATTCAGAGCACTACAAACCCTGAGAAATGATAACAGCATAATAATACTCCCAGCAGACAAAGGAAATGCCACAGTAGTAATGGACAGAAAAGACTATGAAACAAAATTGACAGACCTACTCCAAGACTCCACATACAAACCTATAAAAACAGACCCAACCACATATCTAGAAAAATTAACCAAGAAGAAAATTATAGCCAGCCACATAAGCAAAGAAATCCAACAGACGATCATCCTAAGAGAAAAATCTTCTAGATGCCCCCAAATTATACGGCCTCCCAAAAATACACAAAGAAGGCACACCTCTCAGACCCATAGTCAGCTCCAAAGGAGCACTATTACAAAACCTAGCTAAACACTTAGCAAAACAACTACAGCCCCATGCTGAAACCGCAGCTTCATATGTACAAAACTCATACCACTTCTTAGAAATGTTCAAAGAGCTACACGTGGAACAATATGATCTGCTTGTAAGTATCAACGTGATTTCACTATTCACTCAAGTCCCGATAAAAGAAACTCTTGAAATCATCAAAAATAAATACCAACCAGCCAAAGACCTCATGGAACTAACAGAACACTGCCTAACCAACACATATTTCATATACAAAGGACAAAGATACAAGCAAATTGAAGGAGCCCCTATGGGATCACCACTGTCACCCGTCATCGCAAACCTGTTCATGGAAGAATTCGAATCCAGACCCCTGGCTAATGCCACCCACAAACCCAAACTATGGCTAAGATACATCGATGACACATTTGTGATTTGGACCCATGGAAAAGAAAACCTAAACAATTTCCTAACACACCTAAATAGCACACACCCCAAAATCAAGTTCACCATGGAAACGGAAATCAACAAACAACTACCATTCCTAGATGTACTACTCTACAAAAGAACAGATGGCACACTGGGACACACCATATACCAGAAGAAAACACACACCAACCGCTACCTCAACGCCCAATCCCACCACCACCCAGCACAGATAAATTCCGTGGCCAAAACACTAATTAACAGAACCAAACGCCTGGCAGACAAGACACATATAAAGACTGAACTATGCACCCTGACTAAAGTATTGACAGCCAATGGCTTCCACAAAAACAAAATCACCAGCTTGATCCACAAAAACACACTAAGACATAACAGAGACCAAGAAGATCAACAGACCTATGGAACAGCTGTCCTGCCCTACATAAGAGGTACTACAGATAAAATCAGTAAGATACTACACAGGCATCACATCAAGACTGCCTTCAAAACAGACAAAAAAATAGCAGCCATCCTTAGAAATCCCAAAGACAAAATTGACCTGGAAAACCAAGGCATATACGAAGTTCCCTGTGCATCATGCCCGGCCACATACATTGGACAGACCAATAGAAGAATAAGTACCCGCCTGGATGAACCCAAAAATGCAGTAAAAAAGCTGGAACACACCTCCTCACTAGTCCAACACATGAAAACCACAGGTCATAATATCAACTTCAATGGCACCAAAACCCTAGCCACTATAGAAAACCCCAGCCAAAGAATCATCAGAGAAGCCATAGAGATTGAAAAAAGACCTGAAAGCATGAACAGAACAGATGATTCCACCAGACTGTCAATCATTTGGAAGCCTGCACTCTCCAACAGAATGATCTCCACACCACAAGCCAGGCAAACACCTGGGCACAAAAGACTCCTCCAATAAACACAGACCAAGACTCCCAACCAATCAGGATGAAGAAAAAACCATCCTGGGACAACAGTAGGCTAGCCTCAAATTTAAAACTAATGGCTGTGATAGCCTGACCCACAGACGAACTTAATACAGAAGCCTGATGATGGCAGATGAGATTCTGCCGAAACGTTGCTACAATTTAAAAGCACAACTACAATCACGTGGGATAATACCTGAAGGAAGCTGAACAGCACACATGTAAGTACCCGCAAAAACTTAAAAAAGCAAATATATATGTCTAAAGCTATGCTTACTATGAATCCCCATGGTTATTTTGAATGCCCTATTAAAAAAAGATTGACTAGGAAGAATAGCATAATCAATATAATTTAGCAAAGTAGGAAGAAATGATGTAAGATTTTTATGGCGCAATTGGCAGAGATATTCTGGTCTTCAGTTTGACATGAACTGTGGAAGAGTCGACTTTATTGATACTTGAAAGTATCATTGCAGTTCCTACTGAAAATGTTATTCTTTTCTAGGTATGCTTCTCAGAGTAATATTATTTCATAATCTTTAATTTATCTATTAGATTTATATCTAATCTTTACTATGGATGGCAGTGATAGTATTTTTTTAATATAAGCCAAGTAAAAAAAAAGGTAAAGAACTCCTGTGGATTTTATTCCTCTAGTCATTGCCAACTATAGAGGGCTGTGTTCATCTCTGTTTCAAGTCCATTGAGCCTGTGCTGTCCGAAGACATTTCCGTTGCCATGCTGCCAGCAATAACATCACACTCAAGTGATACCTATTTATCTACTTGCATTTGCGTGCTTTCAAACTGCTAGGTTGGCAGGAGCTTGGGCGAGGATAGGAGCTCACCCATTGGATGGCACTGTCTCGAACATGGGCTGCCAACTTTCCAGCCAATAAGCCCAATGTCTTAACCACTGATCCACCATGCCACTCCATTATAAGCCAGTGATGGAAATAATTTCTGCCTGAGATCATACAGTACTTTTCCAAATGTGTACTGCACATTATTTTCCCTTACAAGCAAATTAGGGCATGTCAAATTTTCTAACTCTCAATTTCCAAATATTAGGGGTGCTCAAAAGTTGCAATATGCCTTGGAAATTGTAAAGATATTTTGGTTATTTTAATATAATATAGGTATGCTTGGTAAGCAATTACATAAATATCATAACATTTTAACACTTATTCAGGAGCTTATTTTAATATCCACAGCATTTTCAATAGCCACAGCAAATGATAGGATACATTATCAAACCTGGCATGGGAAAATACATATTCATATAAAATCAAATACATTGTTTGTGAAATGTCCAACCTAAACCAATACATTTAAAACTTTATCCTAAAATCTTTATCATAATTGATGTGAAGCTCATAAAAGGGAAATCAAAATATTCCTTTCAGGTAAATTGAAATAAAATAAATAATATAGTTTGAAAAATGTCACATTTATATAACAGCAAGCACATTTTGTAATGTGAGCCAGACTATGTTACAAAATTAGTAACTTAATTAATGTAAATTAATGTACGAAAATAGAGGTTTTCAGGTATCTAGGAGCTTTAGCAATGACAACCATTTTTAAGGTAAAGAATTAAGTAAGATGAATACTTCAGAACTAACCTCTAAACTTTGTTATTACTGCTGACAAGATAAGACCACACTATTAATCATTGTAGTGAGCTACCAGAAGCTGGTAAAAATAATGAATAGTCTGATGACATAAAGGAAATAGTATTACCACAAAACATCTCTTTATCCAAAACTTAATTAGGTAATCAGGACACTTTACCAGAAAACTAACCAGCCCCTAAAATATTCTACCAGTGAGCTCTTTGTTGGCTACAATTGCATGGCTGAAGAAATTGAAGATGGTTTGCAATATAACACGTAATTTATTTAATTAAAGAAAAGAATCTTTAAAAAAGAGCAAATAGATCAAGAAGTCTGGGGGGCATCAACAGAAGTTTGAGGCTGCACTGGTTCCCCCCCCGGATGCTCCAGTGCCTACCAAACCACAAACCTACCAAACTTTGGAAGTCATTTTGTCCTGCTGAAGTACACTTTTACCAACTATCTCAACCTTTAAATGATTATGATTCTAAATTATAAGCATCTCCATCACATTAAAATTTATTTCTTACTTCCAATGTCATATGTTCTTCAGATCATAACTAATTCACCAAATTTTGTGCCAAGTTGGAGTCACCAACTATATTTTCCATATCAGGGCAGAATCTAAAGGCAACATTTATTCTTTATTTCAAATTCCTGATATGCTTTGACTAAAAGCAGTAAAATGGGACATGTGAAATAGTGTGCACTGGCACACTTGCTTATTTAAAATAAGCCAGAAGCCTAAACAACTTAAAGTTATGAATAGTAAATGCAATCAGAGCTGATATTGGTTGATAATCCTGTCTCATTTACTATCCGAGGTAAGAAAAATCCATTCAATAGTGCTAGAAAATAATATTTCTACAGTATTCTCAATATCATGTCCATTTCACCTTGTGCTTACCTTTCTTTTAGATCCCGATTGCTTAAAATATGAAAGAGAGAAATATTGTAAGATACAAAGCCCTTCAATATGAGTTCTTTAAAATGTGCTTTTAGAAACCTATATTGTAACATTTAAATCAAATACAGAACCTTCATTAAGTAGCACTAAACTTACACGTTTAAATAAGGGAATTTAAACCTAAACCACAATCAGATGCAGTTATCACCTGATTGTCTCATGATCACTTGATTGACTTATTTGAAGGAGTAAATTAAATGACCTGCTGCAATGAGCAAATTTGGAGTTACCAGCTCCTGCTGCATAAGGCTAGATTAAAACAGAAAGTATAACACATTCTTAAAAAGCACTCCACTGATCTTTAAGCAGAAGAGCCTAATGCAAACTTCAAGGAAAAGGCTGGTAGGTAGGGATAATAAGCCATCCTTCAAAGCTAAATTTTTTGCAGTGAGCAAAAACCTTTAGACATGAGATTTTTAACACTGGTGGCTGATTAATAAAAAAGGAAAAAGAACACGATCTTATTCCAACACTATTTTGTCCTATTCTTCTGTCCTTGTAACTATCGGAAAAAAAATATAATCTGTTCTCTGCCACCAAGTATAATCTCATCCACTGGAATGGGTCTTCGTTCATATATATATATATATATATATATATATATATATATATATATATATATATACACATACATATATACATATACATATATACACACATACACACACACACACACACATATTTGTTTTTTTTAAGTTTTCGCAGGTACTTACATATGTGCTGTTCAGCTTCCTTCAGGTATTATCCCACGTCATCCCACGAACGCAATACAGAAGTCTGATCATGGCAGATGAGATTCTGCCGAAACGTTGCTACAACTTTAAAAGCACAACTACAGTGACGTGGGATAATACCCAAAGGAAGCTGAACAGCATACATATATATATACATATATATACATATATATACATGCATACATACATGTATGTGTGTACACACAAACACACATATATATACATATACATATATACATATATATATATAAAGTATTTTAAAGAAACTACCAACATAAGCCAAAGAAGCTAAGATATCTTTAATAGTGATATTGGAAAACATACTTTTTTCTTTATATTTGTAAGAAAAACTCTGTTGGATCACATTAAAGGATTCTCTGAAGCTTACAGTAGGACATGAGTATGGTTCTTGGTAATATTAAAAATGTATTCTTTTCTAATACTGCCAAATGACAAACAAGGCTGAAAATAAAATCGCCAAACAAATTTTAGAAAAATAACTCCTATATTAAACACATGTCTAGTAGTGAAATAGCAATCTGCCACAAATCAAAATGCCATCACTGTGTCCCTACTATAACATTAAAAACTGGAAATAACTTACATAAAGATTCACAAATATTCAAAAACGTACAAATGGAAAACAATTTCAAAACCACATTCTTGAACAAGCTGTAGGCCATACAGCATGTTACAACTTCAAGTTCACATATAAAGCCGTAAAAAAATACAAATCTTTAAAGTCAGACTTCAATCAACAAACATAAACACTATTTTTGAGAAGATCAAAATTAGAATGAATATATTATAGAGCTCGACAGGGAAAGGCAAAAAGATTAGAAACCAATATCAGACATAGTATAAGATACAATTTTCAAATCTATTTTTTGTTGCAAGGAAAAGTTAAAATACTAAAGTTGTCCAAGATTATTCAACAACTTTAAATTCCACAGGTTAGGAATTCTGAATACTTCAACAATTAAAGCCTTTATAGTACTGTATTGGGTGATACGTGAATAATGAAAGTATAATAGCAGGAGAAGCTAATGGAAAAAGGAAAGTTGTCTCAAAAAAGGAGATACTAAAAGCACAACTGAAAATAATTAAAATGTCAAATCAATGGAGCCAACATGGATACCCGAAGAATTTAATGAAGAGATGAATCAAACAAAAATGGCTATATATGGATGAAAGAAATGTTACTAAAATCAACACAAACAGCTAACACAAAACTTTAAAGAGGAAAGCTACAGCTCAGAATCAGTGGAAGCTGGCAAACAAAGCTTAAAGTCACAAAGAAGCCTTCTTCAGATACACTCAACATTCAAAAAGGATACAAGAATATATCAGTTGCTCAGTTAAGAAGGAAAAATGTAAAGAGACCAAAAGGAAGGCAGATTAATTAGTATTTTGGTTTCTGATAAGAGAATATATATCCTACCCTATTGAGAAATCATAAAGAACAGGATGAAAAATAGAACTTTGAGATAGAAATATATTCAGGGATATTTGTCAATCTTGAATAAATTTAAATCTTCCAGTTCAAAGGAAATAAATTTTAGGATAATGACTGAACTTGCTGATAACTTCAGGTAAATCCTGATATAGTACACGATCTTTAATAAATCCAGAATAACTGGAAGGTGCATTTATCTCTTTTTTTAAAAAAAGGAGAACAATTGATCCAAGAAACTACAGATCTGTCTGTCCAACATCAATAACAAATAAAATTCCAAAGAGATTGTTTTATAGATAGAATTCAGTAATTCATACGTATCATGAATCAACCTTGCTGGACTAATCTTTTCTCATTTTCGATCAAGTAAGTTCCACAGCAGATTGTAGTAGTGCTGCAGACATAATGTATCTTATTTTCAACAAAGCATCAGACAAAGATCATGGCATTCTCATTAACAAGCTGGTTAAAGGGAAGGCCAGTCAGATGAATTCTAAGTGGATACATGGCTGACTGAACATTGCTCATCAATAGTTCTTCCACAAACTGGAGTGCAGTAACAGGTGGTATCACTATACCAAACTAGCACATTTAGTCTAGAAAGAAATAACTGAAGGGAAATCTGATATCAGTGTTCAAATATCTGAAAAGCTGGCTCAATTCTTAAAGTTCTACATTATCCAAGAGGACAGGACTATTATCAACAGATTATTATTACTATTAAGGAAATAGGATCAAATCAGACATTAGAAGAAATTACCCCAAAAGATGTCCCAAAGGTGTTTTTTCAGGAGGCAACTGGGCTTGTTTTTCTTCTGAAGACATTTTACTTCTCATCCAAGAAGCTTCTTCATCTGTGATAGAATAATGGGGAATGGAAGGATTTATATCCCAAGCACCTCTGGATATCCCAAAACCTTTGGGACAGCCATGACCTGGATGACTGAGAACCTCTACAGATGTTTAGCTATACAATTTGGGATGAACTTCCTTTGAATGATGTGGGAGTAGGAATGGATTTCCAGAGGAAAAATTGCAGACTACAGGAACCAGGAGCACCACTCAGATGACCCCTAGGACACAGATAAACCTCCAAGTGCTTCAACGACCCTCTGAATAAAAGGATGCTGATTACCAGCTTTCTGCAAGGAATACAAATCCTTCCATCCCCACTATCTAGTCAGAACTGAAGAAGCTTTTTGGATGAGAAGCGAAAATTCTTCAAAAGAAAAAAACAAGGAAGTTCAGTTGCCTCCTGAAAAAGCACCTTTGGGACAACCATGACCTGGATGACTGAGAATCTCGACACACTTTTAACCCCCAAAATCAGCTTTCAGTAAGAGGAATAGATTTCCATATGAAGTGATTAATTCTCTTTAGTTAAGGTTTTCAAACAAAGGCTGGATTATCATGTATCATAGATACTGTAATTCATCCTGCATTGAGTACAGGGGAGGGTTGGCCTAGATGACCTCAAATACCCCTTCTAATTTTCTGATTCTATGAATAGCAAATTATATTTAAATACTGAGTATAAATTACACAAAAGACAGACCTAGTAAAGTCAGACTGGCGGTCTATGATTTTAAAACTTACTTTTGTGCTGCTGTTTTTACTCGAGTTTGGGTGTGAGGACAAAAATGTCTGACTTGTCCTTCTGAATCTGAACAGGATATATTTTCAGCATTTACACTGCAAACATAATAATAAAATAGAAAAAGTATTATTATTATTCACAACAAGACCAAAATAGTTTTAAATAGTTTTCAGTCATTTTATTCTCTAAATGAATGAATGAATCAAAGCATCCACAACACTGTCTAATCATAGTAATTGCTTAAGTGCGTAATTAGTAGCAACTGGCAGCCAGTAAAAGAAATATGAAAGATCCTGATGTTCTACTGCTAGTAGAGTAGGGTGAAAAAGCTTCTTTAAAAAGTTGCAGTGTCAGTGTTTTATTATCTCTCAACACACACTCACATACAAAATAACTTATTTCATAAGTTTATCATTAATAACTGAATAACAATTGGAAATTCTGTATTATTGGAGATTTGGGCACTAAACCCAGAGATTTAAATTCTTACTTACACTATTAAAACTATTTAATGAAGTGAAATGCAACTTAATGTTTTCCAAGATTAATTTTTAATCAAAGAAATGCTAAGCATTATCTGTACAGGAATCCTTATCAATATTTCTGAACTATTTTTTAGTTTTGCTTCTTTTTCTTTAAAACAGTAAATAAAAAAATTAAAAGAAAAAATAAAATCTAGTATCAGAACAATTTTGTCCATTTCAAAAATCTAGTTAATAATTTTGGTGATGATGATCACAGCAAATATGTGATGAAATATCCTGGGGAAATGGGCAAAGGAAATTAAAAATGGTAAAAACAAAATAGTTGTGTAGCTATGGTACTAATTATACAAGTTTTACTGAGTATGATTTTTATTGATACTGTTTTTCCATCTTGATCATAACTTGAAAGACAACATTTGCAGATCCTCCCCCCAAAACATCCAAAAATCAAACTACTCGAATTCATTTTGTTCACTTGAAGAATTTATAAAACTAACACTGCTTTATTTCACAGTACAAGGAAAATACTAAAGCTATAATTTGGTTTTAATTTTCAACTAGTAAAGATTTCCAGGGCAGAATTTCCTTTCTTTTGAGGTGTAGAAGATAAAGACATAAAATCTGTTAGGATTTTAAACATGATTGGTGAATGTAAGCTATAATGACCACCACAGGAGGAGATTACTGATGAAATCAATATAATGAAGTAGGAATGTGCCAAATTTATCAAACCAGATAATTTTGTATTGATCCAGAACAATTTAATTGTTTACAAAAACCACAGAACTGCTACCAAATTGGCATAATTTGAGAAGACATTTATGGCATGGTTTGAAAGGAAATGCATCATTCTATTTCATTCCAAAATTCCCTATATATAGTGTTCCTACATAAGATAAAGTTTGCAAATCCTAGGCAATTGAAGGAAAAAAGAAACTGGTAAAATATAAATGCTATGGGCACAAATATGCTAACAGTACGTGAATGGAGAACCATTTAATGGCAATATTAAAATAGGAGATAGCCCCCAAAAAACATAGAGATAAGACAGGATAATTCTGAAATAGGCTATTGTCAATATATTACATATACAACCTCTGGTGATTACAGAAAAAGAAGTGCAAGCTCTATTACACAGACAGAAGCCAGGAAAAGCACCAGGGCCAGACAAGATAACTCCTTCTTTCTTAAAAGTCTATGCTGACCAATTGACCCCCATCTTCACCTGAATCTTCAATAGATCACTAGAGACGTGCTATGTTCCTTCCTGCTTCAAATGTTCTACCATCATCCAGTGCCAAAGAAGCCCTCCATCAAGGAACTCAATGACTACAGACCAGTTGCTCTAACATCTATAGTTATGAAAATCTTTGAAAGGCTAGTGCTCTCCCACCTGAAAACCATCATGGATCCCCTGTTAGATCCCATGCAGTTTGCATACCAAGCAAATAGATTGACAGATGATGCTGTTAATTTGGCTCTGCACTACATCCTACAACACCTTGAATCTCCAAATACTTACGCAAGGGTCCTCTTTGTAGACTTCAGTTCAGCATTCAATATCATCATTCCAGACACTCTTCTAAGTAAATTAAACCAACTAGCGGTAACTGAACACACTTGTAAGTGGATCATAAGCTTCCTAACAGTCAGGAAGCAGCAGGTGAAGATAGGCAGAATCACATCTGATACCTGTACAATCAGCACAGGGCCCCCCCAAGGCTGTATGCTTTCTCCACTTCTCTTCTCCTAATACACCAATGACCGCATCTCAAACGATCCATATGTTAAAATACTGAAGTTAGCTGATGACACAACAGTGATTGGTCCCATTCGAGACAACGATGAATCTGCATACAGAAAGGAGGTCATACAATTTGCCTCGTGGTATAAAGTATAACCGGAACAATCAGGAACTGAACACACCCAAAACCATAGAAATGATGGTAGAAATGGTGAGAAGAAACCCTCCTATATTATCACTTCTTACAATACTAGACAACACAGTATCAACAGTAGAGACCTTCCAATTTCTCGGTTCTACTATATCACATGACCTAAAATGGACACCTAACATCAAAAACATCATCAAAAAAGCAAAACAAAGAATGTTCTTTCTGCGCCAACTCAGAAAGCTCAAACTGCCCAAGGAGCTGCTGATCCAGTTCTACAGAGGAATTATTGAGTCTGTCATCTGCACCTCTATAACTGTCTGGTTTGGTTCTGCAATCCAACAGAACAAACACAAACTTCAGAGGATAATTTGGACTGCAGAAAAAACAATTACTACCCACCTGCCTTCAATCGAGGACGAGTCAAAAAGAGGGCTGTGAAAATATTTACAGACCCCTCACATCCCGGACACAAACTGTTTCAACTCCTTCCCTCAAAACAACGCTATGGAGCACTACACAGCAGAACAACTTGACACAAGAACAGTTTTTCCCCAAAAGCCATCACTCTGCTAAACAAATAATTCCCTCAACATTGTTCAACTATTTACAAAGTGTACACTACTATTACTGTAAATCTTCTCTCCACTCCTTATCACCCCTCCTCTCCCACTTGACTGTTTCCTAGTATGATTTGATTGTTGATTGTACCCTATGACTATCATTAAGTGTTGTACGTTATGATTCTTGATTCTTAATGAATGTACCTTTTCTTTATGTATACTGAGAGTATTTACACCAAGGCAAATTCCTTGTGTGTCCAATCACACTTGGCAAATAAAGTATTCTATCTATCTATAATTTTGGGGGAATCCTAAAATATATTTTATCAAAAATTTTCAATGCAACTGATTTTTGTTCTAATTTAAATAGCATGAAGCAAGGAACAATTGTTTTTAAATATTTACATCTATATAGTATTTACCAAGCCTGATTTTTTTTTTGGCTCAAATATTTAAAGTCAAGACACAATGGTACACTGCAATAATTAATATAAAGTTTTAAAGTATATTAAATTCAAGAAAAAAAAATTATACATTAACTCATTTGTTAGATAGCATTTCGAAAACTTGTCCTCTTTCTCCTCCAACCAGAGCACGAGCAAGATTGTGGCTGCTCTGGTTGGAAGGGAAAGAGAACAAAATACTGTTTTTATTTTCATAGGAATTGGCACAGGCCATGCTACAAAGTTTAAAAAACAATGCTCTTGGAATTAAAAAAACAAAGATGCAACAATGGCCTAAATCAACATTTTCTGGAAAGCAGACATCAAACCTGTAATATATATTCATTTGTTAGAAAAATGTGGCCATAACTCTGATTTAAAAGCACACCAAAAGCAATTAGTGTAGCATATTACTATTGAAACAGATAGTCTTCAGGAGATTAAGTCTAACTTTGTCCCTTGCATACTGTGATTTTTTATCATACAACTCCACATAGCAACTAAAGATACTGGCAACAGAAGATAGATATTGAAATATATAACTATATCTAAAAATGTCACATAATTTTACAGAAACAGAATGAACAGATAGAAGTGCACTATTTGTGCTATTAAAAAATCAAGAGAGAAAAATTTCCACTTTCCAACAGTGTATCCAATGATGTCTGCGCTGTTAGCAAAATAACTGCCTGTGAATATATCTTCTGTTGCCAGTATCTTTGGATAATTTGGATAATATTTGGATATTATAATAGATGTGTTTTTATACTTGTTTAAAATACATCAGCAAAGTAGAAAACAGCTGAACAGTGTTAGCAGCACTCTCATAACGAACATTTCCTCCAGACATACACCACAAATTAACAATTTTGAGATCATCTGAAAAGCACTACACCATATTTTCTTGCTGCTCCCCGATATGTTAAGTCCAGTTGCGATGCTTTTTAAATTTCCAAGAGTGTCACTTTTGTTTCGTCTGCTGTATGTCCTTAAGGCATCATTTCTGGCTACAAAACCTAAGCGATGGCGACATGGCTGAAAGAAAACAACATAAACCATCATATCAAAAGAGGAAATTATACTTCGGTCAAACTTTCATATACTAAAACATTTTCATGCCTTTTCACACTGTCTCAAATGTCCCCAAACTGGAAGTTCTTGGTCAAATAGCAGGATTAAAACTTTCCAAATGGAATACTTTTTACATCTTGTATTTTAAAGAAATTGTATGCTGCCCAGGAAATTGGGGGTAAAGAGTTGACTACTGCACATAAGTAGCCCTCGAGTTACAAGCACAATTGAGTCCAAAATTCCTGTTGCAAGCGAGACAGTTTTTAAATGAATTTTGTCCCAGTTACAACCTTTCCTGTCACAATTGTTCAGTGAATCACTTCAGCTGTTAAATTAGAAACATGGTGAAGTAAATCTAGCTTTCCCATTAACCGCTGGTCAGAAGGTTGCAAATGAGGACCACATGATTCCAGGACACTGCAACCATCATAAATATAAATACCAGCTGCCAAGTGCCTGAATTTTGATCACGTGACAATGGGGATGCTACAATGATCGATATGAGCCACAGTGGTGCAGTGGTTAAAGTGCAGTACTGCAGGCTACTTCTGCAGACTCCAGGCTGCAATGTGGCAGATCTCACCAGGCTCAAGATTGACTCAGCCTTCCATCCTTCCGAGGGGGGTAAAATGAGCACACAGATTGTTGGGGGCAATAGGCTGACTCTGTAAAACCGCTTAGAGAGAACTGGAAAGTATTATAAACAGGTATATAAATCTAGGTGCTATTGCTATTATAAGCATGTCACTTTTTTCAGTGTCATTGTAACTTTGAACAGTAACTAAACAAATAGTTGTAAGTCGAGGACTATCTGTATTTGAGAAATTAATAAAAAATAAATAAATCCACAAATTTAGTTAATTTTTAGGTTAGCGTGAACAGTAAAAATAATAACAAGCTACCATCTACAAATACATTGGATATATTCACATATTATCATTAATTTTCACTGAAATCAAAATAAGCTATGTTATAAGCTAGTACTATATGCAAACAAATTGTCAAGTGATCTGGAATTTTTGATAAGACAATGATTTCTTGACATTATCTATTCCACAACACAAGCATATATACCATTGGAAACAAACATTGTCTGTTTCTTAATTTTCAAAGAAAATAGAGAGTTTTTGGTCATTAATTAAGGTGGCAAGTCAAAGATTACATCACAATTAGCTTGGAGTAAATAGATGTAAGCTTTCATGTGATAGGGCATTTGTACAGTGAATAAATGTACATTATATTTTATATACTCACTTTTCTTTCACCATTGGGACTGCAAGTTTCATCACTTTCATCAAATATCAACAAATTGGCTTCACTACATAAGAGGAAAAATAATTTAAATTTTGATCAACTGACTTATAGATTAAGAGAACAAAATCGTTACAAAATGTTCACATTTCAAAGAATATTTTCATTTGATTTTTTTCTCTAGGCTAACAGCACTATTTTATTTAAAGATGAAATTTATATAGAATTTTATTTCAAAAATAGGACTCATAACATTCAACATTTTAGCATTGGAGACTTCAGAACTGTAATGTATATAATATCCTCCCAAATCTTTATTTCTCTTTCTTACCTATTTGACAAGTCTAATAATGTTGCTGTATTATAGTCTTTCAATAAAACTCAGTGTTGGGAGGGGGATCTTCTGCAATTGTCGTTGTTCAAGGGCAGAGTGTGTGTGACTGGCACCTACCTGATTTCCAATCTAAGTCAATATCAATGTTAGAATGAGTTCTCCCAGTTTCCAGCCCAGTGCCTTTAACTCTACACCATACCGCTTTAAAATTACTTCACAATAATAAATTAATCAATGCATTCCAAAAACTGAAAGCTGCTTTAGAGCAAAACATAAGGAAGCAACAGCAGGGAGGGAAAGGAAAAAAGCAGGCCCTCCTAGTGACCTGAGAAAAGAAATGTGCAACCATATGAGCTATCTGGGTAAGGAGAATGCTGAAAGCACTGTTCTCATTAGGCCAGCATGATGCAAAGCCATAGCCCTAAGATAGCAAGTTCAGCTAAGATCTTGAAGAAGCATCCAGGGAGCAAAACAGTTCATTCAAACACATACATACATACATACATACATACATACATACATACATACACACACACATACACACACACATACACACATACACACATACACACAATGTATAATTGTTTCTGTGAAGCAACGTACCTTTTATATCAAAATCGTAACTAAATTCTACCTTCATATGGTTTGCAAGCATGGCCAGAGAAAAGAAGTAGTTAAAAGTGATCAGAATGAATCAATAAGGTTTTGAGCAATCTGGTACTATATAATGCTAAGAAAGGGATTTGGCCTGTGCAGTACTTTAAATAGATTGTCACATTTCCAACTAGCCCAACTCTTTATGTCACTCTCAAATACAGCATGTCAGAATAACTGTGTTTCTATATGTGTGTTTTTGCTACAATATCTCATAGCTCTCACTGATAAGGTACCAGATAAACTAACATTCAGTGAGTGTTTAAGATTTATTTGTATATTACACTTACTTCTATTCTACTAATAAGCAGCTTTACCGTGGAAAAAGTATGAACCCCTGGAGTTCCTACATCACGTATTAATATGCATCAGTAAGAAGCTGCCTTTGAAGAGCATTTAGAGGCTATAACAGATCCAGAATATGGCAATGCAGGTAGTGATGGACATGGTCTGTTATGCTAGTGATTCCATTGCTCTATGACCTGTACTAGTTGCTAGGGACATATAGGAACAATTCCAGATGCTCATTATTATCTATAAAGAATTTTATGGCACAGAACTTAGTGATTTGAGGAACTATCTATCTCCCATTGTTTGTGCCCACACAATATGATTGGGGAGAATGGGCACGCTCCTAATCCCCTCTGTTAAACTTCATTATTTGTTAACATTAGGAAATAAGTTTTCTCTGTCTCCCCATCTGCCCTATATATTATTATTTCCCTCATAAATCAGTATGGTCACCACCTTAATGATGTTCCAAATGTCTCTGGAACATCAAACTGTTCTTCCAGGTAGACATAGGGTACCTGCTAAAGTCCAGCACATTTAGTCCTTGACTTACGACCGCCCATCAGCAACTGTTACAACAGCCTCAGAAAGGATGCTTGTGGCCCCACAAAGCAATTCTGGCCATAATAAAATGTCCCCTCACAATGGTCACATGACCTCATTTTAGGTGCTTGGCAGCCAGTTCACAGTTATGACTGTTTGACATGCACCTTGTGATCATGTGACTGCTATGTGCAATCTTGAAGTGCAATTGGAGGCTATAAGAGGTCCAGACTACAGCAACGTAGATAGTGAGGGACATGTTGTGTCATGTGACTTTGTGACCTGCACAGGTTGCTAAAGGGCTTATGTAGACAATTCAAGATGCCAAAACCAATTCCAAAACTCTAAAATCAAATTCCAAAGTCAATTTAAAAGCTGTCAGGGAAGGTGGCAAATGGAGGGAACCAACAAGAGGTGAAGACTCTTCAGTGAGTTATAGAAAGTTTGAGAGTGAAAGAGTTGCCTGATAAGAGAATTTTAATTTCACATGGAGCTAAAATACTTAAGCAGGCAACTCTTTTGCTCCATCCACTTAACAACCCCAGAGATCATCACTTATCAACTGCAACTGAGAGTGCTGGGATTAAGCAAAGCAGTCACACGGCCGTCTCAATGCCCATCTCAGTCAATGACTGAGATTCCAATCCCAATTGTAGTTATGGAGGACTATCTGTAGAAATGTTGCTAGACTTAGGTTTTTTTTCTTTTCTATAATCTGTTTCTTGATTTTTTTTATTGTTCTTGCTTTTAAAGTACAAGCTACCCAAAGGCATGCAGGGATATGTATGTATGTATGTATGTATGTATGTATGTATGTATGTATGTATGTATGTAT
>BLBF01000007.1:38181980-38252117 GCA_015471245.1 Laticauda colubrina | reverse complement strand
TATGTATGTATGTATGTATGTATGTATGTATGTATGTATGTATGTATATATGTATGTATACAAACACTGCATGTATATATAGTGTATATATATGTTTAGCTGAATACTGTTGAATTTAGTTGCAAATATATGGTTTTTAAAAACAAAGGATTGCTTTGTGAAACTCAAATCATTTTTTTAAAAAATAGGGGATCTAAAAGATTGGTGAGATTGGCATTGATCCCGATTTTTTTTTTTTGCAGGGGTATGACATCAGCATTTTATTATATTAAAGAAAAAATATAGAGTAATTAGTACAGGAATTAATAACAAAAATCAAAGTTCCATGATCACAGGGGCACAATGCCCAGAGGACAGGAACCATGGCAGAAAAGTTCTCTGAACTCCACCAGACAGAATTCCATGACAGAAAGAATCTGCAGCATGTCCCTTCTATCAGAAAATGTGTGGCTGGCCAAACCCTTTGGGGTGAGACAGTTCCTCAGGTAGTAGTTAATAATTTGCATTTAAGTAAATACAGAATATTTTGAAAAGCTATATTAAATGCATTGCCATCAAATATGCTATACAGGTAGTCCTTGCTTAATGACTATTTGAAGTTATGCCTGGAGCTTAAAATTAAGGCCACATCAGCAGCAGCTCTGCACTCACATGATTAAAATTCACATGCTTGGTAGCCTGCCTGCATTTATAATTGCAGGGTGCTATTCAACTCAAACACCCCACCCCCATTCTCGTCTCTTTTAGCCCCTACCACTGTCATCTTCTTCCTGGTACTGACAAGGTGTACCTGGCCTGGCCTTTCATAAGGTGGCTCCTAGCCAGATATCTTTCTCATAATCATTAGGTACAGGTAGTCCTCAACTTACAACCATTCATTCAGTGACAGTTCAAAGTTACAACAGCACTGAAAAAGTGACTTATGATTCTTTTTTCACACTTATGTCTAATGCAGCATCCTCACAGTCAGATGATCAAAGTTCAAATGCTTGGTAATTGTTTCATATTTATGACAGTTGCATTGTCCTGGGGTAATGGGATCATCTTTTGCGAATTTCTGACAAGCAAAGTCAACAGGGAAGCTAGATTCACCTTACAACCATGTTACTAACTTAAAAATGGCAGTGATTCGCTTAACAACCATGGCAAGAAAGGTTGTAAAATGGACAAGATTCATTTAACAACTGTCTTACTTAGCAATAGAAACTGGGCTCAATTGTGGTCGTACGTCAAGGACTACCTATATTACAAGGCCTCAGGAAGGCCATGCTCAGTCAGCAGCTGCCTCACAAAGCCCCAGGCAGTGCTTGTCATCAGAGCAGAAAATGGCAAAGATTTATTTGGGCACCGCCAGCGCTGTCCAGCTAAGCTTTTCCTAACCGGGGCAGCCGCTTATCTGCCCATTGATCTATTTGCAAGCTGTTCAAAACTTGCAACTTCCTATGGCTTCCTCATTGACTTTGCTTGCTAGAAGTTGTCAGGAAGTCCTGAGGATGTTCTCGCTTAATAATTTGCAATCATCATTTAATGATAGCAATGAGGACAGTCAGAGTTGCCATTTGTAAGCAACGTGGTCACATAATGTCACCCTTCACACCTGCAATGCTAGGCAACAGAAATTCCAGTCCCAATTACAGTTCTTAACCAAGGACTACCCGTACAATAGATTTCAAAAGATGCTGTCCCTATAATGCTATTAATCTTGAAAAAGTAAATCATAGTTTATTGTGTTATAAGGGCGTGGTGACACGTCCTTCCTCTGTGAAGAGCATCCACTGATTGATTGGGATGATGCTTCTGTCACTCATCTGATAGGCTCGGCTTTAATTGAGAGGACGCTCCTTCTCTTCCATGGGACTCCTCCCTAGCGTCCCCAGTTTTGGCAAAGTCAAAATGATGAAGCATTTCTTCTCCTTCACCCTTTCTAATACTTGGCCGGAACAGCATCCCACCAGATGAATAAGGGTGGGGATGGATGCTCTTCACAGCTCACAGAGAAAGGGTGTGTCAGGTAAGTACCAACACCCCTTCTCCAGATGAGCTGTATCGAGCATCCATTGATTGGGCATACCAAAGCTTGGCTTGTCCTGTGGGAGGGCTTCAGTCTGGTTTGGATTCCCCTTTTTCTTGGTCCCTACGGACCCTTTGTAACACTCTCCTGTCAAAGGCAGCCTTCATAGAAGTGAAGACATCATTCTAATAGTTTCTCAATAAAAGGCGGGGAGGCCCATGTTGTCGCCTTGTAAATTTCCTCTATTGGCGCTTGTGGCCCATGTTGTCAACATCGCAGCACTCCAGGTCGAATGAGCAATGATGCACCTGGGTACAGGAAGAGACTGTGTCTCGTAGGACTTAGTAATTGTGCTCTCAGTCACCTACTAATCATTGAAGAAGAGGTCTTGTACCCAATGGTGGGTGGTTGAAAAGAAACGAAGAAAACCTCCATTTCCTAACACACGTGCGGTTGAAATATATGCAGAGAGCTCACATTACATCTAGACTGTGCCACTGTCATGCCAGATTTTATGTCAGTCTCAGACAAACATACGAGAGTATCGGTTCCTATGGTCTGTGGAAACCCAAATTTATCTATGGGTGAAAGATGGATCTGGACTAAGAACCACTCTGTTTGTGTGAACAAAACAGAGCTCCTGCCTAACTGACAAGACTACTTGATTCAAGATGAGACTGGCCGATGTAATGGCAACCAAGAGAACCACCTTGTCCGTTAGAAATGGAGACTCATGGTCTACGGGGGGTCAAAGGGAGTTTTCTTGAGTGCAGTAAGGACCTTCTTAAGGTCCCACATGTAATATCAATTCACTACAGGAGGCCGTAAGTTTGTAGCCCCACACAAGAAGCTTGCATAAAGGTGGGTGATGAGAAATGGACTGCAAATCTCTCCAGGTGATGAACGATGCTAAGGCTTCCCCTTTTGCCTGTTTATATGAACAAGATAATGACGAAATGTCATCTAAATAACACTGCCGTCTAACAGGTGTTCACCTGAGATGGAAAGCCAGAGCCATCAGAACCTTCGTAAGAACCTTGGGCAGATGACAACCCAAAGGACAGTGCAACGTATTCAAAACGTTAAGTATTATAACAAAAACTGAGAGGTTTGCAATGTGAGGATCTAATTGGAATGTGGGGATAGGTCTCCATTAAGTCAATGGAGGGTAGAAAGTCGCCCCTTCTGAAGCTCAGAAGTATGGAGTTCAATATACTCATCTTAAGCCTCCTATAAACTGGGGACCAATTAAGTAGTTTTAAAACTAAAATTGCTCCTGCTGATCCAGTGCCACAGGTTGGGTTGCCTAGATCTCCAATAAATAAACAATATCATGCTCCCTTCAACAGGATCCCAGGAGAGAGGGCAAGTAATGCAAAGGTTCCGGGGACAGGATGGAAATTCTATAGCCAGGCCTAATCTTCTGATATCTCTAACCCAGAAATCAGAGGTAGAGGAATCCCATCTGTCTGCGAAAAAGCTTGAGCCTTCCACCAATAGGGGCACAGTCGTGAGGCCTATGTTGTGCCTTGGAGACCTCTGTTTCATATTCCTCAAGAGATTCTTTTGGTCTGCCCTCCCCTTCAGTATCTATCTCCAGATGGGAAACTATCCGACTGTTGGTGATTCATGCATCCAGACGATCTCTGGAGTCTGGAGAGAAAAGTCCCTGGTAGAGCGAACAAAGGAAACCCTCCAAAAAACTGGGAAGGACTATTTTGGGGTTTATGAAGAGAGGAATTTATTTTCTGCTTCTAGACTCTATCGGAGATGGGTCAAGGGCAGCATCAACCAAATTATCTCCTGATGTTGGGGAAGAAGTAAGCTTCCATTATTTGTGTGATAACTGCTTGCCAATGTCTGAGCCATAGCAGTAAGCGAGTACTAACCTGAGATGCCCTGGCTCAAGCAGATAATTTAATAGAGTTGAATTTAGCATCCGCAGAAAATTTTGCAGCCCCTATGAGCTTTGTGGCATCCTTGTGTGCCTTGATATTGGAATTTGAGATAATCTCCCTCAGATGCCAGAGTTACCTGAGAGACGATCTCGCAAAAAAAAGGATGCAGCCAATGCCGCTCTTATGGCCCCCACATCAGATTGACATGTCCTACATGGAGACAACTCGATCCTGTATATCTTTTAACTTGAGAGCCTCTTCCGCTTCAGTTGGAATTGCAGAGGATGATGATAACTGCCATTGTTTTATCTATTACCATGGTGATGAGAAATCAGAAAACCAAATTAAAATTTTTCTATCATATCCTGTAAGAGGGGAATATACCACTGAAGAGACTCTTTGTTTCTGGACGAGGTCTGAGAACCTCTGTGGGACAGTTATGACTTCCTCTTACATTATTGGTTGGAAGAAGATTAAATTGTGTGAAACCCCCCCCCCCTTACAGTAACGATTGTTGGAGTGAGAGGAATGGAATATCAAGGTAGGCAGTAGTTTTTGCCTTGAAACAACAGAGACTTGAAAAGAGTCTGAGGGCAAAACAGACCCAAAGGTCGGTTGGTCTGGCTTAATGCCTTCAATGTCTGACATGTCCCCCTTTTTTAGGGGATCCACCTCTGACAGATTTTGGTCACTGTGGTGATTAGACCCTTCCTCAACCTGTTCCATATGGTCTCTAGTTCTCCCTGATGATGTACATCATGTGAATGTGTAACTGGATTATATAATACTCCTCTGCAGGAGGTACCTGCTGGTAATGAAGGTCCATTCTGCATAGTAACTGAATCAAGAGAGAATCAAGGTCAGATTGTGGAGGCTGCCTAGCCATCAATTTCTGCTGTACCCCGGCTGTGATGCCCCTTCAAGTCACCATGTCCCTCCGGCCTTCAATTTGTCAACTGTCTGTCAGGCAAGTAGCGTTGCTGAAGGCCTGAGTTGAACCAGTCCCTCTGAGGCTCTCCTGGATGGCATTGAGAGATACAGGGATGAAGGCAAAGTGAAATATGGAACATTTCATGAATTTGCGTGTCATCCTTGCGCAGCGGCCATGCTAATCTTCTCTGTATCGTTCCAATTTTAGTATATATGCTACCGAAGGAGTACTCTGGAACTGGAACCGGCCTGGCCGGGGAAGAGGACTGAGACTTCTGTTCAACCTTCCTCATACATTTTTTTTTAATAATATGCTTATCTAACGCATTTTGGTATCTCTTGGCATCCTTTTCTGCAGCCTTAGAGGCCTCTCTAGGACATTTTGACCTACTTTGAATTGGTTTATTGTCCTCTGTGGATATTTTTGGTTGCCCTTGTAGATTCTGACCTAAAGCCCACAAGGTGAGATATCTATATCTATATATCTATATATGTATGTGATATTAATGGACCGTTGACTGGTCCAGAGGCCTGCTGTGAACAGAGGCAAGGAATCCTCTTGATATTTGATCCCCCCTTTTTTTGGTCAATTCGTTATTATATTGTTATTCATATTAATATCTTTAATGTTGTTATTGATAATATTTTTGTTATATCTGTGCACAGCTACTAACATAAATTGTTGTGCTGTTACCAAACTCATAATTAGATGACTGAAAATGGAATCAAATTGTGAAACCAAATGGAGAACACCTTTTCAGGACCTATATTGCAACTGGGTGATCCTGCAGTCACTGGCCTTCAACAGCTTCCTGCCCAGGCAGACACAGGCCTTGGCACTCGCTGTTACTGTGCTGCTATATCTGTGAGGGTTGCCAACTTAAAAATGAAGCCTGATATTCAACCTCAGAAAGAGGTCCCCAATCGGCGTAAATGTCCCCTGGACCCTCATGGAGAGATCCTTGTGAGGAGAAGTATCCTCTCAACAGATAATTCCATGGAATTCTTACAAACAAAATGATGCCGGTATTGTTTTAGTCGTCAAGATGTAGCATCAACCATCACCTCTTATTGTGAGCCGATGCGAATCTAACTAGAATTTGAGAATTTGAGCAGGAGAACTCTGTGTCCTCTGACTCCACCCGATCAACAGCCCTTGTTCCTTCTATATACCCTGAGAGGGTATATCTGAAACTACAGAATCTCCTGTGGAGAGATACCTGAAGGTAAAGATGCTCTGTCCTACTTAGTGACTGGACTAATAGGGAATTCCAATCAGAAGGAGCGTTCTGTTGTTGGCCAGAGCAGTATGCTGCACCCCCGCAGCGATACCTTGGCGTATCACTAATTCCCTCCACGGTCTCATATATGTGGGGATCTTTCCGGTATCTTGATGGAATCTGGCCGCTGTTTGAGCAATGTGGCCACAGAGGCCCTTCGTGTCACTTGTACTGATCTAGATGGGCTACCTGATCTTGTGCAGCTGCACTGCATCTGGATTACACAGATCGATCCAGGGGTGGTTGCAGAGAGGGATTGGAGCCGAAGTAGGCCTGGTGGGAGATGAGGTTTGATAGTTTTCTTCAGCCTCCCACATGAACTTCTTCATATGCTTTTCTAGTACCTATGGCGCTTGTTAGCATCTTTTTCTGCTGCTTAGGTGGTACCCTTGGAGGGCTTCAATTTGTTTGGAGAATTTGACATGGCTCTTGACCTACTGCTGCTTGCCAATGTGACCGCCTATTAGATTTTACTGTTAATGAGGCTAACAATGTACAGTTGGCATTCCCAGGGGCCTGAACCAGCAATGGCCAGAGAACCCTAAAAAAATGCTTCCCAGTTTTGTATAATCTTATGTAAGAATATTGTATTCTTATTCTTGTTCCTAATATTATCATATTTTGTTATTAATATTATTATTTCTGAATTAGCCAAATTTGGAACACCTCATAGACCTAGAAAGGAGGAATTGTTGAAATAAGATGTAGGCCTGCAACAGCTTCCTGCACAGGCAGACACAGGCCTTGGTGCTCGGTGTGGTGCTGCTGTTTAATTCTGTGAGGGCATAAGCCAACAGTTTCCTCCTTAATGAATAAGGGTCCAAAATAAAATAATTATATCTGAATATCTATATACATACATACATACATACATACATACATACATACATACATGTATTAGGGTGATTTCCCCCGGGTTCCAGGAAGGAGCCCCTGCTTGGGGGAAAAGCCTCTCACAGTTCCAGAAATAAAATGCAGATCACTGCCATGCGGATAGTGAGTCTGCAATGGCGCCAGCCGTTATCTCTTTAGGCGCATAATGAGTTAAATTGGCTCAGCAGTAATTGCGCGCCTTGTGGGGAGTAGATACTGCAGAGTTCCCCCTGAATAAAAAGGCACGGTGGGGCAGATGGGCGCTGATGCCCCCATCTCAGACAGTGTTCCCAGACCCTTTTAAGATGGAGCTGCTCCCATCGAGCGCAGGTGGTGGCGATCACAGCAGCTCGTCTTGAAAAGGTCCTAATGGTACAGGCTAAGAAATGTGAGTTGTTAGCCATGTGGCTGAGGCATTATCACCTCCGACCACCCTAGGGGCGAGATCATTATCCAAAGCTATGGTGAGCTCCCTCGGCTCGAGTTATATGCCGTAGGGAGCTGCTTGACTCATTGAAAATAAAAGCCTTAAAGGATTTGTTTAGAGTTTAAAAGCAAACTTTTTTTGTCTCTTTTTTGAAGTCTTTGCTATTCTGGCCAAGGGAAAGGAAATTAAGCTGCCTCTATCCACGAAGGCTGACCAAAAACTGGGGATGCTAGGGAGGAGTCCCATGGAGGAGGAGTGTCCTCTCAACCTCCCTATCAGACGAGCAACAGAAGCATCATCCCAATCATTCAATGGATGCTTTGAACAGCTCATCTGGATAATTTTACATATTGCTCCGCTTCCTAAATACGCAGAAACACAGACAAGCAGTAAACATTTCATGACAATTGAGTAGCCTGAGCCTTTCAAGGGTTTTGGCAAAAAAAAGTCAAGAGCATCTGCAGAGAAGGGCAAAAAAATGTCAAAATGGCAGCCATGACCATGAGAATAAAAGCCCCCCCCCCCTTTTTACATGTATTTCACATATAAAAGAGCTGAGCTTCAACAAATGGGAATAGCTGTAATCATGACTCACATGATTGCATGTGCACAAACAAACACATATCTGGTTAAGTTTTGGTACCTACAACTACAATTTCCCTGAAGATGCCACTATCTCCCTTTGGTTTCCAGTAACAAAACTGTGGCTATATAATTACTGATACTTACTGCTGGAGTTCACTGTTAAAGTTATTAAACAATCACCAAAGATCACTTTTATAATTTGAGGTAAAATCTAACTGAAATATGAAGTGTCTTTGGGTACATATACAATAAACCTCAACAAATTAATTAATGGCATAAAAGTAAACTTTTTATTTTTGTTACAACTTAAGTTCATTTCTTATGTTGAGATAGAGGGAGAAAAAAAGAAAAGAAACCCCAAAAATTAACCATGTGTACACCAAGAATATTAAAACTTTTGTCAGTTCAAAACTATTTCCCATCATACACACAGATGCATCTGTGAATCCATCCATCCATCTATCGTTCCCTCTTCCCTCTCTTATGGTTTCAAAACTGAAATATTTCATTGCTTAGAAAATATGACATATATTACTATTTATACACATCAAAAACTATTTGTTAATTTGTATATAAACTGTAAAAATTCATATGCATTTACATTTTTATATTTAAGAAAATATGGATCAGAAGACAGGTTCTAGAAGATGTAAAATATTCACAGGACATAGTCTATTTTATGAAACATTTAAAGTATTAGTAATTGTTATCACATCAGTCGACTTATTTGGAAAAGTGTGTTCATCTGTTCCTCTATTCTAAATCAATACAATTTAAAAAATAAAAATAAAACACAATTCAGTCCCATACAAATCTAATTACAGAAAATGAACTTATGGTTTTAAGATAATTCAATTGATCACACCTTTCTTAGTTAAGGATCTCAAACTTTATAACCATGGCAATATTTGTTAATTTATATTGTATGTGTAGGCAAAAAGGAAAAAAAAACACCTTTCCAGTAAATTTAGATAGCATTCATTTGATGATGTTTCTACCTGGTCTATAGTTTTCAAACATTCATAAATAAAATGTAGAAGGCACAAAATGAACAATTGGAAATATTATTTCTGCAGTATTTCTAAAATGGGAATCTCATTTTTAAAATCTAAATTAAGTACAGTCCTTAATTCATTCATATCTCTATTATAAATTTTAGGAACGTTAAATGTTAATTTATATCTATATTTGGAGTAAAGAACAGCATATTTTGAAAAAGATTAGACTGAAAATGGACTGCATAGTGTATAAAAATAATCTAATTTCTCTTTATTTAAATTGTGCATAAGAAAATCAGAATGAGAATATTTTATTATTACTAATGAATTATTATTCAAGGCTTCTATTATTATATATTTTTCAACAGCCTAGAGTAAATAGCCTTACTCTTTCTCTGTATCTCCTTCACTTTCTTCTGAATGATCAAAGCTCCAGTTATCTTTAAAACCTCCATCCCGTTTGGACTGTGATTTATCCAAAGCTGAAAAGAAATAGGTTAGGATCAGTTCTGGTTCCAAGAAACTCATAAATATATATCTATATATAAAATAAAGTAATTTTAATCATGAACAATCCGCAGTATAATTTAATCATTCAATCTGGGGGAAAGGAGTGGACAAAACCAAACTAAAATTAAATCCAGTTCAGATGCACTTAATGTATGTTTTTCCGAATAGTGGGATGCAGGATTGTAAGCCAGTCTCTATATAGTTTGTACCATTCCATAAAATAGCATGAGTATAAAATAAAAATAGCATGGATCCAACTAAGGTTAGTATTCTAATCTACACTTTTTATTTTACTAAAAAGCATTATAAGAAAGTTTTGATTGAAAATATCATGATGGAAAGTGGATATGTATACTGTATTTCTTTTTTTGTTTTTGTTTTTTGCTTGATGTTGTTTACTACTAAAGGAAATGTATGTAAGTGTTATCATCTGGAGGAATTCTGGGGGACCATGTAAAATCCATATGAAGTTATGAAGACTCAAATTGTGTTCTCATGGTGAAACTGATAAGCTAGGCAATGTTCATACACAAGTTCATTTATTTTTTAATATTGCTGTAGTAGTTTACCTCATATTTTTATTTTAAATACAGTGCTGTCCTATAAAGTTGAAGAGCACAATGATTTCAAAGTAGGTTAGCCAGCAAATATAACAACATTCCAAAAATGAGTGCACCATATTCCCACTCAGTAGTCAGAAATTTATTGAAAACAAATACTTGAAGGATTTAACAAAAATATTGTTCATGTATAGCCTTATCATAAATTCACTAATTGTGGCAAAGGGTTGCTGCTGACTCCGTAAAAATGAATGTTCCTTACTGCATTAGTTATGAACACTATTTGTACTTTGACTTCAAATGAAATGAGGAAGAAACCTAACAGAAATATGAACAGGAATAGACATCAATCACATCTACTAGAGTATGGTACTTAAAATTCCCATTATAGTACATTCCCCACTTTCATTGGTGTAAATGAAATCTGAATTGTAATTAGTTCTTTTCTGAATTCTATTCCTATTGCAGCCTGAAAAAAATAAATAATTAAAGCATCTCATTACCTCTTAGGGAAACGCACCCCCAGAGGCTCCTCTGAGGCTAGGAAGCTCCCAAAACGGAACTTGGAGGCGGGCTGCATGCACATCCCATGCTCTGTTTTTTTCCTTCCTGAACCTCAGAGGAGCCTTTGGGGAGCAAAAACACCCCCCCCCAGGGGCTCCTCTGAGGCTAGGAAGCTCCCAAAAATAGGTGGAGGTAGCAAAAAAGAAAAAAAAAGCCACACCCACCAAGTCACATGGCCACGCCCACCAAGCCATGCCCACCAAACCAGTACTAAAACTTTTTGAATCCCATCACTGCTTTTAGGAAATGGTTAGCAGACAACATACGGCTGAAGAGGTTCCAATAAAAAAAATACAGAGTCACAATTAAAAAAAAATACACTGCACAGGCAAAGTGGAAGCACTATCAGGGTATTCCTTCTTTGTCTGGGAATGCCACAGAAGCCTACACAAAGGGAGGGAAAAGCTCCATCCAACTTTTGACAGTGCTTCTGATGTGCCTCATCCCTCTTTCTTCTTTTTCTCCACATTGATTCAACAATAACATGCTTCTACGATTTCTAGCATAATTCTTTCACTACTTCTCCTGAGGTGCCATTGCTGCCTTAATTCAAGAGAGGCATATTCAAGCACCATCCATTGTAAATGCTAGAAGGGGAGTGGATAAGTCGGTTGGATAGCTAATAGCTGAATAAAAGAAGCATTTTTCTTATCTCCCCATTCTGCCATGTGAATTTAAATTTAAATTGAATTTAAATGACAAATATAAATAATAGATCCCACTTACCCACCCTACTCATCCTATTCCCTTCCCTGCCTCCCTTCCCATCTTTTAGCCAATTTTCTTCATATTGTGTATAGGTTTTGTATATTTTTACCCTTTTAATATTGTAAATTTCCCAGAGTTATCCAGTGCTAAGATGGGTAGCCAATAAATTTAATAAATTAGTACTATTGCACAAAATGCTTGAAAAGTAGACAGCTTATTATATGCCATTTTAGCACCCAAAAGAAAAATGATGTCCTCGGGAATATAGTACACCAATTATTGTATCAATATACACATATATTTTACAAATATACACATCAATCAAAGTATACTTTGAATGGTGCAAGGCAGCATCTATTTCACTGTCATCCATTATATTCTGTACACAACAATATGCCAAAATCATATTCACTGCACATAGCATTGGATCTGGCGAGGGCCACGCGCAGCCCTTGAGAGCTTTGTTTTTGCTGGCAGAGGCACTGTGGGCCGGCCCTTCACTATTTCCGGGTCGGCCCCACAGGCCAGATCTAAGCACCCCATGGGCCGGATCTGGCTCTTGGGCCTTGAGTTTCACACCCCTGCACTAAATGAAGTAAAATACCAAAAAAAAAAAAAAAAAGGTTTTGAGAAATACTAGCAAAAAACAAACATCAAATACAACTGGAAGGAAGTATGTGCTTCGATATTTGTTACTAATATTGACTGAAAATATGGGTAACAAAAATTAGTATTTCTCCATTTTATTTACTTATCATTCACCTATATATCCTGTTTCAATCATGTGTAATGCTTAGCATCTCCTAACAATTAGTAATGACAATAAAAAATTAAAATATAAAAGCTAAGAGAAAAAAATATACAAATATACTTTTCTTTTTTATATATATAAATTTTATTTGAGTTTTCACAAAGAAATACAAATAAAACATCTTTTTTGAAAGTAGCATGATCCCGGGTTATGTTTCTTTGTACAGACACAAATTCAATTTCATGCTCATTTTTATGTTCAATTCCATATCTTATTACTGTTTTATATTTTTTACATAGCTTCTCCCCTCTTTTAATTTTCTTAATTTTATTTTAATTATTTCATCTCAATTCAAATCATTATGTTTATCCTCTTTGTCTGTCCTATTTCAATTTCATATTATCTTTTCTCATTAAACAAAGTTTCTCCTGTAGTTGCTGATTGGGGTATGATACCTTTATATCTTTTAATTTTATCCATTTAATTCTTATTTAAGCTTCAATATATACTTTAAAGTTATAATATTCAATATAATACATAACTTCCATTTTGATTCTGCTTGGTACATTCTTAAAATACACACTATATTCTTAAAAAGAAAAAAAAGGATTATAAATATATGTAGTTAAAACAACACATTCCATTCCAATTCAATTCTATCATTAATGTTAACATTCATTAAAATCTTAACTTCTTTAACATTACTTTTCAATTAAATATCATACTTCTATGGGAACAATTATAAGCTTTCCATAATTAATTCCCTCCCCTTCACTTATATTTTATAAAACATTAACTAATTAAAATGTTCCTGTCCCTTCCTAATTC
This sequence comes from Laticauda colubrina, assembly GCA_015471245.1. Taxonomy (NCBI): domain Eukaryota; kingdom Metazoa; phylum Chordata; class Lepidosauria; order Squamata; family Elapidae; genus Laticauda; species Laticauda colubrina. The sequence goes on along the minus strand of BLBF01000007.1, from coordinate 38,239,194 downwards.
AATTCTTTCATTTATTTTATTTCATTTATTTTATTAACAAACATTTCACAAGATTACAGTAACTATTTTATCCCTCATTTTAATCATACATTGTTTCCAATTTTCTAAAATTATTTCTAATACTAATATAACAATACAATCTTATGTACCTTTACAGGATCTCTTTTTCAGTTAAATTTTCACCCATTGTCTTTAAATAGGTCGTTTCTCTCTATCTTGTTTCTGTCCTTTGTAACTTCTTTTCCTTCTTCCCTCTCTCCTTTTTACCCCCTTCTCTCTCTACCTCTATTTCTCTCTTCTGTATTGCTTTCCAATATTATACTTATTATTTGAACTATTTTTCTTTTCTTTGGTTGTTTTTTTAAGTCTTAAATTCTCCATTCTCTTTCCCCCCTTTCCTTTTTCTTCCCCACATTGAATTACTTGTTCATTAAAAATGGCTTCTTCTTTGTCCCAGTCTTCTTGTTTTGCAGACGTTTCTTGTTTTGCAGACGTTTCTTGTTGTTTCTCATAGTTCCAAATCTCCATTTCTAAGAATTGAAAAACGAAGTCAAAATAACCTCTCCCTTCTTGTGCATCTTCTTTGTACTTTTTAAGTTCCATTTTCAATTCATCCAGAAGTAATGCCATTGTAGAAATTTTTAAACAACCACCCAATTAATTTTAGTCATTCAAATGCAATAACCAAGAATCCAATGATCACCATGTAATCCAAATACACGCAAGCTGTTTCTTTTTGCTCTTTTTTTTCACTTTCTCTTCCTGGAGTTCTACAATTTAGTTACCAAGTTTCAGTTAAAATGCATCTTTTAGAAGTCTTGTTGAAGTTTTACTGTAGATTCCTTATAATTCCAGGCAGTCTCCTCCCCTTTTTCCAGATCCTGCCCTTTTATTCTTTTTCTCTCCTTTCCTGTTTATAAAAAAACTTTTTAATGTCCAGAAATCTTTATTATCACTTTGACATTTTATTTTATTTTCAGCTTAATTGCCTGTTGATGTCAAAGTGGATTTTTTTTCCAATTTCTTATTTAAGTCTCTTAGTTGTCAATATAGGGAAAGGGAGAGAAGAAAAAAAAAAAAGCCAAACCCTTCCCTTTTCACTTTCCTTCGCTGCTTCCGAATCTTCTTTGGGAACGAAGTTACTTTTTTTTTTTTAGTTTAAATTCCAGGGTACCTTAGTTGTTGCTTTTGTAATTTAACTCAGTCAGCCAGGACTTTCACTTCTTATCTTCCTCCTGCACATTCTTTTCCAGTCGAGTTCTTATTTGAGGTGGCCATTTCTGACCACCACTGCAACCGCCTTCGGGAAAGGGAGTAATGGCCAGCTGAGGAGAAGAGATGCGGCTCTCCTCAACCCTGCTGGTAGTCTCCCCCCTCTTCACCACCTCTACGGAGTGGCTTAGCCCTGAAACCAGCCAGCTCGGGGCGCTCCAGCGGTGAGCCCAGACTGAAACCGCGCACTATCGCAGATTTCTATCTGTCACCAAAGAAGCTCAAAACCAGAAGCCACAAATATACTTTTCAAATAGTATCTGGCATCAACTCACGATATACCCCCTGGAAAAACTCCTTTTTTAGAAGCTTTTGGAAGGCAAGTTGAGTTGGGGGTCAAAACACTGTATCTGTGTAATGTCTTCAACAGCTGTGAACCCCAATGTTCCGGATTGCTGCAGAAAAAAACATCCCACACAAGCCAAATGCTCCACTACCAAAATAACAACCCAACTTCCCACAAAAGGAGCTGTATAAGAATGTTATTCAGACAAGTTCAAACTCAGTGCAGCAACCTGGAACAACAGAAAAAGGAAACAGAACACCCACACAACTTCTTCCAATAGAATGGATACCCATGCAACTTTTTAAAATGTCTGATCACTCAACTCACCACAGCATAACAATAGAAGGTAAGAAAAGGATAACAACGCTATATATCTAAATCATCTCATAAACAACCAAGCAGCATCACTGTACCATACAAACTAGTTTAAACCCTCAAAACATCTTGAGTAAACCCACAAGTGAAGAAGAAAAATGAAGAAAAACCAGGAGTTTCAACAACATACAGTATAAGGATAGCAATAACCATAACATAGAACAGAGAGGCAGAAAATTATCATAGCAGAGCACATTGATGAATATGAATTAGCAATCACAAAACATGATCCTTAATTTCACAACACATGAAAAGACTCAACCAAATTTCAATGAGGAAACTGTGCATCTGTAGATCAAGCTAAATCCAAAACCACCAAGGGATTCCTTGAAAGCTCGGCATTCAGACAAATCAGACATCAATGGATACATAGAAATAAACCATATTTAGACACTATCAAAAAGAATAACAAAAAGGAAATTAAGAAAGAAACAAAAAGACCAGAATACATCCCCTCTCATAACCAATCCCCGAATAAGCAGGTATTACCCTCCAGGCAAACCATCAAGCAGAAAATAATATCTCAGTCAAGATTACCAAGGAAAAGCCCACTATTGAATATAAACAAGGAACAAGCCCCACACTCATTAGTATATTACCTAGTTGGGTAATAAAATTTCTGCAAGCAAACAAGCAAGCTTAGAACACAACAGAGACTGCATAGTTCAACCCTGAACTACATATATTTTCTTCTACTGGCTTTTAAATAGTATATTTTTAAAAACTGCACAGGGATTCTAAGAACTATTCCATCACACTGCCACAACAGTTTTAAGTAATTGTTGAAAAATATTAAAATAAAGGCTATCTACATAAAATATGCACAAATGCAATTATATAGTTCTTTATAATGAAAGAATTAATGCAAGACTAAGAACCTTTCTTAGCCCCACCTTATTGTTTTGATAACATTCTTATTTTAAAATTCATTTTTCTTTTACAAGTTGTCTTTGCTTTTAGTACTTTTGTTTGTGTTCTTATGAATAAATATTAGAATCAAACCAATTCCTATTTAGTTTACAGTACTCAATTTCACAATCTTCTTGTCCTATGCACTTGTTGGATGAGGATGTCTGCTGTGGAAAAATACCACAGGTTTTACTTATATGAATACTTTATTACATGCAACAATTAAAGCCCATGTCACAGTGCCCAACGGATGCAAAAAGGACACAGCGGACGAGCAAAATGTTCCATCTGTTGTTATCTGCTCTCAAAAGGGGCAAAAATTTGCATAACCGGAGCGGATAACACGGACGCAGGGAGGACGCAGGGCGGATGCAAAGCGGATGCGGAACGGAAGCCCAGCAGACGGAAGCAGATGAGAGTGGATGGCGCATCCGCTAGGCTTCCGGGGGACCTCAGCAAAGCAGACACGGAACGGATACAGCGGATGCACAGCGGATGAAGCGGATGGACAGCGGATGCACAGCGGAAGCCTAATGGATGCCTGGCATTAATTGCGCATGTGGGGAGGATGCATTGCGTCAGCCCCACAGATATAATGGAAGCAGCTCGGAAGCAGGACGCCATTCAAAGGAAAGACCTGCTGCCTGACGGATTGGCTGCCTTGCCTGCCCTGCCTGCATGTCTGGCTGCCAGCCTTGCTGCCAGCCTCCCTGCCAGCAAGCCTTGCTGCCAGCCAGTCTGCCTGCCAGCCTTGGCGCCTGCCTTCCTGCCAGCCTTGGTTCATGTCTGCCTGCCAGCCTTGGTGCCTGCCTTGGTGCCAGCCTTCCTGCCAGCCTTGCTGTCTGCCTGCCTGCCAGCCTTGCTGCCAGCCAGTATGCCTGCCTCCCTGCCAGCCTTGGTGCCTGCCTTGGTTCCTGCCAGCCTCCCTGCCAGCCAGCAACCCCACAACCATGCGGAAGCACAGCAAGCCTTAGCCATCTGCTGCCAGCCCTTGCAAGAGGGACAGGGCTACCATCCCGCCCCCTGGCCCTCACTCTGGTTCTGCTGAGGCTTCTGCAGCACGGGCTGGCTCTTCTGGGGCTGGGGCTTCTGCTGCTTCTGCTTCTGGAGGAGCTGATGACAAGCACTCCAGCACCAGCCACATCCACAGCACCTGCACCCTTCACCCCTGAGACTGAGCGACCAAGAGGAGTGCCAGAGACTCATTTTTGTCTTGTAGCTTGTTGTTAATAAAGTCTATTTATGATTCACACACTTGCTTCATTTCTTTTTTTTTAATAAAGTCTTGCTGGAAACTTTTAGAAATGGTTTAAGCCTTTGCATGTTTGTGGGATGGGTTAAGATAGCAGTGGGATGGGTTGAGATAGCTGTGGGATGGGCAGGGATACCTATGGGATGGGTAATAGCTGTGGGATAGATAAACCTCCAGTGCAAGCATAGTGGGACTGTATGGTCCACCCTCCCAGGTGCCACACCTACGGCTCTTTATTATCAATTATAATGTAATAATTATCCACACATGTCAACATAAACACAACTCTTTATTAAACGCCCTGTTCATTGTAGGCCAAACAAGCATACATGGCCCAATCTCATCCGTGTGATGAGACAGGCTGAAGGAAGCATCCATTAAGCATTTACCATCCTCTCTTGCCACTCCACTGCTCCAGCTGGGGAGTTGTACCAGTGTTTCAGGAGGTTGCGCTGCTTCTTCGCCTCACATGAGGCTCTGTTGGGGCCTTGCACATCCTCAGTGTCTATCAGGTTTCGCCCTTGCCTCCATTCCCCAGGCTCCATGTCCCCATTGCCTTGTTGGAGGTCCACGAGCCTGTTCTGCAAGACTGGGTAGCGGGTGCACATGAGATTGTGCAGGATGCAGCAAGCTTCCATGATCCTCCTCACGGTCTCTGGGCGATGCTGCATGGTGGTGAGAAGTACCTGGAACCTGTTGGCCAGGATGCCAAAGGCGTTCTCCATCACCCGCCTTGCCCTGGACAGCCTGTAGTTGAAGATCCTCTCTTCACGGGTGAGGAGTCTGGAGGTGTAGGGCTTCATGAGGTAGGTTGTGGGGGAGAAGGCGTCATCCCCCACGATGAAGTAGGGCACATCTTGTGTGTCGTTGGGCAGGGGTTCTGGATCTGGGAAGCCCACGATGAGGTTGCCTTCCAGCTCCTCCTTGAGGTGACTGGCGTTGTATACCTGGGCATCTGAAGATGAGCCGTTGCCTGAAGCATCGATGTACATGAACTTGTAGTCAGCATCGACCATGGCGAAGAGGATGATGCTGAAGAAGTCCTTGGAGTTGAAATAAGTGGACCCCAACTTGGCTGGAGCTTTGCAGGCCACGTGCTTGCCATCTATGGCTCCAACGGTGTGTGGGAAGTTCCACTTCTGATACCACTGCTCTGCAACTTTCTTCCATCCTTCTTCAGTGGAGGGGTACCTGAGGAGCTCCTCCTTGTATTCTTCGATGATGGCCTGCACTACTTCTCTGACCACAATGATGATGATGTTGGATGGCACCCTCCATCCGTACTGCATGATCCTGTAGGAGGTCTCTGAGGCCAGGTGGCGCAGAGTGAGTGCCACCTTGAGCCCAGGTTCCAGGCTGGGCCGGAAGCTGGTGTTTGCCTTGGTCAACCTGGGTGTCAGCCGCTGCACAACTTCGTCAAACATGGCTGGAGGCATCCTCATGAAGTTTGGAATGCACGAGTGTCTTCGTTCCTGAGCTCCACCATCCGCTTGTTGTACAGTCCGTCCTCTGCTCTTCTGGCGAACCATCTTCGGATCCAGACTTTTTTTGGGTGGCTCCTTTTCTTCTCGCAGTAGTGTTCACAGAGCCTGCAGATGGCTTCGCACAACGATGGTGGCTGCCGAAAGGACTTTGTTACAATCCACGGTGGACATGACTGGATGCTGTGGAAGAGGAAGAGCCAGATGAAGGCTGCAGAGGTCTGCACCGCTGGGCTATTGTTCTGAAAGTTAGATGCAGGCGAGTTGCTCCCCCTTTTTATAGGCAGTATAGGTTTTCCGCTAGGCATCCTCTAGGCATCCTCTAGGCATCCTCTAGACATCCTTAATATCCGAGATAGGTCCCCTCTGCGAACGTTTTTTCCGTTTTAAACGCTTTGTTTCTGTGCTGCATCCGTTCTGCATCCGTTCCGCGTCCGTTCCACTTTCTCCCTGCGTCCAGGCGGATGCGAGTTACGAGGATGCGCAGTGGATGCCTAGCGGATATAGCGGATACATAACGGATGCGTAACGGATGCAGAACGGACGAACTGGATACATTTTCCGCGCAAAAGTTTTGGGTAGCCCAAAACTTTTGGAGCGGATGAAAGGTCCATAAACGGATGCTGGACGGATAGAGAGGAAGCCAAACGGAGGCAGTGAGTACATTGCATTTTCGAACGGATGGCAAGGTTTTTTGTCCGTTTTACATCCTCTTTGCATCCGTTGGTTCAGTGTGACATGAGCTTTAGTAGAGGATAAACAGAAATAGCCAATTATCTGGTTAGATATATCATACAACATGGCAAGTGCAGAAATTTGACATCCTTCCAGTTGCTACTTTGCAACAACTTCTTTGGCAGAAAAAAAAGCCTCCAATGTTTCTTGTTTGAAGCCAAGAATCTTTCTCTTCTTGCTTATGCATTTTTTTCATGTCAGTATAGAAATTAAACCTGAAAGGAAACTGAATTTTAGCAATGCAATGATCTGAAATACATCTCCAAATCAACAATTACATACTTATGAAGACAAAGATTTTGAAATGTCCTTCACAAACCTCAGATTTAAGTATTCAAAATTCTGGATAAATCTCAAACATGACGTGCACAAAAATAGATATAAGGGTATTTTTGAATTTGATGAGTTCTGCAAAGAGTGGGGGCAAATAGAAATACCGTAAAAAGATTTTTCAGCTGCCTGTAATAAATATATGGAAGCAGTTGTTAGTCTTACAAAGAACTGAAAGAAGGGGCTTCAAATTTCTCTATCTGCCATATTACCCCTTTTCTTCTTAATATGGATCTGTGAACAATTTCACACAAGCATTATTTACATTTCTAAAAAAATATGTTAGGTTTAATTTGACTAAGAGGACTTATTTTTTCATTACAACTCTGTACAGTATTAACAATGGGATTTCCCCTTTTTTCCCAAAAAAAAAAAAAATTGTTCAGAGTGTTTGTTTCTTAAGCACAAGTCCTTACAGTTTTCCTTGGCAAGATTTCAGAAATAGTTTGCCACTGACTCCTTCTTAGGGGTGAGAGTGAGTGAATGGCCTTAAGGTCACCCAACTGGGTTATTCCTATGGCATAATTAGAGTTCAGTTTCTTGATTTCTAGCCTGGTGCCTTATCCATTACCAAACTGGGTCTCTGAAACTGAGACCTAATGGAACCTAAGTTTTGACTTTTATTATCAATTCTTCTTTTACTATCAATTCAATTTTAAAAATAGAAAGGGTCAAAAAACATACTAGTTGTTTTTCATTTTAAATTCTGATTTCAAGTCACAAAATAATTTTGTGAATTGCTTCCATACTAATTCAAAATTTTAAAAAAATTATAATCTCTTATGAATTTTAACAAAACAGGCCTCCTTTCTATTATTGGGATTCTCGTATTAAATAATCCAAAGTTTTAGTTTGCTCTTGAGTTAACAAAACTGAAAACTTGTTAGAAAATAAATGGTAATATAAATATTTTAAATTCAATCTGAAATAAATTACTGAATGAGAATATTAGAAGTTCTCTTTGGAATTGGCCCAAAGTGTATCAGCACTGCTTCATAGCAGAAGTGTATGGAACAGAAGTATATAGTTTTCAAAGTGAAAGGGCAGTTCTCCAAAAAGTAAGATAGTTGGGGAAGGGAGAAACTGTGAGGTATAGAGACAAAGAAAGAAAAAAATGCAAAAAATAAATCTTAACTTTCCTTCACTTATAAAATCCAATCAACCTACCACTACCAACTGTTGGGATTCCACATAATCAAGTATGCATATTATCCACAGATACTTCATTGAGATTTCCAGAGCCTTGCTTTTCTAAAGATAATTCTTGTTTTGATGAAGTGAGCAAAATGATCACATAGATGATGAAAAGACTTCATTCTATTCCTCCATTCCTATCTTATTAACTTGTTTTTAATTCTGATGATGAGGCAGTATCAAAAACCAATCACTTCCACCACAATTTTAAAGGAAGACTACAGTAAATTGTTATGTCTACCAATGATACCACTAAACAGGAACAAGGTCACCCAGCATTAAAATGATTACTCAACTTTAACTTATTTCAACATTGTCCACAAATATAGTTTTTTCTTCCCGATAAAGGAATGCATTATCAGAAAAACTAAATATACAAATGCAATTTCAAATTCTTTTTCAAGCAAAATAAAATGGTTCTAAAATAAGTTTTATGCTTAAAAAACAATACATTAACAAGGATATTGCTTTTATTTTTTCCTACTTCTTTGTTTTATTTATCATGTATCCTGTTCTTGCTCCCTGCCCAAAACAAAGATTCTAGAAAAATTGTTCCTGTTATTGATTTATATTATTTAGAAACTAAGAAAAAACTTTGTTGAATCAAAATAATATTCCAACATTCTAGTTTCTAAGTGGTTAGTCAGTTACCTGATATTCCTGACTTGACACATTTTGACAAATCTTGAAGTATCAACTTACCTTTATTTTCAAAATGGGAAAGATTCCAGTTTGTTGAATAATGCCAGAATTGTTCAGCTTTATACACTGCCCCAAAAAATAAAGGGAATACTTAAACAAGACAATGTAACTCCAAGTCAATCACACTTCTGTGAAATCAAACTGTCCACTTAGGTAGCAACACTGATTGACAATCAATTTCACAGATGTTGTGCAAATGGAATAGACAACAGGTAGAAAGCATAGGCAGGTAGCAAGACCTCTCCAATAAAGGAGTGGTTCTGCAGGTGGTGACCACAGACCACTTCTCAGTTCCTATGCTTTCTTGCTGATGGTTTGGTCACTTTTGAATGCCGGTGGTGCTGTCACTCTAGTGATAGCATGAGATGGAGTCTACAACCCACACAAGTGGCTCAGGTAGTGCAGCTCATCCAGGATGACACATCAATGCGAGCTGTGGCAAGAAGGTTTGCTGTGTCTGTCAGCATAGTGTCCAGAGCATGGAGGCGCTACCAGGAGACAGGCCAGTACATCAGGAGACATGGAGGAGGCCGTAGGAGAGCAACAGCCCAGCATCAGGACCGCTACCTCCGCCTTTGTACAAGGAGGGACAGAAGGAACACTGCCAGAGCCCTGCAAAATGACCTCCAGCGGGCCACAAATGTGCATGTGGCTGCTCAAACGGTCAGAAACAGACTCCATGAGGGTGGTATAAGGGCCCAATGTCCACAGGTGGAGGTTGTGCTTATAGCCCAACACCATGCAGGACATTTGGCATTTGCCAGAGGACACCAAGTTTGGCAAATTTGCCACTGGCACCCTGTGCTCTTCACAGATGAAAGCAGGTTCACACTGAGCACATGTGACAGATGTGACAGGGTCTGGAGACGCCGTGGAAAACGTTCTGCTGCCTGAAACATCCTCCAGCATGACCGGTTTGGCAGTGGGTCAGTAATGGTGTGGGGTGGCATTTCTTTAGGGGGCTGCACAGCCCTCCATGTGCTCGCCAGAGGTAGCCTGACTGCCATTAGGTACCGAGATGAGATCCTCAGACCCCTTGTGAGACCATATGCTGATGCGGTTGGCCCTGGGTTCCTCCTAATTCAAGACAATGCTAGATGTGGCTGGAGTGTGTCAGCAGTTCCTGCAAGACGAAGGCATTGATGCTATGGACTGGCCTGCCTGTTCCCCAGACCTGAATTCAACTGAGCACACCTGGGGCAGCATGTCTCACTCCATCCACCAACACCACGGTGCACCACAGATTGTCCAGGAGTTGGGGGATGCTTTAGTCCAGGTGTGGGAGGAGATCCCTCAGGAGACCATCCGCCACCACATCAGGAGCATGCCCAGGTATTGTAGGGAGGTAATACAGGCACGTGGAGGCCACATACACTACTGAGCCTCATTTTGACTTGTTTTAAGGACATTACATAAAAGTTGGATCACCTTGTAGTGTTTTTTTCCACTTTAATTTTTAGTGTAACTCCAAATCCAGACTTCCATGGGTTGCTAAATTTGATTTCCACTGCTAATTTTTGTGTGAGTTTGTTGTCAGCACATTCAACTATGTAATGAACAAAGTATTCAATAAGAATATTTCATTCATTCAGATTTAGGATGTCTTATTTTTGTGTTCCCTTTATTTTTTTGAGCAGTGTATGTAAAAGTAGCAAATCTCCTATTTTTTTCAAACTACAGTGTCTAGGTAAGTGGTGGCTAACCTTTCTGGGCACCTGTGCCAAAAATTGAGCATGCGCTTACATGCTCGCACTCGCGTGCCAGCACCCAGAAAGCAATGTATGCCCCCCATACCCCTACACATGCGCATGCAATCCTCACCCACCCACCCCCCACTGCCCTCTTACCTGCACTGTGTCTCACAGCTGATTTTCGGCCAGTTTGAGGCCTTTTTCAGCTTTCCAGAGGCTTGAGGAAGGCTTCTGCAGGACGAAAACTAGACCCGTTTCATCACTTCCGGTATTTCTGGATAAATAGGAAGTGATGAAACGGGGGTAGTGTTTGGCCTGCAAAGCCTGCAGAAGCCTTCCTCAAGCTTTTGGGGAGCCAAAAAAGGCCTCAAACCGGCCAAAAATCAGCTATGAGGTATGCACATGCACAGTGAGGTAAGTTTGCCTGCAGCTTGTGTGCCGGCACAAATGGCTCTGTGTGCCACCTGTGGCACACATGCCATAGGTTCGCCATCACGGGTCTAGGTTCATGCAATACATGTTGACTAGTAAACATGAACATGATACATAATGTATCATAGCCACAATCAGAATATATTCATACAATTCCCAACTGTACCATGAAGTTGCTTTTTCTCAATTTTGTATTGTGAATGAATACTATCTCTCCCATCTTGCAGCCATTGATCATGTTGATAAATATTTAACTATTATTCAACTTGGATGATATATAAATATATACCGGGAGGTAAATAAATGTGGCTGCAACATATCTGGAAAACATTAGAAAGGTAAAGAGATTAGCATAAACTGATTGCAATAATATACAACAATCAATTTAAAAATGTATTTATATATGGAAAAGGTAAACTATCTGGTAACAATTGGAATGCCATCATGAACTAAATATTCAATTATCTTCTTTAAAAGGGAGTTCACTTAAATCATCTTCTAGAGCAGCGGTCGCCAACTGGTGGACCGCAGACAAATCTCACCCCCAGAGCTCCCCCACAAAGCAATTTATCCAAGCTGCGCAGAAATACAAGGCTGCGCTGCCCACATGGCTCACAGGAATGCTTCCCGCCCACTCACATCTTACCCGGAAAACTTGACTGCTAAAATTGCTATTTTTCCTTTTCCTGACCATCATCTATTCTGCTGTGCCAGGAGATTTAGATTAGTTAGGAAGCAGAAAATGGTTGGATTTCTTGCTTTCTAGCTAGTCTTTAGAAAATTTAAATCTTTGGCTCTTACCAAACCTCCCTTCGGACTGAAGGTTTGCTTGCAAGCAAATTCAGTGCAGACTCACAACAAGCAAATTTGAGAGACTGAGCTAGCCGATGGCAGATAGATAGATCACTGAATGATTCTGTGAGCAACTCAATCTGCCTGCTTTGCTTGATTTTGGGTAAAAATTACTCTTTTTATATAAAAAATCCAATATTTACATACATGATGTGTTGTGAGTTAATTTTGTGAGTTTGCTTGCAAGCAAATTTTTTGTGACAGATTGAGCTAGCCAATGGCAGATAGATTTCTGAATGAATCTGATTCTGTGAGCAACTCAACCAGCCTGCCTGCCTACTTTGCCTGGTTTTGGGTAAAATTTGCTCTTTAATAAAAAATTCAATCTTTATATAAATATTCATATAATTATATTTTATATACAAGCCATACCCAGCCAGTCACATGACCACCAAGCCACACCCACAAATTAGGCCATGCCCACAGAACCAGTTATTGGTCCCTGGGATCAAAAATTATGAGTTTGGTGGTCCCTGAGGTCCAAAAGGTTGATGATCCCTGTTCTAGAGATATAACAACATGAGATCAATGTATCATTAATAAGTTTAATATACCAAGCTCCTGATTGTGGTGTAATGAACAAAAGTAACATGTAGAATACAATACTCAAATTATAGCAGCAAGGAATGGTCCAAGCTTCATTTTTCTATTTGATATTGACTTGGTGCAAATTCTGCTTTGATATGTTAATTATATCTTTATCATACCAATACAGAACTGATATTTTTCATTAAAATGTTTTAAAAATCAGTATAGAAACTGTACAAAGTCATACACATCATGTATTAATTTGATTATATTTGAAGGTGACCCCATATAAGCCATGATTGTTTATTAAAAGAGCCACTTTCTATTTGCCCTTTGTAGATTTAGCTATTCTACTGGAAACTAGCCATTCACCTACAACAGCCATTTTGTGTTTCCTCCTTTTTATGATAGTCTTTCTGTGACTATCGCCGTAGCAATCTATGATATCTCAAAATTACAAATTTCACTGCTGTTGTTTTATTTCATACCATGGTTATTCTCTGACATCAATGAAGACACCCCTATCCTGTTCATCTTGCCCTCTCAGTATATTCCAGTTAATCAATGCTTCTTCCTTGTTCCTTATTCTGTTGGCCCAGTTCAGTCTTAAATTATCTTGCTCCTGAGGATAGTTATAGTCAGCAAACTGTTTAGAAAGATAATATATATTAAAATAAGAATCGAGTGGTTTCTAAAATCTTGATGGAAAATGAAGCTTGGAATACCTGGATTAAATTATGCAACAAAAATAGGAGGCACACTTAATTAATAGCCATAATTGTTCTGAAATCATTACATGTGAATCGAACTACTATATATGCAATTCAGATGTTAATATAGGAAAATAGTATTTAGGAAATATTGCCCTTTAGGGTCAAAATAGCCTTGTTTTCCAAGCTATTGCAGGGAATTTTACCCCAATGTTTGATTTAAATAGCAAGCTGAATGATATCAATGCAACAGGTTCATAATCCTGCAATCCATGCAATAATTCATATATCTACACATTTATATACAAGCACATTTATCTACTTGTGAGAAGTTCCAAAACAATGCTAATATTTTATAATTATGACTAATAAGTATTAATAAAAATGAAATAAATGGTTCAATATTGATTACAAATCTATCTGACATGTTAAGTGGGATACTAGTTAATATGGACTACACTTCTGTGGTTGTACTGAGATAGCACACTAAAGTATACTTATTAATAGCAATTTGAGACTAAACTGCACAAGGGCTTCTATGCCTGAGAAACCACTATTTATGAAACAATTTCATATGACATTATAGCCATTTATATTTCACAAACATTTGTGAAGAGGTTTATTACTATGATGCGTCAAAAACTGTAGAACCACAAAAAGCTGTTTCATATATACAACTTTCCAAATAAGACAACTGTCAATGTATTCCTTTTGTTTCAGCATGCTTTGATAGTGCAGTGTCATTTTCTGTCACCGCACTGCTACAACCCCTATTCCACTAAATTTCAGGAATGCTTCATGTTTTCCTTTTTAGGTATAAAAAGCAGGTAGGAAATGCATTGACTGTAAGCACTGCTGCTGATTATATATACATATATGCTATTCAACATATAATCATAATAGGAAAAAGATAATCTTTAATCTTTGCTCTGATAATAAATCCAGTACATTTCCACAGAAATCCAAAGAAGTAACTAACATATGAATCGTATGTTCATATCATTCTTCCTCACAGAATTTGAAGAGCTGGTATGAAACCTTATTATCTCATTTCATGGATACACACACTGAAAGTAAAATTATCAATGTTAGACAGCACATTCAACATAAGAATGTATCCTACTCTCAAAATTAAACACACAGCTAAAAAAATATTCTAATCTTAGAATTTCTTTTATAAATAAAAAAATTCTACTGAATTATTTTTGGAGAGAAAAGCAGTACATTAAGCTATTTAAGTCACCAAAGAAAATATAATTACCAAGTGGAATTTATTATTCTGGCATTTTATGCTTAACTTTGGAAGGTACTTTTCATATTTTGTTCTAACCAGAATATATAAAAAAGATGAAAGCCCACCCATTTTTGTGACTTCTGAGTTGGCCTGGAGTTGGTATTTCTTCTAATATGGATGTTCAATTAAGGTAGTAAAGGCATGCCCACCTTCCTAGAATAAGCCTTTACTTGGTAGCAAAGGTATCTATGATAGCACTGTAAACTGGTTTCTTACCAATTGATATCCAGCAAGATATGGAAAAGAAGCACATATATTGAGGGGAAGGGTGACCATATAAACCAGGTATAGTAATTCTCACATCAGCATTTTCTATCAACTGATTTTTCTGCCTAGGTATCTTCAAGATATCGTTAAAAACAATTAAAGCAGAAAAGGAAAACCTTCTTTTTAGGGCAAAAGGAAAATAAAGTAAAAGGGGTGCCAGCATCTGCCATAATGAAGACTACCACACAAAAGTCTTACTCAATTAGCTTCATCTCTTATCGAAATATTAACCTTTGCCAGCCATCCTCCTACCACCGCTCCCCTCCCAGCATGCAGGTTTTTCTTCTTGCTTTTGTTCGGATTTTATAAAAAGAAAGAAAAAAAGTAGAGTAAACCGCTCCTGCTCCTCTTTTACCTCACTCCCATAAGACTTCCCGAACCTATAGGATATAAAATCCCCACTCGTGGAAAACAAACGCGAAGGATCCAGCTACTACCTTCCCGAGCCGCCTTTCGAGATAGGTTTATTCGGAAGTCGGACGCAATCCACAAGGCTTCTTTTCGTGAAAATTGGTTTCGGCTTCCAACCTCCCCCCACCCGCGGTTCTCTGCCACCGAAATCCACTTACCCTCGAGAAAACCCGACTGCTGGATACTCCCTACGTTTCTACTGCCGCCGACGCCGCCACCACCGGCCATCTTCCTTCAGGCGTTGCTCTCGTTTCACACCATCGCGCCGACCAGCCTTTTCCTCCCCCTCGGTCTGGCCCAGGCGCCGTCTCAGAGGTGCAGGGTACTGCACGCACTAGGCCTCTCCCTTCGGCCTGCGCCCGCCGCCGCCTTCTTGCCTCCTCCGGCCGACTTCCCAGCGACTGGCTGGAGGCACCGGGTGTGATGGGGGGATGGCTATTCAAGGGCCCCTCAGCGGGTCGGGCCTACGAAGCGCGAAAGGGAAACGTTGCCGGCTGCTTTCTTTTCACCCGCCTCCCTTTATTGTGTTCGGCAACAGAAGCAGCAGCAGCTTCTCGGCCGCTTGCGGCAGGCGAGAAGAAGAAAAGGCCTCTGCAGTCCCGCCGGCGGGTTCGCTCTGGCCGCTGCGCTGCCTGCCACCCAAAGGCGGGGCGGTTAGAACGAATGAACCCAACCGAGCCAGACTGCTCCTCGCCGCCGCCACCACCCTTTCCCCCTCCCGGCTGAGGGCTGTGGCGGGTGTACAGCGGCCAACGCTTCCCCCTCCTTGCGGCGTTCCTCTCAATCCACCGGCGATGCCCCGAGATCAAGCCCCGGCGATTAGTACGCGACCCACCACAGCCTGTCTGCCGGCCTTTGGGGGGGCTCGCTCTTCCCAGAGGCCAGCCCCACAGAAAAAGAAGGTGTAGCTATTTTGACAACTAACCCAACACCTCTGCCAACCCCTTTCCCGCCCCACCTCGCACCCATGTTTAAAATGGCCGCAGTTGCACGAGTATCCCTGGTTGTTCGGCTGCCTTCTTGCCCTCCCTCAGCTCTAGAGAAAGCCCACGAAGGGAGTGAGAGAAAGTTGAGGTCGTTGACTTCGAAATTATTTAAAGATGTTTAAATAATGTTAAAATGTTTTTTTAAGCCCCCTTTTCAAGTCATTAGGATCAGGGATACTTTTTGTAAAAAAAAAAAAATCCAACTGTGAATAGCTCATTATGATTTTTACCATGAATATATTGGGTAGCTTAACGTTTTCCTTGTCCCCCAGAGGAAAGTGTTGGTGTTGCTGTGTTTTCTGACAATAGATTTGTAAAAATATGATATATATGTAAAGGAAATTGCTGACAGTTTCAAATGTAATAACCAACACATGCCATAATTGGCCCTGAGGTACATGAATCCTAATTTTGGGGTGATTTCAGTGTAATTGTTGCTGCATTATCAGTATCTTTCAACTTGCCTTACCAGACATTTTGGGGGATCTTAATTTACCACAGTGGGCCCATGGTATTCCAACACCTGCTATCCCTTACTTATTAAATTCAAACCACACTTAACTCTGGAAAACATTTGGTATTTCTATTATATCTTTAAAAGCCGTATCTCTTTTTAATTCCCTCCTATTTATACATTGGTTGTGTGATTAATCTTATAAGCAGTTGGATTGGTTTAGATACATTATTTGTTTTTGGCAGCTGACTGTAGTTGAGTATGACTACACTTAATAGGAGTTATAAAAGTAAATAAGTAGAATAATCCTGAAATTCAACTTTAAATATAGTCAGCCAGGGCTCTAATTGTTACTACTTTTTCTTTAGTTATACCATAGGGCTTGTAAATTTTATTTGGGAACTTTGTATATATTGATTTTCCAACATAATTTATTTCAATTTAAAACATAAAAACAAAATGTTCATAAGCAAAACAAACTTTATATCCCAACTAGCCAAAGAAAAAGCTAAAATTACTAGAAAATTCCAAAAATAATAGTACAGGAACCAAATAATATGTAGTAATACAGTATGAGTATATAGTAGCGATGGTTTTTTTTTCTCTTCAGAATCCCTGCGTAGATACTTATGTACTCTCAAGGAAGTTTCATATTAGTGAAAATGGCAAAAATAATGCTCATCATCCCTACTTTTCTTGCCTGGGTAATAATTTTCAAGGACAGTCTCAAAATCTCTTTTATTCTGTATTGCATTCTCTCTTATTTTCAACCTTCCTAAGCATAATATTTTTTTCTAGTGCTTTTTCTAGTTGTATCTCATTCAGAATATATGAGTTTATGTTACTGATCATTATTCTCAAGAGAAAAGTCAAACTATTTGGTCCAGGTTCTGTTGCAGCCCAAAGTGCTATGACTAACCATTTCCAAATCCATCACTTGAAGGCTACTATTTTTGTATCTCAGTTTCATAGCCATACTATCACTGGAAACTGGAAATACTAGCCATACCAATATTTATTATCATTTAATTGACCTTGCCATTCATAATCTTGTCTAATTTGTTAGTTAGACTTCTTCCTCCTTTCTTTTTCAACATATTATCTACTATTATTTATTCTTGAGCCCAAGAATCAAAAGTATCTATTCTCTTCACATTCAAATAATAAATTCACTAGACATGCAAACTACCATATTATACTTGCCTTTTTGATATTTAACATTAACCAAGATTTTTTTCAATTTCTATTTTTAATTCATTTTTATTTTTGACTAATTATTTTTTATTTTTGACTAATGAAGAGGTATTCCCTGCTCATCTCAAATTGTCAACGTTTTGCTCTCCAAATTCACTTCTGATGTTGCTTTTCTTTTATTGGCTACATTAGTTAAATAAATATGAAAACATATTTGTCTTCAATATTCAAAACAACAGTATATTTGTAAATTGAATTTTTAGAACAGATTTCCATGATCAGAAAAAGGAAGAGGCATAGAAGTAGTACAGCATAACTACCTGTATTAGATTTAATACATTCCATATCTTGGGCTAAATGACATAGTTAAAGATCTTGCTATAATTAGTAAAGCAAAGATGAGCTTTCTTGTGTTCTCTCACTCTTTTCATTATTCATCTTACATGAAGTACCTGATCTCACATCTCACTTTTTTTAAGTGCCTAGTCATTTAGCATTCTTCTCATGTATGGCTCTAATCTTCATAAAAAGTTAAGCAAAATCTTATGTGAAAAACTGGTGCAATGGTTCAATAATTTGCACATTCTCCTGCATCTGACATTTTCAAATTAGGTACTTGCAGCAATATTTTCAACACAATTTATCCCAGAATGTCAATGTGCCATCCAGAATTCTTATGGAAAACACAAATAGGTCTCCATGTATGCTATATACATTACATATTTGTGTATGCATGTATGTGTGTATGGGTTCTAGCAGTAGTAACCTTAACCTTTGATTAAGGTTGTGCCCTGATTTGCGCCTGCTCAAGAAACCATCTCTGAAACCACCATGTTGGACAATTTTCACCCAGTACCTTATCTCTTCTTTTTGGGAAAGGTAGTTGAAAGGGTGGTTGCACAACAGACTTTAAGGGCTGTGGAGAAAGCCAATTATGTAGACCTTTTCAGTAAAGATTCAGACCTGGATATGGGATGGATTTTTGACCTGTGATAGGAGCGAGATGGGATTGTGCATCCTTCCTCTTGGTAGCTTTCAATACCATCAGCCATGGTATCCTAGATCAATTGAGAGGATTGGGAATTGGCAGCACAGTGCTGTGCTGATTTGCCTCCTTCCTCTAGAATCGATTCCAATAGGTGGTAATTGGGGGGGAAATGTCCCATCCTCTGCCCCTATTATGTAGGCTACCACAATGTTCAGTGCTTTCCTATTTAACATTACATGAGGCTGCTGGGTGAGCTCATCTATTACCATTGAGCCAGATGACGAACCTATGGCATGTGTGCCAGAGGTGGCACGCCGAGCCCTCTCTGCGAGCATGCGAGCTGTTACCCCAGCTCAGCTATGCTGTGCAAGCGCAAGTGTGCCTGCCACCGGCCAACTGGTCTTCGGGTCTCTGTTGTGCATGTACAGGGGAAGGGGAGCATGTGGGGGGACCTGCGCACATGCGCAAGGACACGCAAGCATACACAGGGTATATTTGCTGGGGAGACACATGGGGCACACATGCAGGGAATGTGCACTCATTGCATTTTGGGGGTTTGTATAGGTATGCGCAGCTTCACACACGCTTTGGGCGCTCAGTGCCAAAAAGGTTAGCCATTACTGCTAATAGAGTAGGATATCATCGGAACAAATATCCAACTATATATATCTGTAATGGAATATGTGGATGTCTATGGATATTCTCAACCATCCAGGTCATGGTTGTCCCAAAGGTGCTTTTTCAAGAGGCAACTGGAATTATTTTGTTTTTCCTTAAAGATGTTTTGCTTCTCCAAGAAATTTCTTTAGTTCTGATGTTCTGATGTGTGGATGATTTTGGGGGTCAAGGGGAAGAGATGCTGCCTGGGATACAGTTGGACAAGAGAACGTTGCAGTGACTTAACTGTCAGAGGGAGAAAAAAAAATAGATTCTGTTAGTATTGTCTTAAAATGAAGACAAACTAGTTCATCTAGTCATGTTTCCTGTCTACCTGGAAGGGCTGATATCAATTTTGCAAGTCTGAAAGTGGAAATATTCCACACTGCCACTTTTAACTGCTTGCTCCATTAAGGCAAGTCCTTCCTAAAGCCCATGTCACACTGAACCAACGGATGCAAAGGGGATGTAAAATGGACAAAAAACCTTGCCATCCATTCGAAAACGCGATGTACTCACTGCCTCCATTTGGCTTCCTCTCTATCCGTCCAGCATCCGTTTATGGACGTTTCATCCACTGAGAAAGTTTTGGGCTGCCTAAAACTTTTGCGCAGAAAATGTATCCAGTTCGTTCTGCATCCGCTACGTATCCGCTACTCATCCGTTACGCATCCGTTACACATCCACTATATCCGCTTGGTGTCCGCTGCACATCCGCGCAACTCGCATCCGCCTGGACGCAGGGAGGAAGCGGAACGGATGCGGAACAGATGCAGAACGGATGCAGAACAGATGCAACACGGAAACAAAGCGTTTAAAGCGGAAAAAACGTTCGCAGAGGGGATCTATCTCGGATATTAAGGATGTCTAGAGGATGCCTAAAGGATGCCTAGAGGATGCAAAGGGACACCTATACTGCCTATAAAAAGGGGGAGCAACTCGTCTGCATCTCACTTTCAGACCAGCAGCCCACCTGTGCAGACCTCTGCAGCCTTCATCTGACTCTTCCTCTTCCACAGCATCCAGTCATGTCCACCGTGGATCGTACCACAGTCCTTTTGGCAGCCACCATCCTTCTGCAACAGTACGAAGCCATCTAAGGCTCTGTGAACTCTACTACAGGAAGAAAAAGAGGCGGCCAAGAAGCGTCTGGGTCCGAAAATGGATCGGGAGAAGAGCAGAGTACGGACTGTACAACAAGCTGATGGTGGAGCTCAGGAACGAAGACACTTGGGCGTTCCAGAACTTCAAGAGGATGCCTCCAGCCATGTTTGACGAAGTTGTGCAGCGGCTGACATCCAGGTTGACCAAGGCAAACACCAACTTCCGGCCCAGCCTGGAACCTGGGCTCAAGGTGGCACTCACTCTGTGCCACCTGGCCTCAGGGACCACCTACAAAAGCATGCAGTATGGCTGGAGGGTGCCACACAACACCATCAGCATTGTGGTCAGAGAAGTGGTGCAGGCCATCATCGAAGAATACAAGGAGGAGCTCCTCCACTGCCCCTCCACTGAAGAAGGATGGAAGAAAGTTGCAGAGCAGTGGTATCAGAGGTGGAACTTCCCCCACACCGTTGGAGCCATAGATGGTAAGCACGTGGCCTGCAAAGCTCCAGCCAACTCAGGGTCCACTTATTTCAACTCCAAGGGCTTCTTCAGCATCATCCTCTTCGCCATGGTCGATGCTGACTACAAGTTCATGTACATCGATGCTTCAGGCAACGGCTCATCTTCAGATGCCCAGGTATACAACGCCAGTCACCTCAAGGAGGAGCTGGAAGGCAACCTCATCATGGGCTTCCCAGATCCAGAACCCCTGCCCAACGACACACAAGATGTGCCCTACTTCATCGTGGGGGATGACGCCTTCTCCCTCACAACCTACCTCATGAAGCCCTACCCCTCCAAATACCTCAACCGTGAAGAGAGGATCTTCAACTACAGGCTGTCCAGGGCAAGACGGGTGGTGGAGAACGCCTTTGGCATCCTGGCCAACAGGTTCCAGATACTTCTCACCACCATGCAGCATCGCCCAGAGACCATGAGGAGGATCGTGGAAGCTTGCTGCATCCTGCACAATCTCATGCGCACCCGCTACCCAGTCTTGCAGAACAGGCTCGTGGACCGTCAACAAGGTAATGGGGACATGGAGCCTGGGGAATGGAGGCAAGGGCGAAACCTGATCGACACTCAGGATGTGCAAGGCCACAACAGAGCCTCACGGGAAGGGAAGAAGCAGCGCAACCTCCTGAAACACTGGTGCAACTCCCCAGCTGGAGCGGTGGAGTGGCAAGACAGGATGGTAGATGATTAATGGGTGCTTCCTTCAGCCTGTCTCATCACACGGATGAGATTGGGCCATGTATGTTGGGTGGGCCTACAATAAACAGGGCATTTAATAAAGAGTTGTGTTTATGTTGACGTGTGGATGATTGATAACATTATTATTGATAATAAAGGGCCATAGGTGTGACACCTGGGAGGGTGGACCATACAGTCCCACTATGCTTGCACTGGAGGTTTATCTATCCCACAGTTATCTTAACCCATCCCAAAGGTATCCCTGCCCACCCCACTGCTATCTTAACCCATCCCACAAGCATGCAAAGGCTTAAGCCAATTCTAAAAGTTTCCACCAAGACTTTAAAAAAAAAAAAACAAATGAAGCAAGTGTGTGAATCAAAGATAAACTTTATTGAACAACAAGCTGTAAAAAAAAAAATGACCCAAGTCAAGTGTCCAAATAAAGTCCACAGGTAGCCAGCTACCCGGTCTCTGGCACTCTTCTTGGTCACTCAGAGGTGTGCCCAGTCTCAGGGGTGAAGGGTCCAGGTGCTGTGGTGGTGGGTGTTGCTGGAGTGCCTGGCCTCGAGAGGACAACGGGACGGTGTGTTGAGAAAGGTCTCGGACAGCTGGCTCAGCCCCGTGATGCTGAGAGGTCCTTCCTCCATGCCATGGGGTGTCAGCCCCAGTACAGATGACAGATGTACTGAGGCCGGGCTTGGCTGTGGGGTGGAGGAAGGAGTAGTGTAGTGGGGCTGTCTGCTCTGCAGCTGGGTGAGGACTGGCGTGGGTGGCATCATTGGCGTGGGTGGCATCGCTGTCATCATTGGCGTGGGTGGCATCGCTGTCGTCAGTGGCATCATTGGCATGGGTGGCATCGGTGGCATCAGTGAAACAGGTGGCAACGGTGTCGCCCGATGACTCTGTGCCTGGACTGGGAAGGGCTGCTGCCTGTGCTGCTGAACCTCCTGGTAGCCCTAGCCCTGGTAGGTGAGGGGCTGTGGGAAGCCTTGGAATGGGAGGGACATCACCTGGGGTGGAGGAGCAGGCCTGGACTGGGTGGGAGCAGGTTCCTCTGGGTCTGGAGGGTTGTGAAGCAGCTTGGTGATCCGGTCCTTCATCTGCTGGTACTGTGGATCCGCCATTTCCTTGAGGGTCTGATTGACATAGGTGAGGAAGGGCTTGAGGTTGGAGGATGAGGAGTTGGTGTGGACCAGCTGAGAGAGGAGATCTATGCTGGTGCGGATGGTGTCCCTGATCTCCAGCAGGACATTGTGGCTCTGCCCCTCCAGCTGTCCGGCTCTCTGCCTTTCTGCGGAGGCGGAGCTGGGGGGATGGATGCGGCTAGGAGTGTGGTGGACTCGATGTCTCATTTCTCCCACCGCACCAGGGAGTCCTCTACGCACTCCACCACGCTTACCACACCTGTCCACGGGTTCTCCGTCGTGGCACGCTCCACAGAAACCTGCCTGGAGACAGGGACTGATTCTCGGCCGGAAGAGGACTGGGTGGCAGCAGGCTGCTGGAGAGAGAGGGTCGTGAGAGGGGCTGCTGGTGCTCCTCGGTGGCGGACCTCACCCTCCAGGAAGCTGCACCTGGCCATGACGTAGGTCTCTCTGTCTGTCAGCTTCACAGTGGCCTGGTCAGATTTCTTCAGGTACAGCTTCCCATACCAGGTGTGCATGTGCTTCCACCAGCCGAGGAGCACCTCCGAAGTGTAACCCATACTCTCCGCCCTCTCTCTCCAAGCAGCCTGCTTCCGCTTGGTGTCCCTGTACAGCCAGTGTCCCTTCCACCACAGATAGTCGTTCTCTCTCAGCCACTCCAGCACCTCATCCTCGTGCGCCTCCTCAATGGAGTATTGCCTCCTCTCCTGTTGTTGCATACGCCTCTTCCTCCCTTTGACTGGACCAGATGGGCCCTCATCAGAGGGGCTCCCAGGTAGTAGGGGCTGCTCCTCCACACCACCAGCAGCAGCAGCAGCACCAGCAGAATCATCATCATCATCATCCTCACCAGCAGGATCATAATCAGCATCATCATCCTCACCAGCAGGATCATAATCAGCAGCAGCAGCAGCAGCAGCAGCAGCAGCTGGAACAGCAGGACCAGGATCAGCAACAGTAGAGTAAGCACCAGCAGGGCCAGCAAGTCCAGGAGCATGAGCAGGATGAGCAAGACCAGGAACACGAGCAGGACGAGCAAGTCCAGGAGCACGAGCAGGACGAGCAGGACCAGGAGCAGCTTCAACAGAGTAAGCACCAGCAGAAGCCCCAGCACCAGCAGAAGCACCACCGCCAGGAGCAGCTTCAGCAGAAGCCCCAGCAGAAGCAGAGGCAGGGGCAGGGGCAGGGGGCGGGAGGTTGGCCCTGTCCCTCTTGCCAGGGATGGCAGCAGGTTGCTGAGGCTTTCGCTTCCTCCCCATGGTTGTGGGGTTGCTGGCTGGCAGGGAGGCTGGCAGGCACCAAGGCTGGCAGGAAGGCTGGCAGGAAGCCAGGCACGAAGGCTGGCAGGCAGGCACCAAGGCTGGAAGGAAGCCTGGCAGGAAGACTGGCAGGTAGGCTGGCAGGAAGGCAGGCAGGCACCAAGGCTGGCTGGAAGGCAGGCTGGCAGGGCAGGCAAGGAACTCGAAGTGTCCAGCAGCAGGTCTTTCCTTGGAATGCTGGCCACGTGCGAGCTGCTTCCCTTTATATCCGGGGGGCTTACGCAATACTTCCCCCCCGCATGCGCAATTAACGGTCGACATCCGTTCCGCTTCCGCTGTGCATCTGCTTGGCTTCCGCTGTGCATCCGCTTTATCCACTTGGCTTCCGCTGTGCATCCGCTTCATCTGTTCGGCATCTGCTCTGCATCCGTTGTATCCGTTCCGCGTCTGCTTTGCTGAGGCCCCCCGGAAGCCCTGCAGTTGCGCCATCCACTTCCATCCGCTGGGCTTCCGTTCCGCATCCGCTTTGCATCCACCCTGCGTTCTCCCCGCATCCATGTTATCCGCTCCGGTTATGCAAATTTTTGCCCCTTTTGAGAGCGGATAACAACAGATGGAACATTTTGCTCGTCCGCTGTGTCCTTTTTGCATCCGTTGGCCAGTGTGACATGGGCTTAAGATTTTTTTAGTAAGTATGGATTTGAAAAATAAAGATAGTTATGTCTGACAGAAAAATAATGACAATGATTGCAACTTATATATAAATGAAGAAAAACTACAGCAACTAAATGAGTTTGTGTATCTTCATTGTTCTTTCATCTAGATGATATTAAGTAACTGATACCAAAATGTCCTGAAAGACACAATAGATCAGTGATGGCGAACCTTTTCGTTGTGGTGTGCCAAAAACGTGCACATGCCGCCACTCACAATACAATGCACCCCACCCTCTCTGCACATGCACGCGCAATATCCCCCTGCCACTTCCTTACCTGCACTGCGGATGCACGTGCCTCCCAACTGATTTTCAGCCCGTTTGAGGCCTTTTTCGGCCTCCCAGGCCAACTTCGTCATTTCTGGTATTTCCAAAACAGGAAATACTTGTTTTTCGGCCTCCAAAGGCTGCAGAGACTTCCCTCAAGCCTCTAGGAGGTCAAAAAAGGCCTCAAACAGGCCGAAAATCAGCTGGGAGGCGCACACATGCGTAATGCAGGTAAGTTTGGCTGGGGCTCACGTGCCCGTACAAATGGTTCTGCGTGCCACCATCATGGCAATAGAGATTTAGATTTTATTTCAATTTTTGAGCTATATATATGGTATCATTACACATTTAGGAATGTTTTCTTTTTATGTGCAAAAAAAGGGAGAAAGAAATTTTTTTTTCATTTCCTAATCAAAACATAAGTTTATACATGACAAAGAATTTAAACATTTATAAAAACAAATAATTTTTTTAGAACAAAATTAATTTGAGAAATAACATATTTCCATTAGGGAGCTACGATATAAGAAAAACATATATAAATTGATGTTGCATTTTGAATATCAAGTCTGTAAATTAGATACACTGATCAGTATTTTCCTGAAATGATAGGCATAAAATAATATTTCAGGTTGATTAGCTGTAAATTTTACTCTGCAGAAATTTGCTGGATAGATCTCAGGAATAAATTAAAATCTATAACCTGTGCAGAACATTAGGATATTTATCTTTAATTGTTCTTAGTTTATTTGAATATTACTGCTTGTGGTCAGATTGCTATGGTAATCTGTTGGTTCTCACAAATACAAAATCGATTCACCAATTGGCAAATAAATGGATTAGGACTAAGGGTTCTATTTTTTAACTAAATGTGAGGAAATCAATGGTAGAACATTGATTTAAAGTAATATCTGTCGAATGGAATAATCTAGTAAATGAAGTTCCAATGGAATCTTTGGTCCAACTAAATATAGCTGTATAATTTTATTTTGTACTGGACTCCAACTTCCCGGCTCACATCCCAAACTAACAGAGACAAAATGCAGCACAATCAAGAGAATATTAAAATATCTAGCTTTCAAGACTACACCCTGAAGAAAAGAATGTTTGTAATTTTAAATATTTGCGCTTTGTATAACAATGATGTGATCTGAATATAACTACTCTGATCTGAGTTTGGAACAGAACAATACATTAATGTGAAAGAAGGAATAATTAGATAAGCATAAACAATTTCCTAAAAGCATACTTTTATCAGTTATACAAAGACCACATTTATTTGAAGTAGATTAACCGTGGATTTTCATGTCATGAGTTTTATAGTTGACATGGAGTTGTATTTGGTGAGTTACTTTTTCTCATTCTATCCTATCCAGAAATTACAAGAATATAGGTAGTTCTTGCCCAGTTAGTGGTAATTTAAAAACAGTTCAAAGTTACAGCAGACTAAAAAAAACAACATTACTTATGACCTGTCCTTGAAGTTACAATTACAATACCACACCCATGCTCATGTGATCACATTTCAAGTTCATGGCAAGTTCAGCTCACCTTAATGATCAGTTACAGCATCCCATAGTCACATAATCATTTTTTGTGAAAAAAAGCCCATTCAATAAGTTGGATTTGGATTTACAACCACATGATTTGCATAATGACCATGTGATTTGCTTAATGACCACAGTGTTTAATGACCATTATAAAAACAGACATAAAATTAAGTCTGGTCATATGACTTATGATCACAGCAACTTAGGAGCAAAATTCTGAGCTAAATTGTCATAAATTGAGAACTACCAATAAAAGAAAAGTATTAGCCTGGATTTTTTGAGAGAAATATCAAATGTACAGTTTGTACTTTGAACAAGTGCTCCTTGTTATAGTTTGTATAATGTTTGAAAGAAGGAACGATTTTACAATAATAGAACAACCCCCAATAAACTTATATTTTAGTCGATTGGATGCAAGTACTATAGTTTCACCATTGTTTTACTTGTATATGGAGAAAAAAGTAATTTATGTAGCATGAAATGTACAATACTGAATTTAAAATAATCAATTTCCTTGTTGTAGTTTATATAACATTTGAAGGAAAGAAATAACTTCTTACAATAATAGAATAAGCTACAGTAAACCTGTATCGTCATAGGTTGGATTAAAGTCATTAACTGCAGTATTGTTTTCCTTGTTTATAGAGAAGAAAGTAATTTAATTTTTGGTTGGGTAAAAGCCTGTTAGATTTCCATATATATTTAAGAATTGAAATACAGATATCCTTCAGTATTCACATTTATTTGATTCTTGATATGCAATTATCTAATCCAAAATGTATACAGCATGACTTTCTTAGGAGGATATGTCCATTAAAATGAATACATTATTGGAAATAATCTACAATACTTATCTTTGAAGATATGTACACAAAAACTTTTTTAAATTGTGAAGGACTATTGATAGGAAAAGAGAGAATCTCAAATTTGTTTTTGTTGGTATCAATAAGAGGTACCAGTAATTGTTTAAATTCTATATGGAGAATTTTAATATAAAAAAGGCACAAGACAGATATGTCTATTCTCCCCATTACTATTTATACTATCTTTGTTGGAAGTGTTAACGAGAAATGCCAGAAAAGATCCAG
Organism: Laticauda colubrina; assembly: GCA_015471245.1. NCBI lineage: Eukaryota > Metazoa > Chordata > Lepidosauria > Squamata > Elapidae > Laticauda > Laticauda colubrina. The sequence continues at coordinate 38,211,866 of BLBF01000007.1, read as the reverse complement.
AAATAAAAGGCATAGAAATAAAAAAGGAAAATACAAATTACAAGCATTTGCAGATGATCTAGTATTTATTTTAGAAGAGCCAATGGAATCTGGTCTTAAGTTAATGGGAAAAATAGAAGAATATGGAAAAGTTGTGGGACTGAAAATAAAGGTAAAACAAAAGTATTCATGAAAACTCACAGAAAAACAGAGGAATTGACAAAAAAATTAGACCTTCAGATCCTAAGAAAGTAAAATACTTGGGAATATATTTAGTATATAAGACTACTACAACAAATTAAAGCAGATTTGGAGAAATGCATTATCAGTGTTAGGAAGGATTGCAACCATAAAAGTGAATATTTTGCCGAAAATACCTTTTTTTTATTTCAAACGATCCCCATAAAAATAGGAATGTTTTTTTAATGAGCTGAATACAATAATTTTGAAATTTGTTTGGCAAAGGGAAAAAGCAAGAATAAGATTGAAAATGTTGCAAGAATAAAAAAAAAAAGGGAGTTTTGGCTTTGCTTGGTATTCTCAGCATGCATAAAGAAAAGGGTAACAGAATTACATGAGGCTGGTTTTCAAGAACATATCTAGCAGAGCAGAGCAGAGGAATATTTCACATTCCAATATACAGGAGGCCAGGCATCGGTCACTATTGATATATTAACTTTTCCCTCCCCTTCACACAGCAGGGCTCTCTGGGATTTAAACCTTGCTTGCCCTTTCCCAGGATCTCCAGTCTTTCAACGTCCTGTGAGGATGCTGCAACTGGCAGATTTCCTCTTCACCAAAGTGAGAAAAGTAGATGAGTCTTGTCCTTTTCTTCCTCACCTATACCCCCAAGCATAGTTACCTGATAACAGCAATATTGTATTTTTTTTTAAAATCATTTTTAATGTAGGTTTTTAAAAAGATGAAAGCTAATGCAAACTAAGAAAGAAAAAAACAAAAGGAAACAGAAAGCAAAAAGTGCAATGAAAGAAAACTTGAAAAAAAATAGAATGAAAAAACACGAAGTTACTTCTCACAGCAGTTATAAGCACAATTACATCATAATATTTAACTTTTTCTGATCCTATCTAATCATCAAATCCATAAATCACAAGTTTATTTTATTTATTTTTACTCAAAAAATCCAGTCAAGATTTTCAGTCACAGGAGAGAGTGTTTTTTCTGTAATCAAAGAAGTTAATTTATCCATTTCAGCACAATTTGTCCATTTCACTTACCATTCTTCTATAGAGGGTACTGTTGAATCTTTTCATCTCTGCATCATGTATCAACAATGCATCATTTTACAGAAATTCTGTTTAAGATCACTATTTAAATTTTAACCACATATTTTCCAGTTGGTTCATCTGTATAATATAACTAAAATTCATAGCCCATTTTATTATACATTCTTTAATTTGCTTTTTCTCAGTTTCAAATTCCACAAAAATTTAAACATTTTAGCAGGAAATATTAAAAAGGCAGAATATTTCCTCCAAAAAGAGTTGAAATTCAGAAGCAAAAACTCACCCCGGAAACAGAATCTCACCCTCACCTTTGTTAATGGGTGGGTCATTAAGGCCTGGGCCAGAATACATAAAAAAGATCTCCAGGTAAAGCTATAACAATTGTCAAAAGCCCTTTTAAGGGCATAAATCACCCAGCAAGGCTAGACCAAGTCTGGAACTCAGGACAGCCTAACAGAGTTGCCCATGGGAGTTTGTCAACCAATCGGAATACAAGCTCAAATTCAAATCCCAACAAAGGGTATAAAACCCAGGAACTCTCAGCACCTCAGTCCTTTTTAATTGATCTCTTCTCACCTTGAAGCATGTGATCACCCTTCTCAGCAGTTCCAGGCCATGTGGTCCTCCTGTCCACCATTAAACCTTCCAAGCAGCCTCCATGTTTCCAGTGTCTTTTTTCCCCACTTGGAACTGAACCCAGAAAGATATTTCTTTCAACAATACCATGAATTTTTTTTGCCTCTTTAGACTATTTGAATAACGGGAACAGATATCTTACACCTGTCTCCTATTAACTGCTCTCTTGATTTAATTTTAAATTTCCCTCAATATTTTTCCAATAATTCCCAATGTTTCAACTATTTATCCTTGTCTCCTGTTTGTTTTCTACTGTATACTTCTTGAATTGAAATCCATAGAAGAGTTTTCAGTCACAAGTTTATATCTATTCCGTATTCTCAAAATGGCTAGTTTAATAAAGTGATTTTTGAAATCCAGATCAATTTTAACTTTATCATACCATAAATATTCATATCATTCAAACCTCAAAATTATGACCTTCCAAATTCTAAAAGTCTCTTGTTTCTCACAAAATCCATTGTTTCAGCCAGACCAAACAACAATAACAGGAGCATTATAGGATGGAAAGTTGAGCAACAGTTTGCTTTTAAACCATTACAACACTTAGAAAATTGGTTTGAAAAAATAAGAAGACAGATGGGAGGGACAATAATTATACTAGGCCAATGGCAGGCAGTAGACAAGGGATGAAAGGCCAGCTTCCAAGAAAGCCAATAAATCAATTGTTTTTCTTTCTTGTTTTCGCTTTTGTTTTGGAATTAAACATTATAGCAAGTCTAAAGTCTTAGATGCATATTATTTTGAATATTTTTATCAGCTTTCTTTTTTACTAATGCTACTACTGTTAGTAAACTATTAACATATACCTAAAAAGGTGCCTGTAAGCTCCTACTTATCAAAATGAAATATTATAATATGCGTCTCTAAAATTTGTGGAAAAGAGAAGATATTAGGCTGATTATTGAAAGTGTAACATATGGTTGATATCATATAGTCTGTAAGGCATAAGTGAACACCAGTGCACAAATGGGAAACAATAAACTTCCATTTGCATGAAGTTCAATGAAACCTCTTGCATCTACTAAACAGAAGCTTCCCCCACCCCTCCCCAAAGATATCCTGGAGCCATGTTACATGTGAGCCATGGTGGCAGAGTGATTAGAATGCAGTACTCCAGGCTACTTCTGCTGATTGCTGGCTGCTAGCAGTTTGGCAGTTCGAACCTCACTGGCTCAAGGTTGACTCAGCCTTCCATTCTTCTGAGGTGGGCAAAATGAAGACCCAGATTGTTGGGAAAAATATGCTGATTCTGTAAACTGCTTAGGGCTGTAAAGCGGCTTTTGTTTTCGTGTATGGCATGTGTTAGCCAGGGATCACCAAGGTGGCTGGCTGCCTCTGAAAGGAATTTTTTCAGGCAGTGTTATCGTTACCCGCAGGATGACTTCATGCCAGTTGGCAATTGAGGGAGGCTCCTCCCTTATCCCTATGTAGTTTATTTGCTCACGGGAATTGAGCTGCCGACCTCAGCAGTGCACAGGGCCAGAGTCTTACCACCATGGCCCAGTGGTGGGATTCAATTTTTTTTACTACTGGTTCTGTGGGCATGGCTTCGTGGGCATGGCAGGGGAAGGATATTATAAAATCTCCGGTCAGAGGTGGTATTTGCCGGTTCTCTGAACTACTCAAAATTTCCACTGCCGGTTCTCCAGAACTGGTCAGAACCTGCTGAATACCACCTCTGCCGTGGCCCCTTGTAAAGTGGTATATAAGTGCTATTGCTATATGGTGCCTTCCATTTTGCTTCATTCTCACTAAGCTCTTGCTACTCCCACAAACCACATGTCAACTTTGAAGGTAGAATATGCTGGTTTGAAAACTCCAAATAAACACAGGTTTATAAAATAAATGATCCAAGCCTCCAAATAAACACAGGTTCTTGAGAATTACTGAAATGGTATCTTAAAAGCCAGAACGAGATTAACATCCTAACCATTTAGTCATTTCTCAGGTGGATTTTTTTTCTTAAAATAGCTGCCTCAGCAGTTCACATCAGTGAGAAAATCTCTATCCCAGAAATCTCAGAGATCAACTGGATTCTAAAGGGAAAATAATTCAGGTTCTGAGTCTTTTTGTCACTTTATTCTAAGCCATTTTCAATACATTTTGTTAACTAAGGAACAATCTTGCTTTCCAAAGAGGTAGGTCAATAAGTCTAAGCAGCTTTTAAATCCTCTACAACTATACAAGAGATTCCAAGACAGGACAGCTGCATAGCTTTTCTAAGCCCAAATGGCTCACTTTTGTTTGGAGTCTTGGGGCTATATTCCCAAAAAACAGGTGGAGACAAAAAAAAGATTGTTTTCATTTACATTTAAATTAACTAAACTGAATTAGATTAAATATACTTAACAGGACTATTCCCCCAGTCCTAGGCAGAGTAGCTTTTCTTCTCTCACATTAGAATTATAAATTCACTGGGAGAGGGGATTCTGGGAAGTTCTACTTTTAAGGTTTTGTGGAAATGAATGACACCACACATTTTGCATTTCTGTTCTAAAATAAAACGTAGATAAGTGTCTATTTTTTTTTATCCCTTTTGATTTTTCATAAAGCCCTCCCTCCAAACCTTGTTATACTGCTAGGCCTAGGGCTGCCAGGCAACCAGATATTTGTCCCAATTGCTCCATTGCTGAGAGGACCATTTTTATCTTCTCTTGGTCTCATGGTTAGTATTTTTGTATTTATGTTGTTTATTGCTATGGCTTTTAGATTTTAGATGCCATCAGAGACCCCTGTGGGAGAGATGGGCCACTATATAAAATTGATAAATAAATAAATAAAATCTAAAGAAGCACATCTTTCATCTTTATTCCTTTGCTAGGAATCACAAATCTAGTACTAACTTTCAAAGAGATGCTTGAATAATCAAGAATCAAATGAGTTGGTATGGCCAAGGCATACATGACAAATTTAATGCTGTTTACCTGCCAGTGAGGTAATTAAGTTAAATTTTGGGTCCAAAGACTAGAAGCAAGAAGGCTTTAAAATTCCAAATGATAGAAACAGGTAGTGAGGTAGTAGCAGGTAAACAGAAATGATCCTGTTCATTCATAATCACCTTTCCACCTTTCCTTTCTTCCTGATTTATAATCAACTGAGCAAAAGATGCGTGTTTTAAAATATATCAATAGATAATATATCAATTTCTTTATTGTATATTGAATATATTTATGCATTAAATAATGTATTATAAAATACCAACATTTAATATCTCAATAAACTTTAATAATTCTATTAATATTTTCATATTTTTAAACAAACAAAATTAGACTTATTCAGCATCAAGGTTCCAAATGGAAACTTTTAAAAGTTATTACATTCCTGTAATGATGAGGATGTTATGATTTCATTGACTTTGAAATGCAATGCTGATTTGTTTTTTAAATCCCAGTTGGCAATTCTCACAGTCTTAAAAAAAACTGTTTGAAAGCCTGGAGTGGCAGGAGAGGGGAGCAGGAAAAGTAAAATTAGGTGCCTGCTTCAAAGCATATACAGTATACTCAATAAACTGATGGGGGAGCCATAAAGCCTTGTAAGTAAATATGTATTAGATCATAGCACAAAGCTTAAGGTATCATAGCCTAATCAGTGCAGTATGAATGGCAACATATAAATTAAGAGTCAGTAATCTGAATAGGTGCTCTCTAAATTCTTAATTTCAGCTTCCACTTGCCCTGGATAAAATGGCCAATACTAAATAACAATGTGATCTATAATATCTGGAATCTATTAAACTGTCTAATCCTAATATAACTGATGATCAATTACAGTTACTTATACAATATAAAAGCCCTGTCACACTGCCCAACGGATGCAAAACGTTTGTAAAAAGGACACAGCAGACGAGAAAAATGTTCCATCCGTTGTTATCTGCTCTCAAAAGGGGTAAACATTTGCATAAGCAGAGCGGATAAAACGGAAAGGAATGGATGGGGGGAGGACGCAGAGCGGATGGAAAGCAGATGCGGAACGGAAGCCTAGCAGATGGAAGCGGATGCAGAGCAGATGCGTAGAGGATGCGTAGAGGATGCAGAGCGGATGCGTAGAGGATGCGTAGAGGATGCAGAGCGGATGCATAGAGGATGCAGAGTGGATGCGTAGCTGCATCCGCTTTCATCCTTTCTCTGTCTGTGCTACTAACGCTGCACGTCCATTCTGCTTCCTCCCTGTGCCTGTTTACCGCTGGAACAGATTTGAGTTGTGCGGATGCGCAGTGGATGCCTAGCGGATATAGCAGATGCGCAACGGATGCAGAACGGATGTCCCCCGTATGCCTAGCGGATGCAGAACGGATGCATTGGATACATTTTCTGCTCAAAAGTTTTGAGCAGCTCAAAACCTTCTGAGCGGATGAAATGTCAGTCGACGGGTGCTGGACGGATAGAGAGGAAGAAAAACGGACGCAGTGAGTACAAAACGGAAGCATCGCGTTAACCAACGGATGGCAAGTGTTTTTCTCCGTTTTACATCCTCTTTCCATCCGTTGGTGCAGTGTGACAGGGGTTTAAGTTTTATAATAAATAAAAATACAACCAAATAATTTTTTGCATTACTTGATATATCCATTATATTATTTAATATACAAATATATTATAAATGAATACTTATTTATATAAATATACCTCATAATACAATGCAAAATAATTTATATTGTTATATGTTCTATATTTAGGTTAAAATATGCTGAACATCTTGGTGTTTTGTCAGTATGCATTCATGTGTTTCTTTTCTTCTAATATCCCAGAGGAAATGGAATGTATTATCATAATATCAGTTTGAAACTGAAGGCATAATAAATGAATTTGCACTTCAATCAAACATATGTTTTCCTTATTTCAAATAAATCAACCTAAACTTGTATTTTATGTAACTTGAGTAATGGGCTAGATTGGTGGAATGAGTGTTACTTCCCCCCTTATTTTTATGGCTACTTGGATGTTAGAATCAAATGCATCTCAGGTGATATATGAATGTGGTAATCCATTTTACTATGAAAACCCTTATCATTTATGTTATTTGATTGATTGATTGATTGATTGATTGGGCTGTCCATGGCAAACAAAGTAACTCTGGGTTGTGTGCAACAGGAACTGTTCTGCTTATTACTGTCTGGGTGGCATAAAGCAGACAGAGTAACACCACAAAGCATCCACACAAAGTCTTTTTTATTGGTTCATCAGGAATCCTTATCAACTCACATTTATGATGAGGTTCTTCTTAATGTCCAATCCTTTGCATATCTAAATTGTGGTGTAGAAAGATAATAAACTCTCATCCCCATGATGATTAAAGCAGCTCCATAGTAATGGATTCAGGCTATGATAGAAGCAGCTGCATGGTAATGGATTCAGGAAAGAGTGAGGGAGCCACTCCCAACCCAACAAGGGTCACTTTAGTGACCAATCAGGATTACAGATGTGACCACATGACATGGACTACATTTCCCAGGATACCTTAACTACATTCACCATGATACATTCCCTTAAGGGGACAACTCTCAATTTCGAACTAACTATCCCAAATCCCATTAACTCTAAACTGTCTGGACAGCACAGGAAAAATCAATAAAGTAAGGAAAAACAGGTTGTTAGACATACTTCCATTATAACTCCCATAAAGAATTTTCTATAGAAGGAATGTTCAGAGCTGTTCCATCTTTTCTCTTTACAGCTATAGAACAGTGACTCTAAATGCCAAAGTATGTTATATGGTTGGGGGATAGCAAGTTCTGTCTTTGTTTGATTCTAAAGTATCAGACAAAGACTTATTTCACATTTAATCCCTCATTTTAAATGTAGCTTTTCAGAAGGAAATTATATTTTGATGGAACAAACTGTAAATTAAGTATTCTTAGAATAACAGTCTCATTTTCCTTTCCACTTTATGAATCATCAATAATTTTTTATATTTCTAGAAAGGCATTTTGTTCTAACACTATCAACTTATTATTTCTAAGGGACATAATTGTTTTTTTAATTTTTACTGTGTTCTATAAAGAGCTATAAATTCTTTCTAATATCACATTCTACTTCTCAAAACCTCAGAAAGAAGGTTGAAGGTGATCTGCAGTTGTCTTCACTTCTGCAGATTTGAAATGATGATGAGAACAAGAAGTCGCCCTGTAAATAATACATCCAAATTAAAATTAAAAAAAATATATCCTTTATTCACTCGATACAAAAATGAAACACAAGCAACCTGGTACTTTTATGTCAACTCTGCAGCATTGAAGAAGATTGGGAAACTGACAAATTCTTTTAACATTTCCTTTTCACTTGTTTGAGCTGGTCTATTGAAGCAAGGTTGCAAAGCCCTCAGACTAATACTTCTCTTCCAACACTTGTAAGCTCATGTGGTGAAAGGAAGACTGAAGAAACAGTTTCCTCTAATGCAGAGGTTGGCAACCTTAAACACTCAAAGAGCCACAGAAAAGAAACACCGGGAGCTACAAAACCCTTCCTGTGCCTGACTATTTCCTGAGCGGCCACAAAACTAGCATATGTAGTTGAATTAAACATTGTTTTTTTCTGAAACTTTTCTTTTCTTGGATTTACCCATGGTTGGCCTACTGGAGGTTGAAAAGCTCAGTAAATTGCATGCCGGCAAGTGTCACACATTGGCAGTTGTGACATATTTTGAGTGACAGAGCCACAGCAGAGGGATGAAAGAGCTATATGTGGCTCCAGAGCCACAGGCTGCTGACCCTGCTCTAATGGGAAATGAAGTCATACGGTCTTAAACAACAGTTTCATTTGTAGCTGTTTCAGTATTCACAAGTGGGGTGGACATAAATCAGCTGACCAAAAGTGCTATTGTTAATAGACCATGGAAGCAGATGTGGTTCTTCTTGTTGCAGTGCTCCAGTTGCTTTATGCATCATGGTAGAGGACCCTTCTGGTGAAACAAGGCACTCTGACTGAGTAAAAAGTGTTGTCTAAGAAATTACTGAAGTTGTTCTGGAATTTCAGTCTATTCAGTAGCACCTCAGAGATCAATTAGGACTGTTTGACTTTCATTATCAAGATTGTTGTTGGAGTAAACATCTGGCTTTCTATCAGTTTTTCTATTTGAAAAACTGGACGATAATTTTATTGCATTATTCCTGTGATAGTATAAATCAATCCTGCAGCCTTTCATCTGCCACTTCTGGACAGTTTTCCATTCTTTCTTCTCAGAACACTCTTCTTGCCATCCTTTAAAACTAGAACACACTCCTTGCCAGTTTTACATCTTTGTCTCAGGTAAAGGGAATAATTATTTAAGGTAAAGTGTGTTTTGGATTCTCTATTATTAGTAGTTTTGCAATGAATATTTAATTCATTGAACAGGCTACCTGGGTACAAAACATTCCTGGGAAGTGACAGTGGTATACACACTGCCTCTAATAGTTTCATTTGCAACTTTTTCAGAAGCCCAACCTGTCTGAATTGTTCCATAATTCAGTTTCTGCACCTGCCAGTAATTCTGACTGAGTGACTGGTGAACAACTGCATCATTAAGAAGAAAAATACAAACATTGCACAGTCAAGATTGAGAATACTGAATTGGAATAGCAAGTTTAGGAAAAGATTATAATAATGAAAATCCAAGGGGGAAAAAGGAAAAGGAAAACATTACCAAAAGTATTTTATCAAGTGGCGGAAGAATTAATATTAAAAGACATATGGAGAGAAAGAAATCCAGACAAAAAAACAATATATCTATTATTCAGCACCATACACATCATGGTCAAGATTGGATATGTTATGGACAAATGTGGGAGTTGAGCGTAATATAAAAGAAATAGAAATTGAAACTAACACATGAGCTGACCATAATCCTATTAAAATAACTTGGAAAGGATTGAAAAGGAACAGAAGATGGATGCTAAATAAGGAGATCCTAAAAGAAGAAGAATGTGTCAAGATGATGGAAAAAGAATTGGAGTTATTTTTGAAAGAAAATAAAAAACAACAAGCATCAATTCCAAACCTATGGGACATGACTAAAGCGTACATCAGGGGCTAAGCAATTTCATATAATACACATAGACACAAGGAAATAAAAGGAGAACAATCTCAACTATTAGATACCCTTGAGTTAGAAGAAGCATTAGAAAAAACACCACATAATAAGACAGCAAATATGGAAAGGATAATGATTAGACACAAATTGAATATGTTAGCACAAGTTGAATGGTTACAGGACATGAAAATGATAAAACAGAATTATTTTAAGCACACGAAAAAGCCGGGAAGGTGGTTAGCCTACAGACTTAAGAAAGAAAAGATAAAAAGATCAATCCAACAATTGAAGGATGCTGGTGGTACGTTACAACATCAAATTGAAAAGAAAAAACTTATGGTTAAAAGTTTCTTTGAGGAACGATATAATAGGGAAGACATACCAGAGGAAAATATCCAACATTATTTAGAAGGGAAAGGGCTGCCTGCAATCCTGGAAGAGAATAAAGAAGAGATAAACAGGGAAATAACACTACAAGAACTCCAAGAAGCAATCCTGAAACAGAAAAACAATAAGACACCAGGACAGGATGGTCTCTCAGGGGAACTGTACAAAACGCTCCAAGAAAAATTAGAAATGCAATTGTTAGAACTCTACAATGAGGTACTGACAACAGTGAAGTGACTCAAGTCATGGGGGAAGACATACATAACATTGATTCCAAAAGAAGATTCGGACCATCAATTAATTCAGAATTATAGGCCCATATCACTTTTAAATGTTGACTATAAAATATTTATGTCCATAATAGCAGAAAGATTGAAAAAAAAACCTGAACCAGATCATTCATAACGACCAAAACCGATTCTTATTGAATAGACAAATCAAAAATAATACCAGAATGGTAATGAATATAATAGAATATTATGAAGCAAACCTAGGAAAACAATTGGCAATGGTCTTCCTCGATGTGCAAAAGGCATTTGATAATGTTAATTGGCAGTTTATAATACAACAATTAAAAAGCATGCAATTTGGCAATAAATTTATCAAACTGATTTCGATAATTTATATGACACAGATGGCCAGTGTAATACTGAATGGTGATAGAATGGAAACATTTAAGATCTACAAGGAAGTAAAGCAGGGATGCCCACTGTAACCCCTTCTCTTCATCCTTACCTTAGAAAACGTATTGGAAAACATTAGGAAAAATGAAGAAATCAAAGGGGCTTCAATCAAAAAGGAGCATTATAAGGTAGAGGCATTTGCCAATCATATAGTATTTTTTCTGGAAGATCCAGAGGATACGGGAGTAAAATTAATAAAGGAAATAGAGGAATTTGGCAAGGTCGCAGGCCTTAAGATAAATAAAAACAAAACAAAATTATTGACTAAAAATTTAAAAGATAAGCAAAAAAAAAAAAGAATTAGAAGGAAAACTGGGAATGCAAAGTGTGGAAAAGGTAAAATATTTAGGCATTTGGTTAACAGCAAGATGCTCTTCAATCAAAAAAGATAATTATGACAAATTAATAATACAAATTAAAAAAGAATTAGAAATGTGGAGGAAATTATAGCTATCATTACTGGGAAAAATGGCTGCAATTAAAATGTCTACTTTACCAAAAATACTATATCTTTTTCAAACTGTACCAATAAGATTGGATAAAACCTTTTTTAGAGAATTAGATCGAATAATAAGTAAATTTGTTTGGGATGGGAAAAAAGGCAGGATAAAAATGAAATTGTTACAGGACAAAAGAGAAAGGGGTGGCTTTGGACTCCCTGATTGGGAAATGTATTACCAGGCTGTGGGTATGGTATGGATTAACAATTGGATCAACCTGGAAAATAGAAGAATATTGTTGATAGAGGGTCACAACTTGCAGAGAGGGTGGCATAGTTTCCTATGGGATGGGAAATGTAAACAGCGTGCATATTTTCAGAGACATACGATTAGATATTCATTAATTCTGATGTGGAACAAGATTAAAAAGAACCATTATACTAAAATACCGAACTGGTTATCAACTATGAAAGTACAAATCTACCCAAACGCAATGGATCCAGGAAAAAAGAGGACTTATCAAGACTTATTAGACACACAAGGAAGATTAAAAACGAGACAAGAATTACAGCAACAAAATATAAAGAAAGATTGGTGGCCATACATGCAAATTCAGGTGAGATACAAAAAGGACAAAGAACAATTTGGTTTCTGCATGGAAAAGCATCAATTTGGTTTCTGCATGGAAAAGCATCAATTAGATAAAATTCTACAAGAAATGGAAAAGAAAATGATCTCAAGAGTATATAACTTTCTATTAGATTTTAAAATGGAAGAGGAGGTGGTCAAAGAAACGATGGTGGTATGGGTAAAAAACGTTGGCCATAATATAGACTTGGAAAATTGGGAGAAAATATGAGGATTAAATTATAAATTAATTACATCTACATTGTACAGGGAAAATCAATATAAAATGTTCTACAGATGGCACTTTCCTCCTGCTAGACTGGCAAAAATGTTTAACTCAGACCCAAATGTGGCAAAGAAAAAGGCACTTATTTCCATACCTGGTGGACATGCCAGGAGGTGAAAAAATATTGGAATACGATTAGACAATGGCTAGAAGAAATCACGAATCAGAAAATTGAATTTAATCCAGAAACTTTTTTATTAGGTATAATAACACAAAAATGCAATAAAACAGATAGATATATCATGTTACACATATTAACAGCTGCAAGGATTTCATACGCACAACTCTGGAAAGAAAAAGGGGTTCCACCAGAAGGCATGGTTATAAAAAAAATAATAGATTGTATAGAGATGGACATGAAAATAAAAGAAAGAGAAGATTCAATTTCTTATAGGGCCTGGGATGCCTGGGATGCCTGGTAAGAGTGGTTTAGAAATAAAAAGAAAATAAAATGGCAATTAGGAAAAGAATGAGGGAATATGTAAACATGTAAATATACCATAGAGAAGATTGATGCATAAGGATAAAAGATATTGACTTATAGCAAGAGCAAGATGTAATGGTAAAGGAATAAGTAAATACATATACTGAAAAATGTAAGGAGATGCAAAAGATGTCTTGATGTTGATTACAATGTAAAAAGTTTTATTTTATGTTTTTTAAAATTTGAAAAATTAATAAAATTTACTTTAAAAAAAAGAGAATACTGAATTGGAGAAAATTCCTGATAAAGTAAAAGAAAGTGTAATACTCCTCATTTCTGCTGCTTTTCTCCGGAAGGTGAGGAGTGAAGGTGTTATTGAAAGAGAAAGCAGGATTCTGAATGATGTAAATGTAATTGAAATATTACCCTTCTCTTTGCCTTCAGATAGAAGTTTGGAAATGGTAGGTGTTCCTTACAAGGAAAATAAAAATAAAACACCCATCTTAATGCTGTATTGAGTGTTGAAGGAATGAGGGATAGAATAGCCATTTGCATCAGGAGTGTTATTTGCCTGACAAGGAATAATCAACTGCTTTTTACAATTTGCATGAGCTACAGATTCTTTTCCACCCAAGCTCTATTGAAAGGACTTCTGCTACATCTAGCCAAGGAACAAAGCAAGATTGCAAAATATCAGAAGATCAGTAATTCATTCCCAAGTCCTAACTGGGGAGCTTGAATAAATACTATGCAGAATGGCAAAGCCCTTCATTTCTACAAATGAAGAAAGACATCCCATAGGGCTTGCATTTCCACATTTTTACTAACTATATCAAAAAAACACAGATCAAATTATTAATGCATATAGCAACTGAAGTTATACTTCTGAACAGACACTTGCAGAAACATGGTGGATCAATTGAGTAAATGAATGGATGTAAAGCAAAATGAAGAAATGATAAGCAAAATTCAACTGAATTTATCATTGAATGGAAATATTTGGGCAATCATTTTGTTAGAATCATACCAAAATATATTTGTCTGTCAAGAAGGCTGACTCTGCAAGTGCAAACTCGTGGGTGGATAATCCCACATTTTGGAAAGTTGTTAAATGGAATAAGCCTATTGTGAATGCTGACTACCAGGGAGAATTAAAGATAATAATAGGTGACAAACACAATCACAGGATTTCCTAACTGGGATCCTAGTGACTAATCCTAACCTTCATCATTTGATTTGTGGAAAAATGAAGCAACCTGAAATAATCCAAATAACTATTCTGGACTATTTCTAGTATATATACAGCAACAATAATTAAGGCAGTTTCCGCACCCACCCACCCTCAAGCAAAGTACAATTTGCTTAGAGCCAAATTTAATAGATTTGTATTACCATTATCCAGAACCTATCAAGAAATGGAAAAAATATCAGTGTTTCTCCCATGCTTTCATTCAAATGTATCTTGATATTGAGATTGGAATATTATCTGTATACCAAGTAAATGAGTGGGACTAGGGAATTGTCTCAAAGCTTATTCTTTTCTTCTACTTGCCAAATAATTTGCATATTAGGTATTTCCAATGTTGGGTAATCATTTAGCTAATTTGTTTTCATTCCAAATAATCCCTGATTTCCTAACATATTTGCAGTATTCCAAATGTCCCTGTCACTATGTCTCATACAAAGTGAAGGGCATCAGTTAGCTAAAGCCCATGTCACACTGCACCAACGGATGCAAAGAGGATGTAAAACGGACAAAAAAGCTTGCCATCCGTTGGTTAACGCGATGTACTCACTGCCTCTGTTTTGCTTCCTCTCTATCCGTCCAGCATCCGTTTATTGATGTTTCATCCGCTCAGAAAAGTTTTGAGCTGCCCAAAACTTTTGAGCGGAAAATGTATCCAATGCATCCGTTCTGCATCCTCTAGGCATACGGGGGACATCCGTTCTGCATCCATTACGCATCTGCTATATCTGCTAGGCATCCGCTGTGCATTCGCACAACTCAAATCTGTTCCAGCGGTAAACGGACGCAGGGAGGAAGCAGAACGGACGCGCAGCGTTAGTAGCACGGATGGAGAAAGGATGAAAGCGGATGCAGCTGCATCCGCTCTGCATCTGCTCTGCATCCTCTACGCATCCGCTCTGCATCCTCTACACATCCGCTCTGCATCCTCTACGCATCCGCTCTGCATCCACTCTGCATCCTCTACGCATCCGCTCTGCATCCTCCACGCATCCTCTACGCATCCTTTATACATCCGCTCTGCGTCCTCCCCATGTCCGTTCCTTTCCGTGTTATCCGCTCTGCTTATGCAAATGTTTGCCCCTTTTGAGAGCAGATAACAACGGATGGAACATTTTGCTCGTCCGTTGTGTCCTTTTTGCATCCGTTGGGCAGTGTGACATGGCCTTTAAGCAGTGTTGTAAACTGATAGTGCCACTGATAAATTAGCCAGGAGTTTTCTTTAAAAAAAAGATCCCATTATTAATCATGTAGTTTAGTGCATATGGGTAAATGTTTCTCTAAATTCCCATAGTTAGATGAGGGTGATGAGGAATCTTATAAAAACAGATAAATAATGCTACCTCACGTCTTGTACTTGTATATTAACATAATGATGTCATCCAATGATGCTGCTGTATTTTTCTCAGAATAATTGCCTGAAGATGTGAGTAATCCTCCTTTTGGAAAAGCCAACATTTAAAGTACCGGTAATAATCAAAGACATTTGGGAGAAGAAGAAAGTCTTGGCACTTCTGTGGGTTCTTTAGAAGTAATTATCCAGTTCTGTTTCATAATATTGGAAGGGTGTTTCTATCAACCAACTTTTTAAATATGTATTATGAATAAATATTTTGTTTATTATGTTAATGGAAATGATAGCTTTGAGTCAAATTGTACAAGCAGATAAATATGAGCAGATATATCATTGTTGGAAGTCATCATACTATATTTAAATAGGGAGCTGAGAAAGGTTTGCAGGATTTGGGAAATTGCCAAGAAAACAATTTGTGATGTTTTGCCCATATATTGCCTTTCTCTCTTGCTGCATTGTGTTTTTATGCATAAGCATGAACTGTATATGGTTGTTGCCTGAATATTTAATGTAAAATTTAGACTCTTTAAGCATTGTAAAATTGGTGTTTTATTGTAGTTTGGAGAATCACACATACTGTTTTATGCTCATTTCGGAGTCAATTTAGATTTTACTTTATAAGAAATGTGCTTACATTGTAGACATTTTAAATTATATTTCCATGATTTTAATTACATGTCTATCCCCAGGATGGCAATACAGTATTAGAGGTCCTATATCTGGATGACAGAAATCAGGAAGGCCATAAGGATTCAGTTTTTTCTATCTGGCAGCTATAGCCATACTGTATTAGGTAGCTTTCCTTGGGTATTTACTACCAATAGAAAGGAAAAGGCTAGCTTCCATTTTTATAAATGTTTTCCCTCCAGTCACGCTTTGACAGCTAGACATGTCATAGTGAATAAAAGGTGGGTTTGGGTGTGGGAAAATATGTTATTTGCTCAACTAAAAGTTATTGGGATATAACTTAATGACAATTCAAAAAAGATCCCAAATTATTTGGAAAGGGAATGAATGGAATGGCTTTTTAAATTGCTGGTATTGCTAGGCAGGGAAGTGTGCACCCTACTTTTATTTTTTAAAGCTATAAAATCAATTTAACTAGATCAGGAGAGGGAAAAACACACCCTTATTCCTGGAATATTGACAACAATGGTATTATCAATGGTATTTTGGTATTATCAACAACAATAGTATTTTCATCCAGCCCAGGAAAATACTGTCTCATCTACCAGACCTTATAAAATGTATCAGTCTGTCTAGCGAGCTAACCATTCATCACATCTTGGTTCCTCTGAATCCATGTTGATTCCTGGCTACTGCCTGAACCAGTCAGATGGTCTTATCCTAAACAGAATGACCTGGATATAAAGTATAAACATAGTGAGGTTTTTCTTCCAAGTGCTACATATAAATAATAAGATATTATTGATATATAATTCAGGAAAGCACCACAAGATGGCATTATTTTATTACTTAATGTGCTTAGGGCACTGAAGTACCAATAAAGAACATTCACCACAAGAAGTTTGATGTCCCCAAACCTGTAACTGCTTTATAATTATGCAACCAGCATGGGAACAATTGATTGAAATTAATGGAACTGAAAAAAATGAATGCGATTTCCAGTTAATCCCTTGGATTTAACTACCTATGCCTTGGATTGTAACAAGACCAATGTAATAAAAAATTATTTTATTAGTACTTATATACCACTTCCTAGTACTTTACATCACTCTGATTGGTTTATGGAGTCAGCATATTGACCCCCAACAATCTGGGTCTTCATTTACCAACTTCGGAAGAATGGAAGTTTTCGTCAAACCTTGAACCAGTCAGGACTGAACTTCTGGCAGTGGGCAGAGCTAGCCTGCAATACTGCATTCTAAGCATTGCACCATCACAACTCCTATTATATTGTTGTTTTATTAACAATGGAATAATACAAAGAGTTTATTGAGATAGAGAGGAGAACCTCTTTTTGAATCCCAAGTTGAAAACCACCTTACTGCATTGGGAGGGTATCCTAAAGGCTATGGGACAAAAGTGGAAAAGTGTGGCTTACAAGTCTCCTTTTTTAGCTCAGGGGGGATGGGATTCTTTTTGCATTGGGGTGGGTGGGTGTACATTTTGGGATTAAGTTTCTACCTTAACATATTTCAAACTTCCAACCTCATCTCCACATCCCAATCAGGGTTTGTTTGAAATCATCTTGAATCCTTGGCAGTCCCTGGCATGAGGGAAAAATTGAAGCTCAGGAATATTACAACTCGCAGTTAAAACAAAATAGAGATTCTGAGGAGAAAAGTGTCCAAACTCTTTTAAACTCTTTTGCCATTGAGAGTTAAAACTCTTTTGCCATTGCCCAAGTCTTTCTTCAGGCCTCAGAATTTTTTTTTCCTTATTAGTCACACTTTCTCTTCATGCAAGATACACATACCACATTTCTTTTCCCTAATGCTGATTTCAAAGTATGGACAAATCTTAGTGGGGTTAGCTGTAATTCAGTCTGAAGAGCAAATGCTTACTGTTGTATTCGCGGAAAAATGAGACTTGGAGACCAGCATAACTTCAGCTCTTTTTATTTAGTGCAGAAAGTCCGTCTTAACCAGGAGCCACGGCAACTCTTTATATAGAGACGCTGCTCGCGGCTAGTGTCCAAAGACGGCTACTTGTTTTTCCTGCCACTTGAATTGGCCAATCATAGGCTTGCTATTATTGGCTAATCAGCATCGAGAAAAGTAACCAATCAGCATCGGGTATTCTTGTCCAATAGAAATAGCCTATTTGGAGTATGTTAATATGGAACACCCCTCCCCTCTTGGTATGGTCCTACCGTACGTAGTCACATAAGTAGGCGTGGCTTCTAGGTTGCCTAGTTGACCTGCGCAGTTTAGTTGTGTCGTCATCTTCAGCGGGTTCGGACGGGATCACTGTTTCTCCTGTCCTTCTCTGTCGAACCTCCTGGAAGGTAGAGTCAGCCATGCCGCAACTGCCCGGCCTACTTGGGCTGGTAGAATCGGCTCGGCTCCTCCTTTCCGACAAGGCATCCAGGTCTTCTTGTGCCTCCTGCTCTTCGCCGAAGACTTCTGAAGGTATGTCGTTGTTTTTACTTGCATTTATTTGGGAATGTTTTTTATTGTATATGTTTTGGTTTTGTGGGGTTTCTTTTTCTACCAGAGGGTATTCTTTTTCTACTGGAGGGGTTTCTTTTTCTACTGGAGGGTTCCCCCCCTTATTTGTTATTGAGGGATCTCCCCCGTCTCTGATTGGTCTGGTGATATTTTTGTGTAATATTTGTGGTGTTGCTGGTGTGTGTGTGTGTTGTTCTTTGTGTCTGGGTGTGTCGGTGGTGCATTCTAGCGTTCATGACTGTAACTGGTCAATGTGTCTCCACCAGGTTCAGCCATCATCTGTTTCTAGTCTACAGGACCGTGGTCCTGTTATTTGTGTTATCTTCACCGGTACCCACAATGGGTGGCTGGTGAGATTCTTTGCATAGACTAACTTCCCTGGTTCGAATTTGTGATACTTGCTGGATGAGTCGGTTGGTTTTTCGGTGGCGTATGTTGGGTGTAATCTATCTAATTGTGATCGTAGTTTTCTGCCCATTAGTAATTTTGCTGGGCTTTTATTTGTAGTGGAGTTTGGTGTTATGTGCTGTATGGTGAGCATTTTTTCAATTCTTTCTTGAATGTCTCCTGTGTCTAATTTGTCTAAAGTTTCTTTGGTATACCGGACCATGCATTCCGCCCTTCCGTTCGTTGCTGGTCGGCCCGGTGCTGTCAAGGCATGTCGTATGCCATGTTCAGCGAGGAATTTTTCGAATGGTAATGCAGTAAACTGTGGGCCGTTATCTGAGACAAGCATGTCCTGTAATCCGTGTGTGGTGAATAGTTTTTGCAGTTGTTTAATGACCGCTTCTGTGGTAGTTGAGTTCATGAGGCTTATTTCCAACCAATTGGAGTAAGCATCTACTATGATAAGAAATGTATGTCCTTTTGTTGGCCCTGTGAAGTCTATATGTATTTGTGACCAGGGGCCCCTTGGTGTTTCCCAGTCTAGGACAGGTGCTGAAGGGGGTGGAGACTGGGAGTTTTGGCATTTTCCACAGGTTTCAACCCATTTCCCAATGTCTTTGTCCATCCCTGGCCACCATACGTAACTCCTGGCCAGGGATTTCATTCATACGATGCCCAGGTGGCCTTCGTGCAACATGCACAGTACCTCTTCTTGTAATGGTTCTGGTATTATTACCCGATCACCCCATAGGATCACCCGATCACCTTTTAGCAATGACAGTTCAGTTTGCCTATTCTTGAAAGGTTTAAAAGTAATGTCCATCTCATTTTCTGGCCACCCTTTTCCTACCCTGTCTAATACTTGTGACAATGTTTTGTCTCTTGCGGTCATTCTGGCAATGTTAGCCGCGGTTATTGGTAGGTTTGACAGAGTCTCAATTTGTAGGGTGGAAATGGTTGGTGCCTGGTCAGTCTCTATGTCTGGTAGGGGAGTGCAGCTCAAGGCATTGGCGTGGGAAATGTCTTTACCAGGTCGGTGGATCAGTCTATAGTTGTAGGCTTCCAGGAATTCGGACTACCTTGTCATTCTCGGCGATAGTATATTTGGGGTGGCTCTGTTTCCCGCTATTATTCCCAATAGCGGTTTGTGTTCAGTAACAAGGGTAAAAGTCTTACCGTAAAGGTATTTGTGGAACCGTTTTACGCCGGATATTGCTGCTAATGCCTCTCTGTCCAATTGGCTATAGTTCCGTTCAGTTTTTGGAAGAGTCTTTGAGTAAAAGGCGATGGGGACTTCTCACCCATCAGGCAGGATGTGGCTAAGTACGACTCCAATGCCAAACGGTGATGCATCACAGGTGACTGTTTATGGCAATGTCTCGCTGTATTGCATCAATACTGAGTTGGAGGTGATGAGGTCTTTTATTTGCTGGAACACTGTCTCTTCACGTCATCCCCAGGTCCAGATGGCTGATTTGTCTAATAGTCTTTGTAGTGGTTCCACTGTTGTTGCCTTCTGTGGCAGAAAAACATGGTAAAAATTTCTAAGTCCCAAGAATGCTTGTAACTCTACTTTGTTTTTAGGTCTAGGCACTTCTTTGATTGCCTTAATTTTTTTCTCTGTGGGGTGGATGCCCTCTTTATCCATTTGGTACCCCAGGAATTCAACTTTCGATGTGGCCAATTTACACTTTTTTTTTTTTACCTTGAGTCCCGCTTTTTGGAATCTTTGTAAAACCACTCTGAGACGGGCTTCTAGTTGTCTCTCATCATTAGCTGAGACTAGAACATCATCAAAATATGGGACTACTCCTTTTATCCCTTGTAATAATCGCTCCATTAGGCTTTGGAACACCCCAGGGGCTACGCTGACTCCGAATTGTAGCCTTTTGCATTTGAAGGCTCCTCTATGAGTCATGATCATTTGTGCCTCTGCTGTTTCAGGGTCTACTGGCAATTGTTGGTAGGCTTGGGCAAGGTCAAGCTTTGCAAAGACCTTGCCTCTCCCCAATGAGTGTAGTAGGTGTTGTACTACTGGAACAGGATATGCACTTTGTTGTAGCGCATGGTTTAAGGTAGCCTTGTAATCCCCACAGATTCTCACGGACCCATCCGGCTTAACTGGGGTCACGATTGGGGTCTCCCATTTGGTGTGGTCAATTGGTTCCAAAATGCCTTGTGCTGTTAGTTTATTTAATTCTTCATCAATTTTGGGTTTTAGTGCGAAGGGGCCTCGCCTTTAGCCTAATTGGAGCAATTGTTGGGTCTAAATTGAATGAAATAAGGGACCCTCGGTACTTGCCTAACTTTCCATCGAAGATGTCCTGGAACTCTCATCAGGTTCTCCTCCCAGTGTGCGTCGGCGATGCGGTTAATGCCAGTTGCTCCGAATCCTAGAGGTTCGAATCACTCAAGTCCCAGTAGGCTTGGTCGGTTTCAGTCTATGATGGTTTGAGGCAATATCTTTTGGTGTTCTTTGAAACTTATCTGGAAGTGTCCAAGTCCGACTACTGGTATTCTGTTTCCTTGGTAGTCTTTTAAAATTAGTGATTGGTGTTCTAGTTCAGCTCTGCCAATATGCGGTACTAGACTTTTGATGGTATCCCATGATACCATTGATAGGTACGATCTGGAATTGACCTCCATCTTACATTCTTGGCCCTCGATCCAGACTGCCACATGTACCTTTCGGCCATTAGCTGCGTTAGAGTGACCAATGGTGATGGTTTGATGACTTTCATCTTTCCTATAGTTCTCATTTAGCTGCTTTCCTTTGCTTTCGCGACTCTCGCGGCTCCACGTTAGCCTCTCTTTATTTCTTGGTGGTGTGTTGTCCCTACGTCTGGGGCTGTAGCTTTTCCGGTTTTGGCATACTCGTTCAATGTGACCCCGCTTTTCATAGTACCAGCACACGGCGTCTAAGAACCAGCACTCAGAACGGGGGTGGTCTCCTCCACACCCGGCACACTGAAACCCCGACTTACAACCATTTTTCAGTTGCTGCTTTCACTCAGCCTGGAGTCTGTGGATCTCCTCTTCATCATCATCGTCGATTCCAGACGATCCACTGTCTGAGTAGTGTGCGGTGGTTTTGTGTGCGCTTTCTGCCTTCTTCTCGGTGCTCTGATTTGTTTCGGTCAGTGTCTTGGGTGAGTTGGCATTCATCTGCTGCATCTTTGCCACTGATTTTTTTCTTGCTTCTGCTGCCATGGCTTCAGCAAAAGCTTCGGTAACAGTAATCTTTGGCCAGGTTAGTAGCCGGCTTTGTAGGGTAAGATCTCTTAGTCCGAGACCCACACGATCCCTCAGGGCTTCGTCCATGTTTAGGAATTTGCATGCTCCTCCAATGTCCCTGAGAGCTGCTACAAAATCTGTGATGCTCTCACCTTCTCTCTGGTCTCATTTGTAAAACTTGTGTCTCCTGATGAGGCTGGAGACGGTCAGTGTGTAGTGAGCCTTCAGAAGTTTCTCTAGATCTGGCCAGGCCATCTGCTTTACATCATCTGGTTTCGCTAGTGCCTTGGCCATCTTGAACACCATGGGCCCACAGTGCGTCAGGAACACAGCTCTTTTTCGGTTGTCCGAGATTCCTTGTAGATCATTACTCTTCAGGAACATGAGGAATCTATCGATGTAGGATTCCCAGTCCTCTTTTGCTGTGTTGAATGGTGCAGGTGGCGAGTTGGTTCTGGCCATTTCATCTGCTCGGTTCTTGATGCCACGTGCCCGACTGGTCTCCTCTCTCACGATCCCATCCTCATTGCCAGTGTTGTATTCGTGGAAGAATGAGACTCGGAGACCAGCGTAACTTCAGCTCTTTTTATTTCGTGCAGAAAGTCTGTCTTAACCAGGAGTCGCGGCAGCTCTTTATATAGAGACACTGCTCGCGGCTATTGTCCAATGACGGCTACTTGTTTTTCCTGCCACTTGAATTGGCCAATCATAGGCTTGCTATAATTGGCCAATCAGCATCGAGAAAAGTAACCAATCAGCGTCAGGTATTCTTGTCCAATAGGAATAGCCTATTTAGAGTATGTTAATATGGAACACTTACTGTACCTTTGGAAAGCCAAACATTGGTGTTAATGGTAGGAAATCTTCCATAAGCAGAGTTAGACAATGACTCAGGAAGAACTCAATCAACTTCATAGTTTTTTACTATTCAGTACAGCAGTGTCACTCCTTATTGTTACTGGCTTCAACTGACGCACAAAACAGCAGGGTTCATTTATCAAGTCAGATGAAGTCATTTAACAAGAAAATTGGAAAGAAATTGAATGATCAAATCCTGTTATTGATAATTGGTGTCTAAAACTAATTTACCACTTATTATTTGTCATGCTTTATAAGTAACTCAAGGTGAAAAACATTCATAATGATCCTTCCTCCTCTTCTTCTCTACACCAGCATCCTGTGTAGTGTGTTGGGCTGAGAGAGACTGGCCCAAAGCCAACTAGTTAGCTTTCATACTTAAGGTGGGACTAGAATTTAAAGTCTCAGGGTTTCTAGGCCAGCACCTTAAGCCCATGTCACACTGCACCAACGGATGCAAAGAGGATGTAAAATGGAGAAAAACGCTTGCCATCCGTTGGAAAACGCGATGCATCCGTTGTGTACTCACTGTGTATGTCTTTCATACGCTCTATCCGTGAAACATCCATCTACTGCTATTTCATCCGCTCAAAAAGTTTTGAGCTGCACAAAACTTTTTCAGCGGATGAACTTTCCACCACGTATGATCTACATCCGTGACACATATGGGCAACAAGCGTTCTATGTCCGTTGTCATCCATTACACGTCTGCTGTATCCTCTCGGCATCCTCTGGGCATCCGCGCAACTCACATCCACTCCAGCAGAAAGCGGAAAGAGGGAAGAAGCAAAAGGTACATGGAACGTCCACACAGCGTTAGTAGCACGGACATAGAAAGGATGAAAGCGGATGCAGCTCGGTTATAAAGCATTAAAACGGACAAAATGTTCACATATGGGACATATCTCAGATATTTAGGATCTCTGGAGGATGTCTAGAGTATGTGGAAGGAAACCTAGCGGAAAACCAACATTTCCTATAAAAAGGGGGAGGAAATCACCTGGATCTCACGATCAGTCCAGCAGCCGTGGTGTGCAGACCTCTTCAGCCTTGGTCTTGCTCTTCCACATCATCCATTGATCATCACCATGGATCATCGCACACTCCTTTTGGTAGCTACCATCATTCAACACCAGAACCAAGCCCTGTTCAGACTGTTTCACCTTTTCTACACAAGGAGAAGAAGGAGATGTCCAAGAGCTGTCTGGGTCCGAAGATGGATCGGGAGAAGAGTGGAGTTTGGACTCTATGACAAGCTGATGGTGGAGCTGAGGAATGAAGACCCTCGTGCATTCCAGAACTTCATGAGGATGCCACCAGCCATGTTTGACGAAGTTGTGGAGTGTCTGAGACCCAGGTTGACCAAGGCAAACACCAACTTCCATCCCAGCCTGGACCCTGGACTGAGGGTGGCACTGACTCTGCGCCACCTGGCCTCTGGGACCACATACAGAAACATGCAGTATGCCTGGAGGGTGCCACACAACACCATCAGCATTGTGGTCAGAGAAGTGGTGCAGGCATCATCGAAAAATACGTGGAGGAGCTCCTCCAGTGTCGCATCACTGAAGAAGGCTGGAGGAAAGTTGCAGAGCAGTGGTATCAGAGGTGGAACTTTCCCCACACCGTTGGAGCCATAGATGAGAAGCACATGGCCTGCAAAGATCCAGCCAACTCAGGGTCCAATTATTACAACTACAAGGGCTTCTTCAGCATCGTCCTCTTTGCTATGGTTGATGCTGACTACAAGTTCATGTACATCGATGCTTCAGGCAATGGCTCATCTTCAGATACCCAGGTATACAACGCCAGTGACCTCAAGGAGGAGCTGGAAGGCAACCTCATCGTGGGCTTCCCAGATACAGAACCCCTGCCCAACGACACACAAGATGTGCCCTACTTCATCTTGGGGGATGACGCCTTCTCCCTCAGAACCTACCTCATGAAGCCCTACACTTCAAGATACCTCACCCATGAAGAGAGGATCTTCAACTACAGGCTGTCCAGGGCAAGACGGGTGGTGGAGAACGCCTTTGGCATCCTGGCCAACAGGCTCCAGGTACTTCTCACCACCATGCAGCATCACCCACAGACTGTGAGGAGCATCGTGGAAGCTTGCTGCATCCGACACAATCTCATGCGCACCCGCTACCCAGTGTTGCAGAACAGGCTTGTGGATCATCAACAAGGGAATGGAGACATGGAGCCTGATGAATGGAGGCAAGGACAAAACCTGATAGACACTGTGGTTGTGCAAGGCCCCAACAGAGCTTCCCGTGAAGGGAAGAAACAGCGTAACCTCCTGAAACACTGGTGCAACTTCCCAGCTGGAGCAGTGGAGTGGCAAGACAGGATGGTAGATGCTTAATGGATGCTTCCTTCAGCCTGTCTCATCAAACTGATGAGATTGTGCCATGTATGTTGAGTGACCCTACAATGAACAAGGCATTAATAAAGAGTTTTGTTTATGTTGAAATGTATTGATCAATGATTAAATTGTTATTGATAATAAAGGGCCATATGTGTGGCAGCTGGGAGGGTAGACCATACAGTCCCACTATGCTTGCACTGGAGGTTGATCTATCCCACAACTATCCTTACCCAACCCACAACTATCCTTATCCCACAGCTATCCTTACCAATCCCACAGCTATCCATCCCACAGCTATCCTTACCCATCCCACAAGCATGCAAAGGCTTAACCCTTTTTTCAAAGTTTTCCCCAACACTTTATTAAGTAAAAAAAATGAACCAAGTGTGTGAAGCAAAGATAACCTTTATTAATAACAAACTGTATGACTTTATTAAAAAGCAAAATGACCCAAGTAAAGTGTCTTAAGCAAAGATAAAGTGAACAGGTAACAACTCAATCTCTGGCACTCTTCTCAGTCACTCTGAGGCGTGCCCATGGTCTCAGATGTAAAGGGGCCAGGGACTGTGGAGATGGCTGTTGCTGGAGTGCTGGTCTGAGGCACCATTGAGGTGCCTGGCTCCGAGAGTACAACAGGAGATGGTGTGTGCAGGAAGCTCTCTGAGAGCTGACTCAGTCCCGTGAGGTTGAGAGGCCCTTCATCAAGGACCTGGGATATGAGGCCCAAGACTGATGACAGATGTTCTGACGAAGGGCTTGGCTGTGGGGTGGAGGAAGGAGGAGTGTCGTGGGGCTGTCTGGTCTGCAGCTGGGTCAGGTGAGACATCTGTGGCGTCTGAGGAACCTGGGCCTGGACTGGGAAAGGCTGCCTCTGCTGTGGAAAGTCCTGGTAGTGGTAGGCTTGGTAGGTGAGGGGATGTTGAAATCCGTGGAAGGGCTGTGACATCGCCTGGGGTGGAGAAACAGACCTGGAGTGGGTAGGAGCAGTTTCAGCTGGGCCTGGAGGGTGGTGCAGAAGAGCTGTGATCCTCTCCTTCATCACCTGGTACTGGGCCTTGGGCATGTCCCTCAGGGTCTGGCTCATGTAGGTGATGAAGGGCTTGCGGTTTGAGGATGATATGTCGAAGTGGACCAGCTGGGAGAGGAGACCTGTGCTGGCTTTGATTGTGTCCCTGATCTCCAAGAGGACAGTGTGGCTCTGTCCCTCCGGTCTGCCTCTCTGCCTGCTTTCTGTGGAGGTGGAGCTGGGGGTGGGTATGGGTTGGTCTCTGGTGGCTGCTTTTTCTTGCTCCATCTGAGACAGGGGATCCTCCACTTCCTCCGTCACAGGGAGTGCAGCTGTTGGGGGGGGTCTCTGTTGTGGGGCCCTCCAAAGACACCTGCCTGGACATGGTAGCTGTCTCCTGGCTGGAAGAGGAGTGGCTCTCTGTGGGCTGTCTGAGGGAGAGGGTTGACAGAGGGGCTGCTCCTCAGTGGCGGATCTCACCTGCCAGGAAGCTGCACCTGGCCATGACATAGGTCTCCCGGTCAGTGAGTTTGACAGAGGCCTGCCCGGATTTCTTCAGGTGCAGCTTGCCATACCAGGTGTGCATGTGCTTCCACCATCCAAGGAGTACATCTGAAGCGTAGCCCAGGCTCTCCGCCTGCTCTCTCCAAGCTGCCTGCTTTCTCTTGGTGTCGCGATAGAGCCTGTGGCCTTTCCTCCACAGGTACTCGTTCTCCCTCAGCCATTCCAGCACCTCATGGTCTTCGGAAATGGAGTATTGTTTCCTCTCCCCCTTCTCCTTGCTTTGCCTCTTCCTCCCTCTGGCAGGGGCTTCAGGGCCTTCAGCAGCAGGGCTTTGAGGGCCTTGGGGCTGGTCCACCACAGCAGCAGCAGCAGGAGAAGCACCAGCAGCAGCAGGAGAAGCACCACCAGCAGCAGGAGAAGCACCACCAGCAGCAGGAGAAGCACCACCAGCACCAGCAGGAGAAGCACCACCACCAGCAGTAGCAGGAGAAGCACCAGCAGCACCAGCAGCAGAAGCACCAGTAGCTTCAGAGTCAGCGCCAGGGGTTGGGATGGTGGTTCTGTCCTTCTTGCCAGGGCTGGCAGGAGTCGGCACAGGCTTCCTCTTTTTCCCCATGGTGTTCTCTCAAGATGTCTCTGGCAGCAGGTCTTTCCTCTGAATGGTGACTGCTTGCGAGCTGCATTCTTTTATATCCGCGGAGCTTATGCAATTCATCCTCCCCACACGCGCAGTGAATGCTTTGCATCCACTACACATCCTCTACGCATCCGCTATGCATCCTACAGGCATCCGTGATGCACCCGCGTCATCCGCTATGCATCCACTCCTTCTGCTACACGTCCGCTTCGCTATTCTCCCCCGGAAGCCCTGCGGATGTGTCATCCGCTTCCATCTGCTTCCATCCGCTAGGCTTCCTATGAACATCCGCTTTACATCCCCGCTACATCCTCCCCACGTCCGTTCCTTTCTGTTGTTTTCCGTTCTGTTTATGCAAATTTGGGGCACTTTTGAGTGTGGATCACAACGGATGGAGCCACCTCTGAAATTTTGCTCGTCTGCTGTGTCCTTTTTGCATACGTTTTGCATCCGTCGGCCAGTGTGACCTAGCCTTTAATCACTAGAGCATACTGGCTCTCAAGTTATTGTTTGTTAAACTGATCTGTTGAATAACACACAATTGTAGCTTATTCAGAGAGAAATAATGCTTTGTTGACAAAATGCATGAAAAAGGTCCATGCATTTGCAGCCATAAAACAAGGTTTATAAACAGAAAAGCCTGGGTGCACATTATATGTTCAGCCAATACTGAAGTATAATATGTCTCGGCACAGTTGGTGAACCAATCAACCATTTGCTCCTTATATTACCAGGACTGCTGGGCTGATGAGCACATTTGCTCTCTCTGGCAATTATATAAATGTCTCTCATAATGGCTTTCAGTCAGGAAGTAAATGTTCCTTTCTATATCTATGCTTAATAAATATTCACAAATATCTATGTTTCCCACAATAATTTGATTCCCAGAAA
Organism: Laticauda colubrina; assembly: GCA_015471245.1. Classification (NCBI taxonomy): domain Eukaryota; kingdom Metazoa; phylum Chordata; class Lepidosauria; order Squamata; family Elapidae; genus Laticauda; species Laticauda colubrina. Next base: position 38,183,528 of record BLBF01000007.1, on the reverse strand, counting down.
TCCTTTGGTTGCATATACAGCTTCTTAATTCAGGGAATTTTATAGAGAGTTGAGATAATGCTACAGACCATTTGTAATTAGCATGTTGCATCTTCTAATCACAAAATATTTATAGTGGGGAATGGGACAAAGCAGAGCACTACAGTATGTATTCAAAAGTCATATGCCTAAAAGATACAGTGTCAGAGGCTGCCTCTTGGGAAGCTGAATGATAAGTTGAGGAAACTTTCATCATAGGCTGGGAATTTTCAGTTGCACTGCCATTGCATACCCTAAAAAGCACATCCTTTTCTTTTTCCAATTCTTAACTTTAAAAAAGCTTATGAATCATAAGAAACCTAAGGAAATAGCACTCAGAGGAGATGAATGTAAGAGAGACTCTAAAATGACCAACTTTCCCAAGTCTCTTGATTTCACAATGAAAAAAGACATGATCCAACTATAGATATTCAGATGCGACTGGAGGTATTCACTTCTTTAAAATTTTAAAGTTTTTGCAAAGAAGTGTTACCCAACAAAAACTTGCCCTGTATAATAAGAATAGTTTTGCTCCACTCCCTCAAACTTCTGTCAGACCTACCCTCTCTGCAAGACAAAAAATATATATACTATTGACAAATGTTATTGTTGGTCACACAGGCAGTCAGATATTTAGACTGAATTTGGCATTTTTATTCACCTATGGAGTCCTTCCCTTAAGATAGGCAGATGTTCTTTGATGGTGTGGTCAGAGAAGTAAAATGTTCAAAAAAAACTGCTTTTTGCAATTGCCATTTGATGGTAACTTTGTTGATGCTGATGATATTCAAGTGGTACTCAAGTTTTTGGGGGATTGTCCCTAAAGTACCTATTACTATTTGTACTATTTTTGTTTTCTTTTTTGCCATAGTTGTTCTATTTTTATTTGCAGGTCTTTGTGTTTTAAAACAAAAATGTATCACAAATATCATTGTCTGGTGCTAATGGCTCATACAGGTTGCTGCCAGCGTCCTAATATCAACCAAGTATCTTCTTAAAATGTACAATGTTCCAAGTAACACAGTTTTTGCAGTTCCGCTGGTGTTATTGCAGGAAGCTGCAATTTCTTGATGTGTTTTATAAAATTCTTGGACATGGTAACAAGTGCCCCGATGTCAATGGATATCACTGTTAAATGTTTCACCCATAATTGCGTGGTACAATGGCCAGGTCATGATATTTCATGATTTTTTTCAGTTCTTTTTATTCGACTCTGGCATCTCCCAGAATAGCGATATCAATAAATTGTACGTTTCAGTTTTCGCATGTTGTGTTCCAAATGACAGTCCATCTATATATCTGAAATTCCCACAAGATTTTCACTGTTTCATTTCTGACAATTTTTTCCACTTTATGTTCCCATGACTTTTGGATACAGGTAAGTCGTATTTTTTACATAATGACAAGTGGATTAATTTAACAATTCAGTCATGTGCTGCTCTTGTTGTTGTTGTTGTTGTTGTTGTTGTTGTTGTTATTATTATTATTATTATTATTATTATTATTATTATTATTATTATTATTATTATT
>BLBF01000007.1:38113348-38176289 GCA_015471245.1 Laticauda colubrina | reverse complement strand
TAGGTTTTGTAATGGTGCTCCTATGGAGCTGACTATGGGTCTGAGAGGTATGCCTTCTTTGTGTATTTTTGGGAGGCCGTATAATTTGGGGCATCTAGAAGATTTTTCTCTTGGGATGATCGTCTGTTGGATTTCTTTGCTTATGTGGCTGGTTATAATTTTCTTCTTGGTTAATTTTTCTAGATATGTGGTTGGGTCTGTGTTTATAGGTTTGTATGTGGAGTCTTGGAGTAGGTCTGTCAATTTTGTTTCATAGTCTTTTCTGTCCATTACTACTGTGGCATTTCCTTTGTCTGCTGGGAGTATTATTATGCTGTTATCATTTTTCAGGGTTTGTAGTGCTCTGAATTCATCTTTTTGCAAATTACTTTTTGGTGGTTTCGTTGTGCATAAGATGTGAGTAACCTGGTGTCTTATTCTGTCAGCTTCATCTGTATTTAATTTGGTTAGGCTGGATTCTACTGCACATATGATGGATTCTGTTGGGATTTTTTTGGGTGCTCTGGCATAATTGAAGCCTTTGGATAGGACATCTGTTTCTGTTTTGTTGAGTTCTCTGTTGGAAACGTTATATATGTACTAATTGTTTTAGGTGTTGTGGTGGGTTGTTGGGGGTTTTCTTGTCATTTTCTAATTTTTTTAGTTTCTTTGAGAGTTTTTCATTTTTGTAAGTGGTTTCAGTTTCAGCTCTCCAAGTTGTAAGTTGTTTTATCTTATCCCAAAGTAGAGGGTGGATTTTGCTGCTCAATTCCAGGTGTAGTGCTAGCAAATCTTTGTTTAACTGATCTAATTGGAATCTTTTACTGTGAACTTCATTTCTGAGTAAAGCTATCTCTGTTCTTTTCAGGATATCCTGAATAAAACCTTGTTTTCCTTGGATCAACGAATCTTTTGGTGGTTTTTTGTTTATCTGCTTCCACCTCACAGTTTCATCTGGGTGCCTGGTTGGGGTGTGTTTGAGCTGGAGGTATCAGAGGGAGTCTGTTTGTGCCCAGATGTTTGCCTGGCTTGTGATGTGGAGATCTTTCTATTTGAGAGTGCAGGCTTCCAAATGATTGACAGGCTGGTGGAATCATCTATTCATGCTTTCAGCATATATACATATATATGTTTTTTTAAGTTTTTGCGGGTACTTACATGAATGCAGTTCAGCTTCCATTTGAGTATTATCCCACGTCATTGTAATGCTTTTAAAGTTGTAGCAACGTTTCAGCAGAATCTCATCTGCCATCATCAGGCTTCTGTATTGAGTTCGTATTTTTAAAGGCTACAACTTTAAAAGCACAACTACAATGACGTGGGATAATACCCAAAGGAAGCTAAACAGCACGCGCACACATACACACACACACACACACACACACACACACACACACACACACACACACATATATATATATATATATATATATATATATATATATATATATATATATATATATATGGAATTATTTTGGGTTTTATTAATTTATTATTCATTTTATTTTTTTAGGACAATCTTTGCTGCAAAGAACATTCTGAATTAATAATACACTAAATAGGTAAATTAATTTATACCATTCTTTCGATATGCCCATCATCTTTTTACACAAAGGTTTATTGTTGTACGAGTAGTAACTCTTTCAGATATTTCCAGATAAGATTTTCACTGTGCAATCATTCTGCTTTTGAAAAAGTAGAATTTTACCAGAGAATAGGTATTCCAGATATAGAGATTAGTTTCCATCTGAAATGGCTGTTTTTTCTTTCTATATATTATGTAGCATTTTTTTAATATTGAAAAGAATTGTGAGGGTTAACATATGCTTATAGCTATTTAAATATATGATATGATAATTTCTTTGGAAACCTGTTTACATTTTAAAATAAAAATATTGCTTAGATAATTTATAAATGAATGCCATAATTACCATGCTATAATAATTTCAGTATTGTGCTAGATACTCCTTGTTATGCTTTCTGGTTCCGATTTCCCTAAGGGGAACAGAAAGATGTACTTCATATACTTTCTTCATATACTTTCACTTGAGTACCTAGCGTTGCTTAACAATATCAACACCCCAAAATTTTCCTCTGGAACAATCTGATTTCAGAATTAAGATGATTAAAACATGCAGTTTAACTATACGATCAGGTTATGAACAATTTATAGCCATCAGATTTCTTTCCCACTTTTCACGTTACCTCACTCACTGGGACAAAAGTTTCCTGTGTTGCTCCACAGGAAACATTGCAGAAATTAGATACTAACCACTTGCCCATTTCTGATTGTTTGCAACAGTTAAAGGAACTATGCCTGAATAAAGGCAGGACATGATCTAACCAAAGCTTCATACCAGTGTTTCATTCAGAGAGGTTGGTAGTGGTATTTTATGCATGTATATATAATATGCAGGAAATTCTATGGAGTTCAGAGAGTGGATACAGATTAAACTGTGTGTTTAACCATCTTAGTGAAGTAAATGACTGAAATTATAGCAAGGTTGCTGTGCTTTGGGCAACAATACTGGAAATTGGGTAGTGTAACCACTGCCTTACATGCTATCATACTCCCTGCCCCCACTCATTTATTGCACTCATATTTGTGAAGGAGAGAAAAAGAGAATGCTGTTTGTTGATTACACTTCTAAACATTCTTATTCGGAGTAAATACTTTTTGGATGTCAAGAACTCAGTGAATATTTGTTTTGTTTATTTGTTTGTTTGTTAAATTCTTGTTCCGCTCACCTCTCCTACAAGGTGGATTTTGGAGATGATATATATTTCCATACTTCATCACTTGAAAAAGATAGTGTGATAGCTAAACCAATCAACATAAGGAAAAACTGCTAACTAACTTGGGTTTTAAAACATTTCTTTTTCTAAGCAAGAAAACAGCTACATACATAGAAGGAATTCTATTATCAAGAGACATTTGAAGGCTATTCTTCCTTTAGCCCTTTGAGAACGTTATCCTTGCATGACTGCATTGCTCCTGAACAATTCAATTCAGTGGATGTCAAGATACCAATGTCATAACCAGGGCATAAGTATTTATAGATTAGGAATAAGTATAGTAAGTGAGTTACAAAAGTAAGTATGGTATTGTGTATGAAACTTGGTAGGTTCCAAGTGCCTTAATCTGATTGGCATCGAGAAGGCCGTTCTCGGATTGGCTATTTAAGGAACCAATCCGATTGGCCCGCCTAACGGCGGGAACACTCAAAGAACTGTCATTGGTCACAAGCCATGAGCAAGCTGCTATAAGAAGGGCTGCCGCGGCTTGGGCTGTTGTTCCATTACCATTGCCTTACTTGTTTAAATAAAAGAGTTGTTGTTGGAACCCGGTCTCACGCAACTTATTTCTGAACAGAACTCTGGCAACGAAGGTGGGATCATCATAGAGAGCGAGACCGAAGCACGCGGCAATCAGAACCAAGTAAAAGAGATGGCCGGTAACAATGCGCCGCCCACACCATTCAACCCTGATGAGGAAGATTGGGAGTCGTATAATGATTGCTTTCTAATATTTTTAGAAAGCAAAGAACTGCAATAGATATCTGACTAAAGGAAGAGGGCTGTCTTCCTTACACACTGCGGACCAGCCGTCTTTAAAATGGCAAAGGCATTGGCAGATGACTTGGCCTGAGCTGAACAGAATGCTCCGAGAACATTACGCACCTGTGGTCTCCAACTTGATAAAAAGGCACAAGTTCTACAAAAGAGACCAAAAAGAAGATGAGACCGCCTGAGATTTTGTAGCAGGCCTGAGACACATCAGAGGAGCCTGCGAGTTCCAGAACATGGATGAGGCCATGAGGGACTGCGTGGTCCTTGAGTTGAAGGATGCTACACTTCAGAGTAAGCTGCTAAATAGACCAAACATCACTGTGGCCGAGGCCATCGCAGAAGCCACTGCCGTCGAAGCAGCAAAGAAATCCGCAGCCACTATGCGCCAAATGAATTCAACTCCAGATCTGCCAAATCAGATCAGAGAGAAGAAGGCGGAGGGAAGTAAGAAACAGCCCACAGCGACTGCCCTCTATGAAGATCTCGACTCCCCGAGCGACACTGATGACGACAATGAAGATGTCCATAGTCTTCAATCAGACAAGAAATGGCAGGAAAAAAGAAGAAGCAGGCGGGAATTCAAATGTGCTGGATGTGGAGGCAACCACCCGCAATCTGAATGCAGGTTCCTAAATGCAATCTGCAGAGCTTGTAACAAACGGGGGCACATCAAAAGCGTCTGCCAAAACAAAAAGAGCAATAGTCCTAAAAGACGAGGCAGCACCCCCCCCAGACATGAAGAGAGACAAGCTGGAAGCAGATAGAACCGAGATAGTAGAAGTAAAAAAACGAGCGACAGAGAGGAAATGCATCAAATGGTAACAATTGGAAATGCCAGGGCAGCAAATGTGAAAAAGGTCTGGATAGAGGTGAACATCGAAGGGAAGCCATGTGAGATGGAAGTCGACTCTGGATCCTTTCTATCCATGGTATCTTGGAACACCATCCAACGACTGATACCAAACATCAAACAAAAAGAACAAGAAAGACAAAAAGTGATCTTAAAGGACTACCAGGGAAATCAAATTCCGGTAGTGGACCTTGGACATTTCCTCATCGAATTTAAAAATCATGCCAAAATTTTGCCTCTGACCATCGTTGACCGTGATTGCCCTAGCCTGCTAAGAATCGAATGGTTCACGCCCCTGGGAATCGGGATGACTGGGATCAACAGCATCATTGCAGCCAACTGGGAAGAGAGCCTGTTACAAGAGTGCCGGGATGTATTCATCGGGACCCTAGGCAAGTACAAGGGGACCCCAATTTCATTTAGCCTAGACCCGAAAATAACCCCTATCCGGCTCAAAGCCAGACATGTCCCTTTTGCCTTAAAACCAAAAATTGATGAACAAATAAACAAACTAATAGCACAAGGGGTGTTAGAGCCAATTGACCATGCCAGGTGGGAAGCATCCATCGTGACCCCTGTCAAACCAGACAGGTCAGTGTGTATCTGTGGAGACTATAAGGCAACCCTAAACCATGCGCTCCAATAAAGCGCATACCCAGTGCCGGTAGTGCAACACTTATTGCACTCCCTAGGGGGAGGAAATTTTTTTGCGAAGCTTGATCTCGCACAAGCGTACCAACAGCTACCTGTTGACCCCACTACTGCAGAGGCACAGACTATAGTGACACACAGAGGGCCGTTCAAGTGCAACCGACTCCAGTTCAGCGTTAGCATTGCCCCAGGCGTTTTCCAAAGCCTCATGGAGCGCCTTTTAAATGGAATCAAGGGAGTCATCCCTTATTTTGATGACATTTTAGTGTCAGCAAAAAACGCTAACCAACTAGAGAGTAGATTAAAAGAAGCTTTAAGAAGATTCAGAGATGCAGGCCTTAAAGTAAAGCGAGAAAAATGTAAATTAGCCACCAACCAGGTCAAATTTCTAGGCTACCTCATAGATGAGCAAGGGATACACCCCACCGAAAAAATATAAAGGCAATCAAAGACAGACCTAGACCTAGGAACAAAACTGACTTACAAGCATTCGTAGGTCTCATAAATTTCTGCAATGTGTTCCTGCCCCAAAAAGCAACCGTAGCAGAACCTTTACATCGGTTGTAAGACAAAAAAAACATCTGAAAATGGAGCTACCGGGAACAAGCAGCATTTCAAAGTATCAAAGATCTATTAACGTCTAACACCATTTTGATCCAGTATAGCAATACCCTGCCTTTGACAGTCACCTGTGATGCATTGCCTTTTGGAATCAGCGCCATCCTGAGCCACAAGCTACCAGATGGCAGAGAGGCACCAGTCGCCTTCTATTCAAAAACGCTTTCCAAATCGGAGAGAAATTACAGCCAACTCAACCGAGAAGCCCTCGCAATCATTGCCAAAGTCAAAAGATTCCATGAGTACCTTTACGGCAGAACTTTTTCAATCATCACTGAACACAAACCCCTGTTAGGGATTCTAGCAGGAAACAAACCAACCCTGAACATTCTGTCGCCTAGAATGATGAGGTGGCCGGAATTCCTCTCTGCCTACACCTACACACTGATCCACTGACCAGGGAAGACCATCACCCATGCTGATGTTTTGAGCCGTTCCCCGCTGCCCATCACGGAAGACGACCCAGCTCCCACCGTCTCCACTCTCCAACTCGAGGCCTGGCTGAATCTGCCACTAACTGCAGCGGACGTCGCTAAAGCCACCGCAAAAGACCCGCTGACAGCTCGCATCCTGCATTGGATAGGTAAGGGCTGGCCAGAAGAGAATAAAACTGAGACTTTTAAGCCATTTCGCACCTGACAGACTGAACTGTCTATCGAGAAGGTCTGTATTTTTTGGGGTGACAGGGTGGCAATCCCTAAAAAACTACAGGAAAATGTTTTGTGCATGTTGCACGAGGGACACCTGGGCATAGTTAAGATGAAAGCCCTGGCCAGGAGTTACGTCTGGTGGCCAGGACTGGACAAAGACATTGAACATTGGGTGGCAACATGCCATGACTGCCAAAAATTGAGGCCTACCCCCCCACAGGCACCAGTCAGGGAATGGGAAACTCCCCAGGGCCCATGGTCGAGACTGCATATTGACTTTGCTGGGCCAACAAAAGGCAACACCTTTTTGATAGTCGTGGACACCTACTCGAACTGGTTAGAAGTCATAATTATGGCTTCCACTACTACCGAGGAAGTGATGAAGCACTTAGGCAAACTTTTCGCCATGCATGGACTGCCTGATGTATTGGTGTCGGACAATGGGCTCCAGTTTACCGCATTGGCATTCAAGCAGTATCTAGCTGCACAGGGCATCCGACATGCCTTGACAGCGCTGGCTCATCCGGCTGCAAATGGCAGGGCTGAACGCATGGTTCGGTACACTAAGGAGGGTCTAGAAAGAATGGACAAGTGCAAGAAAAGCTAAACCGATTATTAACCATGCAACATATTACCCCTAGCAGCACAACCAACAAGAGCCCAGTAGAACTCTTAATGGGTAGGAAATTGCATTCCTACCTCGACAGACTGCACCCCACTTATACCTGGGGTAACCCCTCTGACTCCTCCAGCAAATACCGCGCATTCGAGATAAACCTGGTTTATGCAAAAAACATTACCGGGGACCCATTATGGCTTCCAGCCACAATCACCCAAATCACAGCCCCCCGATCTTACCGACTAGTATTAGATGACGGAAGAGAATGGAAGCAGCACATCGATCAGCTTTGTTCTCGCAACCTAGAACGGGGAATTACAAACTAATAAAAAAGGGAGAGACGAACCTCCCATAACACGACAACAAACACTACACAAAGACTCCCAAACAAATAAAAAAGAGCACTCATGATTAGATGAACCCCAAAAGAGAAGTCCGGGAGCAAGAGAACGAAGCGAGGCCTTCCTGGAAGGAGACAGTCAGGCCAGCTCGACCAACCCCGATGAACCGGAGGAGGGAGCGGCAGAGCCACCCGAGAGACTCAGAGCGGCAAGACTGACTCACCCTTCCAGGAGGTTCCACAGAGAAGGTACAGAGAGAAAGCGATCCCGTCCGAACCGCTTGAAGACCACACCAAGACTGAGCTGCACAGGTCAACAAGGACTCGAAAAAACCCCACCTATCTGCATGACTATGTGACGCACTTTGGACGAAACCAAGGGGGGAGGGGTGTTGTGTATGGAACTTGGTTCCAAGTGCCTTAATCTGATTGGCCGAGAAGGCCGTTCTCGGATTGGCTATTTAAGGAACCAATCCAATTGGCCCACCTGACAGGAACACTCAAAGAACTGTCATTGGCCACAAGCTGCGAGCAAGCTGCTATAAGAAGGGCTGGTGCGGCTTAGGCTGTTGTTCCGTTACCATTGCCTTACTTGTTTAAATAAAAGAGTTGTTGTTGGAACCCGGTCTCGCACAACTTATTTCTGAACGGAACTCTGGCAAAAGAATAAGACAGTTGTGGCTTGCAGCCTTTTGAATACAGTGAAGAGGTCAAGCAGAGCAGTATCTGATCAGAGCTGCTTCTTTATTTCACCGAAAGATGGAAGTAAAGTTCTCTTTCCAAAAGATAAAGAAAAACGAATGCAATTTCAGATTGGATAAGGATTAGAAGAAAGCCTCTAATCTTTAACCCAGCTGTACCTATTCAGGAAACCTCTCAAGGGAGAAGGGACTCAGGGCTGCTCTCCACACAATGGCCTGAGATAAGCAACAGGGAGCAAGGAATCCTGCTGTTCCTCAGGAAGATCATAAAGACCTTATTCTCCCTGGGCCATGGAGCTTTGTGGTATGCTACAACTGCTGTAATTTTTTCATCTCTTGATTATGATTTGCCATTTGTCTTTTATTTTATTGTATTATGTTTTTAACTTGTCTTGTACAAAATCTCAACTTTTATAGTTAGGTAATCTTACAAATCCAATAGATCAATTCATCTATCAATGGACAGAAGTGCTGTACAGAAGACCTGGAATCAAGAAACCACAGTGCAAGTTCTGACCAAAACCAGAATATAACTAAAAAATAATCATAATGCAGGCTGAAGAGTCCACCTGAAGTCAGAATCAGAAGGACAGAAGCACACCAGACATATTAATCTAAGTGTAAATAGCAAGGACAGAAATCCATTTCATAATCCATACTCTAGTGTTCCACTCAGTCATCTTACTTATGCCCTCCAGCTTCTTTTAATAAAAAACAAAGCACAATAAAATAGAAGGGTGGAAAATTGCAAAACAAAACATTAGCCTCTATGTCTCTGAACTCTACAAACATTTCTCTGACATGGTAGAGAACATCCTGTGAAACTTATTTGCCTTCTGGTACCTGGGTATTTTGTGACAGGCCATGCTCATTGTGGTAGCCATTTTATGAAATCCCGCACCATATACTCTCAAAATCCCTTAAGTTTTCCCAGTTCAACATATCTATCTTCATGACTTCTAAGTATACAAATCTTGCAGTTTCCACTTTAGTAGTAACACAGATATGTGAAAATTTTAAATTTGAGTCTTAGCAGTTCCTTATAGCAACTTTTATCTATGAAAAAACTTACAGGAAATTATTTAATGTTAAACCATGAACAATTCACATAAGGCAAATGTAAAATAAGAGATTACAGATTAAGTTGTTATTTGGGATTCATTCCATCAGCAGTATGGGTTTATTTTTTTATTTATTTTATTTGTCAATCACTTACAAAATAATAGGTATAAATATAAACATGACTAAGAATACAGAAAATAGGCACAATTAAATGGGGACAATAGGACCGGGACAGGAGGCACAAGGGTGCACTTATGCACGCCCCTTACAGACCTCTTAGGAATGGGGTGAAGTCAATAGTGGATAGTTTGAGGTTAAAGGAGTGGGGGGTTAGAGGATGTAACTACAGAGTCAGGTAGTGCATTCCAGGCATTGACCACTCTGTAGTTGAAGTTGTACTTTCTGCAATCAAGTTTGGAGCGGTTAACATTGAGTTTGTATCTGTTGTGTGCTCTTGTTGTGGTTGAAGCTGAAGTAGTCATTGACTGGTAGGACAGATAATTTTGTGTACTACACTTAAGTCCAACCATTGGCGGCGTAGTTCAAGATTGTCCAAGCCCAAAATTTCAAGTCTGGTGATCTTGGGTATTCTCTTGCGAGCAGACGAGTGTAGTACTCTTCTCGTGAAATACTTCTGGACTTGCTCAATTGTATTAATGTCTGATATACAGTGCGGATTCCAGACAGATGAGCTGTATTCGAGTATTGGTCGAGCAAAGGTTTTGTATGCCCTAGTTAGCAATTCAATATTTCCAGAGGAGAAGTTTCATAAAATTAGATTTACAACTCTTAATGTCTTTTTGGCAATGCTGTTACAGTGAGCTCTGGCGCTAAGGTCATTAGATATGAGTACTCCTAGATCCTTGACAGAGTGAGGGTCATCACTGAGGTTGTATCTGCCTAGTTTGTATTTGGTATACGGATTTTTTTTACCAATGTGTAGGACAGAGCATTTGTTGGTCAAGATTTGGAGTTGCCAATTGTTTGACCATTCAGACACATCGTCAAGGTCACTTTGAAGAGCAGTAGCATTGTAGGTGGTGTTGAATAGTTTTACATCATTCGCGAAGAAGATGCAGGCTTATAAGGTGATTGCAAAGGTCATTTATATAGAGTATAAAGAGTGCGGGTCCTAGAATGCTGCCTTGGGGGACACCGCTGTTAACTGGAATAAGGTTTGATATAGCGCTCCCTATTTTTACTATTTGTTGCCTGTTTGACAGGAATGCAGTAATCCATTTATGGAGGGATCTGGAAATGTCATAATAGTTTAGTTTAACAGTAGTTTGTCATGTACCACTGAATCAAAGGCTTTGCAGAAGTCTATGTAAATTGCGTCTATTGCTTTACCTTAGTTGAGGAGAGTAGTCCATATGTTTTTGCAGTGTAAGAATTGTAGGTTGCAGGACAATTTTTTCCTGAAACCAAATTGTTTTGTTTTTTGGTTGTTTGACTCTAAGTGGAGAGTGATGCATTGGTTAATGATTGATTCCATGACTTTGCACGTGACACAGCACAATGAGATTGGTCTGTAGTTTTCAACCAGGTTGGGGTCACTCTTTTTGAAGATAGGGATGACCATAGCTAAGGACCATAGGTTCGGTAAGGAGCTAGTTCTGAATGATATATCATATATAATACTTAGGGGTTCTGCTATGGTAGAGTAAAGCTTTTTTAAGAAGTATGCATATAATCTATTGGGGCAATAGATAGGGATGATTTTAGATTATTGTAATGCCTTTTCTATGTTATCTTCTGTAAAGTCAATATGTAATAGATGATTGCAATTAGTTGTGGTACGACAAGGAAATGTGGGGCATGAGCCATTGCTGTTAACAAAGACTGAGCTGAAGAATGTGTTGTAGAGGTTGGCCTTAACAGCTTCGTCACTGCAGTCTTTCCCATTTGGTTCCTTTAGAGGTAGAATGGTTCTTGAGTCTTTAAGTTTGGTGTTTACAAAATTGTAGAAGGCACAGGTAGATTTTGTACATAGGAAGTTTTCCTCCTGTTTGCAGTAATAATTTGTATATTCTGCCTTTATCTGTCAGCATAAGGTGTTGTATCAGTTTTTAAAGTTTGCTACATAGCTAGTTTTGTTTTTATGCCATAGTGATTTCTTTAAGCCTATATTTTTCTCAAAACATAATCTCCTAAGAATGTTCTTTTGAACAGATAAAAAATCAAATGTGCTTTCTTGTAAGGAGGAAATCAGAAGTCATGCATCCAGAAACAATATCCACCATGGCCTCAGTCCAATTATGTTGATTCTTATTCAATTGGCTTCTAAAGACTTAAAAACTGAGTGTGTTAGCAAACTGCATTTAAGGCTTAGCCAGAATGAGGGCATAAATATATCATTCTGCTTTTGTTTACTTCCATGAATTTCCAGCTTTTATTGATATATTTTATTCTTAGTCTTTTAGTAATAAAAGTAGACAATGTTTGAAATTTTATTTTATTCTTTTTTACATATTCTAGGAAGCTCCAGTTTGGTCAACGAAATAGAGCTGGGTATTTGGAAATAATTAAATTTCTCCAATATGTTTTAGATTCAATTTGACCTTTTATTTGTAGTTACACAAACCATAACAGTTTTTCTCACCATGGGATTACCATGATTTTTGGATGTGATTTAGGCTTGGAAATTGGATAGGGGTGTTAAAGATATTCTCTGGATTCACACATTATGCCATGTTATTAGTCAGCTTGTTTGGCTTTCTCCAATCTAAATGCTGTCCAGATGGAGATCGATCTCAGAATTGGAGTTCATCACTATGCTGACCGGCAATACTGGGAGTCAGTGTTCACCAATCTGGAGAGCAACCAGGTTAGGGGAAATTTGTATCTTAATGTAATGTGCGATGCCAGCCAGTTGTGATCACATTAGAATTAGAATTCTTTTTATTGGCCAAATGTGATTAGACACACATTCAGCACACATTTGCCTTTAGTAAGCTGAGATAATGTCCTATTGTTGCACATAATAATTAATCCCAGACTGAAAGCAAATCAAATCAATGGTTCCTGTTTTTCTTGAATCCTGTTCCTATTTTTTCTTGAATTGAGTTTGACCCACTTCTCACCTATAATGTGAAAACAAATCAACAATTGAAGCTGATTCACAGATTGGATTTTCATAGAAGCTAATTAAGATTGGTTTGTCATACATGATCATGTAAATGATTGCTAAAATGCCAAACTACCGCACAGAAGCCCGGTTAACATGTAATGCACTAATTTTATTTGCTTCATAACAGGCAAACTGATTTAAACATGCTCTTCATGTGTCACATTTTAAGGCCCTGTCACATCAGCCAACCGATGCAAAAGGTATGTAAAAAGGACACAGCGGACAATAAAATGTTCCATCCGTTGTTATCCGCTCTCAAAAGTGCCCCAAATTTGCATAAACAGAGCGGACAACAACGGAAAGTTACGGACGGGGAGAGGACTTAGCGAGGATATTAAGCGGATGCTCCATGGAAGCCTAGGGGATGGAAGCGGATGGAAGTGGATGGCACATCCGCAGGGTTTCTGGGGGAGCACAGCGAAGCGGATGCGCAGCGGAAGGAGCGGATGCAGAGTGGATGCCTAGCGGATGATGCAGATGCATCACGGACACCTAGCGGATGCTAGCAGATGCAAAGCATTCACTGCGCATGCGGGGAGGATGCATTGCATCAGCCCCGCAGATATAAAAGGATGCAGCTAGCAAGCAGGTCACCATTCAGAGGAAAGACCTGCTGCCAGACACATCTCCAGCCAACAACCATGGGGAAGAAGAGGAAGCCTGTGCCTACTCCTGCCAGCCCTGGCAAGAAGAACAGGGCCACCATCCCACGCCCTGGCGCTGACTCTGCTTCTGCTGCTGGGGCTGACTCTGCTGGTGCTGGTGCTTCTGCTGGTGCTGCTCCTGGTGCTGGTGCTTCTGCTGGTGCTTACTCTGCTGGTGCTGCTCCTGGTTCTGGTGCTTCTGCTGGTGCTTACTCTGCTGGTGCTGCTCCTGCTCCTGCTGGTGCTGCTGGTCCTGCTGCTTTTGCTGGTGCTGCTTTTGCTGCTGCTGGTGTTGCTGCTGCTGCTGCTGCTGCTGATGGTGGTGGTGTGGTGGACCAGCCCCTAGAACCTCAAAGCCCTTCTGATGAGGGCCTAGAAGGCCCTGCCAGAGGGAGGAAGAGGCAATCATGCGATAGGGAGAGGAGACAGTACTCCATCGAAGAGGAACATGAGGATGAGGTGTTCGAATGGCTGAGGGAGAACGAGTACCTCTGGCGGTAGGGACACAGGCTCTATCGAGACACCAAGCAGAAGCAGGCGGCTTGGAGAGAGAAGCGGAGAGCCTGGGCTACACTTCGGAGGTCCTCCTCAGGTGGTGGAAGCACATGCACACCTGGTATGGGAAGCTGCACCTCAAGAAGTCTGGCCAGGCCGTGGTCAAGCTCAACGACCGGGAGACCTATGTGATGGCCAAGTGCAGCTTCTTGGAGGGTGAGGTCCGCCACTGAGGAGCAGCCCCTCTGTCAACCCTCTCTCTCAGGCAGCCCACAGAGAGCCAGTCCTCTTCTGGCCAAGAGTCAGCTCCTGTGTCCAGGCAGGTATCTGTGGAGCGCCCCACGATGGAGACCCCCCCCGACAGCTGCACTCCCCATGGCGGAGCACGTGGAGGACCCCCTGACGCAGTTGGAGCAAGGAGAGGCCACTGACACCAGAGACCAACCCACACCCGCCCCCAGCTCCACCTCCACAGAAAGCAGGCAGAGAGGCAGACCAGAGGGACAGAACCATACTGTCCTGCTGGAGATCAGGGACACCATCAAAAGCAGCGTAGATCTCCTCTCTCAGCTGGTACACACCGACATACCATCTTCTAACAGAAAGCCCTTCCTCACCTATGTCAACCAGACCCTCATGGACATGTCCGAATCCCAGTACAAGGTTATCAAGGAGAGGATCACATGTCTTCTGCAAAACCCTCCAGGCCCAGCTGAACCTGCTCCGACCCAGTCCAGGTCTGCTCCTCCATCCCAGGTGATGTCACAGCTCTTCCAAGGCTTTCCACAGGCCCTCACCTACCGAGGCTACGGCTACCAGGAGTTCCAGCAGCACAGGCAGCCCTTCCCAGTCCAGGCACAGGTTCATCATACGCCACCAGTGCCACCGATGCCACCGATGCCACCGATGCCACCGACGCCACAGATGCCACCGACACCTCACCTTGCTCACTTGCAGAGCAGACAGCCCCACTATACTCCTCCTTCCTCCACCCCACAGCCAAGCCCAGCCTCAGAACATCTGTCATCGGTCTTGGGACTGACACCCCATGTCATGGAGGAAGGGGCTCTCAACATCACAGGACTGAGCCAGCTCTCTGAGAGCTTCCTCCACACACCATCCCCTGTTGTCCTCTTGGGGCCAGGCACCCCAATGTCGCCTCAGACTAGCACTCCAGCAGCAGCCACCTCCACAGCACCTGGACCCTTCACCGCTGAGACTATGGACACGCCTCAGAGTGACTGAGAAGAGTGCCAGAGACGGGGTTGCTACCTGTTGACTTTATCTTTGCTTGGGACACTTTACTTGGGTCATTTTGCTTTTACAGTTTGTTATTAATCAAGTTTATCTTTACTTCACACACTTGGTTCAGTTCTTTTAGTAAATAAAGTCTTGGTGGAAACTTTTAGAAATGGTTTAAGCCTTTGCATGCTTGTGGGATGGGTAAGGATAGCAGTGGGATGGGCAGGGATACCTGTGGAATGGGTAATAGCTGTGGGATGGGTTAGGATAGCAGTGGGATGGACAGGGATACCTGTGGAATGGGTAATAGTTGTGGGATAGATAAACCTCCAGTGCAAGCATAGTAGAACTCTATGGTCCACCCACCCAAGTGCCACCCCTATGGCCCTTTATTATCAATAACAATTTAATCATTCATCAACACATTTCAACATATACACAACTTTTTATTAAATGCCCTGTTCATTGTAGGGCCACTCAACATACATGGCACAATCTCATCAGTGTGATGAGACAGGCTCAAGGAAGCATCCATTAAGCATCTACCATCCTGTCTTGCCACTCCACTGCTCCAGCTGGGGAGTTGAACCAGTGTTTCAGGAGGTTACGCTGCTTCTTCTCTTCACGTGAAGCTCTGTTGGGGCCTTGCACATCCACAGTATCTATCAGGTTTCGCCCTTGCCTCCATTCCCCAGGCTCCATGTCCCCATTGCCTTGTTGGTGGTCCATGAGCCTGTTCTGCAAGACTGGGTAGCGAGTGGGCATGAGATTGTGCAGGATGCAGCAAGCTTCTACAATGTTCCTCATCGTCTCTGGGCAATGCTGCATGGTGGTGAGAAGTACCTGGAACCTGTTGGCCAGGATGCCAAAGGCGTTCTCCACCACTCACCATGCCCTGGACAGCCTGTAGTTGAAGGTCCTCGCTTCACGGGTGAGGCATCTGGAAGTGTAGGGCTTCATGAGGTAGGTTCTAAGGGAGAAGGTGTCATCCCCCACGATGAAGTAGGGCACATCTTGTGTGTCGTTGGGCAGGGGGTTTGGATCTGGGAAGCCCATGATGAGGTTGCGTTCCAGCCCCTCCTTGAGATGACTGGCGTTGTATACCTGGGCATCTAAAGATGACCCGTTGCCTGAAGCATCGATGTACATGAACTTGTAGTCAGCATCGACCATGGCGAAGAGGATGATGCTGAAGAAGCCCTTGTAGTTGTGATAAGTGGACCCTGAGTTGGCTGGAGCTTTGCAGGCCACATGCTTCCCATCTATGGCTCCAACGGTGTGGGGGAAGTTTCACTTCTGATAGCATTGCTCTGCAACTTTCTTCCAGCCTTCTTCAGTGGAGGGGCACTGGAGGAGCTCCTCCAGGTATTCTTCGATGATGACCTGCACCACTTCTCTGACCACAATGCTGATGGTGTTGTGTGGCACCCTCCAGGTGTACTGCATGCTCCTGTACGTGGTCCCTGAGGCCAGGTGGCGCAGAGTCAGCCCAGGGTCCAGGCTGGGCCGGAGGTTGGTGTTTGCCTTGGTCAACCTCGGTCTTAGCCACTCCACAACTTCGACAAACATGGCTGGTGGCAACCTCGTGAAGTTCTGCAATGCACGAGGGTCTTCGTTCCTTGTTATTTCCTTCGTTCCTTCGTTCCTTCGTTCCATCAGCTTGTTATACAGTCTGTACTCGGCTCTTCTCGCGATCCATCTTTGGACCCAGACACTTTTTGGACGCCTCCTTTTCTTCGTGTAGAACAGGTAAAAGAGCCTGTAGAGGGCTTCGCACTGTTGTAGAACGATGACAGCTACCAAAAGGAGTGTGCGACAATTCATGGTGGAGATGACTGGATGCTGTGGAAGAGCAAGAGCAAGATGAAGGCTGAAGAGGTCTGCACAGCAGGGCTGCTGGACTGAAAGTGAGATCCAGGTGATTTCTCCCCCTTTTTCTCGGAAATATAGGTTTTCCGCTAGGTGTCCTTTTGCATCCTCTAGACATCCTGCAGACATTCTAAATATCCGAGATACATCCCCTATACGAACGTTTTTTCCGCTTTAATGCTTTCTATGTGAGCTGCATCCGCTTTCATCCTTTCTACGTCCGTGCTACTAATGCTGCGTGTCTGTTCCGTGTCCATTTCGCTTCCTCCCTGTGTCCGTTTTCCGCTGGAGCGGATGTGAGTTGCGCGGATGCGTAGCGGATGCCTAGTGGATCTAGTGTATGCGTAACGGATGATGATGGACGTATAACGGATGTTCCCTGTATGCGCGTTGGATACTTTATCTGCTCAAAAAGTTTTGTGCAGCTCAAAACTTTTTGAGCGGATGAAATGTCAGTAGATGGATGCTGGACGGATAGAGAGTATGAAAAACGGATGCAGTGAGTACAGAACGGATGCATCGCGTTAACCAGTGGATGGCAAGTGTTTCTCTCCATTTTACATCCACTTTCCATCTGTTGGTGCTGTGTGACATGGGCTTTATCCTAGTGAATACCACTGACCTTTCAAAGATTTAGTTTTCTTATTTATTTATTTATTTTGTTCACATTTCAATTAAAGTAAAAATAAATATGACTATGACGAAGTGGATGGTCGTTCTTTTTTGAAATATTGAACGAGATCCAGTCATTTGTTTTTTTGACTGAAGTGTAAGTCAGAAAGGGTATTATTTCTTAATCACCCAACTCCCACTTTCCAAATCTGCAGAACAGATTTTGGCAGCACAGAATTGGGAGGGAAGGTAATATTGAACAAAAATTTTTTTAGGGCAGATGATGTTGCCCATGGGGGAAATGGGCAACTATAGCCATAGAAATGCATGCAACCTTCAAGCTCCTTTTTATGGGAATTTGAGACCTCCTCTTGACCAAATCTCTGAGCTCGAGTGCTGAAAATTGGTATCAAAGTTTTCTGCTAATTTGAGAGAAGAAATACAGGGAAAATACAATATAAGCCCTAACATATTTACTTTCCTGCTAATCCACTAGATCCCAGGAACATTCTAGATCTCCCATCTGTCTTATATTTTTTTCCTACAACACTCCAGATTTTCCAGCCTGAAAAGTTGTGCATACAAATAAGGACCTGCTCTATGTCTCATTCTCTCCTTAGCTCCATAGTAACTCTCCATCTGTGCTGATTGTTTATAGTCACAGGAACATTTTGCTTAGAGAGTGTGAAAAATGCTTCCTTTGCCCATACTGAGGTAAGCCACTGAGCAACACAGCTCCATATCCACTGATAGCTCGGCAGCTGAGGAGCTAGGCAGAGCCTGCTCCCAACTTCTCAGCTGTTGACAGGCTTGACTTGCTGAGAACACTGGATAAATATAGCACCAGCGAGCTCAGCTCCACAAAGTCATTGCTCTCAGCAGCCTGCAAGGAGCCCAGGAGAGGGGAAATGCAATCTCAGGACTTCACTGCCAAAGCTTAGCTCCCACAGAGCAACAGTTGTGGGTCGGGGCAAGCCAACCAGGAGAAAAAGTCTTTCTAACAAAAGCCTGAGTGAAACCAAAGAGACCATTTGTAGCTCCTCTTTCTTCTGACTGGTATCTCTCAGAACAGGAACTACGTTCCTCTTTGGCTCTCTGTTTCTCTGTTTCCTGCATGACTTCAGTCCCTGGTAGATCTAGAAAGAGAAGAAAGATTAAAATTTGCCCAGTACTCTTCTGGGCCTGGATACTTTTCAACCTTGGTCATGTAAGCTACATTTCTGAGGTCTTCCAGGAACACACATCCATCCTCCTCCTAAAGAACTGGCATCTCAGTGTTTGTTTTCAGCTGGCAGGTAAGAGTTAACTGATATTTTCCCCCCAAATGATTGGTTTGTTTGTTTTCTTGCTTAAAAATGGCTCCCTGGTTCTTTTTACACCCCCTGTCCCCGACCCCAGTCTGTTTGCCTTCTGTTCTTAAATGTTCTGTCTAGTTTGAAAAGTTAAGAAAAGAGAAAGAGAGAGAAGACAGGCTTTCTTTTGCTTTTAGCAATGTAGAGAAATCACCTTCAGAGCTCTCCGCTGAACTTTCTGGGCTAAGGGCAATAGTCTAAAAACAGAACTGAAGACATAATAATAGGAGATGGGAGACAAAAACACAAAGATGAGAATAAGTGATGCCTGACTGGAAAATTGCATGCTGTCATGTAAGAGATCTTAATGTCCTTCCCTCTACAGAACTCACAGGGACATGTTGACTTTTCCCCCTTTTTAAGTATCTTTTTAAAATCATCCTTATTGTTAGGAAACCTAGGAATGAAATCAGTATGATAAATAAATCCTCTGAATTAATCTTGTGCCTTGTTTCTTATTTCTTTTCTATTTTGTTTGTGCTTCTGTAGAATTAACTATGTTTTATTTTGCCTGTCTGATGGTTGCCTCATCAGATTAAAAAAAGTCTCTATCGTATTAAATTACCATCTGAATGTTTATCATGCATACCGCTCCAAGACCCTGCTCCCTTAGTACTCATATACAAGATTATTCTGAGATAAAGCAATGGCACCCAATATTTGTACAATTTAAATATATCTGCATGCAAAAATGACAGCTCATCCTTTCCTGACCCTCTCCGCTTCCCCCTGCTAGTCCTCCCATCTTATTTGTGAGTGTCTTGGAAATATTCTTGTCAAATATTCTTATCTTCAAGTAATTCAAATATTCTTATCAAATATTCTTATCTGCAAGTAAAAATCCAGTAGAAGAATGATGGATAGGAAACCTTGTGTGCTTTTATAAAATGACTCTGAAATATTAGTAAGGCAGGGCAGCCAAACACCTCAAATTAAATAATAAAAAAATAGTGATTAGTCTTTTAGTTTAGACTTGAATCAAAAAGTAGTTATGGCAACAAATGCATAAATAAAAGCAATACATAATTTATTGGAGAAAAAGGCTTGCAAAGAGGCATATTAAATCTGATGACAAAAAGTATTCAAGTGGAATGCCAGCATGATATGTTTGTGTTATAAGAATGCAATCGCTATATCTTCTTTCATATTTTTAGTTCTGATCAGTGCCAAAACGAGGAAGATGGAAATGTATTGCATGCATTCAGTATTTAAAGAAATAGACCTATCAAACTGAAATATAGTGTGATTAGCAGCACACTTCTATAATTTCTATTTAAAAATAAATCATAACCTTATTCTATCTGATTACTTTGAAATAAGGTCAATGGAACACAAGGGAACCAGCCTCTGGGTAGATTGGCAAAAGGCATTTGACAAGTACAAACTGTGATTATGTTACTAAGCTGCTATCAAACTGCTTTCTTTGATTTTAGTAACTAATTACATTTGACATAACTGCTAGCACAGTATTGGAAAAGATTATATTGTACCTCAAGAATGAGATAGAGACAAATATGTTACCTATGTTCTAGAAATTTATAAATTGCCTATTTAGAATCAGTACTACCTTCCAAGGATCTTGGATTTCTGGGGTCTTCAATCCATTTTGGAGAATACATCATTTTGCAGTCTGCCCCTTTCTCAAAGAAGAATCAATCTCAATCCCAATGCAAAGACAGAACTCTTGTCTACTCAGTGGAGCTAGTATTTTAGTATTTAGTATTTTAGTATTTATTTGATTGGTCAATCGCTTACAAGATACAGAATAAATATAGATAAGAATAAATGTAGTTTTGAATACTTGAGATAGATACTTATAAGAAAAATAAAAAACAATAGGACAGGGATTGTAGGCACAATTGGTGCGCTTATGCATGCCCCCTACAGGCCTCTTAGGAAGGGGGTAAGGTCAATAGTAGACAGTTTAAGGTTAAAGTTTTTGGGGTTTGGGGAAGAAACCACAGAGTCAGGTAGAGTATTCCAAACATTGACCACTCTGTTGCTGAAGTTATATTTTCTGCAGAATGTTTTCAAGTTTGGTGCAGTTAACCTTGGGTTTGTATCTATTGTGTGCTCTTGTATTGTTATGATTAAAGCTGAAGTATTCATTTGCAGGTAGGACATTGCAATGTATGATTTTATATACAATATTTAGATCGGACCAGAGGCGGCATAGTTCTAGGTTTTCTAAGTCTAGAGTTTCAAGTCTGGTGGCATAAGGTATTCTGCAATGAGTAGAGGAGCGGAGAACTCTTCTTGTGAAATATTTCTGGACTTTCTCAACTGTGCTAATATCAGATACGTAATGTGGGTTCCAGACTGATGAGCTGTATTCAAGTATTGGTCTAGCAAATGTTTTGTATGCTCTAGTTAGTAGTGTGATATCACCAGAGAAAAAGCTCTGTAAGATTAGGTTAACAACTCTTAACGCCTTTTTGGCTATGTAGTTACAATGGGCTCTTGCACTTAGATCATTTGAGATGAGTACTCCAAGGTCCTTGACAAAGTTTGGATCATCAACAAGGTCTTGACTATTTAGCCTGTATTTTATTTTCTGATTTTTTCTGCCAATATGTAAGAAAGAGCATTTATTTGTTGAGATTTGAAGTTGCCATTTGATTGACCATTCGGATACATAGTCAAGGTCTTTTTGGAGGGTAATAATATTGTCTGTTGTGTTGAATAGCTTTACATCATTAGTGAAGAGAACGCAGTTGCTCTTAATATGATCACAGAGGTCATTTATGTAGAGTATGGTCCTAGAATACTGCCTTGGGGGACACCACTGTTGACAGGTACAGAATTTGATAGGACACTCCCAATTTTGACCATTTGTTGTCTGTTTGACAGGAATGCTTCTATCCAGTTATGCAGGTATAGTTGACATCAGGGGGCCAGGGTAGGCATGGCCAGTTCAGCATCACTCATGTTGGGGGCGTGTCCAACATGGGCATGTCAGGTGTCCAGAGATACCATAAGATTTTAGTTTTAGTAGTAGTTTGTCATGTACCACTGAATCAAAGACTTTACAGAAGTCTATGTAGATTGTGTCTATTGCTTTGCCCTGATCGAGTTGTGTAGTCTATATGTTTCTGCAGTGTAAGAGTTGCAGATTGCAGGATAGTTTTTTTCTGAAACCAGATTGTTTGTTAAAGAGTAGGTTGTAGGTCTCTTAGTGGAGGATAATGGATTGGTTAATAATTGATTCCATGACTTTACAGGTGATGCAGAATAAGGAGATTGGTCTAATTTTCAACTAGGCTGGAGTCCCCCTTTTTGAAGATGGGGATGACCGTGGCTTGTGACCATAGTTTTGACAAGGATCAGGTCCTGAAACATTTTTCAAAGATTATGCTTAGAGGTTCGGCTATGGCAGTGGATAGCTTTTTTAAGAAGTAGGCACATATTCCATCCGGTCCAGTAGATAGAGATGGTTTTCAATTGCGCAGTGCTTTTTCAACAATGTCTTCTGTAAAATCGATATGAATTAGACCATTGTAGTTGTCTGTGGTTCGACTAGGAAGTACTGGGCTCGATCCATTGCTGTTTACAAATACTGAGCTAAACAATGCGTTAAAGAGGTTTGCTTTGATGGTGTCATCGTTGCAGTCTTTGCCATTAGGTCCTTTCAGGGATGGGATGGACCTTGAGTCTTTTAGTTTGTTGTTTACAAAATTGAAGAAAGCACAGGTGGAATTTGTGCATAGAAGGTTTTCTTCTTGTTTAATGTGATAATTAATGCATTCACTTTTATCTGGTGGCATAGATTTTTGATCGGCTTTTAAAGTTGGCAACGTGACCAGATTTGTTTTTTCAACAAAGTGATCTCTTTTTGGATTGAAGCTTCCTTGTTATGGGTAATCTGGTTTTCCCGGTTTGGGGATAATAATGGAGTTGGAATATATTATTTGCAGTCACCAGTACATCAGTGACAAACCATCACAATTCCTTCTTAATACTGATGAGAATTAAAGATTCCATAATGTCTGATGTTAAGAAAGTCAGGATGCAACAAAAAGAAAATTAAATAGAAAACAGAGAGGATTTAATTTAATTGTTACATGCAATTTTTAATGTTGAATACTGCCCAGAGTTGTTATGGAGTCGAGTGACTTTACATAATTTAGATGATAATGATAGATAGATAGATAGATAGATAGATAGATAGATAGATAGATAGATAGATAGATAGATAGACAGACAGACAGACAGACAGACAGACAGACAGACAGATTTTGCCATTATTGGCTTAATATTTACTGACATTGTGAATGACTTCTTAATATTTTTCTAGACACCAGGTGAAGATATTTTTCCAACTAGGCAGTTTAGGAATCTTTTTGAACAGATCATTTGTCATGTATAATAAACAAATATTATAATTTTGTGATCATGTATATTAGCCTTACTAAAGAGTTATGCTAAAATACAATACATAAACATGAGATAATCAGTCTATCAGAACCAGCCCATAATATTTTGGCACCTAAAGCAGGAAGCTCAAATGATGCTCATACATCTGTTTATTTGGGCCATAGCAATTAAATAGCTGGATTCTGCCTTCTCCTGTCCATGTCTTCTCATGATACTAGTCTGGTACCTACATCAATAAGAGAGAATTAAACATTTTAAATACTTCTTTAATCATTTTAATCATTTCAATATCTGGAACGTTTCTTGTCTGCATAACAAACATTGATATATCTACTTGAATGATCAAAATTACACTTTCTGGGCTTCCTTAGTATAAAAGTCTTGAATGATTTCTGATGGCCCATAGTCTGGTCCAGCTTTTAATTTAGTGAAGTGCTTATGAAGCCAACTAACCTTTTCTGAGTGCTTATGAACCAGATACATTTTTAATTACATCTGAAAAGATGCATTCTCCATTAATACATGTTACAGGAAGCATTAAAATATTCAACAAAAGCATTTGTAAAAATAGGTGAACGTCTTATACCTGTATATATTCCAGACCAACTTTTTAAGTTGATACTACTGAAATATATATTTAAAAATCCTTCAGGTTATTACCCAGGCTATTTACATCAATATTGTGCATGCCATCATATAACCACACTGTCTCTGGTGTCCTCCATTGTAAGTATTTTTCAGATATAGGACGAGTTTTGAAATATATTTTTTCAAATATTTCCATCTCAAATATTTTCTCAAATATTTTAATATAGAAAAATAGAAGGTATAATATTACACAATACATTGCTGATTAAAGAATTCAACTCTGAATCATAGTTTAGGGTCTCTTTGGAGATTGTTTCATGTCCAATAAAATGTCTTCTCTAATGATTTCTTTGTTCTCGAATGGCTGGTAAAAAATTTTTGCCATTACTTTCTTCTACTAACTTCTGCGCATTCTTCAGAATTTTTTTCAAATCCTACATCTGATTTGTAAGATTGTAGGTATAATTGCTTTCTATTACTGCAGGTACATCAAGGTCAACATTTTGGACTTTCCAGTTTATAATATTTATTTCAAACAATGTCATGTTGCCACCCTAACCAGATGTTTGCTTCTGGTGATTTCATTTCCCACAGTCACTATTTCCTGTCAAAGCATTATCCTCAATAACAGCAATTATTACATAATTTATCTTCTCAAGCTTGGCAGCCTTTACTGTACCAATTCAACTTTCCTATCATGTTGTAGCAAAGAAAGCCATTTGTGTTTTGAAATATTTTAAAAATAAAATAAAATCAACAGCCTCATAGAAGTTGATGAAGCAACAGTAAACAAAAAAGCTTGAAGATTTAGTTCTCTGTTCAGCCTGCTGCATTCTTCTATTCTTTTTTTTAAACCCAATATGATTAGCGAACATCTTGTGTCAGTTACAATTCCCATATTTTCCAGATTTTTAAGTAGCTTGTTTGTGAGACTATTCCTGTAATATTCTAGAACTTATCTATCGCCACTGGAGTAGTTACCCTGCCGTAAGATGGGTGATCAATACATTTGATAAATAAACATTTTCATTTGAATTTTTGTATTTCAATAAACCATGACTCGGTTGAGTCAGTGTTAGTAAGTTGTATGGACATAACCACTGCCTCTTCTCCACCAAAGAATAGTTCCTTCTACTGTATAAATGGAATCACAGAATAGGTTGTTATTATATGAGCCACGGTGGTACAGTGGTTTGGCTACTGCAGGCTACTTCTGCTGAATGCCAGCTGCCTGCAATTTGGCAGTTCAAATCTAACAGGCTCAAGTTGACTCAGCCTTCCATCCTTCCAAGGTGGGTAAAATAAGGACTCAAATTTGGGGGGGCAATGTGCTAACTCTGTAAACCACTTAGAGAGGCTGTAAAGCACTGTGAAGCGCTACATAAGTCCAAGTACTATTGCTATTTTATTCTTTGGAAAACCTTCATTATTATTGACTGCTCTGTAGCTATGGAGGTAAGATTTTATTTACTTTTGAGAATTTACATGGCTGCCTATCTCACCCCTAGGTCCTAGGTGTTTCACTAATAAAAAATAAGAATAAAAATAGGACAGCTCTTCCTACTAGGCTCCAGACTGACCCAATTCTTAACCTCCTGGCTCACCTCCAATGCTTGGGGAAGAGCCAGGTCATTGTAGCCTTCCAGAAGGTAGTAGCCTCTCAAATCTCAGATGAGAGGTTTTCCCAAAGGGAAGAAGAGAAAGCATGCCTCTGAGGTCCAACAAATGGCAGAAATTATGAAAAGGATCGTGTAGCATCCCCACCAAAGATAATCACTCAAATATCCTGACCTTTTGCTATGTAAGCCTTAAAAAGTGATAACCAGACCTTGAATGTTACTTCAGAGCTAGTGTGGCTCATGCAACAGTGATGTAACTCATGGAATTGGTCTAAATTACCCATCTGCAGTTACCAAAACATCTGCTGTTAAGATATACACTGTCTATTTCCTCCCAGCAAGAATACCTAAAGACAAAATCCTGGAGGCTTTGAGATTTATCGAGATTTTGAGGCATCCACGAACATTGAAGGATCTATTCAGTATTTTTTTTCTGTCAATTTGTCATTCTCTCTTTTCTCCTTTTTTAAAGTATTATAAAAAAACATTAGGTTGGATGGACTCCCAAATGAAGAATTCCTTCAAATATCATCCTTGCTAAATAGATTAATCAGAATATTTCTGTATAATAATAATATCATCATAGCATTTTCTCCTTCTGAAAACAAAGGCTAACATTATTTACATCTCTTTGAAAACTTCAGGATATATACTCATACCGCAAACATGTTTAGAATTTCTAATGTCCCCTGATCCTTGAGAAATTCAGATGAAGAGCTGTAGCAACTTGCTTTCAAGATGACTATAGCATGCTCTTTTTCCATTCATCACTCAGTATTTTGCAATACATGCTAGAAGTTAAAGAACTTCCTTTAATATTAGGATTGCTACAGGTTTCCCACAATGCTTTCTTTGGATCCCAATCCTATACTCAAATGGCTTGCATTGCTCAAAGACCCTTTTCATTTTATGTCTGCCAATTGTTTGATTTTGCTAGAATTTGCTAGAGTTTTAAAGCTTGTCCCACAGCAAAAATATTTCTCAGCATGTTCTGAATTCTATATAACTTTTATGAACTTTTATGAACAGATATTAGCCCTATTTCCTATCAGGGAGAACTTGCAGTGGCTAATAGAGACAGGTTAAAGACTTTGAAAAGAAGATTAGAATGTAATCAATAAAATCATTCAGCTTTGATGCAACAGGAATAGGGAATGTATTACTGGAAATGCAGATTTGATAGAGTTTTGCATATAGAGAGAGCTAAGAGTTAGGTTATGTCTGTGGATTTCTTTAATGGAAGCTTATCCAAAACTATAAATCTAACAATGCTCAATGATTTTAGCATTGGATAATATTGGATAAAAGGAAATGTGAAGAATGTTTGAGCAATTCCAACAGCCTGGCTCAACATGCAATATTGTTTCGTTTATTTAAATTATATTCCACATTTTCAGCTATAAATGTTCACAGTGAGTTACAGTAATTAAAACACATAAGAATAAAAACAAATTAAATTGGCATTTTTAAAATCCCAATAATTCAACTAACAAATAAAAAATGCAATGAAAAAGATGTGGTTTTGCTATTTTCCTCAGTAATGGGAAAGTGGAGACCAATCAAATCTCTTGGGAGCCCCACAAAAGACCCTTGGGTGTCAACAAGTTTATAGAAGTTGGGAAGATCTTCAAAAAGACTTCTGCCACTGGTTTAAGTAAGTGGCCAATTGCAGAATGACAAAAGTGATTCCTAAGTTCTTGTTCGTTTATGGCTACAAAGGCCAATGCCACCATATTACAATTGTGCTCATTAGTGCAGAGCTTTCATTATCTTGCACCAATTGCCAGCCTGCCTGCTACATTTTAAACCAAATGCAATTTCCACAAAGCACGGAACAGTGGGATGTAACCAAGGCTGAGATAACTGTTCCTAAGCCTGATTGACTGGGGAGGTTTGGCTACAGTATTTTCCACTGATGCTAACTGTTGTTTAAATCGGCCTAGGAAAAACTGGAGTTTTTTTAAGGAAAACTAGTGTTTGTCTCTCTTCTTTATTCTATCTGACTCAGATTTAAAACTCGGAAGATAAACATGAGCTAATATAGCAAGAAATACAAGCCAAAAGTAAACTATCTATGTACTATGATTTCTAAAAATATATTAATATTTATAGCCATTGACTAACTTTCAAAAGTATCTGAGCATTACCCTCTCTGATTGGCTGACTTAATGCATTATGCAAGCTTTGGTTTACATCATCGTCGTATGAAATTTAATTAGTAGGGTTTGACAAACCCAAGTCTAAGCTAAGCTATTGTGTGAACCACACCAATAATTAGATTCAATTAGTGTTGCCAGTTAGAAACAGAACACAGCCATATCTGCTGCCACAGACCGACCTCAGTTATAAAATGTGGCTTTTCAAAGAATAAACTAAGCATTCTTGCTTGCTGATAGTCAGCCACAGCTATCTCTCTCTTATTAGATGCATTTCTTGATTTGAAGAACAATCCCACTGTGGCAAAAAGTGTTTCATACCCAGTTAACTGTCAGAAATTATCTCAGAATATTTCTTAATTTGGACTTAAGGGAAGTTTTGTTCTCACAGGCAAGTATGTCTTCAGCCTCTGTTACTGACATCCTATTTGCTGCAACTCGTTCTTTAGGGTTACAAATATGTTCCTGTTCCTGATCCTGAAATCTTAGCATGTATGCAAATCCAGGGCACATGTTTACAAACTATTGCATCTATCTTTCTAAGGAAATCACTCCGCCAAAGTGAGTTCAAAGATGTTAATTATTATTTTACTATTTTAATTATTATTTTTACTCTTTTAGTGCCAGAGGTAATGATATATGGGGGGAAGAGCCACAATCTGGACAATGGTCTGCTAAACAAGATTTTAGACTGGAAGAAGAGAGGTGGTGAAAGAATTTCCCCACTTTTCAGGAGAGTAAAAAGGAAGGGAGGGAGGAATACTTTCAGTCTTGCAAGATTTTGTTAATGTAACCTTATAATAAAGATAGACCTAGTGCTTCTCATTGCGCTTCTTATATGGACCATCTCACAAATGATGCTGCCTTGATTTTGCACCTGTAACACAAGATAAGCAAAATGATTGGTTGATTCCATCAGTTTTACTCTCTTGTCATGTTAACAAATGGCACTGCAGTTGTAGCACTCTCTCCATCCTCTTTAGGCTTCTCCTAATAGACCACCTACCTAACATTAGCAGGTTTGGTTCTTAGAGGGGCAACAGAAGAGAGGTAAATTTGGCTGAGCAGAGACTGAAGTGGGAGGAAGCAGACCTTCATCAGCTTTAAATGGTCGATTAATACCACTTTGAGTCCTGACCTTAATGGTTATCTGGCTGCACCTCCAACATAATAAATCAGGGGTGTCAAACTTGCATCATCACAGCAGCGTCACATAATGTATTGGGACTTTTTTCCCCTTCACTAAACCAGGCATGGGCGTGGCCAACACATGACGCATCTGGCCCATGGGCTGGGAGTTCGCAGCCTTGTAATAAATGATGAAACCACAGACGTTTGCTTCACGGGTGAAATTCTGTGACCGTGGCTGTGGGCATGGCTTGGTATAATAGTAATAGCAGCCAGGAGCAACCAGGAGCAATTTTTTACTGATTCAAATGGTCCCCACCACCTCTCCCGAGATAGGCCAAAGTGGTTGAATTTCACCCCTGGTTTGCTTACCTTCTGGCTGTCATTAGATGCTGCCAACATAAATACTAGTTAAACAATTGGGAGACTAAGAATGGAGTTGGGAACTCATTGGCTGGGACCTAGATTAAGGTGACAACCTTTTTAAGACAAAAGAGACTGCTGGGGCTTATCTGTATCATTGTACAAGTAGTACAACTCCCAATGTCAAGGATTTCATGTGACTATAATATACTCCTTGAAGCTAGATAATATTTTGAGCTCACCCACTAATTCAGGCATGGTTTCGTTGGCCATAGAAAGGTCCTCATAAGGAGATATCTTTTCTTTTACTAATGTCGTTGGTAGCTAAATTTTGTTCTTCCACTGCTCACTCATATAGTGTGTGTGTATGTGTGTGCGTTTGTGGAGATAAAAAAACATGCTTTCTGGCATGCCTGCAAACATTGGAGAGTCGTGGAGAGAAATTGACTAAACACAGAGCAGTGAGTGATAGATAGCATGAATTGTTTTCCTTAAATGGCTAATCTTTCGGTCCTATACAATTGACCTAAAGGAGCCAGAAATAAGTGGGTATGAAAATAAAGCATTTCTGTAAGCAGGAGCTGTATAGGTTTTCTTTTGAGATATTCAGATTTCTTGAAGGATCTTTGGGACCTAGACCCTGGATATAGAGGATATATCATGTTTCATGGTTTTAAAAGACTAAAGATTAAATAATGGCACAAATATTCTACAAATAAGTTTAATGTCATTATACTTTATATTTTAAAAAGCTTCTTCCGTTGTTCTTTTGGTTTCATTCATCAATTATTTTCAAGTAACTGAAAGATGTTAAGAAATACTTACAAAATAATTTAAAGTTCTGTCCAATGCTGGAACACAATTCTTCCAAAGGTCCAGCAGTGTAAAAGACACCAATTCAACAAATATCAAAATAAGTACAGCTTTCTTCATCGGCTACGTTGGCTGGAAGGATCCAGAAAGTGGTTGCTAAGGTCCTCCTCTTTCCTAAGATGTAGTTGCACTCTAGATGCCATCCTGTTCCCTCTCCTTGCATGTAAAAGATGTGATTTTAACCAGTGGTGGGATTCAAATTTCTTTATCAGCAGTTCTGTTAGCGTGGTTTGGTGGGCGTGGCAGGGGAAGGATACTATAAAATCTCCAATCCCTCCTCCCCATTCCATTAACCTGCTTTCCAGCTCCATTCTCCTTAGCAGGGCAACAAAAGAAGTCCCAGCCAATTAGCAGAAAATAGATGAAGGTGGGGCCAGTCAGAGGTGGTATCTGCTGGTTCTCTGAACTCCTCAAAATTTCTGCTCCCGGTTCTCCGGAACTGGTCAGAACTTGCTGAATACCACCTCTGTTTCTAACCCTCATCATTTTGACAACTGTGTTGGAGTCTTGAAGCTTTGCGTGGAAATAATACAAATGCTGTACAATAGGTGTGATTTATTTGATGATATCTGTAAATGATCAGAACACGCGCAGGGTATTTGCAGTCCAGCAACAGTCTCTGATTTGCCTCACTTGACATTTGGTGGCAGGGTGGTGGTGAAGGTGAGCTTGATCCAAGAGGAAGTATTTCCCCACTTCCAAAATTAAAACTTCCTTCACTGCATCCCACACTTGGTGCGCTCCCCCCCACCTCTATCCTCTCCATTTCTCTCTGTCCCCTCTTGCTATGTATTCTGTTCCTTCTGTTCTGCTGCTTAATCAGAGAACAGAGCCCTTCTCCCAGGAGAGTTTGCCATGCTGAGAAAGAAGTAGATACGACAGTGAACATGTATTCTTTCTTCTTTGATGGTCCTGCTTGGAGAGTTTAACCAATAAGGGAATTTGAATTCTTGTCAGGGGCTTCAAAGAGGTACAAGTGATCCTCAACTCACAACTTTTGATTCAGTGACCATCTGAAGTACAATGGCCTTGTACAAAAGGAAGTTACGACTTTTTTTCACACTTATGACTGTTGTCACATACCCATGGTCATGGCATCAAAATTTGGACACTTGGCAAGTGGTTCACATTTATGACGATTGCAGCATCCCTGGGTCGTATGTGATCACTTTTTGCAACCTTCCGGCAAGCAAAGTCAATGGGGAAGCCAGATGGGGTCACTGGGGAAGCTGTTGGTAAGCGAATCACTGTAGTTGTTAAATTAGTCTGTGACTAACTTAACAACTGCAGTGATTTGCTTAACAACGGTGGCAAAAAGATCATAAAATGGGGGTAAAACTCACTTAACAACTGTCTCACTTCGCAACAGAAATGTTGGGCTCAATTGTCATAAGTCGAGGACTATCTGTAATGTTATTCTTGGCTGTGCCACAGGAATGGATGAGAGGGAGACAACATTCTTTGGAGCATCTTGCGAGAAGGATGTTGTGTTAACTGCTTGCTTTGATTCCTTTGGTGGGTATCACATGGGCAGGCCTTGACAAGAGAGGTTGGGGCTTTGTGTTCCCAGACTATTTCTGTATTAGCGATTCATACAGCGCTGTTTGCGTAGTTACAGTTACCTCAAAAACAGGTTAAACAGGACTGGCCTATCGAGCATTTGGACTGGAGATTACAGCAAATTTTAGACTTGTAGACCAAATTGGCCATTTTAAAAAAAGTATCTTGGAAAATAGCAGTTATGATTCACTTCTGTGCTGTTACCAAGAAAACTATGCATCATGGAGTTACTGGAATCAAGCTCATTCAACAGAGATATATCTTACAGCATTATCCATCCAAACTGTAGTGATTTAATTCTGATTTTGTACCAAGTTATCTCTTGCCAAAAGATCTGTTGGGAAATATCTACAGAGATTCTCAATCATCCAGATCATGGTTTCCCCAAAGGTCCTGTTCAGAAAGCAACTGGAGTTTCTTTCAGTTTCTTCAGTTTCTTTCAGTTCCGAACCAAAAAAAGCTTCTTAGATGAGAAGTTAAACATTTTCAAGAAGTCCAGTTGCCTTTTGAGCGATACCTTTGGGACTACTGATGTGAAAATGGCTACAATCAACCACTTTTGTCTTGTTTTAGTGTTTTCATCTGAGGCTCCCCTGCTCCTCACGGAAATACAGCCCACCTCGCACTGTGGGTATAAGGTCCATGGCTATTCAACGATGTATTTCTACTTTTCTACCTTCTGCTCACTCATATCTTCTTAGATTAAAAATTCATTCAGTGGTTAAAGGGAAATAATAATTCAGAGGCCATAAAATGGGACCATGAATTATTTAATATCTACCTCTCATAGGACTAAATAAAAATACACCTATAATGATAGGCCTTGAGTCATAATTAGTACTAACATTTAAATCTTGAGAAATTTTTTTTTAAATAAACTCTATATCCCCAGTCAAAAACTATTCTGCACTTGAATAATTTCCAATTCTCAAGATTAAGGCCCAACCCTTCCCATTGTGTTCTGGCAAGGCATGTAACAACTGGACAAGCGGTAAAAGGGTGATTTGATTTTTCCATTCTGGAGTCAGTTGGATTGGAGGCAGATGATTTTTACCTCAGTGCTAAGGCAGACTGAAATTGGATTTAGCCATGGCATGCAATGACCCAGCCATTAGACAGGGGCCTAAAAGAAGGATATCATGATCAGATTTGGATGGAGCCACAAAGAGAAGACTTTTAAAGTCAGAAGCCATCATTTGCTTTTAATGTGGGATTAAAAGTCAGAAGGTTTTTGGTTAAATAGTCAATTTCAAATGATTCCCGATAAGGAAATACAAATAAATTGGTGTTGCTTACAAAGTTAAGTCTAAAGTTAAAACAGAATTCTAAATGTCAGCAAAAAAATCACTGAAAAAATTGATTATTTTTTTCTCTGAAGGATATACTTCCTCAATGTCTATACAATTTCTGCTGTTCTAAACAGGTAGCCAGAAGACAGATAAATTATACTCTAAAATCTAAATAAAAGGATAAAACTTTTTTTTTCAGAAAGTTGTGTGTGCCTTAAAAATCTGTGAAATTACATGTTTCAAGATTTATTGTGTCAAAAGGAATCTGATATACAAGAAGAAGGTTGCCTTTTGTTGCTAAGATCAAAATTCTCAAAGGACGATTGAAAATATGCATTCTAATGACTCTCATTTAATTATTGCAACATTGTTGTAAAATAAAAACCCTCATTGTGTGTGTAATGTTATGGCCTTGCTACAACAGAGGTGGTCTGCAGCAAATCAATAGCATTTGGTCATTATGTTTTTAAAAGCATAGGTAAACAAACAGGATGTGATTGAAAACATTGTCAGTATAAATGCCTCTTTGTGTGTTTCCTTGGCTTTCTTGTTATTATGTGTCTGTTCCTTTAATGCATTTAGACCAACTTTGTGTAATAGCCCGAATTCCGGTAATTACAGACCAACACAAGGAAAGCACTGATATAGAGGTTATGATGATAGATACAGTTTAGCAATCTAAGCATATAAGGAAATGAAGCAATATTTATTTATCAGAAGATTGGTACCGTAGTTACTCTAATTACTAATAATAACACTTCTGCAATAATAACACTTCTCCAATGCTTCATGATCTCTCTTTCTCTCTCTCTCCCTCTCCCTCCCTCCCTCCCACATGCATACACACACGTGGGGGGGGGGGGAAGGGGAGAACTTCAAAGTAGTTTAAGGTCTGAAGGCAAATTAATTAATTTGCTTCTAAAGTTTAAAGGCTGCTCTGACTCCAAACAATTCTGGGCAGCTTTCACTTTAAAACCAGGAAACAATGAAATGAAGAAACAAACCATGTGCATCCAGAAAAATCATACAAGCAACCAAAAAAACAAAACAAAACTTTACAGAACTGAAGAACCATCTTATGCCCTGGGTGAACAGTCAGATATTTCAAACAGTTTCTGAACATTATCAGATGAGAGCCATATGAATGGGAGGATGGATTCCAGAGGCCAGACGTTGCAACAGAGAAGGCACACTTCCTAAGTTCCAATGGATATCACTGGACCTATTGGGTCCCCAAGATCAAGATGAACTAGAACAGGGGTCCCAAACTCCAGGTATATGAACTGGCACCAGTCTATGGCATGCCAAAAACTAGGCCACATAAACAAGTGAAGCTTCTTCCGTGGGATACAGGCAACATGCGAAACCACGCCTCTCTGATCCACAGAAAAACCTCTCTCGACGGAACGGGACCCGGATGCCCAAAAGGTTGGGAGCCACTGATCTAGAGCACATCTAATTTTACCTCACGAGCAGAAACTATCAGAGCTAGGCAGACCCTCAAAAAGCCAGGCTCTCTACTATGAAGGGCTTCATAAATAGCAAACAACACCTGGAATTACATTCAGATGGCAACCAACTAGTGCAGCTCACAGAGCATCGGTGTTAGATGGGTGGAGCACAGTATGTTCATTACTGCTCATGTTACCAGTATAGCTTCCAAGGTCCATTTCAAGAGTAGGTCCATGTAAAAATCACTGCAATGTTCCATTTATGAACTGACTGGTGCACAAGTGATCTTCTGAAAGACTCTTCGATTGAATTGGATCACTAAATGGATGTGTGCAAAGGCTCTTTTAGGCCAAGCTGCCAACTGCTTTTCAAACAGAAGTTATATTCTCTGAGTCCACTTCAGACAAAAGATAGAAAGTTCCCAGGACCAGGCATTTGAAGGGTTGAGGCAAATATCCACTGCCACCCATACTTGTTCAAGTTTTGCTTGGGTTTGCTCCTCCCTATCTAGACTTCCACAGCCTCCAGAAACTGGGATATGGACAGCAACTCTTGAATAGTCTTGAGATCAAGATGTATAGCACATTCAAGATATTTGGCTCTGAAGGGATGGATGATTTCATGTACCCACTCCACAGATGAGGGGCCACGGACTGAACTTTTTCTCCCTTTAATAGCACTGGAACCAACCACAGGGAAAGCAAAAGAACCACCCTTAATAACGTGTCTCATACCCAGACCTCACAGTCTGTCCAGGATACTGTGATTGATCGTATGGAAAGCTTCTAAGAGATCAAGGACCACAAGGATGGACATGCTACTCCTAGTGCAGCTCCCTCAAAAGTCATCAGCAAGTGCAATAGACTAGGCATATCAAACTGGTAGCCCACAAGCCAGATGTATCATGCGCAGGCCACACCCATCCCAATTCCTCAAAGGCAAAAAACATCATGATATGTCATGTGATGTCATGTGTCACGATTGAGTTTAATACCTGTGCTCTAGACCTTACCCCAGCCAGAAATCTGACTGACATGGGTTTTCTCCAGATAGTCTGAAGCTGTTGTCAAACTATCTTTTTTAAGGAAAAGGTTAGAGATTAGACAATAATTGCCTGAATCCAATGATAGCCTTCCAATGCTGAAGGAACTAGACTTTCTTAAGCCAACACCATGGCATGAATCCAACTATAGGTCACTTCCTGGACAGTTTTAACAACATGAGGCTATGCCCCAGCTGAAGTCTAAGTTTGAGAAGATCTGAGTGAGCTTCTCTGCCAAATAGCTTAAATATTATTCACTGGCAGCCCTGTAAAAGTTCCTGTAGTTTATCTCTCCCCAGAAAGGAACAAGTTGTACTAAACAGGGCTGCAAATGCAATAAGAGCACTTCATCATGATATACTCCTAAATATGGGCTCTTACTTATGCTCACTCAGACTCATTCTTCAGTCTTCCTCCAGCAGCACTTTAGATATCTTTTCTGGTGCCTTGTATTATATTGCTCTTAAAAAAAAAAAACCAAGGTACATTCCAGGATCTGCACATAGAGATCATGTAGGGACAATATGGTTCGAGGCTTTCACATTCACCCTTTCCTGGCCACAACTGAGACCTTGGCCAAACTACTCACAGGATCCTCAGAGATAATACCCAGTCCTTCTGGAACTCCAACAGGGTTCATAACTGAGACAGTTGCTGGGACAGGTCAATCAAATACAATAGGTTCGTCTTCTTATAGGGCAGGGTGATATTAGCAAGTTAAAAAGCAATCAGAGTATGATTTGACTACTACCATGGATGGATGTTCATGTCCTTCACTACCAGATGACATCATAACTTCTTCAGAGAAATAGTGCAACTACTGGTACATTTCATCACTTGGGATAGGTCTATGGTTGCCATGGAGGACATCCAATTCCTGAGCTGTCTCCAACTCAAGTAACTAGTAACAAATTGAAATCCCTAAGGACTAATAGAATCGAGGTCTCTATAACCAATTCAGCCACAAAATTCATTAGATCAAGCAGGGATGTTACTGTGCAACAGAAGGAATCAGCTATCCCAACTTCACTCACAGGGGCTTATGTCTGCTTTGTTTGTGATGCAGAGTTTCTGGGAGTCCTCAATGACTTATGGATGACAATAGTCATCTCTTCCCATTTTCCCTGGGCTCTTGGCTGATGCCAAACCTGAAACTCACAGAGGCATATTTCCAAGAGGAGATCATCCCGCTCTGAACCTACTCATTGCTCTTTTCGTTTCTAGGTTGGCTGCCTCCTCATCCATGATGAAATCATAAATGAGAGCAGATTTATTATGGGCCAACCTGGCATTCAAAATCAGTAGCTGGAAGGCCACTGCGGATGTGATCATCTACTGAAATAATACTGAAATAGATAGAGGGCTAAACACCAAATAGCAGTCTCAAAATCCCCAAGTATCGCCAGCTCTCATGTAACATCTATCCCAGATCACCACAATCCCAACATTCCTGCCTGTTTTCTCTCCTTCCCTCAATTCCTTCCTTCTTCTAGACCTCAACTCCCAGGCCAAGGTACTCATACTCACAATCATTTTTGCCCCTACTCAGACCGTTCTTCACACTCCACCTAACACCACTACAGTCACCTTATATCCTCACTGAACACTAGGCATCCCAGCAAGCCATTCCTGCTCTGAGGTCCTCAGCAACCTACATGGTTTAGCTTCTGTGGCAAGCTCTATCATAGCTTTCATTGAACCACTTTCCCCTTCTCCTCCAAATAGACAACAATATCACAATTACAAGTATCTGGCTGATAACCCTAATCAGATGGATTCTTTTAAGCCCTGACAATGTAGCTCACATGGTGTTCTTGTTACCTTTTATATGATGGTTGATTTACATGGTTTATGTAAGTTATTTTGGGAGGGTGGCAGTTGCACTTTGTATATTTAACCAAAAGCACTAAGCCTAGCAATGAAATGTTTAGATAGTTGTTTAGATCTAAATATTTCATCATTAGGTTTAGTGTTTATGGTTAAATACACAAAGTAGTTAACCTCAGTGGTTAACCATTTCATAGTAGAAGTCTTACAATGTTGTTATTCTAAGGCTTTTTAAACTTTACAGACCCCTCACATCCCAGATATAAACTGTTTCAACTCCTAACCTCAAAACGATGCTATAGAGCGCTGCACACAGAATAACTAGACACAAGGACAATTTTTTCCCGAACACCATCACTCTGCTAAACAAATAATTCCCTCAACACTGTCAAATTATTTACTAAGTCTGCATTATTATTACTATTAATCTTCTCATCAATCCTATCACCCATCTGTTTCCACTTATGACTGACTGTAACTTCGTTGCTTGTATCCTTGATTTATATTGTTTCCTTGTGTGATTTGATTGCCTATTTGTACCCTATGACTATCAATAAGTGTTGTGCCTTATGATTCTTGAAGAATGTATCTTTTCTTTTTTA
This sequence comes from Laticauda colubrina, assembly GCA_015471245.1. Classification (NCBI taxonomy): domain Eukaryota; kingdom Metazoa; phylum Chordata; class Lepidosauria; order Squamata; family Elapidae; genus Laticauda; species Laticauda colubrina. Next base: position 38,139,032 of record BLBF01000007.1, on the reverse strand, counting down.
TGTACACTGAACATATGCACCAAAGACAAATTCCTTGTGTGTCTGATCAATAAATTGGCCAATAAAGAATTCTTTTTTCTTCTACTTTGTTTTGTCCCAGACAAAAATTGCTTCACAAGATTGCTGGATCTTCTAGAGTTCTTAGGAAGGAATGTAACTGGTTAGTTAGAGCACGATATGGAACAAAGGAAATGTATCCGGGGTGCCTTGTATGTCTGGAAGACACTTATTTCACTTAGATGAATACATTTAAAATCAGACCAATTTACATGGTTTTACTTGCTTACTTTGTATAATTAGGTGCAGAATCAATGATGTTCCTTTCAGTGGAATTTTTGAGAATGAAAATTATTTCCATCTAAGCACGTCTAAGATTAAAGGCCCAGTCCCACTGGATGCAAAACGTATGCATAAAGGACACAGCAGACGAGCAAAATTTCAGGGGTGGCTCCATTCGTTGTCCTCCGCTCCAAAAAGTGGTGAAAATTTGCATAAACAGAACAGAAAAGAACAGAAAAGAACGGACGTGGGTAGTATGTAGCGGGGATGTTAAACGGATGTTCATAGGAAGCCTAGCGGATGGAAGCGGATGACACCTCCGAAGGGGTTCCGGGGGATAATTTCAAAGCGGACGCATACCGGATGAAGCAGATGCATCACATACGTCTAAAGGAAAGAAAGGGGATGCCACGCGGATGTATATCGGATGCAAACCGTTCACTGCACATCCTTTCTATTTCCATGCTACTAATGCTGTGTAGACGTTCTGTGTACCTTTTGTTTCCTCCCTCTTTCCGTTTTCAGCTGCAGCAGATGTGAGTTGCGAGGATGCCCAGAGGATGCAGAGAGGAAACAGTGGATGTTTAACGGATGATAAACGGACATAGAACGTTTGTTGCTCATATGTTGCGGATTTACATTGTACATGGTGGAAAGTTCATCCGTTCACAAAGTTTTGTGCAGCTCAAAACTTCTTGTGCGGATGAAATTGCAGTGGACGGATGCTCGACGGATAGAGCATAGGGAACACGTATATAATGAGTACACAACAGATGCATAGCATTTTCCAATGGATGGCAAGCTTTTTTTAATGTTTTACATCCTCTCTGCATCCGTAAGTGCAGTGGGACATGGGCCTTAAACCATAAAACTCTGCTTAGATTTCTTGATTTCATAGTACAATATTATTTTTTTAAAGTTACACAAGTGAAGCAGAAACACTATCAATGTGCTATCTGGCAGAAAATCTAATTTTATTGGTGCCACTTTTCTGAGGATGTCAGTAGTTTAATTGATCTTTATCAATTAAACAAAAGAATGATGGAATAAATGACGAGTGTCAAACTTGCGTCGTGATGTGATGTATCGTGACTTTTTCCCCCTTTGCTAAATTGGATGTGGGTGTGGCCAGTGCATGACGTATCCAGCCCATGGGCTGCAAGTTTTACAGCCCTGAATAAATGGCCCTTCATTCTTCAGTGGTATTTATGGGAAACAAACACTGACTTTAAGATCTATTTTGAAGCTACCTTTGTTCCATTTCCCTCCTTGGGGTATGAAACAGCTGCTGTTTCTTCCATGTTTCTACTGACACCAGCAGCTGATAGATACATTTCCATGAACTGCAACATAAACCCACCTCTAAATCTCTGCTTTGGTTCAAAGTGTTGGATTCTTACCCTGATATCCCTGTGTGCTACATATGAATCAGCTTCCTTAGTGGGATCATGGACTCATCTTTCTTTTCCTTCTGCCACTGAAGAGTTGCCGTTCAAGGCTTCACATTTATTTCATTTCAGGGAAAGCGGAACATTAATTTCTCATTCTAGATAGTGGATATCATTGAAATAGTTTTTCATGTGAAAAAGGGGATTAGGCGCGTCCTTCCAACCCAGCTGGATCTGAGATATAAGAATTCCAACAAAGGTCATTCAATGGAAGCCAACACAAAAACTCTTTCTGCACCAGTATTTTTCAACCTTGGCAATTTTCAGTTATGTGGACTTCAAATCCCAGAATTCCCCAGCCAGCATGGGGAACTGGTGTGTGCCATGTTGATTTTGTACTGGGCAATAGATCTGACAGAAGGCTGCTTCAAATAGGAACTGTATGCAGCATCCAACCACCTTTTTGTACTGCAAGTATTAAATTAATGGGTAAGGACTTTGAAGGTGTCAGGTGAAGCAAATTAATATTGATGCAAGTTATATCCCACTATTAAAATATCTCCTAGGCCAAGGGTCATCAAACTTGGTAAGTTTAAGATTTGTGGACTTCAACTCCCAGAATTTCTGAGCTAACATGACTGGAAGAGGAATTCTGGGAGTTGAAGTCTATAAGTCCTAAAGATATCAAGATTGAAGACCCCTGCTCTAGGCTAAATGACTCCATTGATATACAACTCAGAGATTCTAGAGATTTTTTTTCAGGGAAAGATTAAAAGTATCCCATCAATCTGCTATACATATTCTTCTCAGTCTTGGATCCATAGTGCTAAGATGAAGAGATGAGCCATTGGTCTTGAATTTAGGTTTGGTGTCATCAGTGATACGGTATAGAAAATTTGTGCTGGGAACAGTCAATCTAATGGATCACCTGAAACCCCTAGGTGGTGAGGAGAAACACCAGCAACAGTTCCTGAGGCTCATTTGCCAATCCTCTTTCTCCTCTCTATGAAAGCAAAATCTTAGAGAACTTACTAAAGATGAAACAGTAGCTTGCTGATTTTCCACTTCCTTCAGTTTAATCAACATCTCTTGATGATGGAAAGCGCCCTTCCAAAATATAATAGTAGCTATTAGTGTTATTATTATGCATGCAATTCAGTCTTGAAGATTATCTATTCATCCGTCATGTTATGCCTGGTTATGCCAACAAATATGTTGCCGGAAGTATGGGCTCTGGAGATATGCTAGCTAGCACAACCTTGTTGTGCCAGCAGCTGTTAACAACTAGGAATAAGGGATATATGACACTAGGGGACTTCTCTTCATTTTACACATCCCCTGGAAAATATCTCACTTGATCAGGGGGGAATACAGTTCCTGGAAATTCTAAAGCAGGGCCTCCCCTGAGTGCATACCCAGAGTCTTTGGATGCCAGAGCCTTAAGCACCATATTCAACAGCAGAATTTATGATATAGCCATGTAATATCAACTTTATCCAGAACTGTCACTGGAATGGTAAATGTCTGTCTCTCTCTTATGATCTCTCCAATCATCACCAGAGGCTAACACAGGTAGGGCAAGAGGAGATCAAAGACTATTTCATCAGGTAGTGTGACTTTGCTACTATAGCCTTCAATAATATAGAAGCTGCTTTGGTGGACTGACAATGACGATGCTGCATTTCTCTGGTTGCTGAGCAAAACATGTCTGCTCTCAGACTTCACGTTTGTCTTGCATGGGTTGTGGATGAAAGCATAGTAGAGCAGAAACATGTGATCTTTTTTGGGCCAAGGAATTTACTTGGACTTTGAGTGTCATGCCAAGTGTCACATTCTAAAAAATAAACATAACTAAGACAAAGTCCCAAAGGTGCTTTTTCAAGAGACAACTGGACTTTCTTGTTTTTCTCTGACGATGTTTAATCCAAGCACCTTTGGGACAACTATGACCTGGATGACTGAGAATCTCCATAGATATTTGATTAAGACAAAGGAATAGAGGGAATTCAAAACTTAAACTTAAACCGGTTGGATTAATAAACACAAAATAATAATTTCTCTTATGTTTAATGATTTACCTGTATTGACATATTAAAAACAGAATATGAATACTTCAAAATTTACTGTGAAGTACCTTGTACCTTAGATGAATACAAGCAGAGTTGCTCTCTACTATTTAAAGCAGCCAGGTTCTTTCTCAGGTTTCCAAGCAACTTTGAAGAAGCTGCTGCTTTAAAGAGACAGCTCATTAAATGTAACTCTTCAAGTAGTAGCACTTTTTTTTCCAGGCTTAGGCAGAAGCCTGAGAAAAGGATGGCTGCTTTAAAAGATAGCAGAGAAGGGTTGTGTTTACATTTGCATGAAATTCAAAATACTATTTAATTATTTTGAAGCATGCATAGCCCTAATTAAAAATTATGGTTTGGTGAAAATATTTGGAGAGTACTCACACTGAAGGGTTACTGAGTCTTAAGAATAACACAACATCTGACAGATTTCTTAACAGAGGAAGACACTTAGCCTACCTTTATTTCCCTGCCTTTTTAACTGGCAGTTGTAGTTGTTTTGCAAACATATAGATGGAAACTTAAAGAGGAACAAGGAATCCAGGCGCAATCAGGTAAGGCATGGACTCAAAAGCAGAAGTAGAAATACATGAAGAGTATTGCACTAACGTAAGTTCTCAAAACAGGTAGTGAAGCCAAATGGGATCAAACATCACAAATGGGTGAGGTATTTTGCTTAAAGAAACAGTGACAACTCTAGCAGGGCATCTGAGTTTTGTGTTGCCCAAGGCAAACAATAAAGTCCACGTTAAAAACACACACACACACTGGAGTTTCAATTGAAACTCCCAACTTTTTAGGACTGGCAATTAAACACATTTGCTAAGTTATCTTTCTGTTATGGGAGAGTGGGGCCATTGTAATCTGCATAATGGCTGAACTAGGACTGTTCTTTCTGGTTGCAGTTTGATAACTAATCTGGGGGTCACTTATTATACCATTATAGGAAGAAAAACAAGCTGTAACTGTTTTATTATTTCCTGACATTTTTTCATATTGGCGAAACTACTTATTTGAGTTTTAAAAAGGGAACAAATTCAAGCAATGTCTGCTTATACTTTTGCTGACAAGAAATTTAACTCATCATAGATACGAGATCATTTTTTTAAAAAAAATAGCCATTATAACCAACATAAACTCGGCAGACAATTTCATAGGATATGGTAATGTCTGCGTATGAGTAAATTTCTGCATTCTGTTTTTGTTTCATGTGCAGAGAGCTTGAGGGTGTTACTCAAATAAAGTTGTGACATCCTAGCTCTACCACATGACACAACTCAGCTAATAACTCTATTACAAATAAAAATGAAGCCACAAACAGATGATTTGCCCTCTGCTATGCAGGGAAGTTACAGCCTTTCTGTAGATTTGTGCTCCAGAATTTGAACTACAATAGAAGCAATTTTTTTCCCTGACTTTCCAAGTGAACAGATCCTTAGCAATTAATTTGATGGCCTGGGGCAACTCAAACATGTTTATATAAAGATCTTTTCTAGCCTGAGAACTGCTAGATGCTGCTTTGCCTAACTCCTCTCTTATGTAATTGTTCCAACATAGAATTCTTTGTGCAAATTAAGCAACCCTAATGTTTAATTTGAACTGTTGGCAAGTGTTTCTTATTTTCTCTGCATTCTGCTGTCACTTTTGAAATTATAATTATTTTAAAAGACTCTTTCTCTTCTCATTGGATATATTATTGACTACATCATATATATTCAATGAGGAAATGACAATGTGGTATTTAATAATCAGTGTGGATTAGAAGGCTTAAACTACTTCCTGAATCAAGAAGTTTATCAAAGCAATTTGGATCAATTAATTACTTAGGTTATATTACTTACAGTTGCCATTAAAAGGGATAGATGAGGTAGGAAAATATATAAATACATTAATGTGCACACTGAATTCAGTTACTCTGGAACTGTTATGAATCAGCCAATTTCCTGAATATGTGGAAATATTCTGCACCTGAAGTTTTAATGTGGGACTGTAGCTGAGTTTCATTCATTTTATGTGAAGGAAAAGAAAACTTCTATCTAGTCATTTCTTAGTAATCATGGATGAATAGGAAATCATTTTACAGTATTGGTCTGAGGATATTTTCACAATCTTGGAATGTGCTGGGAAAGATGGCAGATCAAGATAAGTTGTATCATGGCTGTAGCATGCTTTCCCACTGTTCTTGTGAACAAATGAATTGTCAGCCTGGTTGATATCCTGGCTGATGGATGATAATTAAGCCCATGTCACACTGCCCAACGGATGCAAAAAGGACACAACGGACGAGCAAAATGTTCCTTCCGTTGTTATCCGCTCTCAAAAGGGGCAAAAATTTGCATAACCGGAGCGGATAACACGGATGCGGGGAGGACGCAGGGCGGATGCAAAGCGGATGCGGAACGGAAGCCCAGCAGATGGAAGCGGATGGGAGGGGATGGCACATCCGCTAGGCTTCCGGGGGGCCTCAGCGAAGCAGACGTGGAACGGAAAGAGCGGATGCACAGCAGATGAAGCAGATGCACAGCGGATGCACAGCGGATGCAGAGCGGAAGCCTAATAGATGCCTGGCGTTAATTGCGCATGTGGGGAGGATGCATTGCGTCAGCCCCGCGGATATAACGGAAGCAGCTCGGAAGCAGATCGCCATTCAGAGGAAAGACCCGCTGCCGGACGGATTGGCTGCCTTGCCTGCCCTGCCTGCTTGTCTGCCTGCAAGCCTTGCTGCCAGCCTTGGTGCCAGCCTTGCTGCCAGCCTTGGTGCCAGCCTGCCTGCAAGCCTTGCTGCCAGCCAGTCTGCCTGCCAGCCTTGGTGCCTGCCTTCCTGCCAGCCTTGGTTCATGTCTGCCTGCCAGCCTTGGTGCCTGCCTGCCTGCCAGCCTTCCTACCAGCCTTGGTGCCTGCATCCCTGCCAGCCTTGGTGCCTGCCTTGGTGCCAGCCTTCCTGCCAGCCTTGGTGCCTTCCTGCCTGCCAGCCTTCCTGCAAGCCTTGGTATCTGCCTGCCTGCCAGGCTTGGTGCCAGCCTCCCTGCCAGCCTTGCTGACAGCCTTGGTTCCTGCCAGCCTCCCTGCCAGCCAGCAACCCCACAACCATGCGGAAGCACAGCAAGCCTTAGCCATCTGCTGCCAGCCCTTGCAAGAGGGACAGGGCTACCATCCTGCCCCCTGGCCCTCACTCTGGTTCTGCTGAGGCTTCTGCAGCACGGGCTCGCTCTTCTGGGGCTGGGGCTTCTGCTGCTTCTGCTTCTGGAGGAGCTGATGACAAGCACTCCAGCATCAGCCACCTCCACAGCACCTGGACCCTTCACCCATGAGACTGAGCGACCAAGAGGAGTGCCAGAGACTCATTTTTGTTTTATAGCTTGTTGTTAATAAAGTCTATTTATGATTCACACATTTGCTTCATTTCTTTTTTTTAATAAAGTCTTGGTGGAAACTTTTAGAAATGGTTTAAGCCTTTGCATACTTGTGGGATGGGTAAGGATAGCTTTGGAATGGGTTAGGATACCTGTGGGATGGATAATAGCTGTGGGATGGGTTAGGATAGCAGTGGGATAGATAAACCTCCAGTGCAAGCATAGTGGGACTGTATGGTCCACCCTCCCAGGTGCCACACCTACGGCCCTTTATTATCAATCATAATGTAATAATTATCCACACATGTCAACATAAACACAACTCTTTATTAAACGCCCTGTTCATTGTAGGCCAACCAAACATACATGGCCCAATCTCATCCGTGTGATGAGACAGGCTGAAGGAAGCATCCATTAAGCATTTACCATCCTGTCTTGTCACTCCACTGCTCCAGCTGGGGAGTTGTACCAGTGTTTCAGGAGGTTGCGCTGCTTCTTCGCCTCACGTGAGGCTCTGTTGGGGCCTTGCACATCCTCAGTGTCTATCAGGTTTCGCCCTTGCCTCCATTCCCCAGGCTCCATGTCCCCATTGCCTTGTTGGAGGTCCACGAGCCTGTTCTGCAAGACTGGGTAGCGGGTGCGCATGAAATTGTGCAGGATGCAGCAAGCTTCCACGATCCTCCTCATGGTCTCTGGGCTATGCTGTATGTTGGTGAGAAGTACCTGGAACCTGTTGGCCAGGATGCCAAAGGCATTCTCCACCACCCGTCTTGCCCTGAACAGCCTGTAGTTGAAGATCCTCTCTTCACAGGCGAGGTATTTGGAAGTGTAGGGCTTCATGAGATAGGTTGTTAGGGAGAAGGCGTCATTCCCCACGATGAAGTAGGGCACATCTTGTGTGTCGTTGGGCAGCGGGTCTGGATCTGGGAAGCCCACCATGAGGTTGCCTTCCAGCCCCTCCTTGAGGTCACTGGCGTATACCTGGGCATCTGAAGATGTCCCGTTGCCTGAAGCATCGATGTACATGAACTTGTAGTCAGCATCGACCATGGCGAAGAGGATGATGCTGAAGAAGCACTTGTAGTTGTGATAAGTGGACCCCGACTTGGCTGGAGCTTTGCAGGCCATGTGCTTGCCATCTATGGCTCCAACGGTGTGGGGGAAGTTCCACTTCTGATACCACTGCTCTGCAACTTTCTTCCATCCTTCTTCAGTGGAGGGGTACTGGAGGAGCTCCTCCTTGTGTTCTTCGATGATGGCCTGCACCACTTCTCTGACCACAATGCTGATGGTGTTGAATGGCACCCTCCAGCCGTACTGCATGCTCCTGTAGGTGGTCCCGGAGGCCAGGTGGCGCAGAGTGAGTGCCACCTTAAGCCCAGGTTCCAGGCTGGGCCGGAAATTGGTGTTTGTCTTGGTCAACCTGGTTGTCAGCTGCTGCACAAGTTCGTTAAACATGGCTGGAGGCATCCTCATGAAGTTCTGGAACGCCCGAGTGTCTTCGCTCCTGAGCTCCACCATCAGCTTGTTGTACAGTCTGTCTTCTGCTCTTCTGGCAAACCATCTTTGGACCCAGACTTTTTTTGGGTGCCTCCTTTTCTTCCCATAGTAGAGTTCACAGAGCCTGTAGATGGTTTCGCACTGTTGCAGAAGGATGGTGGCTGCCGAAAGGACTTTGTCACAATCCACGGTGGACATGACTGGATGCTGTGGAAGAGGAAGAGTCAGATGAAGGCTGCAGAGGTCTGCACAGCTTGGCTGCTGTTCTGAAAGTGAGATGCAGGTGAGTTGCTCCCCCTTTTTATAGGCAGTATAAGTGTCTCTTTGCATCCTCTAGGCATCCTCTAGGCATCCTGCAGACATCCTTAATATCTGAGATAGGTCCCCTCTGCGAACATTTTTTCTGTTTTAAACGCTTTGTTTCCGTTCTGCATCCGTTCTGCATCCATTCTGCATCCATTCTGCATCCGTTCTGCGTCCGTTCCGCTTCCTCCCTGCATCCGGGTGGATGCGAGTTGCGCGGATGTGGAACAGATGCCTAGCGGATATAGCGGATGCGTAATGGATGCGTAATGGATGCGTAGCGGATGCAGAATGGACGAACTGGATACATTTTCCGCGCAAAAGTTTTGGGCAGCCCAAAACTTTTGGAGCGGATGAAACGTCCATAAACGGATGCTGGACGGATAGAGAGGAAGCAAAACGGAGGCAGTGAGTACATCGCGTTTTCCAACAGATGGCAAGCTTTTTTGTCCATTTTACATCCTCTTTGCATCCGTTGGTTCAGTGTGACATGGGCTTTAATAACTGTGCCTCAGTCCTTACAGGAAAAGCAATTTGGTCTCTCCTGCGCCCCCTTCCTCTCGCATTTCCTCACAAGGCTCTGCATCCATTTTAAAGAAACACTTGCAGAGTTGATGCTGCGCAATTCACTAAAAAGGCACTAATGAATCATTTTTAGAATGGTACAAACAAACATTTTCAATTAGTGCTAGAAAAAAAGAGGTGAGGTACAGTTAAATTACATATGGCACAATATTTTAATTGCAGGAACTCATGAAGAGAACATACCGTACAGCACATACTGTTTAGGTGATGTAGCGGAATGTTGGTGAATTCCAAAAGTTGCCTTCACTGAACAATGTAACAAAGTGTCTCATATCACAAATTGTTAAGCCTGGGTTCCCCAACCAGGGTTAGGTAGACAAGCTAAACAGAATGTGCAGCGTTAGTCAGATAGGCACACAGATAAATGAGTGAGTTAAGCTTGTATGTTTATTAACATACAGTAAAAATAACAGATACGCTTGTGCTATCAAGAATATAGTTTATTCCATTATAAGTTAATAGCATAGTCAAATAACAGTCCAATAGTCATGTATCATGTAGTCAGTCCATTCAGGGGTATTCAGTTAGCAAAGTCCATGTAGAATATCCTATGTCAGTTCACATAAAAATCAGTCCTTTGTTGTCTCTCCCGTTCGAGCAATGCAGTCTTGATTCCAAGCAGTAATCAGGGATCATCAAAGCCAGAGTGAGCAAGCTGTAGACTTGCTACTTTTATAGTGTTTTCTTAACCACTCCTTTAATTGCTATTTCCCAGTTAAAGCTGTATACACTCTAACATACACTAACTATGATTCATAGTTATTATTTCACCTAAACCAGTTAGGGTGAACAATGTTATCCCTAACACAAATGATCAGGACAGACAAGCAGATCTTGTATGTGTGTGCGCGCGCGCGCACACGCACTCATACATATATATAGCAGCACCGGACACTTTACCAGAGTAAGTTTCCAAATGAGGGCATGCTATTTATTGCTTAATTATTCTGCACTTACTTTAAAAAAAAACATTCAAATATTTATACTTTAAAAATTTTAAACTTTAGCCAATTTTTTTCAAAGATCCAGTGAAACATGCTTCTCTAAATCATTCCCTTAGCCTTAAATCCACTTTCAATGCCATCTCTATTTTGTTGGAAAAATGTTTTTCTACTTCTGTCATTTCTTCAATAATATCTTGTGTACATAATAAGGACATAATAAAGATCAACAGCTTATTTAACTTTTGTGATTTATTTCATTTTTAAAAAATTCTTATTAAGTTTATGATTAAAATTTACTTTCATTCAGGACTGAATACAGACTCACCCAGAAAATTTCAAACTCATCCTTCCAAAACTTTCTAATAGCTTAGAAGTAATTAATGAGGAATTTCTTTTTTTAATGTATCTTTATTAAATTTTTGAAAAAAAATATAAACAAACAAAAAGAAAAAAGAGGGAAGGGAATAAAAGGAAGTTTAAAGTTAAAAATGATAGAACACCCTACCATAAAACAAATATATAGCAAAGGTTATCTCTTACTTCCAGTATAGCAACAATAATACAATATCACAACCTCTAAGTTTAATTAAATATAAATACTTAAAAACCTAAAAATTAATAACTTACATTTAAAAAACAGTAATTATGTTCTTAATTCAATTTTAATATATAATAAGGTAGCTATAAGTAAATAAATCTTAAACACTTAATTAAAAATCCATGATGAAATCACTAATCAAATTAAATCCTCAAATCCCAAAGTCAAAATCTGATTTCCCCCCCTCCTTTTCTTATAGGAAATCTAACGGTGGTCTCCAACACTAATGAACACTTTCTGAAAGTGATTAGAAAATGAGATTTAATAACTTAATGTTCTTTAAAAGTCTCCACCATGGTTGCAAACAAGATGTCTAATCCCACATTTTTGGCACTCATACTTAAAGAAGCTGCTACTCCCAAGGTTTTCTTGTAGGGAGCAACCATCCAAAACACACGTAGGTAAACTTTCATTCTCTTCTTATCTGGAGAGGTTCCTTGATCTTTGGGAGGTTGCTTTGGCAGAGCTGCCTTCAATTTGTTATACTTTCCTTAGAAGACCCAGTAGGAGCCATTTTTACTTATATCATAATATGTGTGTAACTGTTGAGAAGGATTTTCTCCTGGTCAAGATTCCTTGATTTCATGTAGCAGGACCTTCCTTGAAGACACTTTAACTTGATTTGGGCTACAGAGAGATTGGGGAGCTAGCTCCTCCAGAGACATTTGCCCTTGACTGGCACTTTGGAAAGAACCAGCTGGCCATCATATGGATCTTTATATATTTGTATGTTTAATATTATTCCTTAATTTAAACACACATTAGCTGTCTTTTTTCTTTTATTTCTGGGAAGTAAGAGAAACAGAACAAACCATAATCAGTAGATATCATCACATCACAATTACCCAATGAAACTGAACCATATTATGGTTGCATGTTGTCCTTGAATCAGATCATGGAAAAAGAGCTTTTTCCATTGGGACAGGTGTGAGTAACAATAGCATCAAAGTTCCCATGATTTTCAGAACTATACAATGTTTAAATTAACATTTTAGTAATCCTTGATCCAACATATTTGTCAGGGCAGACTTTTGATCCTGTGGTTTCAACCAAATACGAAGCTATGACTTTGTAATCAGGTAACTTTTGGTGACCCTCAGAACGTTGCAACTAGTTTCTTTTCAAAGTGTGATACTAATGAATATAGTCTCAGAAAGTTGCTGTATGCAAGAGTTTTTAATGTTCTTTGTGAGTTTTTGACTGTTAAACTTCATTGATGTTTCTGATGAGCCCTGGCCTCAATGTAATTCTGAAATAGAGTAGCCAATGTTTGCCCTCATACCCTCTTTGGTCAAACCGGTTTCCTGGTTGACATAACAGCTATAATACGAGATCCTCCAAGCTTCTCCAGGAACATTTATATTCTATTGGCCTTGGGACTCATAGTATTCAGTGCTACTGTTGAGACAGTTACAGGTGCTTAGTCCTGTTGCCCAAGTTTGTCAAGTTCCTAAGTCATGGCCACAATGCACAAAATAAAAATATTAGCTAAGCTTCCAATATACATTACACAGGGACAGACTTAACAAAAAGCTCTGCTTATAGGTTCACTTAGTAAGACAATGGAGAGCCAGATACTGAGAAAAAAAAATCATTACATCAACTTAGTGCTTTGGCCAACTCTCTTTCCTGTAGATCCTGCTAGTTTGTTTTGTGTGGTTTTTACAAACAGTGTCTCTGATGGGTTGTAATGAATATGTTCTTCACATGACCTTGCCTGGTGTATTCATTACACATCCATTTCACTCCATACATTAGTGAAAAGGGGGTTTCAGATTTCTTTATTTCTTCTGCTGTTATACCGTCTCATTTTTGATGTTATTAAAGAATGTGGGAAATTGAAGTAAGATAGCATAGAAAATAAAAAGAAAGGCATGCTCTTTGAAATTGCCTGTGTAGATTAAATATCATGGTCCAAAACAAATTTGGATTTTCTGGTTAAGAAGAGGAAACTAAAAATCCTAACACAAATTCTGTTGAAAGGCAGTTGGGAAATGTAGCAATGGGAATAGTATTATCAACTTCCATTAACATTCGTCTTTCCTCAGTAAAAAATCAGTTATTGGAAGTTGTATGGAAACACTGAGAGTTACACTTAAAAAAGCTTATATGAGAAACATTTGTGTTTGAAAGACCTGCAGCAAAGACATGCATATCTTAAGAATGAAAACAAGGTAATTTGAAAATTTTTAAAAAAGGTTTTACTCTTGTTACATTAGATTTATTTATTTGTCAATGGCTTACAATATAATAGGTATAAGTAAAAACATAGTTATGGGTACATGGATACATATAAGAAAAATAAAAAAAACAATAGGACAGGGATGGTAGGCATGTTGATGCGCTTATGCACGTCCCCTGCAGACCTCTTAGGAAAGGGGTGAAGTCAATAGTAGACAGTCTAAGGTTAAAGTTTTTGGGGTTTGGGGAAGAAACCACAGAGTCAGGTAGAGTATTCCAGACATATATATGAAATATGAACAGAAAATCCTAATTTTGTTTTGATGTCATTAAGAATAATATGTAGAAAGAACCACCAGACTTGAATAATGTCTTCAATCAATCGAGCTGGAAGGGACCTTGGGGATCTTCTAGTCCAATCAGGAGACCCTATATAATTTCAGACAGGTGACTGTCCAGTCTCTTCTTAAAAATCTCCAGTGATGAAGCCCCTAAAACTTCTGGAGGCAAGCTGTTCCACTGGTTAATTGTCCTTAATTTTCTCCTTAAGTTTCTCCTTAAGTTTCTCCTTAATTCCAGGTTGTTTCTGTCCTTGATTAGTTTCCATCCATTGTTTCTTGCCTTGTCTTCTGGAGCTTTGGATAATAGGTTGACCCCCTCTTCTTTGTAGAAGGCCCTGAAACACTGGAATACTGCTATCATGTCATATCTTACTCACACCCTGCTACAGCAATGAAGTATTACAGTATTACAGCAATGAAGAGAAGAGATTTTTTCCCCTTCTTTAAGGTTTTATTAAATTCTTATAGCATCTTCAATATAAAAATAATCTCCATGTCAAATTTAGTATGGCAATACCAGCAGATCAATTCGAACCTGGTGTTCACAAATGAGTTAGACTATTTCTTTTGCAAAAAAAATATTACTGAACAAACACAAAAAAGAAAGAAAAAGACATTAAAAAACAATGTACATGGTGTAATCATCCTAACCCACATAGTTGTCTTATATCGCTAAATCATATAAAAAATAGTATGTATTTACATTCTATATATGTAGTATATAATAGATACATAAAATCATTTCTTATTATCTTGATCTTTCCTCTTTTCTAACCAGCAATAAAACTTATCCCATACTTTGTAATAATCCGATTCATCCTTATTTTTTAGTTCTTTTATCAATTTGTCCATTTTGGCACACATCCAAAATGTCCTAATTATTTCTATTTCATTTGGAGTTTCTTTACATTTCCACTGTTGTGCATAGGCCAATCTTGCAGCTGTGATTACAGGGATTATTAGGTATATAATATCTTTGTCATATGTTCCCACATTAATTCCTAGCAAGAAAAATTCAGGTCTGTATTCTATTCTCATTGCCTAATTAGGAACTCCATGATACATTTGCATATGGTATTCTGGCACAAAATGGATTAAGTTCTTAGTTATCTCAAGGTTTTTGGGGTTCTACTGGATCTCTAGGTAGCTCACATCAGGTTATCAAGAACTTGCAACTTTACATCAGATTGTAATGGCAAGGAAAAAGATGCAAATAAGCAAACCATCTGTCGGTACTAATAGATTCTTGCCAGAATTTTCTGTTAAAAATCTTGTCTGTTATAAGTCAAATACAGACTTTATTTTGGTATTGTCAGGGAGAGAAGTTGGAAATTGACTTTTCCATTAAAACCTTTTCTAACTATGATTAATTAATCTTGGCATCTACAACCAGTATTAAATAAAGCGGCAGCAACTATGACATTTCTAGAATAACCAAAGGTCATTCTGGAAGGTTGCACTTCATTATATTCTCATGCATATTTTAAAAATAAATATTTTTAGAGGGGAAATTATGCTTGAACAATGAAATAAAAATGATTTATTGTACAATAAATGTTTGCTACTTGTAAACAAAGATTTTCCCACAAAGTATGTATGAATATGATAGACATTTTACACAATGAAACTAATCATGTAACTTGATTAAAAATGACAATAGAGGAATTTAATTACTGTGCATTCATTTGTATTTTGCTGAAATAAATGCACTATGTTTTATATTTTGTCATATAATGGAACTGGTACATTAATCTTAGGCTGATTTCCAGTCTCCCTTCTAGACATTTTCCTTACGTCGCAAAGTATTTAAATTTCCATGAAGCAGTAAAAGCACCACTGAGCTTTTCAAATGCTACTGACTTGCAATGAATGCTATTACAGTAAGTGAACTGTAGGAAGTAAGAAACAGGATTATAATCAGTTTAGATCTTAAAATTGCACAACTGATGTGGGAACAGAAAATGTCACTGTGCAATTTACGCATTTTTCCATGCAAGGAAGTCCCACCAAATTCTGCAGGGCTCCCCTGCAAAAAAAAAAAAAATAGTGGAAAGAAGCATCCCAGTGTTATTCTTATAAGAAAATTCCTTCCCAGTCTTTCAAAAGTAAATTTGGTTCCTCCAGTTTTTCTCTCTATCCACCAATTTAAATCAAGACTGTATTGTTATCTTATTATCTAAGAAAAGTGATATGAAGGTGAATCAAATTTGTACATATATGTATGCTAATATCTTTGATAGACTAGGAATCACATCTATAAACTGCATTCTGACTCCTTACAAAGGATGTTAAATGGGGTACATTTTAGCACATAATGATTATAGGCTGCCAAATCAGGTTCAGCTGAATGTACCCATAAAAGCCATTTTACAATTTTTTGCACTGAATATATGAGCCTCTAAAGGCCCTGTCACACTGCCCAACGGATGCAAAAAGGACACAACGGACGAGCAAAATGTTCCATCCGTTGTTATCCGCTCTCAAAAGGGGCAAAAATTTGCATAACCGGAGCGGATAACACGGACGCGGGGAGGATGCAGAGCGGATGGAAAGCAGATGTGGAACGGAAGCCCAGCGGATGGAAGCGGATGGGAGCGGATGACACATCCGCAAGGCTTCCGGGGGGCCTCAGCAAAGCGGACGCGGAACGGAAAGAGTGGATGCACAGCGGATGCACAGCGGATGAAGCGGATACAGAGCAGAAACCTAGCGGATACACAGCGGAAGCCGAACGGATGCCTGGCGTTAATTGCGCATGCGGGGGGGATGTATTGCGTAAGCCACGTGGATATAAAGGGAAGCAGCTCGCACGTGGCCAGCATTTGGAGGAAAGACCTGCTGCAGGATACATCGAGTCCTTGCCTGCCCTGCCTGCATGCCTGCCTGAAAGCCTTGCTGCCAGCCTGCCTCCAAGCCTCCTGGCCAGCCTCCCTGCCAGCCTTGCTCTCTGCCTGCCTGCCAGCCTTGCTGCCAGCCTGCCTTCCAGCCTCCCTGCCAGCCAGTCTGCCTGCCAGCCTTGGTGCCTGCCTGCCTGCCTGTCTGCCTGCCAGGCATCCTGCCAGCCTTCCTGCCAGGCTTCCTGCCAGCCTTGGTGCCTGCCTGCCTGCCAGCCTTCCTGCCAGCCTTGGTGCCTGCCAGCCTCCCTGCCAGCCAGCAACCCCACAATCATGGGGAAGAAGCGAAAGTCTCAGCAACCTGCCGCCATCCCTGACAAGAGGGACAGGGCCACCCTCCCGCCCCCTGTCCCTGACTCTGCTTCTGCTGGGGCTTCTGCTGCTCGGGCTCGCTCTTCTGGTGCTGGAGCTTCTGCTGAAGCTGCTCCTGGTGGTAGTGCTTCTGCTGCTGCGTACTCTGCTGAAGCTGCTCCTGGTCCTGCTGGTTCTGCTGGTCCTGCTCGTCCTGCTCGTGCTCCTGGACTTGCTTGTACTGCTCGTACTGCTCGTGCTCCTGGTCTTGCTCGTCCTGCTCATTCTCCTGGTCCTGCTCGTGCTCCTGGTCCTGCTCATGCTCCTGGTGCTGCTGGTGCTGCTGCTGCTGGTGGTGTGGAGGAGCAGCCCCTACCACCTGGGAGCCCCTCTGATGAGGGCCCATCTGGTCCTGCCAAAGGGAGGAAGAGGTGTATGCGGGGACGGGAGAGGAGGCAATACTTCATCGAGGAGGAACACGAGGATGAGGTGCTGGAGTGGCTGAGAGAGAATGACTATCTGTGGCGGAAGAGACACGGGCTGTACAGGGACACCAAAAGGAAGCAGGCTGCTTGGAGAGAGAGGGCAGAGAGTATGGGTTACACTTCGGAGGTGCTCCTCAGCTGGTGGAAGCACATGCACACCTGGTACGGGAAGCTGCACCTGAAGAAATCTGGCCAGGCCACGGTTAAGCTGACAGACAGAGAGACCTACGTCATGGCCAGGTGCAGCTTCCTGGAGGGTGAGATCCGCCACCGAGGAGCATCAGGAGCCCCTCTGTCTATCCTCTCTCTCCGGCAGCCTGCTGAGACCCAGTCCTCTTCCAGCCGAGAGTCAGTCCCTGTCTCCAGGCAGGTTTCTGTGGAGCGTGCCACGGCGGAGAACCCGCGGACAGGTGTTGTAACCGTGGTGGAGCGCGTGGAGGACTCCCTGGTGCGGTGGGAGAAAGGAGACATCGAGTCCACCACAGTCGTAGCCGCATCCACCCCCCCAGCTCTGCCTCCACAGAAAGGCAGAGAGCCAGACAGCAGGAGGGGCAGAGCCACACTGTCCTGCTGGAGATCAGGGACACCATCCGCAACTGTATAGATCTCCTCTCTCAGCTGGTCAGCACCGACTCCTCATCCTCCAACCACAAGCCCTTCCTCACCTATGTCAACCAGACCCTCAAGAACATGGAGGAACCCCAGTACCAGGTGGAGAAGGACCGGATCACCGAGCTGATTCACAACCCTCCAGATCCAGAGGAACCTGCTCCCACCCAGTCCAGGTCTGCTTCTCCACCCCAGGTGATATCCCTCCCATTCCAAGGCTTCCCACAGCCCCTCACCTACCAGGGCTACGGCTACCAGGAGGTCCAGCAGCACAGGCAACAGCCCTTCCCAGTCCAGGCACAGAGTCATCGGACGACACCGTTGCCACCTGTTTCACTGATGCCACCGATGCCACCCACGACAATGATGCCACCGACGACAGCGATGCCACCCACGCCAGTCCTCACCCAGCTGCAGACCAGACAGCCCCACTACCCTACTCCTTCCTCCACCCCACAGCCAAGCCCGGCCTCAGTACATCTCTCATCAGTACTGGGGCTGACACCCCATGGCATGGAGGAAGGACCTCTCAGCTTCGCGGGTCTGAGCCAGCTGTCTGAGAGCTTCCTCAACACACCATCCCCTGTTGTCCTCTCGGGGCCAGGCACCCCAATGACGATACAGACCAGCACTCCAGCACCACCCACCTCCACAGCACCTGGACCCTTCACCCCTGAGACTGGGCACACCTCCGAGTGACCAATAAGAGTGCCAGAGACTGGGTAGCTGGCTACCTGTGGACTTTATTTGGACACTTGACTTGGGTCATTTTTATTTTACAGCTTGTTGTTCAATAAAGTTTATCATTGATTCACACACTTGCTTCATTTCTTTTTTTGTAATAAAGTCTTGGTGGAAACTTTTAGAATTGGTTTAAGCCTTTGCATGCTTGTGGGATGGGTTAAGATAGCAGTGGGGTGGGCAGGGATACCTTTGGGATGGGTTAAGATAACTGTGGGATAGATAAACCTCCAGTGCAAGCATCGTGGGACTGTATGGTCCACCCTCCCAGGTGCCACACCTTTGGCCCTTTATTATCAATAACAATGTAAGCATTGATCCACACATTTGAACATAAACACAACTCTTTATTAAATGCCCTGTTCATTGTAGGCCCACCCAACATACATGGCCCAATCTCATCAGTGTGATGAGACAGGCTGAAGGAAGCACCCATTAATCATCTATCATCCTGTCTTGCCACTCCACTGCTCCAGCTGGGGAGTTGCACCAGTGTCTCAGGAGGTTGTGCTGCTTCTTCCCTTCACGTGAGGCTCTGTTGGGGCTTGCACATCCTCAGTGTCTATCAGGTTTCGCCCTTGCCTCCATTCCCCAGGCTCCATGTCCCCATTGCCTTGCTGGAGGTCCATGAGCCTGTTCTTCAAGACTGGGTAGCGGGTGCACATGAGATTGTGCAGGATGCAGCAAGCTTCCACAATCCTCCTCACGGTCTCTGGGCGATGCTGCATGGTGGTGAGAAGTACCTGGAACCTGTTGGCCAGGATGCCAAAGGCGTTCTCCACCACCCGCCTTGCCCTGGACAGCCTGTAGTTGAAGATCCTCTCTTCACGGGTGAGGAGTCTGGAAGTGTATGGCTTCATGAGGTAGGTTGTGAGGGAGAAGGTGTCATCCCCCACGATGAAGTAGGACACATCTTGCGTGTCGTTGGGCAGGGGGTCTGGATCTGGGAACCCATGATGAGGTTGCCTTCCAGCCCCTCCTTGAGGTCACTGGCGTTGTATACCTGGGCATCTGAACATGAGCCGCTGCCTGAAGCATCAGTGTACATGAACTTGTGGTCAGCATCGACCATGGCAAAGAGGACGATGTTGAAGAAGCCCTTGTAGTTGAAATAAGTGGACCCCGACTTGGCTGGAGCTTTGCAGGCCACGTGCTTGCCATCTATGGCTCCAACGGTGTGGGGGAAGTTCCACCTCTGATACCACTGCTCTGCAACTTTCTTCCATCCTTCATCAGTGGAGGGGCACTGGAGGAGCTCCTTCAGGTATTCTTCGATGATGGCCTGCACCACTTCTCTGACCACAATGCTGATGGTGTTGTGTGGCACCCTCCAGCCGTACTGCATGCTCCTGTAGGTGGTCCCTGAGGCCAGGTGTCGCAGAGTGAGTGCCACCTTGAGCCCAGGTTCCAGGCTGGGCCGGAAGTTGGTGTTTGCCTTGGTCAACCTGGGTGTCAGGCGCTGCACAACTTCGTCAAACATGGCTGGAGGCATCCTCATGAAGTTCTGGAATGCCCGAGTGTCTTCGTTCCTGAGCTCCACCATCAGCTTGTTGTACAGTCCATACTCTGCTTTTCTCCCGATCCATTTTCGGACCCAGACGCTTCTTGGCCGCCTCTTTTTCTTCCCGTAGTAGAGTTCACAGAGCCTGTAGATGGCTTCATACTGTTGCAGAAGGATGGTGGTTGCCAAAAGGACTGTGTTACGATCCACGGTGGACATGACTGGATGGTGTGGAAGAGCAAGAGTCAGGTGAAGGCTGCAGAGGTTTGCACAGCTAGGCTTGTAGTCTGAAAGTGTGATGCAGGTGAGTTGCTCCCCCTTTTTATAGGCAGTATAGGTGTCCCTTTGCATCCTCTAGGCATCCTCTAGGCATCCTCTAGATATCCTTAATATCTGAGATAGGTCCCCTCTGCGAACATTTTTTCCATTTTAAACGCTTTGTTTCCGTGCTGCATCCGCTAGGCATCCGTTCTGCATCCGTTCCACGTCCGTTCCACTTCCTCCCTGCGTCCGAGCGGATGCAAGTTGCGCAGATGCGGAACGGATGCCTAGCGGATATAGCGGATGCGTAACGGATGCAGAACAGATGCAGAACGGATGCATAGCTGATGCAGAACGGACGAATTGGATACATTTTCCATGCAAAAGTTTTGAGCAGCTCAAAACTGTCTGAGCGGATGAAACATCAATAAACGGATGCTGGACGGATAGAGAGGAAGCAAAACGGAGGCAGTGAGTACAGCGCGTTTTCCAATGGATGGCAAACTTTTTTGTCCGTTTTACATCCTCTTTGCATCCATTGGTGCAGTGTGACAGGGGCTTAAGATTCAGTTTGGTAAAATAAGATGTTGATGGGTAGAACTTATACAGATGTGTACACCCATGTATTGAAATTAATTATATCTTTGTGCAGCTAAATGCCTACATAGAGGTACAAGATACAAAAATAATGGATAGAATCATTCCTAAATACAGGCTAAGAACCTACATTGTCCCAACTCAAGATTTAGTTAGTAATAAAAAGAAGAGTTATACATTGCATTGTACAAACTCAGTTTTTACAATTCAGTGGTTGAATTTGCACAATATGCCAAAGCAAACCCAAACAAGCCATATTGTAGCTTAGTGTAATGCACAAACCTTATCACGTGGGTGCATGTGGATTTGGAATGTGTCATTGTTAATATACATGATTGTGACATTTTTAATCATAGAAGAATCAATGGAAAAATTATACCATTTAAAAGAAAAAATGCATATCTCCAAATACATTTCAGAAGCATTGCTATACACCATCATGAAAGTATCCTATTGATGTACACTCAGTATTTTTGTCAAACAGAAATACTACAAATACAAAATCTGATCTCAGAGTAATTTCTACTGTGTGTGCTGCTGCAACTCTTTGGATTTGGAAATATACTGTAAGCATCAGCATTAGAAATGCCTGTTATTACAATGTCCAAGCGTCAATCACACAGAATTCTGAATCTTTAAAAAATGTTTTCCATCTCAGGACATTCCTATTTTGCTTGATAATTTTATTTGATATATAGCTGTGGTTATCAAGTGACTTTGACTGATGCAGTTTATTAAAAATAGTAATAAGAGCTGCAGATCAGAATCAGATAATGAGAATGTTGTCAGCAGAAGAATAATCATGAATCTAATGAGGGGATTACATGACTTGGGACTGTCCTTCACAACTGTGTTAATGTCCATCAGATGGCAAAAGATGGCATCTTGTTCTGCCCAGATGATTAAATCCTATTCTGCTTGAGGAATGTGGGTAGAGCAGTGGCTCTCAACTTTTTCTTCACCACCGACCCCCTTTAAATATCTTTCATGGCCAAGATTTACACTGTAACATTTCTTCAAGTCTTTCTGGACCGTCTGTGACAAAATCATGGCCCTCCCTGAGGTCTACAGACCACAGATTCAGAACCACGGGGGTGGAGATTGGTCCTTTCCTTTTAAATGTTCTAACACAGGGTGGTTTAGCTTTAGGAAAAGGAAATGGTGAATCTGGTTTTATTTGCTGGTGAGAAAAACCATCATCAATTGCTTTTTTTTCTTACTATGTGTAGATATATGTAGGTGGTATCTGGGAGAAATTACGTTAGACATGGAAGTGCTCCATGTCTCTGATCTCCCAAACCACTTTTTAAACACAGAATTGGCATGTTGTTTAAACAGCATTAAAAGTGTGTCTAAAAATAGCTTGGATGACAGGTTTGAAGGGTGGAGTAAAATGCAGGATGAAGCAGGAGGTGCCTCATCCAATCCACCACGACAGCTACTACTCTTAAGCCAGGTTCCCAAAATAGACTGGTGAGAGGTCACAGTCATGAAGGAAGGGTTGTAAAGAGCTTGGGAGCATTCTTGCCCACGTCATCTGGGCTAACAGGTGTGGGAGAGAGGATTGGGGCAAAGTGGGAGAGAGCGATTGAGAACAAGGAATGAAGAGGAATGGCTGCAAGGCAACTGAAGTAGGGCAAGTAGCACCGCCATCCCCAAAGTAATAAGCATGGCTTACAAAAAAGACCCTTGTGACTCAAAGCAGCAAAAAACCTAAACAGACGTGACAGGCCCAGCCATACACAGCTTGCAGAACACAGTTGTCTTCCCTGGACAGAATTAATGTTTTGTGGCACACTGTCATAAAAGAACTAATCTTGGATTAAAAAGAGGTCTAAAGGTAGCTACTATACCATCCATAGGTTAGTCTGCCCTACATACAGGGAAGAATTGGATTTGCAGCTACAGAGAACTGGAGGAATATGGTGAGATAATTGGTTGGTTAAGGGTAGTTTGTTTTTTAGATTTTGTCAAATATGAAAATTGAGTACATTAAAGAAGCAGAAAATTACATCATTTGACAGTTTGCTGCTATATTGATAGTTAGAAATGATAAGAAAAGGGTTAGAGCAATGATCCCCAACCTTTTGAGCACCAGGTAGAAAGATTTTTTTCCACAGACTAGAGGGCGCGTGGTTTTGTGCGCTGCCTGCATCCCACAGATGGAGCTTTGCTTGTTTCCGTGACCTGGTTTCCAGCATGCTGCGACCTGGTGCAGGTCCATGGACCAGGGATTGGGGACCCCTGCATTAGAGGACTGCATGAGCCTGTTGGCAACAGACTGTAGACAATAGATTGTCCATCAGTGATTCAGAGATCTGTTGTCCACTTCCTGGAAACCGCATCACATAAAAACCTGAGGGAATTGGAGGTTCCCATAGATCCTTTGATTACAACTGCCAGGAATCAATATCAGTATCGATATTCATTTAATGTTGTTTTAAAAACAGAGAAAATATCCAATTTACTCCCAAATATAGAGAATCCTCTGAAATTACATCACTAGTCACTGCCCTCAGCTTCTCAAAAATGTCACATGTGGCTCACAGCCACCAGAAATTTAACCGGTCCAGATTTATCAAATTCAGCATCATTTTTTTCTATGCAGTTCAACTGAGTGAGAATCCAATAAAAAGAATATGACTCTGTGGTTATTATATAATAAAGTATATTCAGAAACAAAAACTAACCACGCTGCTGGAGTTAGTGCATAAAATCATGACCAGGATCTTAAATGACATTTCCTTTTCCTGATTTGTATTAAATTGGTCAAAGAAATGCATAGACTGTGTGGTCAAAAAGTGTTAAGAAGGAAATTTCAATTAATGATCCCTCTAATTCGTTTAAATTAGTACTACATTAGTGCTACTACAACTTGTGCTTGGAGTTTTGTCATTTACACTATCGGCTGGCTGTTGGTACTGAATGGAGTCTTTTAATATGAATAAAAATTTCAATATTTTTAGTCTGGGTTATTCAAGACAATGGTACCATTCTAACTAAATACCAGGAAGATCCATAAACCATAAAATTCTTGAGATGTACATCTTGATCGGTATTACCTCTCCCTCCCCTCCCTCCCTCTCTCACACACACTCACATGTAATCAAATCTTCCTTACTCGGCAATACTAACAATAGAATGGGTAAGAGGGGGGAAAGACCCCAACCACAGATTCAATTGGGGTACCAGAAATATGGGAAGCTGCAGACATCTCACTCTTCATGGCATCACCGCTAGCCCTCAAAAATCTGCCTCCTTGTTTATAACTTCACAGGGAAGCAAAAGTATTGTTTGGGATTGAAACGGGCTATGATAGGAAAATCCTTCAGAGTCAGCACAGCCGGCTCAGGAATTCTAGGAGTTGAAGTCACAAAGGGGCCATTGTCCACCACCCCTGGTCTATACATTAAACTGTCCCTGAGGTTACTCTGCAGGAATGCTGGATTAGCCAGATTGCAAATCATAGGAACTGTGACCTCAGGTAGCCTGGCTCACACCCATGGCCTTTCCTACCAGCACAATAAGGCAAGCCATAGATCACATCTTGCTCGCTGGTGATTAGTAAAGAACATTCCCATCTAGACAGATTATTATTCCTTCTTTTCCTGTCACATTTGCCAGCTGGTAATGCATTACAGACGCAGAAGGCTCGTTTCCAGACCATTTCCTTCTTGTCTAGCCCCACATTCCTATGTGACATTTCACCTCTGCTGGATTCCAGCCTAATCAGTTAACAGCATAAGAGTTAAATGCCAATCCAGTCCTCATGGATTAGCCTGACTATCTTTTGGAAGAAAAATGAAACAAAAATGCACTGTCAGGGAAAAAAAAGGGGAGCTTTTTTCTTTCTGAAAAGAAGTTATCTTTCCTATAGAGCCATGAAATAAAGATACTATCAAGTAAGATCCACAGCAAAATAAAAAATTACAGTTTGTGTCATTATTTCTTTTAATTTAAGGTTTTGCCTTTATTTTCCAGTTAGAACCCTCGAATATCAAAATATAAACAGTCCTTCAGAACATTATGTATACAACCAGAGTGCACCAAAACATACATTTGGGAGGCCTATTTGAAAATAAACAAAATTAAACCAAAAACTAAAAATTAATCTGTAGTTTTCGGGATACTTTTGGCTCTATCTTGCATCACTTAACAAAGTTTACCTGTTTTTAATATACATACATATACATATACATATACATATACATATACATATATACATACATACATACATACATATATATATATATATATATATATTTGTTTTTTTAAGTTATCGTGGGTACATACATGTGTGCTATTCAGCTTCCTTTGGGTATTATCCCACGTCATTGTAGTGCTTTTAAAGTTGTAGCAACGTTTCAGCAGAATCTCATCTGCCATCATCAGGCTTCTGTATTAAGTTTGTATGTGGGTCAGGGTCTCACAGCCGTTGGTTTTAAATTTGAGGCTAGCCTATCCTGATTGGATGGGAGTCTTGGTCTGTGTTTATTGGACTTGGAGTTTGATTGATTGGTGTTTCTGGTTTCTTCTGTCTGTTTTGTGGCTTTGATTGGCTGGCAACTCTCTGCTCCTGCACTGGAGGCTTTCAATGCAGCTTGGCTTCGTGTGAAAGGATGGCTGTTATCTATTAGGGAGCCAGGTTTCATCTGGGTGCCTGGTGGGGGGGTGTTTGATCTGGAGGCATCAGAGGGAGTCTGTTTGTGCCCAGGTGTTTGCCTGGCTTGTGGTGTGGAGATCTTTCAGGTCTTTTTTCAATCTCTA
>BLBF01000007.1:38025952-38083348 GCA_015471245.1 Laticauda colubrina | reverse complement strand
CATCAAGACTGCCTTCAAAACAGACAAAAAAATAGCAGCCATCCTTAGAAACCCCAAAGATAAAATTGACCTGGAAAACCAAGGCATATACGAAGTTCCCTGTGCATCATGCCCGGCCACATACATTGGGGAGACCAATAGGAGAATAAGTACCTGCCTAGATGAACACAAAAATGCAGTAAAAAAGCTGGAACACACCTCTTCATTAATCCAACACATGAAAGCCACAGGTCATAGCATCAACTTCAAAGGCACCAAAACCCTAGCCACTATAGAAAACTCCAGCCACAGAATCATCAGAGAAGCCATAGAGATTGAAAAAAAACCTGAAAGCATGAATAGAAGAGATGATTCCACCAGACTGTCAATCATTTGGAAGCCTGCACTCTCAAATAGAAAGATCTCCACACCACAAGCCAGGCAAACACCTGTGCACAAACAGACTCCCCATGATACCTCCAGCTCAAACACACCCCAACCAGGCACCCAGATGAAACCTAGCTTCCTAATAGATAACAGCCGTCCTTTCACATGAAGCCAAGCTGCACTGAAAGCCTCCAACACAGGAACACAGTGTTGCCAGCCAATCAAAGCCACAAAACAGACAGAAGAAACCAGGAACACCAATCAAACAAACTCCAAGTCCAATAAACACAGAACAAGACTCCCAACCAATCAGGATGTAGAAAAAAACATCCTGGGACAACAGTAGGCTAGCCTCAAATTTAAAACCAACGGCTGTGATAGCCTGACCCACATATGAACTCAATACAAAAGCCTGATGATTCATTTCAGATTCTGCTGAAATGTTGCTACAACTTTAAAAGCACTACAATGACGTGGGATAATACCCAAAGGAAGCTGAACTGCATTCATGTAAGTCCCCGCGAAAACTTAAAAAAACATATATATATATACAAACTCTATACAGAAGCCTGATGATGGCAGATTATATATATATGAGAAAATATCATAATTATATGGACTTCTATATTATTTTATAACTTACTGATATACAGTATCTGGAAAGATGAAATTTCTCCACTACCAGTTTCCCCAAGTTTTTAAATGTAATTCTGAAACATTTATTTTATATAAGCTCTTACAAAGGATGTATAGAATAAAATAGAATAACAGAGTTGGAAGGGACCTTGGAGGTCTTCTAGTCCACCCCCGTCTTGGCAGGAAACCTTACACCACTTCAGACAAATGTTTATGCAACATCTTTTTAAAAACTTCCAGTGTTGAAGCATTTACAACTTCTGGAGGCAAGTTGTTCCACTGATTAATTGTTCTAACTGTCAAGAAATCTCTCCTTAGTTCTAAGTTGCTTCTCTCCTTGATTAATTTCTACCCATTGTTTCTTGTCCTGCCGTCAGGTGCTTTGGAGAATAGCTTCACCACCACCACCCTCTCTGTGGCAGCCCCTCAAATATTGGAAGACTGATATCATGCCTCCCCTGGTCCTTCTCTTCACTAGACTAGCCAAGCCCAGTTTCTGCAACTGTTTGTTGTATGTTTTAGCCTTCAGTCCCCTAATCATCCTTGTTGCTCTTCTCTGCACTCTTTCTAGAGTCTCAACATCTTTTTTTATATCATGGTGACCAAAACTGGATGCAGTTTTCCAAGTGTGACCTTACCAAGGCATTATAAAGTGGTATTTACACTTCATGTGAACTTGATTCTATTTCTCTGTTTATGCACCCTAGAATAGTATTGGCTTTTTTGGCAGCTTCTGCACACTGCTGGCTCATATTTAAAGGTTGTCCATGAGGACTCTGAGATCCCTCCCACAGTTACTACTATTGAGCAAGGTTCCACATATACTGTACCCTGTGTATTTGATTTTTCTTGCCTAAATGTAGTACCTTACTTTTTTCACCATTGAATTCCATTCTGTTAGATAGCACACAATGTTCAAGTCTGTCAAAATTCTTCTGTATTTTAAAGCTATCTTCTAGAGTGTTGGCTCTTCCTGCCAACTTGGTGTCGTCTTCATATAAGCTAGAGCATGGCACTTAACATATTCTTGCTTCCTTTTTTATACTTTGGGGCAATATAATGCATTGCTTTTAATACTTAACTTTAGGCTATTGAATAAATTATTCTATCACAAACAAAGTTATATACCTTTATCAACCAGAAACCATGCAATTTGTACTTAGAAATGTGTGAAGCCAACTATACGTCAGCCAGTTCTTATGCACAGTCATATCAAAAACAAATCCTTCTGAAGCATTAACATAATGCTGTAGTCATGCATGGATACAGATAATCAGAGTTGGAAGGGACCTTGTAGGTCATCTAGTCCAACCCCCCCACCCAAGCGGGAGACCCTACACCATTTTTGACAAGTGGCAGTCCAGTCTCTTCTTGAAAGTCTCAAGTGATAGTGCTCCCACAACTTCCAAGGGCAAGCTGTTCCATTGGTTGATTGTTCTCACTGTCAGAAAGTTTCTCCTTATTTCCAGGTTAAATCTCTCCTTGGTCAGTTTCCATCCATTATTCCTTGTCTGGCTTACAGGCACTTCAGAAAATAGCTTGACCCCTTCCCCCCTGTGGCAGCCCCTCAAATATTGGAAGACTGCTATCATGTCTCCCCTGGTCCTTTTCTTTACTAGACTAGCCAAGCCCAGTTACTGCAGCTGTTTATTGTATGTTTTAGCCTCTTTTAGTCCCCTTATCATCCTGGTTGCTCTTCTTTGTATTTTTTCTAGAGTCTCAACATCTTTTTTATAATGTGGTGACCAAAACTGGATGCAGTACTCTAGGTGTGGTCTTACTAAGGCTTTATAGAGTGGTATTAGTACTTCCCTTGATCTTGACTGTATCCCTCTGTTAATACAATTTAGGATTACATCAGCTTTTGGGATTTTGATTTCATTCACAGTTTAACACCCTCCTGCATGTAGATAGGAGCTTTCAGCTGTGCTCCTTTGATACTTAAAAAGCATGAATAGAATGGAAGGAGGTAGGAAGTGACTTGCATTCTCTTAATTTAATAGCATACCTTCATATATATCAGTGGCACTATGGTATTTCAGCATGCTTGCATTTGACACATGGATTGGTGGGAAACCAAGACCTGTGGACTCTAAAACAGGGGTCCCCAAACTTGACAACTTTACAAGTTGTGGACTTCAAGTCCCAGAATTCTCCAGCTGGCTGGAGAATTCTGGGACTTGAAGTCCACAAGTCTTAAAAGTTGCCAGGTTTTGAGATCTCTGCTCCAAAACCAAGAACTGGATAAAGAAAATCTTGTCTTCAAAGTCTCTGGGGTTTTGGTTTTCGTTTTAAACATAAAAAATACACTGCTGAAAAAAATAAAAGGAACACAAAAATAAGACATCCTAGATCTGAATGAATGAAATATTCTAATTAAATATTTTGTTCATTGCATAGTTGAATGTGCTGACAACAAAATCACACAAAAATTATTAATGGAAATCAAATTTAGCAACCCATGGAGGTCTGGATTTGGAGTTACACTCAAAATTAAAGTGGAAAAAAACACTACAGGCTGATCTGACTTTGATGTAATGTCCTTAAAACAAGTCAAAATGAGGCTTAGTAGTGTGTGTGGCCTTCATGTGCCTGTATGACCTCCCTACAATGCCTGAGCATGCTCCTGATGAGGTGGCAGATGGTCTCATGAGGGATCTCCTCCCGCCCCTGGACGAAAGCATCCCCCAACTCCTGGACAGTCTGTGGTGCAACATGGTGTTGGTGGATGGAGTGAGACATTGACACCCCAGGTGTGCTCAATTGGATTCAGGTCTGGGGAACGGGCAGGCCAGTCCATAGCATCAATACCTACTTCTTGCAGGAACTACTGACACACTCCAGCCACATGAGGTCTAGCATTGCCTTGCATGAGGAGGAACCCAGGGCCAACTGCACCAGCATGTGTTCTCAGAAGGGGTCTGAGGATCTCATCTCTGTACCTAATGGCAGTCAGGCTACCTCTGGCAAGCACATGGAGGGCTGTGCAGCCCCCTAACGAAATGCCACTCCACACCATTACTGACCCACTGCCAAACCGGTCATGCTGGAGGATGTTGCAGGCAGCAGAACGTTCTCCACAGCGTCTCCAGACGTTGTCATGTCTGTCACATGTACTCAGTGTGAACCTGATTTCATCTGTGAAGAGCACAGAGCACCAGTAGCAAATTTGCCAATCTTGGTGTTCTCTGGCAAATGCCAAACATCCTGCACGGTGTTGGGCTGTAAGCACAACCCCCACCTATGGACGTCAGGCCCTCATACCACCCTCATGGAGTCTGTTTCTGACCGTTTGAGCAGCCACATGCACATTTGTGGCCCGCTGGAGGTCATTTTGCAGGGCTGACAGTGCTCCTTCTGTCCCTCCTTGCACAAAGGCGGAGGTAGAGGTCCTGATGCTGGGTTGTTGCCCTCCTACTGCCTCCTTCACGTCTCCTGATGTACTGGCCTGTCTCCCGGTAGCGCCTGCATGCTCTGGACACTACACTGACAGACACAGCAAACCTTCTTGCCACAGCTCGCATTGATGTGCCATCCTGGATGAGCTGCACTACCTCAGCCACTTGTGTGGGTTGTAGACTCTGTCTCATGCTTCCAGCAGAGTGAAATCACTGCCAACATTCAAAAGTGACCAAACCATCAGCCAGAAAGCATAGGAACTGAGAAGTGGTCTGTGGTCACCACCTGCAGAACCACTCCTTTATTGGGGATGTCTTGCTATCTGCCTCTGCTTTCCACCTGTTGTCTATTCCATTTGCACAACATCTGTGAAATTGATTGTCAATCAGTGTTGCTACCTAAGTGGACAGTTTGATTTCACAGAAGTGTGATTGACTTGGAGTTACATTGCGTTGTTTAAGTGTTCCCTTTATTTTTTTGAGCAGTATATTGAAAGTATTCCCAACCTGAAATTTCCCTTCATAGGTTAAAAAACACAGCTTGTGATTTCATTAGCTCATTGTCCCTGAAGCTCCGGTTTTTACTTAAAACAGCTGGGTCCTGAGCGTAGCAAAAAAAAAAAAAAAAAACCCTACTAATTTATTCCAGTTCAGGACTGAAGGGGGAGAGGGGAAAAAAATTGATGTTAGCCTGTTAAATCTAGAGCGACCACTGG
This sequence comes from Laticauda colubrina, assembly GCA_015471245.1. Classification (NCBI taxonomy): domain Eukaryota; kingdom Metazoa; phylum Chordata; class Lepidosauria; order Squamata; family Elapidae; genus Laticauda; species Laticauda colubrina. The sequence goes on along the minus strand of BLBF01000007.1, from coordinate 38,078,232 downwards.
GCTGAATCCTATTCTCCCCCCCCCTCTGAAAAATGTGTGGTCTTCATCATCAAAAAGTCTAGGGAATTCCCACCTCCTTCCCTTCTCTAGCTTCTGTAAAACTTGCTTTTGGTCTTCCAATATCACCTTCCTTCCTTCCCCCACTTATCCCAGCACCCCCAGCAACGTAAGTCTTGGCAAGTTTCTCCAGAGCTTGTGCTGATACATTCCACACTGCTTCAGTCATCCTGGTGCTGGGAGGGGGCTTGGCTGCTCTCCTGGTGATGTCAGTCTGGGGCCACATCACCTGTGCCGGAAAAGCCATCTGCAACTTATCAAGAGCACCAAAAAGCCTGAAGCAGAAATTATCACCCTGGGGTGGGGCATGCTGTGTATGATTTAAATAGACAGTTTTTTTTTGTTTTGTTTTTAAGGAAGGGAACCAGGAGGGGGGGAAAAAGATTACCAACTATCATTCTTCTGATGCTTGCTGAGCTAAAAGGGCTGAGATTTAAACTAAGGTCATGCAATATTCTGTGCATTAAGCTGTCGCTTTTGATTGCTGGCCTTTGTATGCAGTTATGTCACAATTTTGAAAGCTTAGTTTTCACATGGGGATGGTGAAAGAAATAGGAGGGGAAGAACTTTCCTAGATAATTATAGGATTATTAATAAAGCACAGAAAATGATGTGCTCTTGTCACCACAAATTCTCAGCTGTCTGTCATATTTCTGTTCCTTTCCAGTCTTCATCAGGGTACTTCAGGGAAGAAAAAAAGAGCAATGAAGAAAAATGTGGCTGATCTTGGGAACTTTGCCTGTTTCAAATTATGTGGTTGGGTGGTATGACAGAGAGAGTCCTTGGAGGTTGAAATTGGTGCCAGAATACATTTGCAATGAAGGATGCTATAAAGAAGCATGTCTGCAGACTCTCTACTTCTGGAAACATCCATCCATTTCAAATCAAAACTTTTATTCATTCAAGAACAAAAATTCTTCAGCTAGTAGGGAATGGAAGAGAAACTAGCAATTTCTGTATCTACATTATATCCCCACACCTTTCTCTCCTTAACATCTAATTACTTTTGGGAGGTCTTAAATTAACCCTTTCAAACCCAGAGGCAATTTCCCCATGATGCACTTAGGATCCAAAAGCCGAGCTCTGAAGTGTTATGAATCAGGAGATGACAATACTGGTATGAAATTTGCTATACCCCTTGTCAATCTCTAGCCTCTGTTTGTCAAGTTATTGTCATTGTTTGACTTCCCTCCAAGATAATGGATAACAAAGCCTAAGTGATATGTATTTTGAGGCTGTTCTTGAATAATATTAAAATAAGTGGGAAAATACAACTTTAATAAGGTTTTTTTATACTCCTGTGCTAATGATGAGATAAAAGTAAAGTTAGAAGCTCTTGGCTGTTCAGGTCTGGTAGCCCTAATTAAGTCAGAGCTTGATGGTCCTATAAGAAAGTGAGCAAGTGAGAAAAAGCGCTAATATTATCTTCAGCATGGTCCAGCCATTTTTGAAGTGATATAGGGCTAGCCTTCATTATGGTTAGATTGATACAACAGAGGTTGGATCTTTCTAGAAGTTTGCTCTATAGGTTGCAAAAATCCAGCTAATCATCTAGTGATCATTTTGTTTTTTTGTAGTCCAGTCTTTGACAGTTTTGGTAGCCATAATTAGAAAGTTATTTTTAGGTTATGGTTTTCTGAGGCTTTCACTAGAAATTAAAAATGAATCAGTCAAATAAGGGTTGATCTTCAAGAAAAAAAAGTTTGAAATAGTCTTTTTATCTATACTTGCTTAAGATTTAAAGTAGTCTTATTTTGCTAATCTCTTTTTCTCCTTTAATTCCAAAATATTCAAAAGAAAAGTCAGGCATAGCAAGGTAGATATGCGAATCCATGTCACTGCAGTTAATTTTGACACCATCATTCAACTATAATAACTTTATATTAATTTGGAACAACCCCTTTTTTCTCTATAAGGAAAGCATTTACAAGGAGTTTAAAATAATTTATCTGGTCAACTTTTAGAAGCAGCCAACTAAAAAAACCCAAATAACTCTTCATGTAGTGCAGAGTTGGGAAACTATGCTCCTTTATGACTTCTGGATGGCTGGCTCAGGAATTCTGGGAATTGAAGTCCACATAAAAGGGCCATGGTTCCCACCCGTGATTTAATGTAACCTTCTACATGTCTCCTCAGAAATAAGTGTTACTGACATCAGTATACTTTATTGTAAAGTAAGTACCTATAGGATTATGGCTGTAACCTGAGGTCATCTTTAAGGCAGACCATGCTCAGTCATAAGGTATTTTGTTTAGTGTTTGTGCAAATCATGTTCAATAGGTTATGTGAGCTCAATGAAGTGTAATTTATTCAAGAAACATGATTCTAATCTAAGCCATAATGTGTCTTTTCATTTCCCTTAGTGAGATGTTAACCATAGGTAGTGATTGGGGTCTATAGACTGTTACTTATAGCTTAGTCTTATGCATTAAATTTGCTACTGTGGCTTATTACACTAACCATAAATCAAGCCATGGTTTAGAACAATTTGTCAACAACAATAATTGAATACTTGTGATCTCATCTATTTTCCTCATCCAGGAAAAAAAAAAGCCACAGGTAGCAAATCACAGCCTCAAAACAATTCATTAAAGTTGATAATTTGGATTCATATGTCAAAGTCAACATACTGTGGTTTTTGGATTTGGCCAATGCCTATTGTAGCTTCAAAATATTTCTTGGTCAAGTTTAAATAAAAGATAAATAAACATGCCAAAGTATGTAAAAAAGGAAAAAAATATGTCAATCACCCCAGTAAGTGGCAGTATCTTACACTCTTCTCAATTGTGAAAGAAAACTAAGGAAGGCCAGACTTGAGGACCTATAGGAAATTAGGGCTGTAGATTGAATGGGAAAGTTTAAACAAAACATTTCACAAAAAGATCACAATGGTAATCAATAACGGTATGAAGTCACCCTGAGTTGAGCTCAATTTGAGGCTTAGCTTTAAAGCTGGGATCATTTTTATCATAAGTGTACTGTCAGGTTGGAATCCAGTGAATGTATTCCCAACTTATGAAAAAAATGCAAGCAATGTTTAAGCAGCAGACTCTTTCTAAGAAAAAAAAAATCAGGGCCTCCTTAACAGCATTATCGGGTAAAGCAGTGTATTGGGGCCCCTACGACAACTACTTACAGGAATAAAAATGTAAATGGTCAATAAAATTATATATATGTTCATCTGGCCCATGCCTATCAGGCCCATGCATTAAGACAGCCCTGAAAAAAACATTCCTGTATCTGTAACAAAAGTTTAATCAGAAATACAATTACTGGCAAGCGGTTGTCATGGATAGGGGTAGTTTCATTAAGGCCCTGTCACACTGCAAAAACGGATGCAAAGAGGAAGCAAAATGGAAAAAAAATCTTGCCATACGTTCTAAAACGCGATGTACTCACTGCCTCCATTTTGCTTCCTCTCAATCCGTCCAGCATCCGTTTATTGACGTTTCATCCGCTCCAAAAGTTTTAGGCTGCCTAAAACTTTTGCACGGAAAATGTATCCAGTTCTGCATCCGCTACACATCCGCTACGCATCCGTTACGCATCCGCTATATCCGCTAGGCATCCGCGCAACTCACATCCGCTCGGACACTGGGAGGAAGCAGAACGGACGTGGAACGGATGCAGAACAGATGCAGAATGGATGCAGAAAGGAAACAAAGCATTTAAAACGGAAAAAACGTTCGCAGAGGGGACCTATCTCGGATATTAAGGATGCCTAGAGGATACCTAGAGGATGCCTAGAGGATGCCTAGAGGATGCAAAGGGACACCTATACTGCCTATAAAAAGGGGGAGCAACTCGCCTGCTTCGCACTTTCAGACCAGCAGCCCAGCGGTGCAGACCTCTGCAGCCTTCATCTGCCTCTTCCTCTTCCTCTTCCACAGCATCCAGTCATCTCCACCATGGATTGCGACAAAATCCTTTTGGCAGCCAACATCCTTCTGCATCACTGCGAAACCATCAACAGTCTCTGTGAACTCTACTACGGCAAGAAAAGAAGGCACCCAAAAAAAGTCTGGGTCCAAAGATGGTTCGCCAGAAGAGCACAGTACCAACTTTACGACAAGCTGATGGTGGAGCTCAGGAGCGAAGACACTTGTGCGTTCCAGAACTTCATGAATATGCATCCAGCCATGTTTGACAAACTTCTGCAGCTCCTGACACCCAGGTTGAGCAAGACAAAAACCAACTTCCCGCCCAGTCTGGAACCTGGGCTCAGGGTGGCACTCACTCTGCGCCACCTGGCCTCAGGGACCCCCTACAGGAGCATGCAGTACAGCTGGAGGGTGCCACCCAGCACCATCAGCTTTGTTGTCAGAGAAGTGGTGTGGGCCATCCTCGAAGAATACAAGGAGGAGCTCCTCCAGTGCCCCACCACTGAAGAAGGATGGAAGAAAGTTGCAGAGCAGTGGTATCAGAAGTGGAACTTCCCCCACACCATTGGAGCCATCGATGGCAAGCATGTGGCCTGCAAGGTTGCAGCCAATTCGGGGTCCACTTATTTCAACTACAAGAGCTTCTTCAGCATCATCCTCTTCGCCATGGTTGATGCTGACTACAAGTTCATGTACATCGATGTTTCAGGCAACGGCTCATCTTCCGATGCCCAGGTATACAACGACAGTCACCTTAAGGAGGGGCTGGAAAGCAACCTCATGGTGGGCTTCCCAGATCCAGAACCCCTGCCCAACGACACGCAAGATGTGCCCTACTTCATCGTGAGGGATGACGCCTTCTCCCTCTCAACCTACCTCATGAAGCCCTACACCTCCAAATACCTCACCCGTGAAGAGAGGATCTTCAACTACAGGCTGTCCAGGGCAAGGCGGGTGGTGGAGAACGACTTTGGCATCCTGGCCGACAGGTTCCAGGTACTTCTCAACACCATGCAGCATCGCCCACAGAGCATGAGGTGGATCGTGGAAATTTGCTGCATCCTGCACAATCTCATGCGCACCCGCTACCCAGTCTCGCAGAACAGGCTCGTGGACCTCCAGCAAGGCAATGGGGACATGGAGCCTGGGGAATGGAGGCAAGGGCGAAACCTGATCAACACTGAGGATGTGCAAGGGCCCAACAGAGCCTCACGTGAGGCGATGAAGCAGCGCAACCTTCTGAAAGACTGGTGCAACTCCCCAGCTGGAGCGGTGGAGTGGCAAGACAGGATGGTAGATGCTTAATGGATGCTTCCTTCAGCCTGTCTCATCACACGGATGAGTTTGGGCCATGTATGTTTGGTTAGCCTACAATGAACAGGGCATTTAATAAAGAGTTGTGTTTATGTTGACATGTGTGGATCAATGCTTACATTGTAATTGATAAGGGCCATAAGGGTGGCAGCTGGGAGGGTGGACCATACAGTCCCACTATGCTTGCACTGGAGATTTATCTATCCCACAGCTATCTTAACCCATCCCAAAGCTATCCCTGCCCATCCCACAGCTATCTTAACCCATCCCAAAGGTATCCCTGCCCATCCCACAGCTATCTTAACCCATCCCAAAGGTATCCCTGCCCATCCCACAGCTATCTTAACCCATCCCAAAGGTATCCCTGCCCATACCACAGCTATCTTAACCCAAAGGTATCCCTGCCCATCCCACAGCTATCTTAACCCATCCCAAAGGTATCCCTGCCCATCCCATAGCTATCTTAACCCATCCCAAAGGTATCCCTGCCCATCCCACAGCTATCTTAACCCATCCCAAAGGTACCCCTGCCCATCCCACAGCTATCTTAACCCATCCCAAAGGTATCCCTGCCCATCCCACAGTTATCTTAACCGAAAGGTATCCCTGCCCATCCCACAGCTATCTTAACCCATCCCAAAGGTATCCCTGCCCATCCCACAGCTATCCTTACCCATCCCACAAGCATGCAAAGGCTAAACCATTTCTAAAAGTTTCCACCCAGACTTTTTAGAAAAAAAATAATGAAGCAAACGTGTGAAACAAAGATAAACTTTATTAATAACAACCTGAAAAGTAAACATGAACCAAGTCAAGTGTCCAAATAAAGTCCAAAAATATCCAGGCAGCCAGTCTCTGGTACTCCGCTTGGTCACTCGGAGGTGTGTGCCCAGTCTAATTTTTAGGGTGCAGGTGCTCTGGAGGTGGGTGCTGCTGCAGTGCTGGTCTGAGGTGCTGATGGAGTGCCTGGCCCCGAGAGGACAACAGGGGACGGTTTGTTCAGAAAGGTGTCGGACAGCTGGCTCATCCCCGCGATGCTGAGAGGTCCTTCCTCCATGCCATGGGGTGTCAGCCCCAGTACCGAGGACAGATGTACTGAGGCCGGGCTTGGCTGTGGGATGGAGGAAGGAGTAGTGTAGTGGAACTGCCTGCTGTGCAGCAAGCTGAGGAGTGGCGTGGCTGGCATCGATGTCGTCGGTGGCATCATTGGCATGGGTGGCATCGGTGGCATCAGTGGAACAGCTGGCAACGGTGCCGCCCGATGACTCTGTGCCTGGCCTGGGAAGGGCTGCTGCCTGTGCTGCTGGACCTCCGGGTAGCTGTAGGCCTGGTAGGTGAGGGGCTGTTGGAAGCCTTGGTATGGGAGGGACATCACCTGGGGTGGAGGAGCAGACCTGGACTGGGTGGTAGCAGGTGCCTCTGGGTCTGGAGGGTGGTTAATCAGCGTGCAGATCCTCTCCTTCACCAGCTGGTACTGGGGATCCGGCATCTCCTTCAGGGTCTCTCCTTAAATAATTTAAATAGTTTAAATTATTTAAATAGTTTAAATAATTGAGGAAGGGCTTGCAGTTGGAGTAGGAGGAGTCGATGGGGACCAGCTGAAAGAGGAGACCTATGCTGGCGTGGATGGTGTCCCTGATCTCCACCAGGACCTTGTGGCTCTCCCCCTCCTGCGGTCTGGCTCTCTGCCTTCCTGTGGAGGCGGCGGTGTGGGTGGATGGGACTTCGGCAGTGGTGGACTCAATGTTTCCTTTCTCCCACCACACCAGGGAGTCCTCCTCGCTCTCCACCAAGCTTTCAACACCTGCCAGGGAGTTCTCCGCCGTGGCACGCTCCACCGAAACCTGCCTGGAGACAGGGACTGACTCTTGGCTGGAAGAGGACTGGGTCGCAGCAGGCTGCCTGAGAGTGAGGGTAGACAGATGGGCTCCTGGTGCTGCTCGGTGGCGGATCTCACTCTCCAGGAAGCTGCACCTGGCCATGACGTAGTTCTCTCTGTCCGTCAGCTTGACTGTGGCCTGGCCAGAATTTTTGCGGTGCAGCTTCCCGTACCAGGTGTGCATATGTTTCCACCAGCCAAGTAGCACCTCCGAAGTGTAGCCCAGACTCTCCGCCTTCTCTCTCCAAGCAGCCTGCTTCCTTTTGGTGTCCCTGTACAGCCGGTGTCCCTTCCACCACAGATAGTCCTTCTCTCTCAGCCACTCCAGCACCTCATACTCGTGCGCCTCCTCAATAAAGTACTGCCTCCTCTCCCGTTGACGCGTCTGCCTCTTCCTCCCTCTGGCAGGGCCATATGGGCCCTCATCAGAGGGACTTCAAGGTTTTAGGGGCTGCTCCTCCACACCAACAGCAGCAGCAGCAGAATCATCATCATCATCAGAAACATCACCAGCAGGATCATAATCATCATCAGCAGCAGCAGCAGCAGCAGAATCACCAGCAGGATCAGAATCAGAATCAGCAGCAGCAGCAGCAGCAGCAGCAGCAGCAGCAGCAAGACCAGGATGAGCAGCAGCAGAGTAAGCACTAGCAGCAGGACCAGCAAGACCAGGAGCACGAGCAGAACGAGCAGGACCAGCAGGACCAGGAGCAGCTTCAGCAGAGTGCGCAGCAGCAGAAGCACTACCGCCAGGAGCAGCTTCAGCAGAGTACGCAGCAGAAGCACCACTGCCAGGAGCAGCCACAGCAGAAGCTCCAGCAAGAGAAGAGCGAGCCCAAGCAGCAGAAGCCCCAGAAGAAGCAGAGTCATGGACATGGGGCGGGAGGGTGGCCCTGTCCCTCTTGCCAGGGATGGCGGCAGGTTGCTGAGCCTTTCGCTTCTTCCCCATGGTTGTGGGGTTGCTGGCTGGCAGGGAGGCTGGCAGGAAGCCTGGCAGGAAGCCTGGCAGGAAGCCTGGCAGGAAAGCAGGCACCAAGGCTGGCAGGCAGACTGGCTACAGCTAAAGCTACAGCTTTTACTGCCCCCCTCCCCATTAAGTAAATTGTGTAATCTGGAGATGGAAATTGTGGCATTACAACTCCCAATACCCCTTATCTTTGGTCATTCTGGCAAGATTTATCAAGAATTAAGGTTTGTCAGTAGGTATAGTTGCAATGGGAAATTGTATCACAGTATGTTTTCTTGGCACGGCAAAATATTTTGGGGATAAATTTTAGCAATCAAGGTACTTCTTCTGCTGCAATTTTGTTGCTATATAGAGAATGTCCTAAGTGTCAGTCTTTCTGTCAGGATCAGCAAAATGCAGGATTCACTCAAATATTTATACTACTGTATCGGGTGGTATTTAGCCACTTCTGACAGTTCTGGAGAACTGGTAGTGGAAATTTTGAGTCGTTCGGACAACCTGTAAAGATCACCTCTGACAGCCTCTGCCCCCATCTATTATCAGCCTTCTGAGTCCCAGCTGATTGGCTGGGTCTTCTTTTGTTGCCCTGCACAGGAGAACGGAGCTGGAAAGCAGGTTAGGGTGGGGAGGGAATGGAGATTTTACAGTGTCCTTCCCCTGCCATGCCCACAGAACTAGTAGTAAAAAAAATTGAATCCCACCATTATACTGTATACTATACAATCCTATTACCCATTGGGCTGTCCTTTGAGGGAAACAGTCTGGTGCAATTAGAATAACGTTAAATATTTTTTACCACAATGCTTCAACCAAGTGATAGAAAAACAACTGAAGTAGCAAAGGACTTCAATAAAAAGGCAATATTTACTTCCCTAAACAAAATGACTAAGGATATAAGCAAAAAAGTAGTGGGATTATGAATTACTTCTAACATTTTGCCAGCTTCCCCATTGATTTTTCTTGTGGAAAGCTGGCAGAAAACATTGGAAATCACAGTCACATGACCATGGGAATGCTGTAATGGTCACAACTTTGCAAATAAATCTGGCTGGTACATCATGGCAATTTCAATTCCACCGCAGTATTGGATCTCTTGATTTTTTAAAATGTATTTTAAGTTAACAGATTTTAGGTACAGACAGACAAACAGATACACAATGAGTGTTTTTGTAGTATACAGATTTTCTTTTCAATCAATGTGAGAAGATGACAATCAGAATGGGGAACAAACTAGACAACTGCAGCTTCAACAAAAGCTACAAATATTTACATTCAGCATCAAAATAATATGTTTTAATTATCATAAACTGTAGAGCAGGGGATCTTCAAACTTGACAGCTTTAAGACTTGTGGACTTCAACTCCCAGAATTCATTGCCCAGTCATGTTAGCTCAGGAATTCTGGGAGTTGAAGTCCACAAGTCTTAAGTTTGCCAAGTTTAAAGACCCTTACTGTAGAGCATGGATGTCAAACTCACAGCATCATGTGGCTGTCGTGTGATATTTCATGATGTTTTACCTCTTCACGGAGCTGGGGTGGGCATGGCTTGTGCGAGATGCATCCAGCCTACAGGCTGCCAGTTTGACATCCCCGCGTAGAGCCATTTGTGGAACTAGAAATTTTTTTTTTTTTTTAAATGATGGATTTCAGCTAAACTCTGTTCCAAAGTTGAGATTGGTCAATGTTATCTTGAAAAATTCATTTAATTTTTTTTCATGAGCATTCTCTATCACTTAGACCAGTGATGTCAAACTGGCAGCCCATTGGACTGGATGCATCACGCATAGGCCATGCCCACTCCAGCTCTGCAAAAGCAAAAAACATATCAATATGTCACATGACATGATTGAGGTTAACACTCATGACTTAAGACAAATTAGTTTGCTTGATGGAAGAAGAACGAAACAGGATCAACTCTGAAAGGTTGTGCTCCATATTGTATGGTGCTATGTTCTATAAAAAGCCTGAATTCTTTTTGGTCCAAAAAGGACACTTTGATAGACACTTCATAAGAAGCAATAAATATATATTAGGAAGATAACCAATACATCTGTATGATGAAATTTTAAAAGGGTATTGGGTCGAGGAGAACCTCAGCCCATTAGTTCATAGGAATTGAAATTCTTTCATATCCATTGTTAGCTAGAGGTAGACTTCTCACAAGTATGTGTCAAAGAATCCTAATTGTGGAGAACTCTCATCTGTCCAAAGGTCAATTTAATCACAAAAGGCCTAATGGCCCATTTAGGGATGGTTAGATGTGTTCTTTGTAGGATGTACATTTTTAAGCAACAAGACATTCCAAGGATTGTCTAGTTTTTCTTTTGTTACAGAAGTATGCCCATGGGTTAAGTGTTCTAAACTTGAAGAAAAGTAATACCAGTCTTTACTTTGGAATGTAGGTAATTTAGAAATTTATGTATAGCACCATTCCTAGTGACCACTGACAATTCTTTGTATATCTTTTCAGTCACCGAATGCCATTGCTTTTTCTGAGAGGTCTTTTTCAACTTCCCCATCTAACCAAGTACCAAGTAATGTACCCTGGGATTTCTTCATGGTCTCCTATCCTAATACTAATTAGATCTGCTGATCTTTTAGAGATCAGGCCAGCTGGTGCTGGTCATCTGCCCAGACCTTAGAAGTTATAATATTGGGGAAAGCAAATCTTAACCCTAACATTATCCTATGACAAAGCAGTGATCCCGATTGGCTAGATTTTTTTTTCCTATTTCCCAGTAATTAAATGCCAAAAAGGAATGAACACTTATTTTATCCCAGAGTTATAATCTGATTTTATTCTCAAGCCATGGGCCATTAATGCATAGTTGTTATGATAGCTTTTTGAAGAAAAGCATTATTATGAATGAGTTCCCCACCCCCCACCCCCATAAATGTGGGTAAATTATTCAAGTTCCATCCTGCCTTGTGCTGCATTTAGGAACCCTTATAGCCACATAATGGTTTGTTTCGTGTTGTGTGATTCCATTTTCTTTCTTTGCTTAAACGTATGTGAAATAGAACTGGCCGGAGTTCAATGAGTTTGGAAGGAAAGGGGGTGACTGGGATAAATTACACTTCTCTGGTGCTTCCCACCCACCCTCTTTTTTTTTTTTTCCCTTTAAACAAAAAACAAAAAACAAAACCTTTTTCTAGCCAACATTCTCCCTTGCTTCCCGAAGTAGAGAGGCTCCACCCCCGCTGCCCAAAGTTAAATCTGCACAAATAATGAGCTTATGTATAAGGGAGGGGATGACATCACCAGTAAGTGGTCCCAGGCTGTTTTGCACAACATTCACCTTTCGTTGTTCCGATGACATGGCTGGAATGTGATGGCTAATCCCCTGGAGAGCAAGGCCTGGGCACCAGCCGACTACTTTGCAAGGGAAAGCGAATTAGAAAGGGGGTCGCTCAGCCTTTAAAAAAAGAAAAAGAAAAAAAGGTAAGAAAGCTCTGCATGGTGGTGAAATCGGGTCGCGTGCTCGTTTTTCCTTTCATGTTGCTCCCTGCCGGTTGCACCTTGGGGTTTGGGGCAGGCGTGTGAATGAGATTGCTTGGTCGGGAGAAACCAGCTTTGCAAGCGGAAGGACGGAGAGATGCTCGTGAAAGAGGATTGCGCAAAACAGCGCCGCAGCTTTTTCTTTTATTTGAACTTTTTTCCTCCCCCCCACCCCCGTCTTCTGCTTGAACCGGGGCGAAGATCAGGGAGATATCTTGCAAGCGTCATCCCTGGGAGGCTTTGGTTTTACGCAGAGGGCTTTGACCTTTCTTGGTAAGATGCAGACGGGTGAATTGAGAAGGAAGTCTTCCGTTTTCACGCTGACTGCTTGGGGGGAAAGTTTTTCGTTGCGTCTCAATCTTCCCCCAAACTCTTGTAGGTATTGATCAATTCTGGCCGTGCAGCTAATAAAGCTGAAGCATGTTTTATGTTTTGAAGACCTTATCTGATGGATGCCTGTGAGGAAGTCAGTAGATCTACTTCGCTGTCTTCACACAGGAAATTTTTCTGAGCAACTGGACTTGTTATGAAATGGCACTTTAAACACTTCTCATTCCACTGCCCTGAAAGAATATTGACATACATATTTCATTTTACACACACTTTTCCTCCTGCTCAGACAGACTTGGGGTGTTATTTGAGGCTGTCATTTTGCTGCAAGTCTGAATCCGTTCAAGGCCAAATGAGCAATAACCTCGGGACGCACCGACCCCTCTATTGTGTACTGCCTTGAACCTAAGGAAGGAATATGAATCTATCTGTACTTAAAGTCACTCTAAAAATATTTTAACAATATTGGGCTGTGATGCTCTCTGAGCACCAAGAACCAAACAGTTCAATCCAGAACAACAGTTTTTCTCACTGCTTTTTCCATCTTTCTTCACCTCATTCAGACTTGTTAATGAAACATCTTGTTTCTTTAGGGAGATGTTTAAAAGGTTTATGGGAAAAAGGACACAAAGAATGTTGTGTAAATTCCAATTTTGGAATAGCTTGATCAGGAAATATTTGCTACTCTAAACAGCAGTAAAATTCCCTCAAGCTAGGAAACTTGATTAAAACTTTATAATGTTCTAACTTTAACACTCATATCTGCTGATGGCACTGAATTTACTCTGATGATTTATAACCCTGATAATTGGTTCTGTCCCACAAGTAATTATTTAAGCATTAAAATGAATGTCATACTTTAGGATTGTGCTCAGATTTCTGGCTTAAAGCTTTCTTCTTTTTAAACTCTAAAATAATATGCTTGATTTGAGAGAATCAGGGTAACTAAAGAAATGCTGAATTGGATGTCAGCTTCCAAATAATCTATGACATTCCATATGAATGAAAAAAAAATATGGCCTGATTCTTTACTGATACATGGTTTCTGTTTTCTGCAGATTTTGTATTTCAGAACTGCCTCCAAAAGATACAAAGAAATCTTTATGGTATTTCTGCCTTTCAAAACTATGTCAGAACATTGTGTAAACTGCTCAGTGATGCCACTTGAAGGCAGAATAGATTTTGCAAACTTTTCCTTATTGCCCTGAACACTTTCCTCATCCCTGAGAGAAAGAATTTTAATGTTGCTCTTTTCCCCTTTCCATATTGAAATCTGTTTGTAATGCACGCATTCCAAAATTTTGAATTAATATTTTACTGTTCAGGTAGCAACTTCAAAACATTCTTAAAGTAATTTGTCTTCTGAGCAAGCTGTACTAATTGTGCAATTATAGCATTAAATAATTAGTGACAATTTGTCAGTGAACTTGATTTTCTTCCTAGGATAAGTCTAATTTCTTTTTTACTTTTATTCTGTGATCCATCAGTGAGGCTGCCTCTGAAGGCTATCTGCTGGGACACGGGTAGACTTTGAGATGAGTAGAGATTCCTTGTGCAGATGGTTACCTGCTAGGAGGACAAGAATTAAGACTAGCACTGTGAGAAGTGCGGGATTAAGCGGGTCTGGAATCCAATCCACCAGGATATTGCTGGTGTTCTTATGTTCCAGATGCTAAATTCAGATCAGTTTTATTCCTTCCATCATCATCAGGCAATCTTGAGAAAGAATGATTATATGCAACTTGAACACTGATGTAATTAAAAGTTCTAGCAAACCCTTTTTCCTAGCTATAAAGCTGCACAGGGAACAGACTGTTATGGGGATGTGATGTGAAAGCCAGCTGACCTCTGGATAGCTAACTTCCATTTCCATCCATAAGCAGGGGTGGGGAATGATAGCCCTTTTATGACTTGTGGACTTCAACTCCCAGAATTCCTCAGCCAGTCAGAAATTCTGGGAGTTGAAGTCCATAAGTCATAAAGGGGCCATCGTTCCCCACCTCTGATATAGAGAATTATCCTTCAGTTAATTAATCTGCAAAAGCAACAGTATATTTGACTGAAGAAAATGTTGAGAAGGTTTTCACACTTTTTTGACTTTTAGATGCGTTTGTGCACAGATTGTGAGTGAGAAAAATGGATCCTGTCATATATTCTTTCAATTCATTCTGGAAGATGGAGTAGGGAAGACATTTGTTTTGGTGACCAGAAATGTCTCTCACATGGTCTAGCTACTCTGTGACCTAGTCCTTTAGTCCCATAAGGACTGAAAACATTAGCTTCCACTCAGTTTTTTTTTAAATAAGTTCCCTTATCTGAGCTTTCAGCTGAATTGGAGCCACACAAGAATACACTTTTCTATATAAAATGATAACATTTGCTTTAGTGGGACAGTTCTGTATTATTGGGAAGGGTTAATTGAGAAAGGTCTTTATTAACTGAAATTAAAATAATTAGACAATTTCATTATGAAAGTAAAAATGGGGAGTCATGATGTGGATTAATGAAGTTAGTCCTCAAATTTGGGAGCAGAATTTCCATTGCTGAGCAAGTTAAATTAATCACTGCAGTTGTTAAGTATTCTTGGAAGAAATGTGGTGCAGTTCTAAGTGGGGAAAAAGACATGGAATCATGGAAGTTGCTTGGAAAGAAGGTTTATTGATGAATAGGATCACATCTCTTGGAGCTCCTGGGTGAAAAAAGGGAAGGGATGCTGAGAGTCCCTGGGTTTTACACCTTCTCTGGGCTTTGACTTTGAGCTTTTGTTCTGATTGGTTGTCAGATTCCCACGGGGCCATGCAGGGGTAACTTGGTAGGTTGTCTTTTAAGTCCCAGGCTTGGTTGATTCTTGCTGGATGATGATGTAATGAAAGGGCTTTGAACAATTTCTATTATGGCTCTGCTTGAAGGAGGTAGAACTTGGTTATGTAGAATAGACTGGCCCAGGCCTTAGTGGACTGTTAACAAAGCTTGTGGGGGCAGGGCTGAGTTTCTGCCTCTCTGAGTTTCTACTTCTTTTTCAGGGCAAATATTCTGCCTTTTTAATATATCCCAAAATATTTCATTATTCTAGGAAAGGGGTGGGTGCTAACTTCCTACAGTGTATCACAAGATGGTTAAGCAAATCCAGCTATTTCCATTGTCTTTGCTTGTCAGAAGCCAGCTGCGAAAATCCCAAATGATGATCACATGACCCCAGGATGCTACCACCATCATAAATGCATGCTGATTGCCAAAGGCCTGAATTTTGATCACATGACTATGGGAATGTTGTAAGTGTATATAGTAAGTGCAAGGACTGGTCCTGAGTCTTTTTTTTTTTTCAGTGCAGTTGTAACTTTGGTTGCAGAAGGGATGGCGATAAGTTGAGGACGACCTGGATTAACACCATAAAATGAATATCAAGCAGAAACGTAAAGATAAGGTGAACAAAAATGAAGGTGATAAAAAGTTTTCTGCCTTGGACTTGAGAATACTAAAGAGGAACAGTATGTTGGGGAAATGAAAAGGATCAATCTTATGAAAATGCAGTGACAAGCTTAAATATTCTTTTACTGCATGGTTTTGTCTATGAACAAAATAGTTCAAGTAGCAGTCTTTTTTAGTGGTAATGTACAGTTATAAAAGACCTGGAAAAAAATGAGAGGGGGGAAAAAGAGAGATCCCTTCGAATTAGGGAGGTGCAAATAGCTGTCGAAGTTCTAGGAACTGCAAGATAAACCTGTTAGTCCTGGACCATATAAATAACCGCACCCTTCAAACAGAAATACTCATACTTTGGGCATGTGTTGGGAATGGATGATGGATTAGGAAAAAAACAACTGTTCCTGAAAGACTGAGCGAAGTAGATGAGAAAACAATGGACGAGGCAAAGTTGGAGATACTTATTATTATCAGGCATTCGCTCGTAAGGGTCATTAGAATTTGGCCCAGCATAATTGCACCTGACTAACTTAAGAATGTTCAGAAGGACCATGTTGGCTTACATGAAAGATTGGTGTCATCCAGTATCTTTTAGGAGCTGACCCCATGGTTCTAAGAAGTTCACACCAGGACATGAAGGCAATTGTCTTTTTCTGTTGCTGTTCCTCAGCAACCAATATTGAAAGGCATACAATGATTTATACTGTGCACCAGTTTATAGACAAGATGTCATGTTAAGTGACTTAAGAGGAGCAAAAATTAATAATTTGCAATGTAGTATTCTGTCTTTTAAAAGAAATAAGGTGCTTTGATTTGGTTCTAGCTTACGGCTCTCTGAAATTTCACTGTTCTTAAAGACTAACTAACACAATAACAAAATTGGAAGGGACTTTGAAGGTGTTTTAGTCGAACCTCCTGCACACCCTACCTATACCATTCTGGACAACTAGCTGTCTAGTCTCTTCTTAAAAGCTTACAGTGAGGTTTTCCCAAGGGCATGCTGAAGTTCTGAGTTCTCCATCACTGTAGGCTTTTAAGAGACTGGACAGCCACTTGTCTGCCTTCTTGATTGTATTCTTCAATCAAAATTCTACATTTGAATTCAATCTGAATATTCCATATTTGAGCCAGTTTGGTCTAGGGGTAGAAAGCACCAAGGTAGAAAGCAGGAAACTGCGAGTCCTTGTCTCACCTTAGCCAT
The DNA here is from genome assembly GCA_015471245.1 of Laticauda colubrina. NCBI lineage: Eukaryota > Metazoa > Chordata > Lepidosauria > Squamata > Elapidae > Laticauda > Laticauda colubrina. The sequence goes on along the minus strand of BLBF01000007.1, from coordinate 38,061,681 downwards.
GAAAACCAGCTGAGTGACTTTGGATTAGTCGCTTTCTCTCAGCCCAGTTAACCTCACAGGATTGTTTTTGTGGGGAAAATAGGAGGAGGAAGGGATATTAGATATGTTTGCCCCCTTGAGTTGTTTAACATATAAAAGTACACAGATAGGGTATAAATAAATTGTTCAAGTTTTGCAAGCTGCGTTTTTGAACAGTACATTCAAGCTCTTTTTGGATATTACTATAAATCTTGAGAGTTTATTGATTTTTCTTCATCTTGTTTCTCTTTTGTTTCATTTTTATGTCAGTCTTGTTGGCTGTCATCAGAGTTTCTCTGTTCAATCTTCTGTTCCATCTTTATTTTTGTTTCTTTAATTGCTTTTAACTACTTACCAGAATTATATAGCCTTGTTATGTATATGGGTATTCTTCTGGGAGATCACTACATATATTGTATGTGCTCTTCAAAAAAACTCTGTTAGGTCTCTTATGTATATTTATGAATGGATGGAGGAATGGATGGTAGCAATAGGAATAGACTTATATACTACTCCATAGTGCTTTACAGCACTCTCTGGACAATTTGTAATGTCAGTATATTGCCACCAACAATCTGGGTCCTCGGTTTAATGATCTTGGAAGGCTGAGTCAACCTTGAGCCCATCGGGATTGAACTCTCGGCTGTGGGCAGAGTTTGCCTGCAATACTGCATTTTAAGTACTGTGCCAACAGTTCATGGATGGGTGGGTGGATGGGTGGATGGTTTCTAGAAACTCATGAAGAACTGTATTTCTGGTTCTGTTCCAAATGAGTATATCAGCTTTTTCTACTGCTTCTACCAACAAGAGGTTCTTCGTGGCCATGCTTTATACTGGTTTATTAGTTTGGGAGGAAGGTAGATAGTGCCATTTTGCCGAATCTGATGTCACTTTTATGGTATATCTTTGAGCATTCCCAACTGTGACCACCCACTCCTGGCATTGTGTTCCTTGGATCACTTATTGATTAGGAATATTGGAAAACTGACATAAAAATAGCTTCAACTATTTTTACTCTTCTAGCCCAAATTCTAAGAATAGTTAACCCATCTGCACATATCTAAAAGATTGATAAACCTCTGCCCCCCCCCCCAATCTCCAGCTAATGGGTATAAGTGAGGGACAACCAGGAACTTATCCCAGAAAAATTATATACCAAGATATTTTTCTGATGATTTAGGAATTGGAAGAAGACGCATTCATGCAGTCATGAGGAACAATTCTGAGAATCATTAGCAGAATGGTTACCTCATCCTAAACCAAAACATGACCTCCTGCAGTGTTTTGTGTAAATATTTCAGAACGTGAAGGAAGAAGACTGAGCCCTGTGGAATTTACAGTGGTTCCTCTCCATGTGCTCTTATTGGAACTGCACATGTTGGAACAACTAGAACCATTTGCAAAACAGTACCTTATGAACCCAATCCAAACAGAGGGTTCAGAAGGATACCATAGTCCAAGGTTCCCCCACAAGTGGCCAGTATCAAACCTCAGGGTTGATGAGACTATACCTTGTTGTTGCTGTTTAGTGTTATGGTTGGTTGCACTGTCAGCCAGATGCTCAGTCTGGATTTGGCATTTTTATTCCCCTACTGAGTCTGTCCAAGGGCCTGGGATAGGCAGATGTTGCTGTTGGATGGTATTAAAGGTATTGTCCCATGTAAGTTGTTCCAAATAAAGCTGCCTTTTGCAATTGACTAATGATGTTTTTGTCAATGCCAATGGTGTTCAAGTGCTCCAGATGTTTTGGGTTTGCATTCAAAGTGCCGATCATTGTTGGTAATTTTACTTTCTTTTGTCACAGTTGTTCTACTTCTATTTGCAGGCCTTTGTATTTTGTGATTTTCTCTTCTCTTCTGCTATCTCCAGGTACCACAACATCCACTATCCAGATTTTGTTTTCCTTATCAACAATTCTTAAGCCTGGTTTTTGTATTTGTCTTTGAATTAAAAAGTTCCCGAGCACTTTGGCTTCTCCATTTACTGTTTAATCTACAGTATTTTGTGGTCCCATCAGTTGTTGCTTGCAGGCAAATGGTATTTCTTACAAATCTTCCAATTATTTGTAGTGTCCTTAATGAAAGTAGTATTTCTCAAATTATTTTCATATAAAGCTTGAGACTTGGTGAACATATGAAACTTCATGAAGAGGTTGATGAACTGAATAGTTTTTGGATGCCTCCTATAGTCAATGGTATGGAATCCTGCTAAGAGTCTGATAGGGCCAGGGGGAGCACTTCCTTTCTCTTGGGATCCCAAGAAAGATTTTCTGCTAGAGCAATGTAGGCCATTGTTCCATGCCCCACACCTGATTCCAGAAAAGCGGCTCAGAAATTCTGTTGGTTCTAGGATCCTCAGCAACTGAATCCTCACTGTCTTCTGCAAAACCTTCGCAAAAAAGCAGGGTTTGAGATAGGCCATTGCACGGGGTGGGCTGCAACTGGTTTAAAAACTGGTTCTGTGAGCGAGCATGCACCATTCAATAAACACCAATTTGAACCTCTCCAGCTTCACCTTCTAGTCTTCCCCTATAAGTAGAACAGCTGAGGCGCGGTAATCCATTTTGCCGTGTGAATCAGCTGAGCTGCAAAAGAAGGAAATGTAAGAGAGGGTAGCACAGGGGCAAGTGGGCAGGGCCAACTGAATCATGGTTCATGAGGGTTCACGAGAACTGGTCTGAACCTGCAGCAGCCCATCATTGCCATTGCAGAACTGATTGGCTTCATATTGCATGCTAAGTATAAATTGTAGTTAAGCAGCCACAATGGATGGATTCTCATTTTATTCTAAGCCAAAACCAACATGGGTTAGCTTGTTGTCAGGGAGTCAAAATAAGTTTTTTTTTTTTTTAAAAAGGTCTTGCAACTTTGAATTCATTCTTTCTCTGTCTCTTCTCTTAGATTAAAGAAGCTGCTTGAACAGGAAAAGAACTACCAAGCTCGCAAGGACAAAGACCATACCAAGCGCCTCAATAAGCTCAGAGAAGAACTTGTTAAACTCAAGTCATTTGCACTTATGCTGGTGGACGAACGGCAGCTGCACATTGAACAGCTTGATCAGCAAACCCAGAAAATACAAAACCTCACCCAGAAATTGAGAGAAGAAGAAGACAAGTTTAAGGTCTTAAATTCCACAGCAAAAGAAGATGGGCAGAAATTAATGAAGCTTGAGGCTGAACTTGAGTGCAAGACGGCCTCCTATTCTCAAGAGCATGAAGAGATGACTGCTAAAGTTGCTAATCAAGAGTCACACAATAAGCAGCTCAGACTTAAGCTGGTGGGCTTAAGCAATAAAATTGAGGAACTCGAAGAAACCAATAAAGGCCTTCAAAAGACTGAAGAGGAACTTCAGGAGCTGAGAGACAAAATAGCCAAAGGGGAATGTGGGAATTCCAGCTTGATGGCCGAGGTGGAAAACCTTCGCAAGCGTGTGCTTGAAATGGAAGGCAAAGATGAGGAGATAACCAAAACAGAATCTCAGTGCAAAGAGTTGAAAAAGAAATTGCAAGAGGAGGAGCACCAGAGTAAGGAACTGAGGCTGGAAGTCGAGAAACTGCAGAAGAGGATGTCAGATCTTGAGAAGCTGGAAGAAGCTTTTAGCAGAAGCAAATCAGAGTGTACCCAGCTGCGTTTGAACTTGGAGAAGGAAAAGAATTTAACAAAAGATCTGATCAATGAGTTGGAAGGAGTGAAGATCCGGATAAAAGACTTAGAGGTTTCAGAAACCAAATTGGAAAAGGCAGAATTGATCCTAAAAGACGATTTGACGAAGCTGAAGTCTTTTACTGTCATGCTGGTGGATGAAAGAAAAAACATGGCGGATAAAATAAAGCAGGAAGAGAGGAAAATAGAAAGCCTGAATAGAAACTTTAAGGTGGAGCAAAGCAAAGTGATGGAAGTGACAGAAAAGCTAATTGAGGAAAGTAAAAAATTTTTGAAGCTGAAATCTGAAATGGAGGAAGAGGTATCCAATCTGACTAAGGAAAAGGAGGAGTTAATGAACAAATTAAAAAGTGAAGAAGGGAAATCACTGCAGCTGAGCTGTACAGTGGATCTATTAAAGAAAAGAATGGATGGTATAGAGGAGGTTGAAAGAGAAATTGCCAGAGGTCGAGTTAGAAAAGGACCAGGGTTTTCTGGACAAGAAGATAACAAGATCAAAGAACTAACAGTTGAAATAGAAAAGCTAAAAAATCGTCTCAAGCAGTTAGAAGTGGTTGAGGGAGACCTGATGAAAACCGAGGATGAATATGATCAGTTGGAGCAAAAATTTAGGACCGAGCAGGACAAAGCTAATCTTCTTTCCCAACAGCTGGAAGAAATGAAGCTCCAGATTGCTAAAAATAAAGCAATAGAGAAGGGAGAGGCAGTGAGTCAAGAGGCTGAGCTGAGGCAAAGGTTCCGGGTGGAAGAAACTAAATGCAGGGACTTGACAGCAGAAGTCCTGGCTCTTAAAGAAAAAATCCATGAGCTGATGAACAAAGAAGACCAGCTATCCCAGATCCAAGTAGATTATTCAGTCCTCCAGCAAAGATTTCTGGAAGAAGAAAGTAAAAACAAAGCCATGGGACAGGAGGTGCTGAATTTGACAAAGGAGCTCGAGCTGTCCAAACGCTACAGTCGTGTCCTGAGACCCAGCATGAATGGCAGAAGGATGGTTGATGTTCCTGTGACATCTACTGGGGTACAAACTGATCTTATGAATGGTGAACCGGCAGAAGAAGAAACACCTGCTGTGTTCATTAGGAAATCCTTTCAGGAGGAGAACCACATTATGAACAACCTTCGGCAGGTTGGGCTCAAGAAGCCCAGTGACAGGTTGTCTGTTCTTAACAGGTATCCCCCAGCTGCAAATGAGCTGACCATGAGAAAATCTTGGATTCCTTGGATGAAAAAAAGAGACAACGGCTGTCAGCCAACTCAAGAGAAAGGAGCCAGGATCCAAACCAGCCCTGAATGTCCCGGGGAAGTAGTTCTTTCTCCAAAACAAGGGCAGCCTCTTCATATTCGGGTGACCCCAGATCATGAAAACAGTACGGCCACTTTGGAAATCACCAGCCCAACAGCCGAAGATTTCTTCTCAAGTACCACTGTTATTCCTACCCTAGGAAATCAGAAACCAAGGATCACCATAATTCCTTCTCCTAATGTCATGTCCCAAAAAGGGAAAAGTGGTGAGAGCCCAATGGGTCCAGAGAGAGCAATGTCACCGGTGACTCTAACTACTTTCTCCAGAGAGAAATCTGTAGAGAGTGAGATGTCTCCATTCATGGAAAGGCCCATGTCCCCAATTCAGATCATGACCGTATCTACCTCTGCAGCACCCACAGAAATTACTGTATCCCCTGAGTCGCAGGACATGACCATGGGAAGAGCTGTATTTAGAGTGACGCCAGAGAAACAAACTGTCCCAACTCCAGTCCGACAGTACAATCCAAATGCAAGCATTATAACAACGGAGGACAATAAAATTCACATCCACTTAGGAACTCAGTTTAAACGCTCACCTAGCACTGCTCAAGAAGGAATGAGCCCTGTAATTACTGTCAGGCCTATGAATGTAGTGTCAGAAAAGGAGGAGTTGACAGGGACTGTCCTTCGGTCTCCCAGGAATAATGTATCCTCAAGATCTGGAGCAAGCAAAGTGACCAGCACCATTACTATCACTCCAGTTACTACATCGTCCACACGAGGAACACAATCAGTGGTAAGCAATCCAAACTCTTTTGCCTATTTGTACATCTGCACAATGTAGGGAAAAGTGGTAGTAGAGTTGGAGTCAATTAGTGGCCCATGGACGGCAAACAAACCTCACCAACACCTGATTAATTGTAATGGTTTGGGTTTATTATTCAAAATTCTCACCTCCAAGCTATTCCAAGTCTCCAAATGCCAAGAACTCACTGGTTTGGGAATTGATTTTGTCTCATTTTTTGGGATGTTTTAATCATATAAATGGATCTTGTGAAGGCGTTACTTTCCTATCCTTACTCATAACTTCCCAAATCCAAAAAATGCTCCCTAATTAATTCCCAAATAGTAGTTGGAAGCTGTTTTTAAACCAGAGAGAACTGTAAGTATAGGAGTGGTATTATTATTTTTTAATGTAATTGTTTTACAACCCTTATATTTTATCTCCATCCATCTTCCTGCAACTTCCCTGCAAGTTAAGGTCAAAAGAGACCATAAGTCTTTCCTTCCACTACTGAATATCAGGGCAGGAGAAAGGAAACATCTGAGATGTTAAAGAATTCCTTGAGTATTCAAACTCAATTAGCTCATTTAAAAACTAGCTGTTGACCACAAGTTGTTATTCAAGCCTTTATTCTTTGTACGAATATTCTTCAAAACATTTTTTTCATTGTGTCTTTGAGTTATGAGGGAGATGTGTCTCTAAGATAGATGGGCGTCTAATCTGTTTCCCTCCCTTTACTTATTCTCCAGATTTTAAATTGTGATCTGTATCATTTTATAAGTTTGTCTCTTTCAAAAGGCAATTGAAACAGGATTTTCTTCTCTCATGGAATTTGATGAAATGAGAACTAATGCTGCTTGGCCCAACATGGAAATCCCATTGCATTTAATAAGGATGATTCAGTTGTGATTTTGTTACTCTTAAAACAGAACTATTGCAATCTTGTTCTCAGGTAACTATTTTTAGATTGCAATCTTGGGATTCTGTTAGATAATTAACAAAAAACTCAAGTAAAATAAGATCTTTAATCCATATATTCAACTTGTCTTTGCATTCTCTTTCCTACAGTAAAATAATACAAGGAAATCTAAGTATGTAGGCAAGAATAAGGACGAACTGATATTCTAGTAAATATGAATCTAGAATGGGGCACCCATAAATCAGCTCTAACATGGTTTGTTAGATGTGCAGTGGTCTCCCAGTAGACAGGTAGACCTGTCAGGTAGACTTTGACACGCATCTTCACTCTACTAGTAGACTATTGATGTGGCCCTTGTGTATTCAGTGTATCATGCTCTGTGGGGAGGTTTGAGAGAGGAAGTGGGAGGCGAAATGGCACTCTCATGATGTAGCTGCCCCATCTTTGCTGCCATTACAGTTTCACAGGTGTGTATATACTCAGATGTACAGGTATACATCATGTTTAAAAAGGCTTCCTGAATGGCTGTTGATGCAGAGCTCATGGCAGTCTGGAGGTGAAGCCACCACACATAGGCAACCTTATAAACTAAGATGTACCACCTCCACCTCATTTCTCTTTCCTTGCAGGAAGGTGGGAAACAAGAATGTTCAGCAGCCATTCTGTGTGTATGTGCGTGTGCAAAACAAGCAAGTGCTTTTGGTGCCAGGAGGGACCAGCATGCAAAAGACATGTTTTCCTTCCTTTTCTTCCCATGTTGCTTCTGCTGCATCCTGGGTGGAATGTCTCTTTTGCTTCTGGATCCCACATTGAAAACCTGACAGCAGAAGACAAGTACAAAGTGTGTGTGTGTGTGGGTGGGTGGAGGGGTTCATTGTTCCTCCCACCATCTCTCTCTTCCTGAGCACTCAATACAGACCGAGCCCAATCTGCCTTGTAGCCGTGGCAGAGAAAAAATTGGAAAGGCAATTGGCTCTTTTGATTCATTCCCATTATTCGGAAGCGGGATGCTAGACCCCTTCCTCAGTGTAACAGCGATTAGTTTAGTAGCAATGAGTGGATTCTCCTCTTTCCCAGGGATACTGGGACCTACAGTGGTGGGATTCAATTTTGTTTTTACTCCTGGTTCTGTGGGTATGGCTTGGTGGGCATGGCTTGACTTGGTGGGTGTGGCTTGGTGGGCATGGCAGGGGAAGGATACTGTAAAATCCCCATTCCCTCCCCACCCTAACCTGCTTTCCAGCTCTGTTCTCCTGTGCAGGGCAACAAAAGAAGACCCAGCCAATCAGCTGGGACTCAGGAGGCAACGAATAGATGGAGGCAGGGCCAGTCAGAAGTGGTATTTGCCGGTTCTCTGAACTGCTCAAAATTTCCGCTACCGGTTCTCCAGAAGGGGTCAGAACCGACTGAAAACCAGCTCTGTCCATGGCTGAAGGGTACCAGCCCTGTCCTGCCCTATGAGGGGTAATTTCCCATGTTGGTATCATCCCATTTCTCCCTTTCTCCTAGAATGGTGGAATGTTAGGCATTAGGAGGGAATGAAACCAAGAATGATGCTTTAGCCTCCCAGCAATTCTCTGAAGTAGACTAAGCTCAGAGTAATGAACCTACATAGCTGACATTCCCAAACCTGAGTTCCCCAACCCTATTCTCTTGCCTCTATTGCATATTCCCAGCGTGTCTTGCCAGTAGATCAGAGACAGAAGAGTCTTTGATCTTGGCCAACCGGAGTGCTTAGACAGAGAAGTTGCTGAAGTGTAGCTACTAATGAGTAAGCTGCCAGAAAGATATTCATTCTCATTCTCTCTCCCTCTCTCTTTCTAATTGTGCCTCTGAGAAGAACCATTCAGATATCTGACAAATGAGTTTTAGGTTCATGAAACATAGGCCAGCATGTTTCCATATGGAATTAACTTCATGCAGTAGAAATATAGCAGGTTGTTGTTATTGTGATTATTGTTATTTTAAATAGTTCAACATATAAGTTCTGGGTATTTCGTGATGCTTGAAAATTTGTAAAGGCAGTTTTGTTCTTTCTACTAATTTACTTTTCTAGACTGGAATGTAGAAGATGAAAAGTTGCTAGGCAGTTCAAACAAATATTTTATGCTTTGTCTCTAAAACAACCAATTAGTTCCTTTACAAAAACACACATGTGGTTCTCACAATCATATTCACTTTAGAGCAACCAGTGGAACCACTTTCCTCCAGAAGTTATGGTGTTTTTAAAGAAGAGATTGGACACCCATTTGTCTGAAATGCTATAGGTTCTCCTGCTTCAGCAGGGGGTTGGACTAGAAGACCTCCAAGGTCCCCTTCAACTCTGTTATTCTGTTATTCTTCTCACTAAGTGATTTGAGCTGCATCTTTGATCATTTTCATCAATGCCTGTACTCAAATGTAATTGTTTGGGATATTGATACATGGAGAGTACAAGACTAATGATGGTTACTTTACAGTGAATCATATTGTGATGGCCCAGGGTGGGATACAAAATAAACACAGTCACAAAAAAATAGGTGAAGCCCCCTTTTATTCCTTCACTTTGCTTCCAAGCTCCCAATATCCTTGACTGGAGAAAAAAAACCCCACACAAGCAGTTACAAGGAGGAGGAAATGCCATTTAAATTATAAAGAGTAAAAAACAACACAAACCAGGCAAGATAAGGGCTGGAAGATGTCCACAGATATCAGAACATACACCAAGAAGGATGCCAAGCTCAGAAAAGAACAATAAACTAGAGACATTTCCACACTTTGTCTCCAGCATTTGCCAGAATGCAGGTCCAAACTCTTGTGCAGTTCTCACACCTGCAGCCCATGAAGAGGATCAAGACTCTCTCCTCCCAAGTAGACCACTCTCTCCCTTATCCTCTCCTCCCTGCGGGCCCTAGGATGGATAGGAGATGGGCCTGGATCCTCCTCTGACTGCTCAGCTGGTCTCTGCCCTTCCCCAGCCTCCTCCACAACTTCCTGGAGCCACACTTCCATTCCCTGTTCCTCCTCTCCCTCAGAGTCAGTCTCCCTCAGGGGCATGACACATATATGGTCAATGTAAATAAGGCTAAGATTTTCTTAACAAGTTTTCAAATTGCAACAAACTCTTCGTTGGATAAAATAACTGCGTTATGTAGATATAATGTTCCATACTAGTTCTAATGAATGGATGCAATCAGCTTTAAGGACATTGCTTCATCCAGTGATTTTGTCCCCCTTTCCCCAGGGATTCCTGGGAATTTTAGCTCCCTTGGTGGAAGCTATGATCTCTACTATTAGCTGATCTACATTTCATCAGACTTCTGGTTTTTTTAGGCTAAACTTTTATCAGATAAAGTGGTATACAATAGATATGTCTGCAGCTTAGGTGGACTCCACTAGGAAGAAAATAGTTTTTTCACTCAGGATTTTGGATATTCTAAAAGGAGTTAAATCATAATAGGAATGCCAAAGTTTTGAGACACTAAAGAACCACTCTGGCAATTTCCAGATGAGCTACCAAAGCTGTTTTGGTCATATTAGCAGAGAATTCTGGGAATTATAATCCCATTACATCAGAAAGGCATCAGGTTGGGAAAGATTACTCTAAATGTTGTTTTAGTCTAGGAAACAATATTTTAAAATCCTGATGCCGCAGATTTTTTAAAAAATTAAATTAAATTTTTTTTAACTTTCCTCCTTGAATGATGATGGAGATCACCTTGAAGAAAAAATGCAAGAACAATTAAATAAACATCAGCCTGGAAAAGAAGACAGGATGAGAAAGAAACTCAAGATGATCCTGCCTTGATTTTCTTTGGTATAAGAGGAGGCAGAGGGAAACCCTTTCAGTCTTTCACAATTCTGTTATTGTACTCTACAAAAGTAGAGTTCTAGTAGTTTTTGTGTCTTCTGTTTCTTGACCTGGCCTACCCACATTTCCCAGCATATATAGTCTTCATTTCAATGTAGGGTGGATACAGTGCAATTTGTGGGAGTGACAGAGGCCATCTTGCCAAACTTTGCATAATTTGTACTAGATTTGATCAGCTTGCTAAAAGAAGTTATATTGTTCTTGGGCTGAATCTCCAGCTACAGTACATCAATGAAAATAAGAGTCTGTTCAGTAACTTTATTATGGAAAATATGTCTTAAATGTTTTCTAGATAAGAAGCTATAGAAGGATATGTATGTGTATGTGTATGGAAAGCCAATATAGTACACTGATTAAGATGTTGAACCTAGGAGCAGGAATGCTTGGTTCTACTCTCCCATAGGTATAGAAGCTGACTGTTGATTTTGGCACAACCCTAGATTGAAAGGGAGGTCGAACATTTTGTGTGTTCAAATACACATGCACAAATTACACACACAATTCTAACACTGTGGCTTCCCCCCTCTTCTCCCCCTTTCTTTCTCTTCCAGACAGGACAAGATGGGTCATCCCAGAGACCTACACCGACCCGAATCCCTGTATCTAAAGGTATGAAAGCTGGGAAGCCAATTGTGCCAGCCCCTGGATCAGGAAATCAGACCAAATTCGAGCCTCGTGCCGAGACTCAGTCGATGAAAATAGAACTGAAGAAGTCTTCAGCCAATAGCTCTTCTTCCCTTGGTGGGGGGAAGGGCTGAGGGCAGAGTCTCAGGGGGTACGTTGTGCAGGTTTTACTGCTACCATGGAAATAAGCCCTGCTTGTGTGGTTTTTAGTGTTGGCATGTACTAATGTCACCTGCTGAAGCTGTCACATCAACTAATGCATGCATGTCTTACCTACTGAATGTAGTAATCCCTTTGTCCCCTCAGCTGAGTTAAAAACTCAACAGATAACCTGGTTAAGCTGCTTCTAGAAAGGAACTACTGATGAACATGTTCAAACACCTCCCTCTTCATTATAAAATGGTTTTCTTACAACCACTTTTTTTGTGCCTGATGTAATCATTTGAGACTGTCAGGACATCTAAATGAGTGGTGTAACAGAGTTGACTGTTTAATTGCAGCTCATTAGAAAAGGCATCTCGTTTGTTCCTTCAGTTCTGATGTTTCTCAGATAAAAACTGGCAAGAAGAAATACCCCCATTAGTGATTTAGTAGAACCTAAAAACCTGATAGAGCCAGCCTTTAATGTTTTCCTCCTTCTCAAGCTAGACTGAATTGACGCATCATTAAAATCATTTAAAATTCTCAGTCAGGTCAATGAATGATATAAATCAGCCAGTAATTTCTAACTTTTGACAAGATTCTGAAACACATTGGCTGAATGGTGTTTTCTTGAATGTTTCTTCTGTCTGCATTGACTTTTTTTGAAATGCTTTGCTCTTGTTTTTGAAAGCATGTTTAAAAAATAGAGATCTCTAAAAAATATGCTGACCAGTTATGAAGGAAGCTTTCTGGAAAAGCAAGCTAATGGAACAAAAACTTCTAGTTTTGGTGGGAAAGACTTTGATACCAAATTCCTTCCTTTCTTCCCTCTTCTTCCAATTGGATAATCTGTTAAAATTCAGCGAGAGATTTCTTAAGATTCTGGACTGGAGGGAAATGTAATAAAAATTAATCTCCCTGCAACTCTAACCATTTTAAAATGAAATTGTTATATTGGCCAAAACAGAATGCATGGATTTTATAGAACAATCTATAAAACAAAAGTAGCCATCCATCAGTGATTCTAAGTAAAAATATAATAAACAAATGAATCATAACTGAAAGGGTGCCATAAATGATCGTCTTTCACAAATTGGAAGGAAATTAGAAGATAGCTACATTTTCTTCCTCATCAGAAGGTTTATGTACTGAAATGTTTTGAAATATTTCAGGTAAAAAATACTTTAGATCACAATGAGATTTCAATTTTTTTAGAGTAAGATGTTGATATTTTGGTTGAGTCTGATATCTTGGATGTCCCTCAGCCTGATGTCTGATTCATTGAACCTCAAATTCCCATATTGCCGAACAATATTGGTAAAGGGTTTCTACAAAGGTGGCATTTATTTTCTGTTCTGTTCCAGAAATATTGTTTTTTTCGGACAACCAACCTTAATTTGAACTTCTGCACTTGTATGAGCATTACTGGATTTCTGAGCAGGTTGGAGGCAGGCTGTTCTCCTGGTTGCTGAACACCTGTGTTCTTCCCTCCTCCAAATGTTGAATAGATTTCATAAGCAACCTTATCAGCAAAGGCATCTGTATTCTTTTGGCAGTTTCTTAAAAATCACAACCTGTGATTTAAAACAACAAACAAATATTGTTTCTATTGATTTTTTCCTGCTTAGATAATCCACACATGCCAAATTCTTTTCCTGTCCTATTTCCCAGCCCCCAGCTTCTTGTAGTTGGGCATAGTAGCATAAAATGATACATACTGTACATGCACATCACAGTATTCCCTTTTGGGGAAAGGAACATTGTAGAAAGTGCAGAAAAGGGATTAAAAATTATAAGCACAAGTAAAAAAAAACACGAGAAAAAAATGAGAGATATAATTACATTTGATTAACACCAACACCATTCTCTTTCTCATTTTGTTTCTACTATATATCCACTGCTTGTTTAAACTTCTCCCGTTTCTGAGGATCTCGTCAATTCCAACCGCAATGTTCTTAATTGCTCTTTTTCCCTTGACCTATTCACTTTCTCTTCACATATTTGTTTTCCAATTCAATCCCTCTCATTTTCTGTGGATAACCAACCATCTCATCCTAATTTTTCTGTACTGCTCATGCACTTTTGTGTTAAAGTCACATTCATCCAGCACCCCCAAGTGCTTATTAAATAGCTCCTGCCCTTTTAACTTACTTTTTAAATTTATCCTTACTTGCACAACCCTCACTTCCATATAGCAACTTAGGTAGAATAATTTTGTTTCTTTCAACAAACATTCTTCCACATACTAATTATTATTATTTAGCCAGTATTTACACATCTTAAAATATCTGTCTCCATTTCCCCAATTTCAGAAACATTCCACCAAAGAACATAAAGTCATTTACTTACTCTAGACCAGGGGTGTCAAACTCAAGGCCCGGGGACCAGATCCAGCGGTGGGGTGCTTAGATCTAGCCCATGGGGCCACCCTGGAAACAATGAAAAACTACCCACGGTGCCTCTGCCAGTGAAAATGGAGCTCAGGAACTCCGTTTTCATAGGCAGAGGGCTGCAGGAGGCCATTGCAGTTGAAAACTGAGCCCAAAATCGCCCTGCTCTCACCTTCCTCCACTGGAAACAATGGATCCCCACCAGCCCTACCTGGGCCACTACAGGTGCCCCTGACTGGAGTAATGTTGAGTTGGCCACGCCCATCCTTGCCACACCCACTTGCCCCCCCCCCAGGTCAAACAGAACCCTGATGCGGCCATTAATGAAATTGAGTTTGACACCCCTGCTCTAGACAAGTACTATTCATGTATTACTTGCAATAATTCACTCTACTTTTTTTCCATCAAGCACAAGTACTATAGTATTTCGTTAATCGGTGAAACCATAGTATCTTTTTCATCATAACCAAGCTAACATTTCCTAAAAATAATTTTGAGTTCTCAGTCAACAATATGTCTTCATTTGCATGCATAAGTATATAGGTATTATTGTTTCCAACCAACGCCCTTCTTTCACTACAACCATTCTTATTCTTACCATTCTCCCCAGCTATCTTTGTTGAGATGTATCGACCCTTTCTCTTAGTTTCACAGATACACAACTTATCCGGGTTTTTGTTTCTTGCACTTCATTTGTTAATTTTTTCTTTTTATATTCTAATTTGCAAAATTCCATATGTCATTCCCATCCCCACATGGGTCCATTGATAATGGATTTCAGTCCTCCGTCATAGTATTGGTCAGTGAGACTTTCACATAATATTGAATCAGTTTGGTACAGTAGCCAAAGTGCTAGACTAGAAACCAGGAAACTGAGTTCTAGTTTTTCCTTAAGCTTATATCCTTACTCTTATCGTGGGGGAGAGATATGAGCTGAAGCCATAAGGATGCTTGCAGGATTAAAATTTCTCTCTCTTCCTCCTTCCTTTAGTATAATAGAGATGTAAACTGTGTCATCCAATATGTTGGTTGTACCTATGACATGTGCAACATTCCCTAATGATAGGAAGAGTCTCAAATGAATGTGGCTTAGAAAAGAAATTGAATATGATATAATGAATTAATATATTCATTTTTATCAAACTTATTACACCTCATTGAATCTTTGGTAAGGACCGGGCTACCCAGTGCCAAGGGGGAGGGTGGGGACAGAATGAATTAAATTCACTTTTACAAGACAATGCTTTGACTATAGAAATCAAGGGCAGCTACAGTACTCATTCATATGACCCAAGGAAAGGTATGCTTTTAATACATTGTTGAGGTAGCAGGTCTGTTCCTTGAATCTACTAAATTTATAGATTTTTCTTAAAAAAATTATTGATAACCATGTGAAACAAAGGGGAAATGTGTATTTAAATGGAGGTAAGGGATAATGTGATATATCAGATCAGGCCTTGTTGGTAAGTGGAATAGTTAACGTTGAAAAAAAGATTGAACTCATTTTGCGGTGATTTTGCAACTCACCGGTAACTACTAATTGATTTGATAGATTGATCACAGCTCTTTATGTTGCTTGTTAGATAAAATATAGCTATACTTTAGCTTAAAAAAAAAAAAGAACTGCATTATTTAATTTAGAATAAAATCTACCAATGTGGACAGACTGGCAGTTATGAGTTAAGTAGTGCCTGCTACCCCAGAGAACCTCACCGAGTACAAAACTAGTACATAATCTTTCCCCTGAGTTATATGTACTGGCCCATAAGTTTAAGGATCATTGAAGCAAATAAAAAACTTGTTAATAAAAAACTTATTAACTTGTTGATAATAGGTATTATCCAGTGAATTCTTAATGTTCTGCCACTATGAGATCCCAGACCATTTTTGTATTGCTCTTCATATAATGCCTTAATAACGCTAAAATACCACAGGATTCTCAAGATATGGTTTAATGAGGGTTGAAGTCAATGTTGGCTAGTATAGATACCTTTTCAAAATTAACTTGGGTTAGAGGTTGTTTTGATAATAGTGTAGGATCACATTTGCTACCTGCTTCCCAATGTTTTAACTGGCTTATGGCACCAGCTACTATAGTAACCATGGCTTTAGAAAGCTCTTATCTGTTTTTATTGCCTATTAGCTGTTGACATTTGTGAGCATGATCAAAACTGTCATTTGCTGGCAGTGAGATCATCTTTTGGGGCTTATTTTCACAGACGGTTATTCCCCACCCCCCAAATCAATGTAATTCCTTTTGTCTTCCCTGAACTGTTATAAAAGCTTGAGCTACGGTAATATTTTATTATTATAAATGTTGACCTCATGTGAAAACTATCTTAGTAGCTGGACAAGGTTCCGCTGTAGGAATTTTGTGTACATTATGATTAAGAACTTCCAGGTTGGAAAGCTTCAACCAAGAATGCAAGAAGAAATAGAAGTGTGTTTGGATTAAATTGTGTTAATTTTCTGGAAGTAACAAAACATGCCTCACTCTAGTGAGCCATTTGTAAGGAAGGGTCTTTAAAGTTGTTGAAACACAGAAGTGGCAGATGAGAAATCTGCAGAAAATTATTTAAGTTGAGGAAAGAAATGTAACTTTCAGCTACCAATATTTAATTTAATCAGTATGTTTTTATATGGTTGGGATATTCAGATTTGATATTGGGGTGCCAAGTAGCTGTGTCTCCATCAAAGTAATTATGAAGAACCAATATGGGTATACATTTCAACTTATCTTTGAAATGGTTAAAAGTAGTGACCCAGCAGTAAACTTCATGAATTTCTCTTAATCCTGCTTCCAAGTAAGTACTGTATAATGGGAAATGGTTGCTTTTTGAATTAGGTTAGAGTAGTGCCATCTCGTGGCAATATCTTAGAATAGATATTATAAAACTTGACCTCAGGATGTATTGATGTCATTGTGATTTGGCCAGGAGTTAATTTAATCAGCTTTTTCCTATAAGAGGCACTTCTGCAAACTATACATTTGAAAAATTCCAAAATTTGATTTACCTATGCCTAAACTGCCAACAGAATGCAAAATAGTAACAACAACAATAATAATACCACCTTACTCGGAACTATATACTCAGATGTTACCTTTAGCAGCTCTTAGGTTCTTGGTTAGAACTTGAACTATTAAGTTTTTACCAGTCCCAGATTGTGAATCGAATTGAAGATTAAATCTTAACAATAATGCCCATTGGTTCATCCCTCTATTCAACATTTACTACTTTGCAAGGGTGATGAGAAAGCCACAGTTAACTATGCTGAATTTTCACTGTAATCCATGGGCCAAATTAAATTTCCAATTCTTGCTGTGCTCTCGTTCAAATTTTTCTGATATTTAATGACCCAACAGACCCAATGGTTATCTGTCAGAAACTGGTTCTTTGAATTCTTATAAACTCATATTCATACTGGGTGATTGCCTATCGCCATCTTATCTTTTATTGGTCTCTTTTTCAATTGCCTTTGATTTTTCCAAGCCTTGGTGTCATCTCCAGTGATTCTTGTCTTTATATTTTGTGTCCAAAATATCCAAGCTTCAGCTTCATTCTTAATGCTTCCAAAGATCAACTTTTTCTTCATGTAGGATTGAATAATTTGTTAGTCTTGTGATCCAAGCAATTCTCAGTTACTTTTTTTAACACTGAACTTCATGGCATAATTTTTTTTCTTTCTGTGATCTAAAGTTCACAGCCATGCATTAAAACAGGGGATTCTATGATAAGTATCTTTGTTGTCAGTTTAAAGTCTCTACCAATTAATATTTTGTCTAATATATTTTATCCAGTCATTTTATTAGATCCTAACAGCTCAGTCCAAAGCAATCGTACACATATATATGCTGTCTAAGCAAAAATAAGATAAATAAACTCAAACTGGAAAGCCTTAAAGAAAAGGAGTTCTTTTTTAAACTTATTGAAGTCTCAGAATGAAAACATACCATATTTTAAAATACCCAAATATTTTCTTTAACTTCTTCACCCAATACCATTCATAAAGGAGTTTCTGCCTACTGAGAGTGGCTAATGCTGTTATTTTTTTCCTATTGCTAAAATTGAAGTTTTAAATTAAAGCTGGACAAAAATTAATTGGTCAGATTCCTAGAAGTAGCTCAATTCTGTTATTTCAGTGAGAAGGTGTCAGAGCCCAGCCTCCTCCTATATCTGGAGTTTCTCTAGGACAACATTATATGAAAAAAGAGACTTTTTTTAATCTGCTACCTTAACCATAGACTATATAGACCTCCTAGCTCCATATTTCTAGATAGGAATGGAATGTCTCCAGGAGGAGAGAAACGGTGGTTCTTTTCCCAAAGCCCGACTTGGTTGTTCTCTTGTCTTTTCAGACAACAGCAAACTTATCTTCCAAGCTGGACCACAATCCATAGACTGAGTTTAGTGCGACTTGTCTTCATAGCCAAACTCATTCTGTCTTTTCATTTTGTTCTTATTGATTTTTCCTCCCCTCTCAGGCAGTTTGCTCAGGCAATATTACCAAAGCTCCCAGTATTCCTTAGGGGGGCAATTTTGAATGACACCTACCACACCCTGCCCATCCTTGATCACTCCAGCATGACTGTAAGTAAAACAAGGAAACAAACCTTGCTCTTTGTCATTTTGCCACCCCTTCTTCTTGAATATGCTACTCATCTGTCAAGCTGCACTTAGGTCAACTGGGGGTGATCTGATTGCAGGTTAATCAGTAGGACTGACCTATTCATCACCTAATCCATTAGGTGATAGACTGACCTATTCATCACCTAATGAATAGGATTTAGGACTGACCTATTCATCACCTAATCCATTTCACTCCATCCTGCCCTCCTCCCGCACAAGACATTTTATGCTTCTGAAGCTCCATGGGCTTAGGGTGTATTCAATCGGCTCTCTTCTCCGTTACGTTTTGGCCCAAATTAAAGCACAGAGCTATCTTAAATATTTTATTATAATTTGCTTTCAAGGCCAACAAAGATAGATAATATTTCATTCTTTGAAAGTTTTAATTTTTTTTCTTAAAAAATGCTGAAAACAAAAAGCATTCATTCTTTATGTATTCAAATATTAGAATAGTAATTATTTGGGACATTATCTTGGTCCGCGGGCTGGATGAGACACATGCTGGCCATGCCCATGCCCAGTTTAGCAAAGGGGAAAAAAGTCCCGATATGTCATGTGACATCACCATGATGACATGAGTTTGACACTCTGGTTTAGAGAGTCTTAAACATCAGGTCCCTTCCCAGTTTCCTATGTGTGCATGGGATAAGGACCCAAAGAATAAATGTGAAATCCACATAACACTGTTCATATTAAACACAAGTAATTTGCACACACCAAAGAGACGTGTGGTTCTTCATTTCTCCTTCACCCTGTTGATAAGCCATGGTGGCACAATGGTTAGAATGCAATATTGCAGGCTAACTGCATCCCACTGCCAGAAGTTCGAGCCTGACAGGTTGAAGGTTGACTCAGCCTTCCATCTTTCTGAGGTTGGTAAAATGAGGATCCAGATGGTTGGATACAATATGCTGGCTCTGTAAACCGCTTAGAGTGGGTTGTAAAGTACTGTGAAGTGGTATATAAGTCTGAGTGCTATTCTGATTGATTGTTGAGATAGGTGAAAACAAAACTAGACTGTCTTCCGTGAAGATGCCCTGTTTTGCACAAGTGGAATGGATAATCCCTTTTTTTATATCTGAACACAAGGACAACTACTTTCTGGAATGCTCCAGGTTCTACTCTAACAAGCTTGATATGATATGAAATGTCACTTTGAAATATCTGTAATATGTTGGGATAAAAAAAAAGTAATATGGGTCCTCATAAGCTTTCATGTTTTCCATGGTAACAGTTATTGCTTTACTATGTTTCTTTCCCTATTAGAGAGCATCGTCATTCATCAGGTGCGCATAAACTCAAGATGAGAAGCCACATCAACTCCATGTTATTCTTGTGCACTTCTCCACATCTCTGGGTTGATCACTGTGAACGTTCTGCCTCTATAATTCTGATCTTCCGTGCTACTGATCACTTGTGGAAGTACATTTTGCTGCTTCCATTGGATTTTGATTGTGTGTGTGTGTGTGTGTGTGTGTGCAGCTTTTATTTTAATTCTCAAGAAACTCTGTTTGCTGGTTTTTTTTTAAAACTAAATGGTAAGAAAGGAAAACATGCTTTGCAAAGTATCCAAACCAATTGGTATTTGTCCAATTTTGTTTGGTGTTTCCTACATAATTTATTTTTATAATACACTTTGTAATGCAGGATTTTACCAGACCTTCTGATTATCATGTCCATGGCACATTCATTTTGTAGAATACACTGTTGAACTTGCAAGGTGCCAGTTTGTATATTTTTTATAGGTAGTGACAGGGATTTGACCTCAATAAAAGCACCTTTTCAAGAAAACTTGTCACAGATGTTTCCAGGCAAAATGTGACACTGACTGAATTGCCCTGAAGACTGCTCTATAAACAGTATTATAGAACTTTGCACTGTGCTATGGTTTAACATAATATAATTGTCAACAAACCAAAGGCTTGAATTGTATTTAACTTTTAGAATTTTTAAAAAATATTGTATGCCAATGTTTATTAAACAATGCTTACATGTGTGCTGTTACATATTCTTGTGCCAAACACTTTTCTTTTTATTGCACTGTGTCAAATAAATTTTCATAAGCATGCAACAATATCATGGTATCCCTTGAATTTAACCGACAACAAACATATTATGCTATGTTAATTAAGGTCACTTTAACTAATTGGATGGAGAAATTAATTGTAATCTATTCAGATCTGGTATAGGTTTTTTATTAGGTTTGTATAGGTTTAGGTAGCAAATTATCAGTTAATTACTTTGATCTTTGTGTCATAGTTTTCAATTTGCTGCAGACTGGCCTTGTTAAGTATGTACCAGGAAATTCAGCTCCAGAATAAACTGAATAGTGGAGATCATCATTCCAAACCCTTTATGTAGAAATTGCCTTTGCACACATAGGTATTTTGGAAGTTTTCCCTTCCTAATTACTCCTGTGTCATTTTTGAGCATCCCTCAATACCTGGTCCTTTTTTGAGAGAAGTGACGGGTGACATGGCAAGGGTGCCTGATTCATCTTTAGATCTTCAATCCCTATACATGCAAATGTGTTATCATTCACAACATAGTTCAGTATTACAAAAGGGCAGGGCATCTTCTGAGCTTCAAAACTAGTTTCTACTACTAGTTTGACTTCACCAGGAACTAAGTATGTGATTTTTATGAAGGTGTATTTGTGAAGGATCTGTACACTAAAACAGGTCCCCTAATTATATCTGAAGATTATATTTTAGCTGAAACATAGAAATAATATAATACTGAGTTAGCAAAAATGGCAAAATATATCAGAAATTTTTGCATAGATGTACAGTATATTAGGTGGAAATTTAATCATGAAATATTTATATTTTATGAAATGTTGAGAAAAAGAAAAGGAATCATGATGAGCAAAAATTGAGGTTAGAAAAATAATTTGAAAGCAGGCATTTGAATGAAACTAAAGAATTAAAGTAACTTGTTGAGATGGGTAGTAATAGAAATCTAAACAAATAAATAGAGAGCCAGTTTGGTGTCATGGATAAGATACCAAGCTAGAAACAAGGGAACAATTCTAGTCCTGCCTTAGGGTCAAAGCCAGCTTGGTGATCTTTGGCTAGTCACTATATATAAACTGTAGGAAGAAAACAAGGACAAGCTATTTCTAAAAATCAGTTCCAAAAAAACTGCAGGGACTTGTTCAGGCAGTTGCCAGGCATCAACGTTTACTAGAAGGACACACAGAGACCATGAGTTAGTACTATATGGATGATAAAGTATTTCCTCGTGCATTACATAATCTGGGTTTTCTAAGTGTGGATGTAATCAGGAAGACTTTGCTTTTAATATATTGCTACGTCTGAATGATGTTTAGTAACTACATACATAAGGTGGTATTTATGTAAGATAAGATGAGAAAAGGCCCTCTAGCTGTACAGGTGATTGTAAATTCCAGTGAAATCAAGGGGCATTTTCCAAAAAATATGGATAAGATCAGTCAGCAGAAGTAATACAGAAGAGTTAATCATAGCCTACAATTTCCTTATGGGATAACAACCAATTTATATGCCTTGAAATTTACCTTTTAGATTTTGTGAAGGCTTTAGTAGATGTCAGAGATTTGATTTAGGCAGGGTTTTCTGTTTGTAAAGTTATGCCAATTGGAAAACCATGCAAATTAAAAATACACTATATGGTGTCAGTCAGATTTATCTTTACAATTTCAGTAACTCACTCTAAATCCTGCAAATCACATTCGCTTGTGCCTTTTTACCCTTTGTAAAATCCATAATACTTCCCACAAATCAACAAGCAAATATTTTACAGCAAACTATTTATTTCAGAGGTGCACACTTTCTGTTGGGTTGAGGGACCCAAGGAATTTTATGCGGCTCTTTGAAGGCTGTATTGTAGAAGTGCTGAGGTTCATTCTGTAAAGAGGTTCCCATAGTTTTAAGAGGATTGAAATGCTTAAGCATGTGCATGGAATAGAGTTCTCATGTAATCCTTCAAGCCACCAATACAAAAAAAGGAAAAAAACTAACTTTCCCGAGCAGACTCTGGGATAGGATGTCTGAGGTTCATTTTGTGAGGGGAACTGTTCTGTGTGAGTGCCCCCAATATATTTTTCAAAAGGGGGAGTCTATTTTATCTTTGATGATTAATTGTAACAGCAGCAGAACTGCTGAAACATTAAACAATAGAAGTTGCAGAAATTAGGGCAGAATGGAGTGACTGATTCCTGGTGTACACCAGAGGGGAAAGACAAGGCCAGAATGCCATCAATGCTTGTAGGTGTTCTTGGCAAGTGTATAGTATTCTATTATGTACTTTTTTGGTTCAGTGTCTACTGTTATATTGGATTTTTCATACAGCACTCCAGAATCAATCCGTATCTCACATAATCCACAACAGCCCATAGTAGCTGCCCTGTTATGGATTATAGGGATTGTATTTCAATATTTCTGAATGGCAGTTTTGGAATAAGCAATGTCATCTTATTCCCAAAATGCCTATTTTTATTACCAAAGTCTTTAACAAAAAAGGTTCAACAGAAATTGCCAGAAACACCAAGCAAACTGGTAAGCTTAAATGTAACTGTTGGCACAATTGTCTTTTTCTGTACCCAGTCCTCAGAAGCAAACTTCTGATAGACTTCCTTTTTATCCTAATATTTACTTAACTGCATCAAAAGAAAGCAATAGCAAAGCACTTCCATACAAATTCCACAGAACTACAGAAAAGCACTCAGTAGGAATCTACTGGACCGTTATCTTCACCACTCTTATCTGAATACATTGAATACATTTTATTTATTTATTTATTTTATTTGTCAAAAGCTTACAATACAATACAAATAAGAATAAACATAAGTTTAAATATAAGAAATAAGAACTAATAATTGGGGACAATAGGACAGAGACAGTAGGCACGATTGTGCACTTATGCACGCCCTTTAAATATATCTGCTTTGGAGTACAGTACTCAATGAGTTCTCCACATCTATTGGCCTTAAACATATAATTACCGTACATATAGTATTTTCAATACAGATTTGGCTCATAACACACTAGATATGATTGTGGGTGAAAAGAAAGCGTGGATAATTGATATGACAATACCAGGGGAAAGAAGAATAGAATACAAAGAATTGGAAAAATCATTAAAAGTATTGAGATTTGAAAATTGAAATGGAATGATTTGGGAAGAAACTAGGTGTGATGGTCCCTGTAGTTATTGGCCAACAGGATGGCATACCAAAAAATCTTGGCTGGCACTAAGAAAATATGGGCATTGGCAAACTTTCCAACTGCCAATTGCAAAAGGCCTCAGAACTTGAATCTGCCTAATTTTATTTTTATTTATTTGATTTGTCAATCGTTTACAAGATAATAGGTATAAGTATAAACATAGCTATGAATACATGAAATGGATGAATATGAGAAAAATAAAACAATAGGACAGGATGCTAGGCACGTTGGTGCGCTTATGCACACCCCCTACTCCGATAAATAAATCACAATAGTCTAGGTTATTGGGAAAAACTGATGCATATGAAGGCCAGCACTAGCTTGCAGCTGTAGTTTCACGGTATAATAATTGTGTGTTGTAGTAGTAGTAGTAGTAGTAGTAATAATAATAATAATAATAATAAATAATAATAATAATAATAATAATAATAATAATAATAATAATAATAATAATAATAATAATAATAATAATAATAATAATAATAATAACAACAACAAACAAACAAACAACAATGCTAATACTAATACTAATACTACTAATAATAATAACAACAATAATAATAATAACAACAACAAATGCTGTCTCTGATCCAGCCGCGCTCAGGCACCCACAGCGCCCTCAACGTTCCGCAACAGTTACGTCAAGTGTGACAAACCCACGCCATTCTTTTTTTTTTTCCGCCCCTTGGCTGCGCATGCGTGTTTTTTTTTTTTTTTTTTTTAAATTAGGAAATTCTACCGTCCCTCCCATTGGCTCTTTGAATCGATTGAGGAGGAGCTGGAATCTATCGACGTCGAGAAACCGGTCTTCACCCAAGGTCAAGTTATCGCCTGGCGCATGCGCACATTGAGGAAGTGTTCGGTCGGCGGGCGGGTGGGGGGAAAAAGCGCTCCGCTTCCTTTGTATTTATAGCGGGGTGTTTGCGCAGCCGTGGTTGTGTCACTCTTGCGGACCGAGAAGCGGAGGCCGGTCGTTGTCTCGCAGCCGCTGCCACCACTCTTTCTGCCGCCTGTCTTCTCTCCTTCCTGTCTTTCCCGGGCCGTTTCCAGGCAGCGGAGGCCCCCATGGCGATGAACTACAACGCCAAAGCGGACGGGCAGCCAGGAAGCAGCGGCCTCGGAGCCACCGGCGGGGCGTCCGGCGGAGCCGTCACCAAGAGCCGCAAGCCGGACAACACCGCCTTCAAGCAGCAGCGCCTGCCGGCCTGGCAACCCATCCTAACCGCCGGCACCGTCCTGCCGGCTTTCTTCGTCATAGGCCTCATCTTTATCCCCATCGGCATCGGCATCTTCGTTACCTCCAACAACATCCGCGAGTTCGAGGTGAGGCGCTAGGGCGGCGGGCGCCGAGGAGAGGGGTTTCAACCTGGAGGCGGGGAGGCCTGACCTGCCCCGCTTGGCCTTGGCCTGCTCGGGGTGCCTTGGAAACCGGGACGGGGCTGACGCAGAACTTGACCGACGCGCCCGCCCAGGGAGCTAGCTGGTTTCACTCCCGCCCTTTCGGTCTCCCGGAATCGGTTCCTCAGGGTGTTTGGGGAAGAGCTCTAATTTGGGGGAAGTGGGGGCGTTAGGGCTGAGGGGAGAGAGGAGGATCGTAGGACCCGTTGAGGAGCGCTAAACTGACGCGGGGAGGAGTGGATGGATGCGTGAAGGAGGAGGGGGGGGGGGAAAACCCCCCTACAAGCTGAGGCCTTGCTATAAATAACAAAAAGACTTATTATTAAACCGCTTCACGGTTTAATAAAAAGCGGTTTACAGAGTCAGCCTATGCCAACCCCCTCTCCCCCCCCCCAAAAAAAAATAATAATATTGGTTTTCTGAAGTTGCTTCACAGTGGTGGTGTGTAAGTATTGAGAAGTGTATATGTGTAGGACGCTTGGGGGGGGGGGAGAGAGGAAGGTGCCCAGCACCTGTCAGGTATTCAAGCTCCAAGTGAACATGGACACCTGCTTGAACATCTGCTGTGGGTTTGGGAAAACCTTGGGAAGGTTGTCTGATATACAGCATGTGGAGGAGGGGGGGGGGGAGACACCCATAGGAGTCTTTGGTGTGTAGCACACAGTGGCAGAAAACGGCACTCCAGAGCCATACCCTTCAACCTGCCCACAAACACAGACATACACACACACACACACACACACACACATTCAGGTGAAGATTCGGATTGTTCCACCCACCCCCAAACATTGATGGTATGAAAATAATTTAACAAATGCTCCTTGAGTTAAGAAAGAGCGCAGGTAGTCCTCGAGTTACGAGGACACAACGGAGCCCAGAATGTACCAGTATGTGGCTAAGGGAAATGTTTGTTAAAGCGAGTTTTGCCCCATTCTACGACTTTTCTTGTCACCGTGGTTAAGTGAATCGTTGCCTTTGTGAAGTTAGTGACGTGGTTGTTAGGTAATTTGGATTCCCCTAGTTGGTTTGTCAGAGCATGGCAAAAAAAAAAAAAAAAAAGGGGGGGGGGGGGCTCACCTGATTCATGGGATACTGCAACTGTTGTAAATATAATACGTAAATATAGCCTGTGAATTTTGATCATGTGACTGAGAAGCTACAAGGGTCATAAGGGTGAAAAATGGTCATAAGTCACTTTCTTCAGTGCCGGTGTAATTTTGAATGATCACTAAATGAACTTGTAAGTCGAGGGACTATCTGTACTACCCATTGCCCCTAGAAAGGGGTATTGATCTTGATCACTTTGAGAAACTCACATGTTTTAGATGAGCCAACTGGGCGAAAGGTAGTTATTCAAGTCAGAAAGAAGTTACGAAAGGGAAAACAAGTTTAATTTCCCTCTAACCCAATTTTAGAAAAATAAGCAAAATGCATTGAAGTAGAATTATCTGTTTGAGACTGTTTATTGTATTAGAAAACAGTGTGTATGAAACTACAGCATTATATGTCAGCAATATCATTTTTTTACCATTTGATCTTTATGAGGCTGAATGACTTCATTTAGATAGTTTCCAGTAAAAAATTACAAACTTGTAGTTTTATGCTATTCTCTTGCTCTTCTTTCCTCTTCGTATTGTGCACTTCAAATTCTAACTTGAATTTGACTTGTTGATTCCCCCCAAAACAAACAAACAAACAAACAAACCAGTTTTTGATTACTGGCAACTTCTGGATAAGGCCCTGCAGTTCTCTTGGCTAGGTATTTTTTTGGGGGAAGAGGTTTACTATTGCCTCTTTTCTTGGGCTAAGAAAGTGACTGGCACAAGATCAGTCACCTGGCTTTGTGCCTATTGTTGTGGGATTAAAGCTAGCAGTCCCCGGCTTCTAACCTGTTGCTTTAACTACTACAGCAAACTAGCTCTGGTTCTTAAAATAAAAAAAATGGAAAAAGAATCAGGTGCTCCAGTTTCAAAAGTTATTATTTCTCATTGGGATGTCTTCATCCTAAAGAGAATGGCATGTTAGTAATAATTGCAATCATGACAAAAGTACTTATGAAAGATCTTGTGTGTTTTATACAGTGTTGAGATTTTGATGATTAATAATGTGGAGAACATTGTATTCAGTACAACTTATTCAGAGTATGATTTGCAATTTTCAAGAGTTTTAGAACAGACTGGCATTTCATTCATCATCTTAGGATTTTCTTTTACACTATTGACTACCCTCCATGGGTCCAATTACGTAGATATGTGTTTTCTTGATGGATAATGTATCTTGTGTGAAGTCCAGAGGATATGAGACAGCTAAAGTGTTATTTTTACAATACTTATTGCAATTGTCATCAGGGAGATGATGACATCTCCCTGATGACAATTTGTATTTTTATTATTTGTATGTTGAGTTTTTATTTTTATAAGTTGCCCATAGTTATTGAGGGTGAGTTGGTGGCCATATGAATTTTCATAAGTAAATTATTATTTTCTTCTACTTTTTCAGTACTTATAGCACTGTATTTAATTTTAGGGTTATAAATTTTATGACCTCTGGTTTTTCCATTTATATATTTAAAATGCTGACTTAGCAACTGTTATTGGTAAAAAATGATTGTTATTTGAAAGGGCATAAAGTTTAAGCCAGCAAGAAATATTAAAGATGTGTGTGAATATGAAGAGGTGAAAAAACATATTTGGAAGTAAAATGATTATAAAAACAAATGAGCAAATTCAGCTTTTTATCACTGGATTACAAAGTACGATATAAGAGGGAAGAGGATAAATAGAGTGAAATTAACAGTACAAATACATTTATGATCATAAAGTAAAGCCTTTGAGAATATTATTTATTAAATTTATATTTATAATTTATAAAATATAGTGGCTTGCTAGTAGATTTCCTTTCATATAGCAGGCAGAACAAATAAAGATTAATTAAAATTAAGAGAAGATGAAGTTATTCTCAAAGGCCATCCTGGACTCTTATTTTTCTGCTGATATTTTAGATAGAAATCAAGAAAATAAATGAAAGTCTTATATAATATGTTTTCTTATCTTTTACATCATAGAAATCTGATACATAAGCGAAATGGAATAAGATAATCAGAACTCTGATGTTTAGATCTTATGAGTATTAACAGGTGAAAGAAAACAATGCTATATATGTGGAGATTAGCAGTTACATGCTAAAGCATCTGAAGTTTTCCCTCTGTATTTGTGTTTTTGAGAGACAAATAGTTCAATAGACTGGTATTACTCAAGGTGTATTTGAGAGTGACATCTGTGAAAGGTGACAACACCCTATGTTTTTGTGCAAAACCACTGATTAGTCATGTTGGTGTTTCAGTCTAATAGCTCTGAGGGCATCAGATGAACAACAGTGTGTTAAATTGTGGGAAAAATTGCACTCTTGACAGTTACTTGCTTCCCATTTTCCAGTGGGTATTGTTTTTGAAGTTTTTAATTATCTTTACTATCTCTTGCCTATAATTATCTTTACTATCTCTTACCTGTACTCTTATTTAGATGATAAGTGACTTTACCACAAATACCTATTATTCCTATTTTAACAATGAAAGCAAACCTGAATTGCAAATAATAAAACAGAAGCAAGATTCTTAAATTTGACATATCACTAAATATAAAGCAAGTGCTTTACCATATCAACAAGAATGAGTTGGGAATTGTTTTTTGTGTACTTTTAAAGAATATAAAATAGGCATTCATGTGACACATGAAGGATTTTTCAGAGGAAATATATCACCTTTCCTATCCAACCAAATCTGGCTTACATAATTCATTAGTTGCTGGTATTGTTTGATAGAGATGCTATTGTGCTGATGTACAGGTCTGATACACAGATACAATTTCACCACCTTGGACAATATGTGTATCGTAGAAGAAATTCAAAGCGTTAAAGCAACTGCACCTAAGTCTAAACATGGCCTGGAGTTACCAGTAACTCATAGTGCACACATAGTGCAAAACAGCAATATGAGCTTGCAGAAAACAGGCATAAAGGTACAGGCATAAAATACTCCCATATATAATGGAATACATCTTTGAAGGCTTTGTATAGCCACATAACAGTGATATTGAGCAAATATTAGATGGTAGCATCCAATTAAAGAAATTGTTCTTTTTCAATGTAAATCATTGAATACTTTTAGAATTCCAAAGGTCAGTCTGAAATGTATGTCTCCTTGGTGCACTCTGTTCCATTAAGCATTTTCTAAAAATACGCAGCTTTTTGATGTCTAAGAACAAAAAGTTCCTTCTTAAACTATCAATGAAGACAAATTTGCTCCAATACTGTTGGAGTATAAAAAGATTATGAGAAATAATATTCATCAGTTTGTATTTGTTCTTTTAATCTCAGTAAACATTGTATATGTTTCCTTATTTTCCCGTAGCATCTGTTAACACTTAGCTCTAATTATTATTATAAGATGAATTAGTGATACGCTGTCCTTAGTTAGGCTACATTTGAATGTGATTGTTTTATTTAGCTCATTGTTCCTAGGATACTACCATTTTAAGTGAGTATTGAAATACATGGATTGGTATTGGACAGTTACAAATCTGTGTTATATTCTGACTTGTCCAAGAAGATCCCTGTACAATAATTCTACAGATTTCATTATAATTCAATTCATTGAAAATACATGATGTGTGTGTGTGTATTAATGTTAAAAATGACATAGAAAACCATCTATTTTATGGTGAATTAAATATGCAAGGTTTCATTTAGCATCCTCTTTTCTAATAATAATTCACTACCCCAAGAACACTATAGAAACTGGGATTAGTAGTGACCTAGTTATGTACATATATGCTATATATTGTGATTTAATAATAGCTTTATAATCTTTCTTTCCCTCTCCCTTATTTCTGTCTTCCTTTTTTATTACAGATTGACTACACAGGAATAGATCCAAATAGTCCCTGCAATAAATGTTTAAATGTATCTTGGAATGCCTCACCCTGCAACTGCATCATCAACTTCACATTGGATCAGTCGTTTGAGGTATGTTCTACTCTTTACTTTTCACATGACTGTAAATATATGGCTGAAGGAAAATTATCCTTCTGTTCTTGTGTGGCTCCAAAGTGGAATGCCTTTCATAATCTAAAGCATACAGGAGTGTGCCGTATACAAGCAGCATAAATTGATTAAATAATTGAATCTAAAATAAGTGGGTATGTGGTACATTTATGTCATTTTAGTTGAACCTAATAAGAGTGTGGAAACTTATTTTTTACAATGGTTACCTTTCTTCATCAAGAAATCTTTACCTGCATGAACTATTCTGATTTATTAATTTATTGTAATAAAAAATAGGTCTAGAGTAATGTTAAGTGCATATGTTTTTCATTGTTGCTTTGCTTTCTTTATAGCAAAGCAGAATGTGGTTTTTCTGCATGCATATTTGCAGGGATAGCCAGAAATAGGTTCCAAGGTATCCAGGTGGGCCTTGTAAAAAAGGCAACTGCTTTAACAGTCAGTCAAATATTTTGTGTTTGTTTACATTCAAAACATCTCTTTCAAAACATTTGCACAGCCCATAACATTTAGCATCAATTGAATTTAGACACTATTGAAAATAGTTTTATTATTTTTCTTATCCCTATATTTCTATGGGTAGTGTCCAGTGTAGAAGGTGCCAGAAAAATTGTACCACAAATCCTGCTTTGTATATTTTATATTAAATTATCCCCACAGGTTTTCCTCGCCCTGGTGGTATACATTCTACAGCTTTTGAGGTCTCCTGTTACCACCAAAGCCAGAGTTTTAAGTTGGAGAACAGACTTAAAAACCCTACAGAGATGAATAAATAAGACATGAATTCTGAAAGCCTAGTGAAACTACTGTTGTATCTAACTACGTGAATGTTATAATCAGTGAAACATCCTATCTTATTTTTTTAGGGCAATGTGTTTATGTACTATGGATTATCCAACTTTTACCAAAACCACCGTCGCTACGTAAAGTCCCGGGATGATAGTCAGCTAAATGGAAATAACATTTCTTTACATGTAAGTAAAATTCTTCGCATATGTTTTCATGATAATTTTCCAAAATGTGTTTTTAAAGATGGATATTTTTGTGCCCATATCTGTGTATATTAGAGATTGCTACATTGTCTTCTCATAAATCTTCTTTTCTTTGTACTAAATATTTATTGAATTTTTACTTGTTTTTGTACTTAAGAATTGTACTCTGGTTATACACATCTAAGTAGGTTCCTCATCACTGTAAACAGAATAATGAATTGTGAATAGGTCTAGCTCTTCAAGTTTGGGATACGTACAGAAGAATGGGATATGTACAGAAGAATGCAATAATAGGAAGAAGCCTTGCTGAAGAAGTGAAGTCTGTTAGTATAAATTTGAACATGGGTTGAAATAAATTATTTTACCTCTGTGTATTAGTCATTTGGCTTTGGAAGCTCTAGCCCAGGCTTACCATAAGAAATTATTATAATACAAACAAATATTACCCCATTGATTAGTGGCAAGATGTAGATTTAATGACAAATTTAATGACAGATCTTTTCACATGAAAACATATTACAAAAAGTCTTCTTGCGCTTTAGATTTAATGTGATGATTATACTGAGCAGTTTTACTTTCATGATATGAAAACTGACATTCGTTTTTTTATCACTTAGAAACCTAGTAAGGAGTGTGAACCTTACCATACGAGTGAGAATAAACCTATTGCTCCTTGTGGAGCTATTGCCAACAGCATGTTCAATGGTATGATATTTTTAAAAGTATATTATGACACAACAGTATACTTCTAAATTGTGTTCTGTTTAAATCAAAACAGAATGTTCATGAAATTCATATAGTCTCTACATCAACTGACCATTCATTCAGTTCAGAGAATATTAAGTTAGGCCAGACTTGATATAAGACATACTCATCCTTATAACATGACTGGCATGCTAACTTCACCAAAATGAAGGCTAATGGAATCACCCCCTCCTTCAGTGAAGCCAATATTATTTTATAGGTCCAGCCACATGTCACTTTCCAGAAGATCTGCCCACTTCCTCCAGAGTCATTTCAGATTCGTTCCAAGAAATCATGCAAGATCACACTTCCCTTCCAATGGCCTTGAAGTTCATATTTATTTGAGATACTTTTTAAACTTGTGTCACTGAAAGAAAAAAATAGATCATTAGATATTCACATTTCTGTATATTCTGTAACTTTGATCATTTATTTTGATAGCCAAAACATGCCTTAATGACACAGTTTGCAGAATCACTTGGAAATACATCACCATTTCATTTCCAAACCAATGTACTTACACTTTTGCATGAAACAGAACTATCTAAATTAAAACCTAAATGCTGTTTAGATTTTAATTATTTTTCTTTTTAGATACATTGACGCTTGTTCATTATGACCACAATACCTCTAAGCCCATGAATATTTCTCTGCTGAGAAAAGGCATTGCTTGGTGGACAGACAAAAATGTTAAGTTCAGGAATCCTACTGGTGAAACAAATAATTTGGCAATACTTTTTCAAGGTAAAAATATAATCAGTGGCTAATTGCTTATATATTATTGTACCACAGTTCTCATTGGGAACTTGGAATGATGCCATTAAAATGGCTGAAATTAATTTTATTTCAGATTTTATTTGTTTTTTAAATATGATTTTAAAGTGCAAATATGTATGACTATTGAAACAACAGTTATTTTTACATTATCTTCTTAGACTTCCAGGTGCATTCCTCCACATTCATAAATATTTAATAATTCTTCCTTTAGTCTGCTGTTTCCAGTAATTATGGAAGTGTCAATAATTTTTGATGGAAGGAGTAAAATTTACTTGGCCAACCAAATGTACTTGGTCTGCTTCTTAAAATTACCGATGATGTCCTGAAAGGAGGGTGGGAATGATCATGCATAATATTGAATTATAAGCCCTAGTATCTCTTACCAAGATCATAGAGAGTTTAAAAAAAATAGTTTGCAAAACTCTAGGGTGCCCCACAGCTTTGTAAAAGAAGTTGCTCTTATTTAATGAGTTGCTGTTTCTGTTCTAAAAGATTATATTGGAAATAAGACTGGTCACACATGGTTTGGGTTTTTACAAGGGTAATTTGAAAAATGTTTTTAGTGAATTGCGGAAGCATCTTTTTCTGAAGATAAATTATCTTGACTAATTTCAGGGTTTGCGTTTTTTTGAAGGAACATCAAAACCTGTCAACTGGCGCAAGCCAGTGTATTTGTTAGATGATGATCAGGACAACAATGGATTCATCAATGAAGATTTTATTGTATGGATGCGTACTGCAGCACTGCCTACATTCCGTAAGCTGTATCGTCTTATAGAGAAGAAAGATAACTTACAACCTACTCTGCCAGCTGGGAAATATTCTTTGGAAATAGAATATAGTATCCTTGATTGAACATTGTAAGGGATGGCAGTTGATAATATTTGTATAATGTTATTAAATAGGCAATTCTTTATAAAGCAAGACTGCAAGCTAAGCATACAATAATTTTTTTTAATTGTGTGACCCAGAACTAAACTACTTTTACAAAACCACTATAGCAGAATGCTCTGAATTTATATTGATCTACAGTTGGTATTTGAAATGGAATATTCTTCAGTATTTTCGGTCTTAATACAGCAGCCTTACTTTCCCACTGCCTTCTACCGAAATGTGTAGATGGTGCTGACTTGCACTGAAACAGTTCCCACAGTAAGATAAACAGATTAAGTGGATTTATGTGAGTGCAAAAAAGATTGTAGGACTACATGGTACGGTATTTGTCTACATGTGGTATATTTCATTCTAATATTATTTGGTTGTGTGGCATGAAAATAGTGTGGATAATTCCCTGGTTTTAGAGTCATGCATATTCTCAACCAAGGAAAGCTACATACGTGGAAGATTGCAATAACCTTTTTGTTATTGTGTGAATATATTCATAATGCTAGGAAAAGCCATAAGTTATTTGGTAGCTATAGCAGTCCATTCCTTTGTATCATTATTGTAAGAGGTGACTAGTGCAGAGGTAGTGTTTAGAAGCTAATTAGTTCAAGGATAAATTCCATAAAACATTGGGTTTAAAACCCAGTGGAGATTTTCTTTAGTAAACGTTTTTAAGATTGGATGTTGTTCATTCATAAAGAGATCCTCTAGCCTGCTGACCTAAAATCTCAAATGCTCACCAACTTCCATTAGATTCAAATTCAATTATTGCTGTCCAAATGAAGATATAGCTACATAATTGAAACAATCCTTCTGTATTATATCACTTTTAAAAAACCTCGCAACTAGTAAACTTGGCTTTGCTTTTTAAAAAAACAAATAGTTAGCCTACAATATTTTGTATAGCAGAATAGCTTCATAATAAATAGATTGATTATATCATTTTGTCTTGCTACCCTTTTGGGTTTAGGGTCATGTTTGGTATTATGCAACTTCAAAATTTCTGTATGCTTTTCCTATGCATATGTCAGATTATCCTGTGCACAGCTTTGATGGGCGGAAACGGATGATCCTGAGCACAATTTCTTGGATGGGAGGCAAAAATCCTTTCCTGGGAATAGCGTATATAACAGTGGGCTCCATTTGTTTCATTCTTGGAGTAGTGCTGCTTGTCATTCATCACAAATACGGAAACAGGAACAATAGTGCAGACATTCCCAATTAATCTAAGAGCTCCAAATCACATGTACTGCATGTGCATCAAGGCAAGTCCAGAGTGGACACAGCTTTTGAAAGCTAGCTCCCTGGTAGTTGCTTCTGAGACAGAATACATAACCATATTTGAAGCCTTCATTTCCCTCATGGTGGATTAACCTGAAGATAAGAGCTGTAAAACAGCGTTGACGAGGGGCTTTTTGAAGTTTGCTTCTTGCTGGACAGGTGCCATGATGCGCATATAGTCACCTAATGCATCTGCTGCTCATTTGTATGCTTTACATGTCAATACTGTACAGCAAGAATGTGTTTAGAATAGCTTCTTAGCATTTTAAGGACTGACAGTATGCTGGTTTTTAGAAGGAACAAAAGCCTGTCAACCAAAGTATTTCACACATGAGCTTTGTAACTCATGTACAATTCAATATGAATTAAGCCCAACTTCCTGCTTCATGTTCTCAATTCCAGTGTGTTTTGACATGTGACTTGCTTCAACTAAAAGCTTACTTTTTGCCCAGTGACATGAAAGCTACTTTCAACATAGAAGTAATTGTGGCATAGAAAATTCTTCCATTAAGTTCTGATCAAATACCAATCTTATGTTCAGCATCTTATGTGGCTGAAATAACTCAGCTTATTCCAATAGAAGTAAAGAGATTTATTTACTGTGTCAGTAAATAAAAATAATTCCTTTTGGTTACAAAAAGCAAGGCTTTAAGAATTTATTATCAATTTGAAGCAGTCTGCTTGTTTCAGAAGATGCTATAGTTCCTTCGTTCAAATCTCCTGTGTTCCTCAAATATTCCATAAAAATAAGCTGAAAGTTGCTGTGGTGGGATGTGGGAACTTTTGCATCTTGCACACTTTAAGTCCAATCTGTCCACATTGTAAGAAAACAGACCAGGGACTTTAAACTATGTATATATAAATGTGTGTGTGTGTGTGTGTGTGTGTGTGTGTGTGAATATATATATATATATATATGTTTTTTTAAGTTTTCGCGGGTACTTACATGAATGCAGTTCAGCTTCCTTCGGGTATTATCCCACATCATTGTAGTGCTTTTAAAGTTGTAGCTTTAAAAGCACTACAACTTTAAAAGCACTACAATGACGTGGGATAATACCCGAAGCTGAACTGCATTCATTCATTCATTCATTCATTCATTCATTCATTCATTCATTCATTC
>BLBF01000007.1:37983732-38025552 GCA_015471245.1 Laticauda colubrina | reverse complement strand
TTTGGGTATTTTCCCACGTCATTATAGTTGTGCCTTTAAAGTTGTAGCAACGTTTCGGCAGAATCTCATCTGCCATCATCAGGCTTCTGTATAGTGTCCGGCAGTAAA
Organism: Laticauda colubrina; assembly: GCA_015471245.1. Lineage (NCBI taxonomy): Eukaryota > Metazoa > Chordata > Lepidosauria > Squamata > Elapidae > Laticauda > Laticauda colubrina. The sequence continues at coordinate 38,025,444 of BLBF01000007.1, read as the reverse complement.
AACAAACACAATGCAGAAGGCCTGATGATGGCAGATGAAATTCTGCTGAAACGTTGCTACAACTTTAAAGGCACAACTATAATGATGTGGGAAAATACCCAAACAAAGCTGAACACCATACATAAATACCCACAAAAACTTAAGAAAACAAATATGTATATATACATATATATACATATTAATACTAATATATATATAAATTGCTGTGTACATAAATGTTGTTTTACATGAAATTTGCTTGTCAATCTGAATGTTTGCTATTTAATAAATGGTATCATTTGTTTTATGAAACAATATGGTTATTTGAAATGTATCTCCTTAAAGCAGCTTTATTTCTGGTGGCTGTCAAAAACGACTTGACTCTAACTTTAACTTTGGAAGTTGTGATACCTCACAAATCTGGAACTTAACAACCAGAAATAAAATCTAATAGATTTTTTAACCCTATTCAAGCAAGTTCCACGGAGAAAACTTTGTCTATCTTAAAACTATTTCTTGTATTCTAGGTCCTGTAATATACAAATTAATAGCTAGTTCCATCAAATTATGGATTCCGAATGAGTATTCACCAATGAGAATTATCATTTTACTAGCAAAGGATAGTCATGCAAATTATCGTATCCCCTTTAAATTATAGAAGAAAGCAGACAATATGAGCTTTTTAAACTATACTACTGTATTATACAAATGGTTTCACACAAAGTAAATGGATTCAAAATGAATTAAACTAGCTTGAATGAAGTATTCACCTCTTAAACTTACATTTTTTTAAGTCCAAGTCTCTGAAACAGCCACCTAATTGTAAATATCTACAGTACCACTACCATCACCAGCTTTGTTGATTTTGTTGATGATAGAGGGGGAAATAGGTTTAACTATTTACTAGCCTATCTTAACAGGCAAGAAATCTCTATCTTCACATAAAATAATCTTCAACATTGATTATGCCAGCTTCTTCAATTGTCATAACCCTCTTAAAGTTGACAGTTGTTTCAAACATGCCTATTAAAAAATTGCTGCCTTCTATAATAGCTGTTTCCTAAGTCAGAAAAGTAATTATCGTAAACTTTTGTTGTAAATACATTCAAATTTGCAGACCCTGAAGGACTTTTATTTTTAGAAAAAATATTTTTTACCGAGAATAAGAACTTCTAATGACCCCCCCAAAATGATTTTGTATTAGCTAATCTTTTCTCTTGTAGCTATGGTCAACTAGCAGTCATGCTTAATGCAAACAACTGATAGAAAAAACTGTGAAGGGTGAATTCCAACAGAACAAGATAAGAATTTCCTATAAAACTAGTACAATTTGATCCCTGTATTCACAACTTGGCTACTTTGTCACCTATTAAATAAACACTTGCCATGTTTACATTAAGCATAGTTTAACTCTTGCACACTGCCAGGACAACAAGGTTACCCATTCACAGTATCGGTAGAGTTTCATGTCTTGAAGGAATCGGGATTGGCACTATCCAGCAGTGTGATTCAAAGGACAAAAGACAATTTGGAGCACATGAATGTTGATATAGAACTTACGAGCAACTCATGAGGCCTTGAAAAAGTCATTTTGATTTAGTGCCAACAGTACTGCAACCCCACAGCACTGTGTAACCCTTAAGAATCTGCCACAGTCTTTTATTATTAAGGAAATCAACAAAAAATCATGCTAAATTATTAAAATGTTGGTCATGACAGATAGTTGAAAAATAATGCCTTTGATCCAAATCTTGCATTTGCTTTGCCTGTCTGAAGGCAGGTGGTCCTCAACTTATGACCATTTGTTTAACAAAGTTTAGTTACAACAGCCTGAGAAAAAAGTGATTCACAACCTGCGCTTGAAGTTATGACTGTTGTACCACCCTCATGGTCGTATGATTATGGTGCTTGGCAGCTAGTTCACGTTTTTGACTGGTTGCAGAATTCTGCAGTCATATGATCATGATCTGCAATCTGCTTAGCTAATTTCTGTCAAGCAACTGGAGAAGCAAGACTTTTGTTATGCATATCTACAAAATAACCATGTGATTCACTTAAAAATTGCAGTAGAAATTGAGCCCAGTGACATTATGACTTATTGTCCACACTGCTCAGCAACCAAAATTCTGGTCCCAACTGGTAAATCGAGAACCATTTATGAGAAATAAATATAAATTCTATTCAGCCGGATGAAATCTGTTGGATTAGGGAACTGTTTCAACTTGTCTTTTACTGAATATTAACAAAAAGCAGTAAGATTTACAAATTAAGAACTTACAAATTTAGATTAATCTGCTTTGTGTGGAAAAGAATATCTGTTTCCATGCAATATGCCACCCAGAATTGCTTGACTGTGATGGGCAGTGTATAAATTTAATAAATGAAAGTCAAATTTGGGGAAAGTGTAATGAAAGTTGCTTGTAAACAAGAAACAATTACTGAAATGGGCGAGCTAAGCAGTAACAACCAATATTGTTTTTTTGGACTGAAAGATTTGGCACAAGGCAGATTCTTCTAATAATGAGGCAACATTAAAAATTAGCCTTTGGAATTGTTGCCAGTTCCTGCAATGGAATTAACTGATTATTTTATTCTAAAACAAGCTGTATATGGCAAGTAAATGCTAAAAAACAGATCATTTCCTTGAACTGTAAGAGAGTTCAAGAAATCACCAACAGAATAATGACAGAACAAATTGGATGCTAAATGCAACATTGGGAGAAAATCGCATCTGTTAAAATGAGTACTCTGAGCATGAACATACAAGGATGTTGTGGAATGACTTAAAACACTTTTAAATATGTTCAATAATTTAAAATTCTGCTGTCAGTTATAGAATCAGACTTCTAATGCTGTAATCTGAAACATTAAATAAAAGAATAGCTTTGGATTTCACAGCCTGATGCATCCTTGTATAAATACTATACAGGTTTCACTAATTCTTTCACACATTTCCTTTTAATCTTGTTCTAGAAGAACTTGTAGGGACACTTCAGTGAGAGGCATGCACAACAGTATGCACATTATATGGACATGTTTGCATTCAATGGGACGTGCTTCAGATCTGGTGGCAAAGAATGTGGAGCACATGGGGATGCAAGCATAGGAATTGATCTGCAACTTTACCCTTCACACCTTTTCCCAGATAATGCAGTAGCTGTAGGTAAGGTAATGCTTGTGCATTTTTAAGGAAAACAGTTTGTGTTTTAAGGAGTAGCAGGCAACTGCTGTTCTTGGGTCCTGCAAACTCCAACTCATTATTTTGCCTTCATACAGGTGAAACTTGAAAAATTAGAATATAGTGCAAAAGTTCATTTATTTCAGGAATGCAACTTAAAAGGTGAAGCTAATATATGAGATAGCCTCATTACATGCAAAGCAAGATAGTTCAAGCCATGATTTGTCATAATTGAGATGATTATGGCTTACAGCTCATGAAAACCCCAAATCCACAATCTCAGAAAATTAGAATATTACATGCAATCAATAAAACAAGGATTGCACATAGAACAATGTCGGACCTCTGAAAAGTATGAAAAGTATAAACATGCATATGTACTCAGTCCTTGGTTTGGGCCCCTTTTGCAGCAATTACTGCCTCAGTATGGCCTGGCATGGAAGCTATCAGCCTGTGGCACTGCTGAGGTGTTATGGAAGACCAGGATGCTTCAATAGCGGCCTTTAGCTCTTCTGCATTGTTCGGTCTCATGTCTCTCGTCTTCCTCTTGGCAATGCCCCATAGATTCTCTATGGGGTTCAGGTTAGGCAAGTTTGCTGGCCAATCAAGCATGGTAATTCCACGGTCATTGAACCAGCTTTTGGTGCTTTTGGCAGTATGGGCAGGAGCCAAGTCCTTCTTGAAAATGAAGTCAGCATCCCCATAAAGCTCATCTGTGGAAGGAAGCATGTAGTGCTCCAAAATCTGGGAGACAGTTGCATTGACCCTGGACTTAATGAAGCACAGTGGGCCAACACCAGCAGATGGCATGGCTCCCCAAATCAACAGAGACTGTGGAAACTTCACACTGGACTTCAAGCATCTTGCAGTGTGTGCCCCTCCATTCTTCCTCCAGACTCTGGGTCCTTGGTTTCCAAATGAGATGCAAAAGTTGCTCTCATCAGAAAAGAGGACTTTGGACCACTGAGCAACAGACCAGGTCTGTTTTTCTTTATCCCAGATAAGACGCTTCTGACGTTTGTTGTTCAGGAGTGGCTTGACAAGAGTAATACGACATTTGAAGTCCATGTCCAGGATCCGTCTGCGTGTGGTGGCTCTTGATGCATTGACAAGTCCACTTCTTGTGAAAATCCCCAACACTTTTGGATGGCCTTTTCCTGACAATCCTCTCCAGGCTGCGGTCATCCCTGCTGCTTGTGCACCTTTTTCCTCCACACTTTTCCCTTCCACATAACTTTCTATTAATGTGCTTTGATACAGCACTTTGGGAACATCCAACTTCATTTGCAATGAACCTTTTGAGGCTTTCCCTCTTTATGGAGGGAATCAGTGATGGTTTTCTGCACTACTGTCAAGTTAGCAGTCTTCCCCATGATTGTGCTTCCTACTGAACCAGACTGAGAGACCATTTAAAGGCTCGGGAACCTTTGCAGGTGTTATGGCTTCATTAGCTGATTAGAGTGGGACACTTTGAGCCTAGAATATTGACCCTTTTCATAATCTAATTTTCTGAGATTGTGGATTCGGGGTTTTCATGAGCTGTAAGCCAATAATCATCACAATTATGACAAATCACGGCTTGAACTACCTTGCTTTGCATGTAATGAGTCTAACTCATATATATTAGTTTCACCTTTTAAATTGCATTACTGAAATAAATGAACTTTTGCACAATATTCTAATGTTTCGAGTTTCACCTGCATTTGAAACACTGAATTGTCCTAGTGAGTACAGCTAGGATTGTAACATGTAACTTGTCTTGGAAAAATGGCATTGTGAGTGAATTTGAATAATTCATGGTCAAGTTATGTATGATCTTAATTTTTAAATGGTTTTAGGTCTGAATTGGCGACCTGTATGTCCAATTTAGTAACCTTATGGAAAAGCTGGTTTTACGTTTGCTTTCACATTAGATTACTGAAAACTGGACAGGAACAGATTTGATGTAATTGCATTCTCAACTCTGTTTACATGCCCCAATTTCAGAGGTTGGCCTTCCAAACCTGACAAGAACTTTCCTTTAGAAGCCCGCAGATGTTACAAAGAAGAAATTGATAGGTGTTGACTGGTGAAAGTGGGCCTTGGAAAGCCAGCCAACAGAGCTGTATTGATAATCATAGATTGAAATTGAAAAGTGGGATGAATGGATCCAAAAGGACAGCCAAAGTGGCATTCGTTTGGGAATGCCCTGCCTCATCCAGGGTCATTTGATACCCATTCACGGTACATGTTTTCAGCGTGGCCAAGGCAAGTAGATGATGTAGTTGCAAACTGAGATGTCTAGCATTCTGCACATGCTAATTCCTTCAAATTCTCCAAACTCAAAATTGGGTGCATTCACATGTGCTATAATTTTAATTATGGGGAATGTTTTAGACTCTGAGGCACTATAGCCCAAACTGAGTTTCAAAATGAGACTACATTATAACATTTTACAGAATTTTAAGTTAGCCATGATAGGTTGAGGATTTTTTTTAATCCATATACAAAAAGCATTTACCATCAGAGGTAAATCGCATTGATGCTACCATATTTTGCAAGAGAGGGATGGAAGGGCAGCATAATATCCCTAGATTCTGTTGCTGCCCATCAAACCCTCAACTTTTAAAAAAGTTATAAATCATGAAGAAATGGCACCTTCATATACAAAAGTCCCAGTTGCAGTCAATAAACATAACTAGAAAATGATAATAGTGAGTGGATAGAACCAAGTATTTCTTGAAGTTTAGGCCACCAATTCAGAAAAAACAACAACTAGCATTTAGGCATAAAATCTTGTACATCTGCATTCTATGAAATATATATTCTCCACTTGAGCTGAGCCAAGCTCAGCACAGCAATATATAAGTTCTTGGCTGTTATTCTATTTTTTTGAAATAATAGTTTTTAATAATCTGTTTTTTTGAATCGAGTATTCTGCTCAATTTTTAATTGGACACTTACAAATGTTAGAAATTAATTACAATTAAACTCATGCCAGGCACGGACAATCTAGCCATCAGCTTTTTTTTTTAGGCAAGACTAAGAGAAATGCAGTCATGAGATTTTCCCAGTTTAGGGTGCAGAAGCTTTTTAATCCCTCCCTCCAGAGGAAAATGATTCCTTTTGCTCTACCATGAAAAGCAGACAGCTACTTGGAATTTTCTAAAGAATCCTCTGAAGATAATATTTTATTTATTTATAATATAAATATTATAAAAATAATATTTTATTTATTATTTTATTTATTTATTTTTGTCTATTGCTTACAGAATAATAGGTATAAATAAAAACATAGTTATGAATACATGGATACATGTAAGAAAAATAAAAATAAAAGAAACAATAGGGCAGGGACGGTAGGCACGTTGGTGCGCTTTTTTAAAAATAAAAAATTAAAAAAGGCATCTCCGCACAGCTGGCAGCTTTTAAAAACAGAAGCCTTTTTGCCAAGATTAAAACAAAACATCGCTGGAGAAAGCATCGCCGTTCATCCAGACGTGGTTTTTGACGCCGTGAGGTGGCATGTTCGATCCCCAAGAAAAACTCGGAGCCGATTCTTTCTGATGGGTCCCCCAATAAGCTGTTCGACGTTTCTTCGGGTTTCTTCTCCCAGTGACACGTACCACAGGATGAAAAAAAAACACACACACAAAAAAACAAACCAACTCCCTTTGGAAGCAGGCGTTTCGGACACAACGCCCTCGCTCGAATTTCGGAAAAAGCCGAGACTGAACCAAGCGCAAGAAGGCGCCTGTCGGGGTCATTGTTATTAACGCTGCCGACTTTATAGCCCAAATGGCCTCGCCTTTGGCCCCGAATGTTACACTCGTGCAAAAAAGAGAGAGAGAGAGAAGGGGAAAAAAACAAAATACTCCCTTTAATTAAATACTCTTTCCGGCCTCAACCATCGCTCGAAAGCGTCCTCGTTCCCTTCACCGACCACCGATATCCCCGAAGCTAGAGCGACGCTCCTTCGCCAGGGGCCGCTTCCGGCTTTTCAGCGGAAGTTTGGCTGCGTGACGTCACGCCGCACTTCCCTTTCCCCGTGTCCTTGGTGGTTCTCGGCGGAGACGAGGAAGCGATTGGTGGAGCCGTCAAGATGTTTCGAACCCTTTTGGTACGGGAGGGGAGGGGAGGGGGAGGGGAGGGGAGGGGGAACGCACTCGTTCCCTTGGGGAACCGTTGAGAGGAGAGCAACCGTTGGCTCGGAAGAACTAACGGTTGGTATGTGTGTGTGTTTTTAAATGTTGAGCCTTTCCACCTGTGTTGGGGCTCGAGGGCCCAGATTGCTCCTCTCTGGTGCCCCGCTTGACTATTACCGTATGAAGCCGGGTGGTTAGCCTCAGAGAGGACAGCTGGCCTGAAGGTAGGTGACTGAGGCGGTGGCGGTTTTTTTTGTGTGGTGGCTTCCCGGTCTTGGATCGAGCGCTAAGGATTGGCAAGTATCGCTCTGCGACCCTTGCCTTGTTAGGGGTGCGGGGGGGAAAGAAGAGCGCCCCGGTGTGGCTGGTTGAGGGGAGCGCAGCCCGAGCCGAGCTTCTCTCTCCCGTTCAGGCAACACAGGCACTTCCCACCCATTCTTTCAGTGACCGCTTCACTGCGCTGGAGAAAGCAACTTCAGGACCGTTTTCCCGCACTTGCGACCGTTTCTTTCACACTGAGGAACGTGGTACCATCCCCATGCCATGGTCACGTGGTTCACATTCGGCCGTTTGACAGCCTGGCTCCTATTTATGACGGTCGCTGTGTCCCAGGGTCACGTGATCCACGTTTTTCGCGACCTTCCCACAAGACAGTGGGGAAGCCAGATTCACTTGAACAATGGCAGTGAAGCGCTGTACAGATGTGGCAAGAAAAGCTGTAAAATGGGACATTAGACAAATTCCTCACTCAGCAACATACATTCGGGGCTCGGTTGTGGTCGTAAGCCGAGGACTACCTGTACTTGTCTGTCCCTTTGTTTGGCTGATACAGGTTTAGATGTGGTTTGAAAGTTTACGGGATTCTGGGGGCTAGTGAAATTTAAAAAGCAGCAGTAAGGCCAAATGTCGATAAAATTAACTATCCCCAGCAATACAAGTAATTGGTGATTCTATTTTTTGAAATGATGGGATGCTAATTTAGAAAATTTAGTATCAACTGAAAGTATAAATTCACAGAGGCATCCTATAGACCTTTTATAAATGATGACAGTGGAGATGAACATTATCAGTGTTGATAGACAGTAACCACATTGAATGGTTACGTGGTTCACATTCGGCCGTTTGACAGCCTGGCTCCTATTTATGACGGTCGCTGTGTCCCAGGGTCACATGATCCACGTTGTTACTGTTTTTGCTATGAACGCTAACTCAATTTGCATATACTATAGCAGGTAGGTTTTGGAGGGAGAATGTTTGTGCTTCTGCAGATGTGGCTTTTTTTAAATTCAGTAATATAGTATCTTTTGTATATTAATGCTGTCATTAATTATGGTGGGTTCATGCTGGAGTCTGCATTGATCTTGTTATATGCACAACATACATAGCAATAGCACTGAGACTTATATTTACAGCCCTGTCTAAGCAGTTTACAGAGTCAGCATATTGCCCCCAGCAATTTGAGTCCCTCATTTTACCCACCTTGGAAGGATGGAAGGCTGAGTCAACCTTGAGCCTGGTGGGATTTGAACTGCCAAATTGTAGGCAGCTGGCTGCAGAAATAGCTTTGCAGAACTGCACTGCGCCACAGTAACTCCTTATATGTTTGTATTTCTGTTGTAGGCTGTTCGGCAAGTTGCACAAAACCCCATAAACTTTGCCTCTCGCCGGCAGCTTGCAAGCAGGATTGTTGAGAAGCAGAAACATTTTCAGGTACCTACTGATTATCTTTCTACTTTGAGAACAGATAAATTTAATGCAGCATTTGGTATCATTCTTGCACATTTTTAAAGTAGAATGAGCTGATTCAAGATATTTTATCAGTAATATTATCGAGTAATAAAGCCGCCATGGCTTTTTTTTCTTAAATTTGATTGGTATGCTATTGCAAAATCCAGAATCATGGAGATGAATATATGTATAACTATCAGTATGTATGCATGTCTGGGTATGCATAAATAAAAACTGTTACTTTTAGGTAAGAAAAATTCAGACTTCTAAATTATAAGGGCACCCAGTAAAATAGTTTATAGCAATTTAATTCATTGTATTATGGTTACTAGGTATCATAACCAGGAATTAAAACTAAGGTTGTTTACTGAATTCGGTAGATAGCTATACTTCAATGTTGGGTCATTCTGAATTCCTGCATTGCTGTTAAGTAACTGAAATATTAATGCTGTTTATTCTAAAAATTTACACTCCAGTATTGACAGAAAGGTCTCCATGTCACAGTATGAACATTGGTAGCTGGATGTACTTTTTACCATTAAGAACCATTTTTTTGTATCCTTAATATTTTTGTCTCAATTGACGCTCCATAATTACAATCCTACAGTCTCTCATATGACCTCCTTGTTTTGTAAAATCCACCAATTGTCTGTTAGATCAAAACTTAGCTATCTTTTGGAAAAATACTTGCTGCATATCAGGCTTTCTTCAGGCTGTATACATTCTTAATTCAAGTTAAGATTTTGAGTTGCAGGATTTGCTGTGCGATAATAACAGGTGCAAAGAAAGACAGTGCTTTTGTATTTTAAGCCTATTTTCAACAGATCAAGACTTCATTTTTGGATGTTATAACTATGACTGCAGAAGTTTAATTTTCTTCTTGAAGAGAAACTTGATTTGTAGAAGCTAATCCAAAACTAATATGTGAATACTGAGTTTTGTGTCATTGATGTTAGGAAGAAAATGGCATTCCAGTGCATTTGAAAAATGGAGTCCCAGATTCTATGCTGTATCGAATTACCATGGCCTTTTCTGTTTTTGGTAAGTTTTAAGTATAAGCTAAGCTGTCTTAGCCTCCTAAAATTTTCAAAAGAACCTACCCTTCTCTATTTAAATCCAAAATAGATTATTAGAAATATTCTAGGGGTTTTTTTTAGTTGAACAAATACAATTCAAGTATTGTATTTAAAAACTAATTAAAATATTTAATGTCAAAATTATTTTGTAAAATATTCCCAATATTGATATTGTATTTATATGACAACCTTTTGTTTGTTATTATTCAGTGTAATAGAGAGAATGTATTACCTCGTTCTTTTAATCTGATTTTAAAACTGTTTTCAGAAAAAACTATATTATAAATATTTGACTGGGTTGCCTTTTTGGGATGTTCTTCATCTAAATCTTTGTCTTACAGGACATAATTCAGATATGTAACTATTTCCATTACAGAAAATTTAAGTCTCATTTTGTTCAATAGGAAAAAAATGAATGCCATTTAAACAAAATTATATTTGCTGTTGGCAGTATTTGACCCAATCTCTCTAATTGAGACTGGACCAATATTATCTATCAACTTTTAAAATGTGAAAAATAATGGAATGAAGAACTTTTCTAAAACTTCTTAATCTGGCATCTCTGTCTTCAAAACAACAGTGAAAGGGGCTGTGTACATCTCTGTTACATTTTAAGGAAACTACAATTGAGCATCTATATTCTTGCGATCATAATATATTGTCTTTCTTATCTTCAGGATTTGGCTATGCCCTCTATAATGTATACGAAATAGGAAAGCCAAAGAAATAACTCCAATTCAGAAGATGCATCCTGGAATAGCATCATTCTGTTCCATTCCATTCCACTCATCAGGGACTTGGTCCTTGTCATAAATACTTGATTTTGTGTTTGGGAACAATGTTTGTTGAAAATGTAGTAACTGCTGTCAGTAAACAAGTTTGGCCTGAAGGATATATTTGCAACTATTAAAAGATTATTTTGCTGAATTTTGTATTTGTTTCAATTGCTACTTGTTTGGTTGCAAAAATGACTAATAAATGCTGTGATAATTTACCTTCTTGCCTAGTTTGTAGTTAAAATATATCAAAATGTAAATAAAAAATAAGAAATGTCCCAATGTAAGAAAAACATAAGCTGAGGATCAAGCTAATTTGCTACTGCTAATGGAAAAATGCTATCAGTGGAATATGAAGTGGCTGCAATTTTTAGCAATTTCCTCTTTGACCTGAAATTGGCTGTGCCGGTAGACTAGAAGACGGACAGCTGTACTTTCCTGTCAACTTTACTGACAACTGTAAGAGGAGAAATTTGATCTCCCTGTGCTAGTTTGGATGGGGCAATTTGGTTAGAGCAGACCTGGACATTTTACAGCCCATGGACCACATCAAGTGTTTCAGCTATCCTTATCTGGCCTGTGGCATGTGGGGGAGGGCACCCAGGGATATTGGCAGGGGCATGGGGGGATGGGGTGTTTTTAGGGGTGTGTGGAAGTCCCAGTTTCTCTTGTGGTCTTTGGGAAAATTAATTTCCCTACCTCCAGGTTAGAGAATAGCAATTTATTAGACTTTGTCTGAATCTTGTTTTGGAAAGATATGAAGATCACTGAAAAGATATTGAAACTAAACTCTCCATGTATTGTTTCAGTTTTGTTTATTTATAGGCTAAGAGCAGAAAAGGAAATATTTTATTGCCTATTGGTTATATCTGTCCTTGGTGCTGTAGCATTTAGAAATTGTGGAAGCTTTATATTTAGAAATAAGTATGTATCGAAATGTATGCTTCCTGCTATAATTTATAAAACCATCGCACAGATATACACAACATACAACACATTTGATTGAGACAATTAATGTAGCATGAACTTGCTAACTCAGGTACTGCTGTTGCAAGAAAAGGGCAATTGTAATTTAGATTGCTTGGCAAATTGTGAGTTTATAGAAAACTAAAGACTGGGCAATGTCTTAGCCTTAGACCAAGGGTGTCAAATTCAATGCCCGTGGGGCTGTCCTGGAAAAAGTAAGGGGCTGGCCTGCGTCACTTTGGCCCAGTCTACCCAATGTAAAAAGGAAATATCGGGCCAGTGTGGCTTCAGCCCAGTCTGTCCAGTGCAAAGAGGAAACATGTTAGCAGTTTGGGGAGTGGTGGGGTCACCCCCAACCCCTCCCCCCTGAGATCAACCAAAGCCCTGTGTTTTTGCTAAAACAAAATTTAAACTGCTGAAACAAACCTCTTGCATTTATAGATGGAATGCAAAGATTAAAAATATTACACATTATAATGAAGCAGTTATCGGTTTCATTTTTGTCCTTATAGCACAAAAGCACAAACTACCTGCCATCAAAAGAGGAACCTAAAAGTATTGTTTTAGTCCTCAGGCAGTTGCTGTAAAGAGAATATGCTTGCAATTAGAAACACTTGCAGAAATTATTTTTTCTTTGCTTGATCTAAAAGACAAATGGAATAATAAATTACTCGTATCTTTTCAAGTAATTACTTTAGAACTCTTTGTCAAATTTCGATCAGGAAAGAATTCAAGATAGGAACAAATTACAAATAAAACATTTCACTAAACTGCAGGAGGCTTGACATAAAAGCCTTTACGTTTGAAATAAATGCATAGTTAAATATGTAAGCTTTGTATGTCATCCTGAGAAAGTAATGCATTTTGTCATGAACAAAAACATCAATGTTGATTGTGATTCAAAATAAACAATATGATACGTGCTAAAATCATAGATTTTATTGCAAAACAAATGTTCTTAAATTTCTGTTTAGCAAGGAAAATATTAGAACTGTGCTGTTTCCATCTTGATATTTTACAGCCATTCACTGCAATAAATATATTTTGGGGGGAGGCAAATTTCACTGAGTTTAATCAAAGCATGTAGTATATAGGAAACCAAAAGAACAATGCAGGGAAATAGGCACGTATGTGACAAAAGCGCAGTGTGATATCCTTCATTATTTTCAGTGCACTATGATGAGAAAAATACAAAACCACTGTGTCTAAAAATAAAGGTCCCAATGATGTCATTTTTGGAATTGCACAACCATTGATGGAAGAAGTTATTGAGATGTATTGGAAGACAAAAGGTAAAGTCACAGCATTTTTTGAACAGCAAAGTTATAGAGATTGCCCACATTGGGAAAAAAATTATACTGCAATGTAATATAAAAACTCATATTACTGCATAATTGTTTATTGGTTAAAAAATGAAGATAAAATGTGTGACTGAAGTTTTAAGAGTTCACAGGGTTGGGGTTGTATAAAAGTAACAGTATAAATAAATATATATAGGTTATAGATAAACCATCCTAAATTTATTAAAACAGCTAAATGTGTGCCATTTTCTTATAAGCAATTGGGTCATTTATTAAAGGTATCTGGAAAACCTAATGCATGCAAACCCTAGATAATAATTCATTGTTTTCTTAGAAAATATCTAGGACTTCTTGAAGTCAGAAAGCTTTTACAGAACTGAAGAATATCCCCCAAATAAATACATTTCCAGTAAATATATCATTCAAATCTTTCCTCTTTGTCTAATTTTCTCTAAAATTAAACTAAGTTTCAACTATAATTCAGTATCAGCAATTGGAATAATTGTCTTTTTTTTTACTTCACTTCTTTTATTTACTCTTCATATTCATCTTTTCCATGAAGTCTTCATCCAACTTTGCGTGTTTTTTTTTTCCAGATACATGGTTTGAGTCCCTGATTATATTCATGTGGATAAATGCAGCTTTTCATTTCTGAATTCTGAGTATTGGAATTCAGGAAAAGGATTGTCTCCTTTTCAAGCTTTCTGAATTTTTGCATATGGTTGCCTTTGAATGTTGTCAGAGCTTCATGTGAATCTTGGTGATCTAAAGGAGTCTTGAACGAACAAATAGTACACAGCTTGATGCATTTCATTTATTTCATAAACAGGATAATCCAACATGCTCTGGAGTGTAAAAGTAATTGCCCCTTTGTTTTAATAAATTCAATTAAGCATACAACTAATTCATTAAACAATCAGAGTTGTTTGGGCAGTTTTATATGAATCTCACAAGTATTGATTCCACTTCCAAAGATGTACTCACCCCATAGATTCTAGAGGTATTTCATGACTTGCTCAAAAGAAATTACAGAAATCCTCCAATCCCCCCCCCCCCCAAAAAAAAAAAAAAAAGGCGCTGATGTCTCAGTTTGGGATAGATTACAATGGAGAGTCAGAAACATAATCTTGAAGTGCAGATTTGGATAACTTCAAAATAAATGTACCCAGGAAGCCACAAAAAGCTCCAGAAAAACAACCAGGGATCTGCAAACTCTTTTACTTTGTCTGTCAATCATTCTACCATTAGAAAAGTGGTAGGTAAAATGGGATTCATGAGACCATGGCAAGGTAGAAATGATGGTTCCTTAAGAGAAAGAACTTGGTCACCTCAGTTTTTCCAAAAAGCATTTGAATGAATCCCCCAAACCTCTATTTTATAGAGAAGCTCTGGTGGCTCAATGGTTAGAATGCAAGATTGCAGGCAAACTGCCTTTTCTGTCTTCTGCACAGAGGTGGATCAATAAACTGTACAGATGCAGATAGATAACAAGATTGGTCCATAATTGGTTATTGGTTCATCAGGTATCCTCATAGCTCACATTTGTGACAAAGTTCTTTAATGACCAACCCTTTGTATATCTGCCTTGTCGTAAAAGATGGTTATATCCTAACCCATCTCATAGCGAAAGAAAGCAGCTCCCATGAGTTAGGGAGTTCAGGCAAAAGTGAGGGAAACTCTCCCAACTCATCGAGGGTCAAATTAGTGACCAATTGGGATTACAGATGTGGCCATGTGACATGAACTACATTTCCCAGGATACCTTTAACTGCATTTACCATGACACATTCCCTTAAGGGGACAGCTCATAATTCCTAAGTAACTATCCAATTCCCATAGACTGGCTGGGACAGCACACTGCCCACTTGGAATTGTAAATTCCACTATTAAAAGAAGAAAGAAAGAAAAATGACTATAAACTGAGATAATAAGTAAACAGTAATACTGTGAATGGTAGATAACTATATAACTAAGATAAACAGCTATATAATTAAGAAAAACAGTAAACATTAATAAAGCATCAAAGCAAAGCATGCAAAGCTTGAGGTTCAATCTTCAAGTTCGGCCTCTTGGTGCAAATCTGCTGGTCACCTCTGGTGGACTTTTAGAGTGTACAGGTACTCTTGGTGGCAAAGGTAAAAGTTTGGTGTTCACTTCTGGCGGCCTTTTAGAGTTGACAAGTACTCTTGGTACCAATCCTGAAAGTCTGGTGGTCGCTTCTGGCGGCCTTTTAGGGTTGGAATGGTACTCTTGCTTCCATGGTGTCAAAGGGCGTTGGGAAGGTGTTGGAAAGGGTGTTGCATAGGCATATGACCATGCAGAGCATTTAGTGGATGTCTGGTGGCTACTGGCGGCTGTTTAGGGTGTCCTAGCGAAAGTGTACTGATTGCCAGCAGCCTTTTAGGCTGGAACAGCATTCTTGTTTTTGATAGTGTTAAAGGGCGTTGGAAGACAGTTGGAATGGATGGTGCTAAGGCATTTGCCTGGGTTAGAACCTGCATCTGATCGTCACTGACAATTCCTATGATCCCCCATCCTAGTGGAGATTTGATGGCCACTGGGCCGTCTACAGGGCTGCCGACTGACTCGGAGAAGAGAAAGACTCATGGGGCATTATTTCCCAGCAAGAGTAGGATCTCAGCCTCCAGATTTAGAGTGGGAAAGTGATGAGCCAGGTGCTGTAGATGAGGCATAATACTTATGACCTCAGGTGTTGCGATCTGACTGCGGTTGTTCGGTATCCCATAGCATTCAGATATGGGCGGTAGTGGGAACCAGGAACTTCCATCCAATGACTTTATGCAGAGTCCAGTAGCTCTCCTCCCCGCCGTGCTTCTTGGTCCATGGCATGTTGATACAGTGAAGTGAAGTTCATTCTTTTGCACCTCAAAGAAGTCGAAGAATGCAGGTCTGGCCAGGATCCAGGTGCTTTGAGTGTCTATCTGCATGTACATTTTCACGGCATCTTCAAGGTGTCCTTCAGGGTACACTTTGGCTAAACATATGGGAAGACACAAACAAGGGCATGGTGAGTTGGCGCACAGTGCTGTGCAATTCACACTAATCCTTGGTTTTGGTTGCGGTTTGTCAATCTGCCAAGGAGCCCTGCATACTTCTATGTTACGTTGAGGATCCTTGTTTGAAGGAGGGTTACGAGATATGTGCAGTGGTGGCTCGGAGTCTGGATGCAGCACAGTCGGGTGTTGGTTACTATGGCATAAGTCACATTGCACCTTGACTGTGCAGTACTTGGATGGGTGTTTGGATTTGCAACACTTATAGCAGTACTGGTACTCCCTTAGCAACTCTTTTCGTTGGGTCAGTGATTTCACTGTAAACCCAGTGCAGCTGTTCAGCGAGTGATGAGTGTGGTGCATAGGACAAAACTGTATTCTCCTTGTGTTCAGAGATCTAACTTGGGTTGTATCAGATGAGTCCTCTCCCCAACTGTGTGTGGATGAGAAGTTGATCTCAGTTTTATGGACAACCATGAGGGGTCTTTCACTGGTAGTGTGCATAGGGCCTGAGGGTGATATATGATTGCTGTTGTACCTTCTGTCATTAGGACTAACAGCTCTGAGTCCACGGGCCTGGTGTGTGTTGCACATTGTCACCTAGTGGGACATAAATTCTTCAAGAAGTGTGAAGGGTATAAAGCGGTGGCGACCCTTGGCCATGAAGGTGTCAGTCAACTGGAGCCACTTTTCAGGTAGCACCTGAGGAAGTTTTCGAACAATTTTGTTCTGCGTGTCGACGTGATCGAGATAGGCAAGTCCTGGTAGGTTGGGATCCTGTTGTGCCATTCTCAGCTGGACAAGTATGTTAACGAGGTCTATGATCCGGCTTTTAGATAGGATTTTTAGGAAAACCATTGAGGCTATCTGAGAGTGTTGCTTCTATGTCCTTGGAAGCACCATACAGTTCATCAAGCCTTTTCCATGATAACCATAGGGCAGCGGCTGAGTCATCTAAGTGGGATGCCAAAAGTTCCCTCAGGATGTTGGCAGACTATGGCCCTAGCCATACTATCAAGTGTCTGATTATTTCATCAGGGTTCAGGTGTGCCGCTTGAACAGGGCGCAGGAAAAGTTTCTTCCATACTAGATACTCGCCACCTGGCTTGTCAGAGAATTTGCAAACTCTGTTGGCGTGCAAGTTTAGCTTTCCACTCTGTACAGCCAAGTTTCTCCAGTAATCTTCAGCATCTGCTGAGTTGGATTGACGTAGAGGGTTCTCCCCCTGAATTCTCGTTGGGTGGGTTCGGGTTGTAAATCAACAACGGGTTGTAGTCTTCTTCCCAGTACTTATGGAGAATGTTGTTCTCCCATACTGGGGATGATAGTCGAGCATCATGCTGCTGTGTAGGCTGGCGCGGTTACCTTGTGGTGCCTGGGAGACGGATTGGTATTGAGGTTGTGGCAGGAACGCTGCTGCATGTGGATTGAGTATGGTAGTTGTCGTTGATGGCATATCAACTCGTCAAGAAGTCGTTGTAGGCACTAGTGGGCTATGTTGCTTGGCCTGCAGGGTGTGAGATGTTGCAGTAGGGTTGCTGGTGCTGGGAAGAGAATCTCGGACTTTAGTATGTTCAACATCAATTGAGGAAGGTTTGCTGTTGGTGGGAAGTGAATCTCGTACTTTAGGTCGTACGTCAGTAGCGTAACTGACGTGTAGAGTCTGTGGTTGAGATTCATCCCTGTGCTTTCCTGGTCATGGGAGACTGCTAAGCAACTGAGGTGATTGCAGCTGCTCATTTTGTGGCGAGAGCTGTTCATCCACGTAGCTTTGACCCATATATCTGGGCTCTCTTCTCCCAATTCTTTGAGGGTAAATCGGAGAGAGGTGTTGTCGGCCATCTTCCGCCATGCTGCGGCATGTGCCATCTTTGTTGCGGCATCTTGTGCTTTGGCCATTTCCGCCTGTTGTCTGGCTTGGGCTTTGGCTATTTCAGCCTGTTGACTGGCCTGGGCTTTGGCCTGTTGAGCTGCTATTTCAGCCTGTTGAGCCACTATTTCAGCCTGTTGAGCCGCTATTCCCGCCTTCGGCCGTGTTACCTCCTCTGTGGCGCGTAGCTCTGCGTCTGCTACTGCAGCTTCTATTCAGCTTCTGCAGTCTGTTCGGTGTAACTTGCTGCTTTGGAGGACTTAGATGTGCAGCTACAATGGGAGGATGCTCTGGAAGGATGGTGAGAGCTGGCAGCAGAGAATTGGCGTGAGACTCTGGAATCTGCCTGCGGTCTAGCCGATTTGGGCTGGAGGGAGGAGGTTTTCTTAGAATGGTGAGAAGAAGCTGCTTGTGATTGAAGACCTGTCAGATGTGGACTTCTCCCTTGCCCCTTGTTCCTTTTGAAATGCATTGAAGATCATAGCCTGGAGGGAGTTTCTGCCTTCCTGAACACTGTCTTTGCGTTCTTTTTCGCCTCCTCAAAGGAATGAATGTGTTCCTGGAACTCTGAGTCTTCCAGGTTCAACTGTATATATTTAAGCTTATTTTCACTATCTCTCCACCATGTGAGGTGCTCCTCTAACTCCTTCTGCATCAGGAAAAGGCTCTCGAGGGGCAACTTGCTTTTGGGGGTGTCACAGATCTTGACCAGCTCCATCCAGGTGTCTGCATGATGACAATACTAACTTTCCCAACCCTCTCTGAAGTGTGTCACCACAGGTGAGGTAAGCTTCTTTTGCTATCTGAGGTCTTAGGCCTTCTGAGGTATCATGGCTTCTCCAGGGGGTGGGACATTTAAAACTGGGTTTCGGGAATCAGGCTCCATGTTGACAACAAGGGTGGGTGGAGGAATTGGGTCTTCTGGTACATCAGAGACATCTGTCATGGCTGAAGCAGTTGCCATGTTTCAAATTGTCAAAAGGTGACTTTGGAAAAATTTTGTGGTTTTCTGTGCAATCATCCCCCCCACCTTTTTTTTTTTTTTTTGGTATTAGGGTGCGCTGCAAGCAGGTAGCAGAAAGTAGAATTGCTGCTGGATTTAATACTTGAGCACGTAGGTGGCACTGCAGAGTCTGGGTGCTTCTAGCACAGTACACAATATGGCTTCTTCTAGGGTGCGTTGTGAGCTTGCAACACAAGGGGACACTTGAGGTTGCATCGCGAAGTCTGAAGACTAGAGTGCTAAACACAGAAATATGCGTAGTCTGACGACTTGAGGGCTGAACGCAGAAATATGCCTATTATTGTTGCTTGCTTCACAAGGTGGCAGCAGAGGGTCTGGAAGATGCTGTTGCTACGCCCATGTTAGGTTGCGGTGAATCTTGCGACCTTTGAATTAAGTTGATTAAATTGTCCACAATAGTTTCAAAAAGGGGATTGTCATTGGATCATCACTCTGCTCAAATTTGAGAAACTGTGTTAAAAAAAAATCAAATTCTGGGAAATTTCTCCTTGAGCTCCAGATGTAGCGGTGGGCTGTTTTGCTTAGATCTGTTGGGTTGCAGTTAATCTTGGAACATTTGAATTAAATTGAATAAATTCTCCACAATAGTTTCAAAAGGGGTTATCATTGAAGAAACACTCTGGTCAATCTTGAGAGACTTTGTAAAAAAAAATCATACAAGAATTGTTTTTTTGTTTTTGTTTTTTGACCACCAGATGGTGGTAGAGTCTAACAGTTGAATGGCAATTGAAAATGCTGGAAGGAAAGGTGAATAAGATGCTTCACCCTAGTGAAGGAAAAATCCTTTAGTAGCAAAAGAGAAATGTTGACTTTGTTTAAGTCATTGCTAGATTAAGTATCTCTCTTCAAGGGGAAGGAATGTGCCCATTGCTCTGGAGACAGCTCTGGCTGGATGAATTTTATAACTGTGGTCTCTTTATTGCTTTGCCAGAGTAGCAGAGGAAGATCAGCTTTGTTTTACCAACAAGCATACAGGCATTATTTCTCAGAGTCTCTCACTGCATATGTAGAAGGTTTAAAGACAGAGGTTCGATTTTCCTTTGAGAGCTGGGATATATCTGACTCTCCTGGTTATGCAAATGGAGTCTTTGAGATAGCAGGAAGACAAATTGAGCAAAGAAGAGGGGTGTGGGTGGGTTACTGTTTTTCAATTCTGCGATTAGAAAATTCTCTTTGTTACTGGCATGTGGAGAATTCCAGCCCCTCCCACCATCTAAAGCATGTAAAGAGTTCCAATGCTCACAGAGAGAGAGAGAGAGAGAGACAATGGGAAATGCAGGTTTAGATTAACATTGCATATTCACTCCTGGGTTCAATATTACTTTGCTTTATCACAAATCTAACTTAACAGTCTTTATATTGATGGGTTTCAGGACTTCATCTTTTACTTTTCTGTCTTCTGCACAGAAGTGGATTTATAAACTGTACAGATGCAGATAGATAACTCAACAAGTTGTCCATAACAAAGTACATTTATTGGTTCATCAGATATCCTCATAACTCACATTTGTGACAAAGTTCTTCTTTAATGACCAATCCTTTGTATATCTGCTCTGTAGTAAAAAATGGTTATCTCCTAACCCATCTCGTAGCAATAGAAAGCAGCTCCCATGAGTTTGGGAGTTCAGGCAAAAGTGAGGGAAACTCTGCCAACTCATTGAGGGTCAAATTAGTGACCAATCGGGATTACAGATGTGACCACGTGACATGAACTACATTTCCAAGGATACTTTTAACTACATTTACCATGACGCATTCCCTTAAGGGACAGTTCATAATTCCTAAGTAACTATCCAATTCCCATAGACTGGCTGGGACAGCACACTGCCCACTGTCTGGAGTTCAACCCTGATGGGCTGAAGGTTGACTCAGCCTTCCTTCCTTTTGAGGTCGATAAAATGAGGACCTAGGTTGTTGGAGGCAATGTGCTGAGATTGTAAACAATTCAGAAAAAGCACTATGGAGTAGTATATAAGTCTAAATGCTATTGTTATTGCTACTGTTATTATAGAAAGATGGTACTTTTAAGCTATATATAAGTATATAGCAGGAAGCATTATCTAGTTTGTATCAGGTAATTGGGTAGAAGACTATCAGGGCATTTTTCTACCAAAGCTGAAATGTGAGTGAATTATCTAGCAATGATCTTATTTTGGCTGTATTTGAATTTTGAATTCAGTGCAAATTAAGTGCAGTTAAGAAATTTTAACTATGGCCATCACAAGACCTCGTTAGTTATTCATCTGGTTTTTGACCTTTTAAATTTACCAGTAAGGCAAATTTGACTGATTGGTTCCTGTGTGACTGTGGCTGTGGGTTTTTTTTTTTTTCCTTTTAGAGATGGTTCTGGCATCACTAGTCTCCATTGTTATTCAGGTATTTGCACACATGGATGTCTTCACACCTCTTTCTCAGATTAGCTTCTCTGACACTAAAGCACACCTTTTGTTTTAATTTCTTATCCTTACGATGCCTTTGTAGCTTCGATGCTTCGATGATCAAAACAATAGGGATCAGGTTGCTCTTTTGTTTCTGGATTCCTACCTTAAAATTTAAAGATGTTTACAAATTAAAGCAAAGGGAAAGGAAGCATTGCCAAACTGTGGGCAAAGTGAAAGAGCAGGAGAAACATGCTTCACACAGCCTGGATAGAAATGGAAAGATTGCTTACTGGGAGATGTAAGGGTGAGAGAGAACATAACACCTCTGTTGCATGAGCTGCTTTGGATGCCAGTTTGTTTCTGGGTCCATTTCAAGATGGGTCCAGTTTAACTATGAAACCATCTTTGTCCCATTATATCCAACTGTCTCACCTGGTCAGGCAGAGGAAGACATGTTGCAAACCCCATCAGCCAAATCTGACCAGTGGGATCCAAGAAGACAATTTTCTCTGCTGTTTCTCTTGTCCTATGGAACACTCTTTCCCTAGAGGTGAGGCAGAACCCACCTTCTGGAAAGTTGTGAACCATGGGTCTGTAGCCTTGCTTGGTCACAGAGTAGAATGCAGCTATGGGGATAGTTACTGCTCCAAAAGCCCTCCCTCAGCTTTTTAGTTTTTTAAAAAACATTGCTTAACTCTTTTAAATTTAAGATATTGTTTTTATGCTTTTAACATTTTATTTGTATACTGCCCAGAGTGTGAGGGAGATGGTTGATTGCTAGATATCATTGATAAATCAATCGACCATGTACTTCTAGGTTTGAGAACAATTTATTGACTTAATGGGCCACCATTGGATCCATCAACCAATGTATTGCAAGGGTGTCAAACTTAAGGCCCAGGGGCTGGATCTGACCCGTGAGGTGCTTCGATCCAGCCCATGGGGCCACATTGGAAATAGTGAAGGACCGGTCTGCAGTGCCTCTGCCAGCGAAAATGGAGCTTGGGAAGGCTGCATGCAGACCTCCCGAGCTCCATTTTCACTGGCAAAGGGTTGCAGGAGGCTGTCACAGCCGGAAACGGAGCTTGGGAGCCCATTTTCACTGGCAGAGTGCTTGGGCCACCACAGGCACCCTGACACAGGTGATGTCGAGCTGTCTGCACCCACCCCAGCCCCCCAAAGTCAAACACAATCCTGATGCAGCCCTCAGTGAAATTGAATTGGACACCCCTGATATAAAGTAACTGTTGACCACAAGAAAGCATAGCAGCTTGGAAGTCCAGGATGAAGTGGCTACCCAGGACAATGCTGAAGGGTCACACCAGAAACTACAAGCAATGAAAGTGGGAGATGCTGTTAGAAAGAAACAAAGCCTGGAAATCTTTCTTTATTGTTTTTTATTGTTTTTGTATAATAAATTCCATTTCTATATTGAACAGTGTGTTTTCTAGGTGTCCAAAGTGTTAAACTATAAGCATTATCATAATCATTGTAATCATGTACATACAAACATATCTAGATGATATCGGCCATTATTAAAAAGTATACTATCTTCCATATTAACATCAATTATAAAACCATCAAAATATTTACTAGTCAGTTTTTCTTTCCCATGTGGTCCATATTTTTACATAAATCCACTCATCTAACCTCTGTATCTATCAACCAGCCGTTTGTAAAAAAGTTCCCATGTTATAAAATATTCTGAATCTTCTTTTTCTTTAATTTTTAAGGTTAACCTATCCATTTCTGTGCATTCCAGTATTTTTTTATTATTATTATATTATCATCTGTAGAGGTTTCTTCATTTTTCCAGTGTTGTGCATATACAATCCTGGCTGCTGTTAGAATATGTAGAATTAAATATGTATTACCTTTATTATAATTGTCTGGTAGCATGCCCAGCAGAAATATCTCAGGTTTCTAGTCATGTGTTGTTTTGTCATAGTCTAGCCTGTTTAGTTAATCTTCTGCTTTCAAAGGTTCTGGTCCGAAAAGCAGCTGTTATAAATCAAACCTGGAAAATGTGTGTGAAGTCTTTTATTACTGGGCTAGGAATGGGACAAGGATGACTTTAGACTTCTTAGGAAGTGGTGAGTGGCCCATATTCTAATAGGTGAAACAGTTTGCCCAAATATGCACAGCCAGGTAGAGGTTGGACAGACTGGAACTCTGGCATAGAGAGTTATACATGTTGTATCGTCCCTCTACAACTGTACTTTTTATTAATGTATGTATTTCTTTCTTGCAATTTCACTTAGCCCTAATGTATCAAGAACATCAATGTATCAAAGTGCTATCAAAAAGCACTTCTTAGCTGTTGTTTTCACAACTATCAGATAATAAAAATATACTAATATTATGAAAAAATGTATTTATTTTTATTGCTATTGTTGTTGTTGTTGTTAATCTTTGGTGAGATTGACAGCATTTGGGGCTTGGCTCCTTGGTCCTCACCAAGGACAGGAGCTGTTAAGGTAGGAGGATATAAGCTGTTCCAAGTAGGGTGGTTTTTTTTTTTGTAGAATCAGGGTATGCAAGTTTGATAAATTCAGAATTTCCAAATAATGAAGTAGCCCTTTTAGGTATTGCTCCAAGGGCTTCAATTACAATTGGAATAACACACAATTTCTTTTTCCAAAGTTGCTCAACTTCAATTTGTAAGTCCCGGTACTTTGTGATTTTTTTCTTGCTGCTTGTCTTCAATTCGTGCATCATCAGGTATTGCAATGTCAGTGTTGTTATTATTATAAATTATACACAAAAAACAACAGTTTACACAGCAAACAAGATGACTATGCTGGGTTTCGTATCTCAAATCACCAGTTGAACACTCCCCAAGTGTTTAGGACTGCGTGATTACCAGTGGATGATGCGAACAGATCCCATTATGGTAATAATAATACCAATAACACCAACAATAACAATAACAACAAAACAACAACAATAATAATATTAATAATAAAATTGTTGCTGTTGCAGTTGTTGTTGTCTCTTTTATTCATTAAACATGAAACTCAGTCAACTGAACATTTAAAAGTGTATCACAAATATCATTGACTGGTGCTGATGGTTGATACGGATTGCTGCCAGCATCTTAAGCCCATGTCCCACTGCACCAACGGATGCAAAGAGGATGTAAAATGTACAAAAAAGCTTGTCATCCGTTGGAAAACGCGATGCATCCGTTGTGTACTCACTGTATACGTGTTTCATACGCTTTATCCGTCGAGCATCCGTCCACTGCGATTTCATCCGCGCAAGAAGTTTTGAGCTGCACAAAACTTTTTGAGTGGATGAACTTTCCACCGCGTACGATGTACATCCGTGACACATACGGGCAACAAATGTTCTACGTCCGTTGTCATCTGTTAAACATCTGCTGTATCCTCTTGGCATCCTCTGGACATCCTCGCAATTCACATCTGCTGCAGCTGAAAACGGAAAGAGGGAGAAAGTGAAAGGTACACGGAACGTCCACACAGCATTAGTAGCATGGAAATAGAAAGGATGTAAGTGGATGCATCTCGTATATAAAGCATTAAAACGGACAAAACGTTTGTATATGGGACGTATCTCGGATATTTAGGATGTCGGGAGTATGCCTAGTGTATGTGGAAGGACACCTAGCGGAAAACCGATATTTCCTATAAAAAGGGGGAGGAAATCACCTGGATCTCAGTATGAGTCCAGCAGCCGTGGTGTGCAGACCTCTTCACCCTTGATCTTGCTCTTCCACATCATCCATTGATCTCCACCATGGATCATAACACAGTCTTTATGGTAGCTGCACTCATTCATCACCAGAACCAAGCCCTGTTCACACTGTTTCACCTTTTCTATGCAAGGAGAAGAAGGAGACGTTCAAGAGCTGTGTGGGTCCGACGATGGATCGGGAGAAGAGTGGAGTTTGGACTGTATGACAAGCTGATGGTGGAGCTGAGGAATGAAGACCCTCGTGCATTCCAACACTTCATGAGGATGCCACCAGCCATGTTTGATGAAATTGTAGAGCGTCTGAGACCCAGGTTGACCAAGCCTAGCACCAACTTCCGTCCCAACCTGGACCCTGGACTGAAGGTGGCACTGACTCTGCGGCACCTGGCCTCTGGAACCACATACAGAAACATGCAGTATGCCTGGAGGGTGCCACACAACAGCATCAGCAAAGTGGTCAGAGAAGTGATGCAGGCCATCATCGAAGAATACGTGGAGGAGCTCCTCCAGTGTCCCACTACTGAAGAAGGCTGGAGGAAAGTTGCAGAACAGTGGAATCAGAGGTGGAAATTTCCCCACACCGTTGGAGCCATAGATGGCAAGCACGTGGCCTGCAAAGCTCCAGCCAACTCAGGGTCCACTTATTACAACTACAAGGGCTTCTTCAGTATCATCCTCTTTGCCATGGTTGATGCTGACTACAAGTTCATGTACATCGATGCTTCAGGCAATGGCTCATCTTCAGATGCCCAGGTATACAACGCCAGTGACCTCAAGGATGGGCTGGAACGCAACCTCATCGTGGGCTTCCCAGATCCAGAACCCCTGCCCAATGACACACAAGATGTGCCCTACTTCATCGTGGGGGATGACGCCTTCTCCCTCAGAACCTACCTCATGGAGCCCTACACTTCAAGATACCTCACCCGTGAAGAGAGGATCTTCAACTACAGGCTGTCCAGGGCAAGACGGGTGGTGGAGAATGCCTTTGGCATCCTGGCCAACAGGTTCCAGGTACTTCTCACCACCATGCAGCATCGCCCACAGACTGTGAAGGAGCATCATGGAAGCTTGCTGCATCCTGCACAATCTCATGCACACCCGCGACCCAGTGTTGCAGAACAGGCTTGTGGACCGTCAACAAGGGAATGGGGACATGGAGCCTGGTGAATGGAGGGAAGGGCAAAACCTGATGGACACTGTGGATGTACAAGGCCCCAACAGAGCTTCACGTGAAGGGAAGAAGCAGCACAACCTCCTGAAACACTGGTGCAACTCCCCAGCTGGAGCTGTGGAGTGGCAAGACAGGATGATAGATGGTTAATGGATGCTTCCTTGAGCCTGTCTCATAACACTGATGAGATTGTGCCATGTATGTTGAGTGGCCCTACAATGAACAGGGCATTTAATAAAGAGTTGTGTTTATGTTGAAATGTGTTGATCAATGAATAAATTGTTATTGATAAAAAAAGGGCCATATGTGTGGCAGCTGGGAGGGTGGACCACACAATCCCACTATGCATGCACTGGAGGTTTATCTATCCCACAGCTATCCTTACCTATCCCACAACTATCCTTACCCATTTCACAACTATCCTTACCTATCCCACAACTATCCTTACCCATCCCACAATCATGCAAAGGCTTAACCATTTTTTCAAAGTTTTCACCAACACTTTATTAAGTAAATAAAATGAACCAAGTGTGTGAAGCAAAGATAACCTTTATTAATAACTGTCTTAAGTAAACTTTATGACTTTATTAAAAAAGCAAAATGAACCAAGTAAAGTGTCTTTAAGCAAAGATAAAGTGAACAGGTAACAACTCAGTCTCTGGCACTATTCTCAGTCACTCTGAGGCATGTCCATGGTCTCAGCTGTCAAGCGGCCAGGGACTGTGGAGGTGGATGTTGCTGGAGTGCTGGTCTGAGGCGCCATTGGGGTGCTTGGCCCTGAGGGTACAACAGGGGATGGTGTGTTCAGGAAGCTCTCAGAGAGCTGACTCAGTCCCGTGAAGTTGAGAGGCCCTTCATCAAGACCTGGAATGTTACGCCCAAGACTGATGACAGATTGTCTGTTGATGGGCTTGGCTGTGGGGTGGAGGAAGGAGGAGTGTAATGGGACTGTCTTGTCTGCAGCTGGGTCAGGTAAGGTGTCTGTGGCATGCGATGAACCTGGGCTTGGACTGGGAAGGGCTGCTTCTGCTGTGGGAAGTCCTGGTAGTGGTAGCCTTGGTAGGTGAGGGGCTGCTGAAAGCCGTGGAAGGGCTGTGACATCACCTGGGGTGGAGGAGCAGTCCTGGAGTGGGTCGGAGCAGGTTCAGCTGGGCCTGGAGGGTTGTGCAGAAGTGCTGTGATCTTCTGCTTCATCACCTGGTACTGGGCCTCGGGCAGGTCCCTGAGGGTCTGGCTCACATAGGTGATGAAGGGCTTCAGGTTCGAGGATGGTATGTCGCTGTGGACCAGCTGAGAAGATCTGTGCTGGTTTTGATTGTGTCCCTGATCTCCATCAGGTCAGTGTGGCTCTGGCCCTCCAGTCTGCCTCTGCCTCTCTGCCTGCTTTTTGTGGAGGTGGAACTGGGTGTGGGTGTGGGTTGGTCTCTTGTGGCTGCTGCTTCTTCCTCCATTTTTGATAGGGGATCCTCCACGTTCTCTGGCATGGGGAGTGCAGCTGTCGGGGGGGGGGTCCTCTGCCATGGGGCCCTCCGAAGACACCTGCCTGGACATGATAGCTGCCTCCTGGCTGGAAGAGGACTGGCTGTCTGTGGGCTGTCTGAGGGAGAGGGTTGACAGAGGGGCTGCTCCTCGGTGGCGGACCTCACCCTCCAGGAAGCTGCACTTGGCCATGATGTACATCTCCCGGTCAGTGAGCTTGACAGCGGCCTGGCCAGATTTCTTCAGGTGCAGCTTGCCATACCAGGTGTGCATGTGCTTCCACCATCCAAGGAGTAGGTCTGAAGTGTAGCCCAGGCTCTCTGCCTTGTCTCTCCACGCTGCCTGCTTCCTCTTGGTGTCACGAGAGTCTGTGGCCCTTTCTCCAGAGGTACTCGTTCTCCCTCAGCCATTCCAGCACCTCCTCCTCATGGTCCTCGGAAAGGGTGTACTGTTTCCTCTCTCCCTTCTCCTTCCCTTGCCTCTTCCTCCCTCTGGCAGGGGCTTGAGCAGCAGAGCCTTCAGGGACTTGAGCAGCAGGGCTTTGAGGGCCTTGGGGCTGGTCCACCACAGCAGCAGCAGCAGGAGAAGCATCAGCAACACCAGCAGGAGAAGCACCAGCAGCACCAACAGCACCAGCACCACCAGCAGCACCACCAGCAGCAACACCACCAGCAGCAGCTTCAGAGTCAGTGCCAGGGGGTGGGATGGTGGTTCTGTCCTTCCTGCCAGGGCTGGCAGGACTAGGCACAGGCTTTCTCTTCTTTCCTGACTGATTAACCATGGCGTTATTTGAAGATGTCTGTGGCAGCACGTCTTTCTTCTGAATGCTGACTGCTTGCGAGCTGCATCCTTTTATATCCGCGGAGCTGACGCAATTCATCCTCCCCGCATGCGTAGTGAACGCTTTGCATCTGCTATGCATCCGCTATGCATCCTATGGGCGTCCATGATGCATCCGCGTCATCCACTATGCATCCACTCCTTCTGCTATGCGTCCGCTTCGCAATTCTCCCCCAGAAGCCCTTCGGATGTGTCATCCGCTTCCATCCGCTAGGCTTCCTACGAACATCCGCTTAACACCCTCGCTACGTACTACCCCTGTCCGTTCCTTTCCATTCTTTTCCATTCTGTTTATGCAAATTTGGTGCACTTTTTGGAGCGGATAACAACGGATGGAGCCACCCCCGAAATTTTGCTCATCTGCTGTGTCCTTTTTGCATACGTTTTGCATCCGTCGGCCAGTGGGACCTCGCCTTTAGATATCCACCAAGTATCTTCTTAAAATGCCCGATTGTTATCGTTATTATTATTATTATTATTTCAATTTCCGAATTCAATGCACAAAAATGAATGGATGAATGCAACAGCAATTATTAGCGCTAGGGTGCGCTATTGGACAGCAAATGACCCTTGCGTGAATTTCCTACACCCTCCTACTCCAATTCTTTTGTGGAAAGGTCGCGCAGGGGAGGGTGAAAAAGGAACCTTTCTGAATGGTGGGAAGAATCGAGCACGAAAAGGCGTGCTTCGCTACGAGAGTTCCCTGGATTTGGCCGTGCAGGGAAGCTGGGCCCTTTTGTTCTCCCGCGGACGGGCTGTTGTTTCCGAGGCTGAAGCCCGTAAGCCCACCGCTCGGAAGATGCAGGAGCGCGGCTGGGACTGACCATCTCCAGGTGCCAGAGCAGCTCAAGCCCAGAAGCGGCGCCGGAGGGGCGCGGGCCATCATGTAGGTCGGTTCTGTGAATGGCTAGGCAGGAGGGCCGCTCGTGAAGGGACGAGCGTGCTGGCTTTTTCTTTCTTCACCCCTCTCCCCGTCCCCCACCCACCCGTTTTACACACACATCCCCCCTGCAAACGATTCTGGCCCCGTTCCCTCTCCTAGCCCCCGTGGGTTTAGCTGCGGGCGTTCACCTGCCTTGCGTCGCTGCATTGATACGCATCCCCGCCAAGCCTTCGGGCAGGGAGTCTCTTATCCCGGGGGAGGGAGGGGTTAAAGGAGCGAGGACCGTATCAAGAACGGAACTTCAGCCGATTTTCGCCGCGCGCCTTGGAAGTTCTGTCATCCCAAGCAGGTAAAGGAGGGGCGCCTAGGGGGGGGGGGGGAAGGGCTCTCTTGGGGCGCGCCGCCTTTGGACCAGACTGAAGGGCTCGCCCGACTTCCTGGAGACCAGCTGCTGAATGCGCTGTTGATAAGGCGGCCGGGATGGGGTGGGGTGGGGGGTGGGAGAAGCAGAGGTAACGGGTTGATGGTCAGATCTTCGGGTCGGTTTAAAAAAAAAAAAAGGTAAGGATTGATCGTGGTATGGAGGGGTAGCCATTATTGTTGTGTTCCCCCCCCCTTTTTTTTTTTCCTTTCTGGCTAACCGGAGAACGTGGAAATGTTTCTCTTTTCCCCCAATCTCGGCGGGTTAGCAGCCTGTCGGATTTGTTCTCGGCCATCGTACCGTCTT
The DNA here is from genome assembly GCA_015471245.1 of Laticauda colubrina. Lineage (NCBI taxonomy): Eukaryota > Metazoa > Chordata > Lepidosauria > Squamata > Elapidae > Laticauda > Laticauda colubrina. The sequence continues at coordinate 37,995,207 of BLBF01000007.1, read as the reverse complement.
TTTGTGACTGGGTGGAAGCCGATTGTGTGAACGCGCACACGCTCACAGCCTTGGCGGAGAAGTGGGGTGTGTGTGTGTGTTCCCATACCTGGGAAGTGCCTACGAAGGTATTCCGCAAACCCCAATTGCTCTAACCGTAATTTGAACCAGAACGGCTAAATGCTTTAATCGTGATGTTTTTGCACGGGGATTAGCGATGGCGATTACCCGCCGATTGATTGATTGCAGTTTGTCTAGATGTTCATAGAATCATATAGTGTGGGAAGGGTCCTTGGAGGTCTTCTAGTCCAACCCCCTGCCCAAGGCAGAGAAGTACTTACGCTATCCCGGAAAAAAATGGTTGTCCAACCTTTTTTTAAAAAAAAAAAAAAAATCTTAGTTTGTGATTTGATATTGGCCGTATATTTTGTCTTGCTTCAAAATGTAACGAATTGGGGCTTCTCTTTATATGAGTGGCTCAGTCCAAACGCCCTTCGTGACACTCCTTTGCAATACGACCATCGCCCTCTACTCGGATGCTGTGCCGTATCTTAGCAAGAAATAAATAAGCCCCAGCTAAATTAGGAGGCGTTGTCGTGACTGGATTGCCAAAACGCTTGAGCATCGCAACTTCCAGGCAATCTCAGAACCGCCTTTCCCCGTGCATTGAACTGCAACTCCCACAACTGCTTCGCACGGTGAGGAATTCTAAGAGTTGCAATCCAAGTGCAGCAGCAGTTAGCAGTTTGAGTAAAACCGCTTGAAAGTGGGAAAGAGGAATCTCTCCATCCAGGTGTTCCACCTCGACTCTTTCAGAGGCCCCTATTGGTGCTGGAGGCGATTCTACCAGGGCTTAAGTCTTCTCCGGGGTGCTTTTCAAATACACCCAATGGCTGGGCGTGTTTTTTTTTTTTCGAATCTCGTGGTCTTCCGTGGCTGCTTAGTGGTACTTTGGGGGAGTCGGTACTATAGTGTTTCCCACTTGTGTTTGCGTTAGTACTAGTATTAACTGTCTACGGGACGGGAGTAAATTGAAACGAGATACTTTTCTTGCACGGGTGCGACAGGACTGGGTGCATTGGCAGGAAACGCCTATCTACCCACCTTTGGGACGCTGCCGAGCTCTTCAGCCTGCGTTAAGATTTGGACGTTTTTGCTTTTCCTCAGGCAAAGACCGCAGTCCCCGTTGTGCAGCGCACTTATTCTAACCAATAAGAATTTCCGAATCGATTGCTTCCACGTGATACGACTTTTTTTTTTTTTTAAATTCGTCTTTTTCCTGATAAATAAATAAATTTCGCCTGCATTGGCAACCAACGGCAACCGATGAGCCCATCGAGCTGAACCGTAAATCTGGAAAAGGTTTCCCGTCTCTCAAGCTTTCCGTCCCTCTTGCTTTTCCCGCTTCATTCCTCTTCGAGCCACGTGCTGAGGAGGAGGATGCGCGGCGAGCACGGGAACCGCCTCGCGGCCTACCTTGGTCCAGAGTCTCCCTGGAAAGCCAAATGCGCGGTTTTGTGGCCGTTGTCTTCCCACCCCCTCCCCTTAAATGAACCTCCCTGAGGATTTGATCCGAGATCTCACCTCCGTTCTTTGTAAATCCGCGGGAATCTGTACTCTTTGAGTAAAAAGTCGGAAGGCTTTTTTTTTTTAGTCTTTTAAGTGTTGGTGGCGTCAGTTGCGCCGAGACATGAGTGGGTGGTGTGGGAACCGGATAGAAATTACAGTGTGGGGGTGGGGGGGGGGGGGGGGGGGGCAAAGGATAGGAGGGAGGGAAAGATGAAATCCCGAGAACAGGAAAGCCACGTTTCCTAGTTACTAGGGTCTTCTGGGCGTTTAATTGCTCATCGAAGAATTTCTACTATGCCTTGTATGATTTGGGGGCTCTTTGCAGTATCAAGGCAAAGATGGAACATTAGCTTCGTCGTCGTCCCCAACCCCCCAAAATGGATTTTAATTTCCGAATCGCCAGGAAGATTTTGGAGTTTGCAGAAAGCGCGCGCGCGCGCGCGTGATTATGGGTTCCGATTTCGGAAAAATGTTTCAAGCTAGGGTTTTTTGTTTTTGTTGTTGTTTTGCCTTAAAAGGAGCCATTCGAGCTATCCCCCAATCGAGTATTTGTTCAGCAAAACAAAAACAAAAACCGGAGGCTTTCCCCAGCAGAAACCTAAAGGCCCTCGGCACATGCCGTCCTGGGTACCACCGAAACTTCTTCGCCTTCGGGCTCCCTGTCTGTCTGGCAACGGTCTCAGCCAGGGGACTGCCGCGCCGGCTGCCGCTTGGCTCGGGAGCAGAGAAGAGCCAGAGGGGGTACGTGTGTTTTTGGCTGGCCAGACGCTGCCCCATTCTCCGCGCTCATTCCTCTCTGCGCCCCCCCCCCCCCCCATCCCACCCCCGCCAGCTCGACCTTCCATGGCGGGCCAGGCAATTCCTGCGCTCGAGCGGGCCTCCTCATGCCTCAGGAATGCGAAGAGGTATGCGCAACTTTCCAGAAGGCGAAGACCGGCGCTTCCCTTCGCCCCGCTGGAAAGGAGCGAAGAGAGAGCACAGTCATAGATCATCCCATGGCACCGGTCCACCTTTCCCGCCGTTTCGTAACCGCGGAGACTTGGGAACAGCCCTCTATTAAGTAGCAAGATTGGGGAGAGGCTCTTCTCACTTGGTGAAGGCAAGGCTTCCCTGACGGAGCGACCCTATCGCAAGCCGCAGCCTCGCCAAGCCGACCGAGCGAGGCGGCTCCTCTCAACCACAGCCGCTACCGCTGCTGCTGTTACCACTGGCCGCGCCTTAGCCCAAGGTGCTTGGAACTCTCCTGGTTCCTGGCCTCTCCAAAAGCGGCAGTTGCAGAGCTCCTCCTCGGGCAGCTGCCACCCATCCCTGCTTAGTGCCATCGCCGCCGCCTTATAAGGTCTGTGCGCCCCGGCGGAGTCGGGGAATCCCGTCTCTCCATCCGCTGGCGAGTCCTTTCTGGGCAGCCCCAAGCAAGCCTGCCTAGGGCGTGTGGACGCGACCCGCGCGCGCCTACACACGCTTGGCGCGTGCGGTCGACATTTACAGACGGGTCGGAGCCGACGCGTGAGGAAGATTTGCCCGACGGCGGGTCTCCTGCGGTTGACGTGTCGTTTTAGAAATGGGAATCCGGCGCTTCACACGTTAAGGCGCGCCAAGTGCATTGCTGTCTGAGGAGCGCGTTCGGACCGAACAAGCCGGGGGTTCAGAGGCATTTTATTGGGTTTTGCTTTCCACCCCCTACCACCCCAAGAACCGCGGACTATATCAGGAACGGGTGGCGCGAATAAAGGCGGGTGTCTTCCCGTGTGAGGTGTTTTCTCCCAAAGACTCCCCGCCGTCTTTTCCGTTTGGCTTTTTGAGAAGTCTGCCTCGAACGGCTTGCTTTTCTCCCGCTGATGCTGCCTCAGTCTCCTTTGGCGGTTGCCTGTAATTTCATGCAGAAGCTCTGGATTAATTCATTTCCAGAGAGAGAGAGAGAGAGAGAGAGAGAGTTCAGATATGATGTCACTTTCCTCTTCTTCGTTTCATTCATTTGACCGGTTGATGTCTTGTTGTGCGGCAGGAAAATTATTTTCCTGTAAATTCAATTTTCTTCTCCGCGCTGTATTTCCTAAAGAGCTGCTGCTTCTTTCCCTTGCCTCTCTCGCTCGCTCCGCCGCCCCCCCGGGCGGTGCAACAGCTCCTTATAAGTAAATTTCTCGTGATGCCCAGTCCTTTGGCTTTGGAGCGAAGTCGCACGTTTATTGTATTTGGCTTTGGATTTTATGCCCTGTATGTTTATTGACGCAGTTTTTATTGCCCCCCACCCCCCACCCCCAATAAAAATCAACCAGCGAGGTCTGCTTTTGTTTGAGTGGCGCTGCGAAAGCAGAACTATGCCGTCCCCGTTTCCGAAAGAAAGATCATTCAAAAATTTTGCAACGGCAAGCAGAAGCATTTTTTTTTTTATTAAAAAAAACCCGTTCTTGGGGTACGAGGTAGAGGTGTATATACTCTTGGATGAAAGGTCCAGAGGGAAGTAACCGGGAGAAAAATGTAAAGTATTCTTCAGCGTCTTTCTTCCTTGGTTTTGTTTGGTCTTTGCGAAGGGTTTGTCCGAGAGAGGGCGCTCTAAGCCTGGAAACACGTCTTCGTCAGACGCGCAGATTCTCCTTTCCTTTCCTTTAAATGTATTTTTTACAGCAAAAATGCGAAGTCGATTTTTCCGCCCGCTGTTTCAGTGTGCGAGCGTCTCGGCGTGTGTGTCTGTCTGTCTGTCTCTGTCTTTTTGTGTGCATAAGTGATAGTGATGGATCCAAAATAGTCAACTGGCTGATCGTCTGGTTTTGTACCAAAGCAGGAGTCATTATATATTCTCCTTAGAAATGTGTGCGTGTAATATGGAAATGGAACTGTTGACAGAGCATTTCATCTTGGCACTTAAAAAGATGATGTGTGTCTGCTTCCTCTTTGGAGTGTCAGCTCTTGGCTCGGATCCAGCAAAGTATTGGTGAATTGTGCCAGCTTGGTTGGGTGATTTAATACAATGCTGTTTTTTCATTCTTCTATTTTCTTTATACAGCATGAAGCTATTTCTTCCCTTCAAGTGGTAATCGCTTAATGATTTATGCCAACTGCTTGGCTTTGGGGAGTTTGGGTATGGTATTGGTCTGATGATTAATACGTGTACTGCTTAATGAATAAGAGCACAAGCCAGAGAATGTTAAAAAATCAATTAAATTCTAGAACACAGGTTAAATTTCCTACATTAACAATATGAAAGTCTCAGCTTCAGTTTAAAGAGCCAATTTTGTGCTGTGGTTATTGTGTCAGGCTTGAAATCAAGAGACTCTGAATTCTAGATCTGACTTAGGTGTAAAAATCAGCTGTGTGATTTTGGGCCAGTCCCCCTTTCTCAGTTATAAGAAGCAGGCAAGATTATGAAATCTTGCCAAAAAAAGTGCATGGACTTCTCCAGGTAGTTGCCCAGAGTCAACGCTGATCAAAGGGACCCCAAATAAAAACTAGGTAATATTTACACCCAAATGCTGTTACTATTTCTATCTTTTGAGGTAGAACACAGTCTGAAGCTCACCCAGTACTCAACAATCATTAAAGTTCATTAGATTTGACTATCCTTGTCAAAAATACTTGAATCATTGTCAAAAAAGAAGGTCACAATCTAGGGGAAAAGCTAACTACATTAGCTTATTAATTTTTCAGAAATAAAATCTGTTGATATGTATGGAACTTACTCTCCAATAAGCATTCATAATTTAGTCATACAAATTCAGGGTGTCCAGATCTATGTTAGATTGTAGCCCAAGACTGTTGAGCTGAAGTATACTCTAAAAAACTCACCTAGATAGCTGTCGCAATTAGAATTACTAAATCTATCTGATGCTCCAAATTTGCCTTTTCTTCACTCCTAATTTTTGACAAGTCTTGATTGCTATTTAATCTAGATCAGACAATAGTTAAAATGGAGTGTCCGGAAAAAGAGTAGAAGATTTAAAAATCTCCTTAATTCACAGTGCAAACTATTTAAGTTCATAATATTGAATTCTACAACTTGGGTTAAATTATGTAAATCTCACACATTGGCATATGTTTTCTAGTTGTGAATGTTATTTTTCCCCCATGACTGAATTAAAGAAACAATGCCTTAAGTATCCATCCTGTTTTTCCTTTATGTTAGGATGTTTTAATAGAATCCAGGCATATACTTTGATCCATATCTCTAAAGCCCTCAAACCATATTACATTTATTAGGAAAATATATATTTTGAGATTTCTAAAGATGCAGTATTTTAGAAGGTTGTTCTAGAGCTCACTTGAAATTTAGTGCCTTAGTATTACCAATAGATTGTTCTGTCAGACAGCTAAAAAATAATCAGAAGGATTGCTGACTTCAGAAGAGATGTCAGCTTAAAGATTTACAGGCAACCGCATATTTCTGGCCTGATGATGTAATGGGCTTGCTTCCTCCTCACCATTCATCTTTTATTTTGGAGTTGTTCTTTCTCTGGGTGTATGTGAAGAAAATGATCTGGTTGAGTCTGGGGCTGTTCAGTGTCGGTGTCAGGTTTCAAGGATATGTTACATCCCCTTGTGAATAATTTGTTTCAGATTTTAGGAAGCAGGGAGGAGTGGGAGTAAAGAGGCAGAAGAGTAGCAAGAAGGGTGAGCAATTTCTATTACCCTTTCTAAACTACTGTCAGTCTTTCAAAAGTTATACCTAACTAACTGCTTTAACAGTTGTGAAAAAGAAGTCAACTCCCAGTTGAAAGAGGCACTAGAACAGTGGTTCTCAACCTTCCTAATGCCGCAACCCTTTAATACAATTCCTCATGTTGTGGTAACCCTCAACCATAAAATTATGGCTCAGTTCCAAAGACCATCGAAAATATGTGTTTTCCAATGGTCTTAGGTAACCCCAAAGGGGTCGCGAATCACAGCACCAGAAGCTTTTCTCTTGCAAAGGATCTTCTTCATTACCATCACTGGAGCTCATGCCTGTATTTTCTCAAGGGTAGCATGGTGGACAGGAGCACAAAGAGGGAGATATGCCTTCCCTTTCTGCTTGAGTTGTTCATCATTCTTCTATCGCTGTGCATGTGTAAAATGCAGAATTTTAAATGCACTAGAACTTAAAAAAAATACCGATGGTCATGCAGGAAAGAGGGTTGTCAGTTTTATAATATATGATGATTAGTCCATGCTTAATAAGACCAATCACTTACCAATTGTTCAAAGTTACAAAAAAGGTAATTGCAACCTGGATTCAAAGTTACAAAAAAGGTGATTGCAACCTGGATGTTTGCCCACCCCTTCACAATAATGTCACGTTTTTTTGGCATTTGGCAACTGGCCTGCATTTATGGCCATTTGTGGTTTGGCACAGTTATGTGACCATGATTTATGTCCCTCCCCTCCCAATTGACATTTTATTGTTTATTTCTGATTTCCTGCAAAAAATGCCTATTGCAAACAGTAGGTTTAATGACCACAGTGTTTGCTTTACAACTGTCAGAAGTCCTGCTTAATGATTGCCATGACTAATTTTGGACTGAATTACATTTGTAAGTAATTTGTTCCAGGGTAACATGTAATGCCTGTTCTTATTTTTTTTAAAATAAAGTTTTATTTGGGTTTTCACACACAAAGTACAAGAAAAATGTCATTTTTGAAAATAGTATAGTCCCGGGTTGAATTTCTTTATACAGACACAAAACTCAATTTCATGCTCCTTTTTGTATTCTATTCCATATCTTGTACTATTTTACATTTTCTATATCGTTTTTCCCCTTTTAATTTTCTCAATGATTATCTCATCTCAATTCAAATCATTATATTTATACTTTTGTCTTCTGTTTCATTTTCATATTATCTTTTCTCATTAAACAAATTTTCTCCTATAGTTACTAGTTGGAGTATGACATCTTTATATCTTTTAATTACATCCATTCAACTCTTATTTAAACTTCAATATATACCTTAACGTTATGACCTTCAATATAATACATAATACATAACTTCCAATTGAATTCTGCATGGTACGTTCTTATAATACACACTATATTCTTTTTTTAAAAAAAAGAAAGATTGCAAATATATATAATTATAAACCCTCATTCCATTCCAGTTCAGTTTTATCATTAATCATTAATATCTTAACATCTTTAACACTTCTTTTCAATTAAATATCACACTTCCTTAAAAACACATATAATCTCCATAATTAATTTTTTCCTTATTTCTCTTCACATATGTTTAATAAATCATTAAATACACCTTTTGTTACATGTATTTATTGACAAGCATTCCACTGAATTACAATAGCTATTTTATCAGAGATTTTAATCATACATTGTTTCATATTTTCTAAAATTATTTCTGCTTCTAATATAACCATACTATCTTATGTACCTTTGCAGAATCCCTTTTTCCATTAAACTTTCACCCATTATCTCTAAATAGGCCCTGTTTCTCTATATTTTGCTTCTGCCCTTTATAACTTCTTTTCCTTTCTTCCCTCTCATCTTCTCCCTCCCCTTTTTACCCTCTTGTCTCTCTAGTTCTTATTTTCTCTTCTGCATTTCCCTTTTCTGTTGCTTTCTGATTTTATACTTTTCACTCTATTTTCTTTGGAGTTGTTTTTCCCAATCTTAAACTTTCCATTCTCTTTCCCCCCTTCCTTTCCCCGCCCCCATCTAAGATTACTTGTTCATTAAAGATGGCTTCTTCTTTGTCACAATCTTCTTGTTCTGCAGGCATTTCTTGTTGTTTTTCATAATTCCAAATCTCCATTTCTAAGAACTGAAATACGAAGCCAAAAGAACCTCTCTCTTCTTGTGCATCTTCTTTGTACTTTTTAAGTTCCATTTTCAGTTCTTCTAAAAGTGGAGCCATTTTAAACAGTTTTAAACAACCACCTGATTGATTTTAGTCATTCAAAACAATAACCAAGAATCCAGAAATCATTAAGTAATCCAGATAGTCCCAAGTTATATCTTCTTATTTCTTTTTCAACTTTCTCTTCCTGGGGTTTTTGTTGTGATATTTCAGTTAGAATGTATCTTTTGGAAGTCTTGTTGAGATTTTGCTGTAAGCTCTTTTTTAATTCCAGGCATTCTCCTCCCTTCCAGATCCTACCCTTTTATTCTTTTTCTTTCCTGTCCTGTTTTCAAAAGCTTTTAATTATCCAGGAATCTTTATTATCCCTTTGACTTTTTATTTTCAGCATTAAATGCCTATTGATGTCAAAGTGGATTTTTTTTCCAATTTCTTGCTTCAGGAGAAAACGGAATCTTTTCCCTTTACTCTCCTTCACAACTTAAATATCTTCTTAGGGAACAATGTTATTATTTTTTAACAGTTTCAATTCCAGGTTACCTTATTTGTTGCTTTTGCTGTTTGACCCAATCAACCAAAACTTTCTCTTCTTATCTTCCTCCTGCACATTCTTTTCCGGTTGAGTTCTTCTTTGTGGTGGCCATTTCTGACCACTGCTGCAACCGCCTTCGAGAAAGGGAGTAATGGCCAGCTGGGGAGGAGAGATGTGGCTCTCCTTAATCCTGCTGGCAGTCTCCCCTCTCTTCACCACCTCTACGGGGTGGCTTAGCCCCCAAACCAGCCAGCTCGGGGCGCTCCAGCGGCGAGCATGGATCAAAGCCTCGCATAGACGAGGTTTCGGTCTGTCACTGAAGAAGCTCAAACCGTAAGTCCAATGCCTGTTCTTATTTTTAATATTCTATGTATTTATTGAAATAGAACTGTATGGATGTGAGGATTCTCCAGGATTACAGTTAGTGGGCACAGATTCTTTCCACTCCTGGAAAAGAAGAGGATGTCTCTTTATGGAGAGAATGGATGTCTCTGCCCTTTTACTGCAATTTCAGAATGTTGTGTATATTAGCTCAGTGCTCTTAGGAGAAGATAGGAGATTTGCCAGGCAATTTTGAAGGGTGAGGCTATTCATTGTACAATCGGCCACACACTGAAGCTAGTTATGCAAGGCATCTTGGAACAACATTTAAGATAGGCAACTGTGGACTGATTTGTTTCCTTCATAACTGGTGATGATATTTAAAGAAATACATGCTGAATTACACATTAATTTAAAAGACTCCTATAACTACACTGCTTTGCTGCCATTATGTTACTCCATAAAGCACATTATAGCGCAGGTATTCCTCACTAACAGCAATTGGTTTACTCATGATTTTCATTGAAACTTACAATTACAATTATAGAAAACCTACTACAAACTAAAAAGATAAAAGGATAAAAAGAAAAAATAGATGTAGAAAATAAAAAGAAATATTGTATATAGTAAAGAAAAGAGAAGGAATATATGAAATGACTTCCCTCTTCATCACAAGTATAAACAATACATATCATCTTCTCTTAAAATAAAACAAATGTTTTTCCCATATCCCATCTCTTATCTATAAGCAATTCTTTAAGCTTCATCATTTCAGTCCTGATGTCAGCAAAATTCCAATAAGTGTTACCAGAGATAACAATTTATTTTATCTTGACCAAATAAACCAACTTTAGATTCCTCCTTTTTATTTTTTTTAATAATCTTGATCTTTAACCAATTTAAATAATGTTCTAGAACTTTTTTTTTTTTCATTTTCTATGCCCCTTCTCAAAAGTTCAAAAAAGTTTAAAGTAAACATTTAATACACCCCTTTTATAAATCCAGTATAGGAAGATTATCCAGGTCTTGGGTTGTTAGTTTTTTATCCCTTTTAATTATTAAGATATAAGATATTGGTTTCTTATGTATGCCCAGTTTAATATATTTTTCTTTATCATTTTTGTAATCTTTTTGGTTTAAAATCCATTTTCAGATCCCTCTCAGATTTTATCCAGTAATCCTTGTTCCTCTTCTATGATATTTTTTGAAACAGAATCTGTCCATGAAGGCAGATAAACTTAAAATTAACTTCTCAGTCCATTGTTCAAAAATATCATCCAATGTTATTTTGCTCCATTCTGTATTTAGTAAGTCAAATCTACTAGTTATAAAGTTAAATGTTCTTCTCCTTTAATTGTAATCTTTAATTCCTTCTAGTTTTCTCTTAACTTTTCAAATCCCATCCTATCATTTTTTAAAAAAATATTAAAAACAAAAGCATTTTTACATAGGAAGGATTCTTATAATAATTATCAAATTTTATTTCAAATCCATTCATATCCTTAGTCCATTTGTAACTTCTTAAATCAAAATTCTAATCACCATTTTGCTTTTTGTTCCAAAAGAGTTTTTTCAAATCAAGTTAAACTCATATTTAAAACTTCTTTTGCTGAAAGAAAATCTGCCCACCCAGAATTTACATTCTTCTTGATTCAAAGTTTCCTAATAGCTAAAAAAACAGTTAACAACCAATTTCTGAAAGTGATTAGAAAAGGAAATAGGTAAATCCAATGTCCTTTTAGAGGCTAGATGCCTCTATCTTGTGGTCTCCTCATGAGGAGTAGCTGTCTGGGGTGCTTGTGGGCAATTCAAGGTTTGTCTGGAGAGGAAATCAAAAAAGCCACTCTACTCACTGACTCTTTGGTCCTTTGTGATTGTTGGCTCTGCTTTTAATGAAACTGTTTTCAGTTCATCATTTCTTCTGAAGAAGTCCACTTACTGACTGCAGTTGGAATTGGCAACCTCATTGTTAAGCAACACAGTTGTAAAGTGAAATGTGACGTGAATGCACCAACTTACAATGTCATTTACAGATGTTTGTTAACTCATCGTCCAAACCATCCATGATTGCTGAACAACATGTCACATGATCATGACTTGTGACTTCGTGCTAGTTTCCCCACTGACTTCGTTTATAGGAAGCTGGCTGTGAAGATCACAGATCCTGATCATATGGATGGGAAGCTGAGACAATCATAAATGGGAGAGGGAGATGGGCAATCAAAAAACATGATCAGGGAGGTAGGTCGGTAGATAGATAGATAGATAGATAGATAGATAGATAGATAGATAGATAG
>BLBF01000007.1:37929422-37983722 GCA_015471245.1 Laticauda colubrina | reverse complement strand
TAGATAGATAGATAGATAGATAGATAGATAGATAGATAGATAGATAGATAGATAGATAGATAGATAGATTACAACGGTTGCCAAACACCCAAATCATGCAATTGCAGTGATATTGTCTGGTTCATCTTCTTTTTCAGCACTGTTGTAACTTTGAACAGTTGCTGAATGGATGGTTGGTGAGTAAGAGCTATCTGTGTATCAGTATATTTGTCAATTTATTCCTTGATCTGGAACAGCAAGCAGCAATGAGTTTTGGAGTTTGGAGAGAGTGAGAAAGTTCCTCATTGAAAAATTCTGACTTGGTGCAAGAAGAGGGGGAAAGGAAGGGATTTTTTTTGCTGGAAAGGAAAGTTGACTATGGTGAAGAAAGTGATGTAAAACATTCTTTTCTATTCTGACAGACCTGAGTAGAGTAAGGGGAACGAAGGAAGTTCCTACCAATCTAGAGTGCACAAATTGGTGAAAGCTGATCTTGAACGTTCTGTCCCTCCTTGCTATATGATTTCCTTCCTTCTCCAATCCTCCTGCTTAGAAAAAAACCCCAACTGTACTAAGTCTCTTATTTTTTATTTTCCTTTTTTAGAATTATTCATGTGGTTGTGATATACAGCAGCAGCCATGAAGATAAGGCTCCGTGCAACAGCTGTAGCTGTCCTATGTGCAGTTCTCCTCCTTCGTTCAATTGAGGCTCAAGGTAAATAACTTTGTCTTTTATTCCATGAAACTGATGGTGCAGAATTAAACAAAGCAACAGTTGCTCTCTGGGGGTGACTTGCTTCATATCCTCCTCTCTCCTTTCTGTTCTCTTTCTTTCCATAGTTTGTTTGTTTCTATAGAGCAACTTCAGCAGAGTCGCTCTTCTCTTTCCTTTGTTTTGTTGTCTTACTGGTGTGCTGTCCACACTCGATCTCTATTGTGATCTTGGCCCTCCACTGCTGTTCCTTTTCTCTCTACCTTTCTTTTGAAGAGTGATTAGAGAGAAGGAAGATTCCTGTGCCAACTTGAAACTTCTCCTTAGCAGCAGGAGAAGCCCCGAAGCACTTGTCCACACCCTCTCAATGCTTAATTGCTCTGCTTTGTACTGCAAATATATATACAAGATACATGTGTCTGCTTTTTTTTTAAAGTATAATTTTGAAGCATTTACAAAATAAAGCACTCCAACAAAATCTGGCTGCCTGTGTGTTTTGTTTGGAAGGAAAGGCGAAGGAAAGTCCTCTTCTCAGTGAGTCAGTTCATTTGGGACAGAGCAAGGAATGAGCAAGCCTGGCTCCTGTTTTTGGAGCAAGACCAGGGTCCCTTGGGACACTCAAAACTTTCCTGCTTGGGCTCCCACACAGACTGAGTCTCAGTCAGCACATTGGATTAACCATTTGGAAACACTGTACAATAGATTTCTCTCCCCCCCCCCTTTTAATCATACAAATTAAATATACTTTCTTCATATGTAATGCCTTCTTCCTATCACTTTACTACTTAAACATACACCTGGCAAAACCTTTTCTAGAGTTGGAGAAGTAGTAGCAAAACAAGGACATTCTGCTATTTCAGCTGTTCTCCAACCATCTCATTTTTCCTTGAAAATGTTGGATTGCCAAATTTGCCATTGCACTGCACTGACTTTTTTGTACATGAAAAGAGATAATGATTTGGATGGAGCTCTTGATTTGTGTTGTGTAAGTATATATTGTTCTTATATATTGGAGAAATAATGCTTCTAATTAACATGTGGCAAGGAACAAATTTGCTCTTACTGTTTTATCCATGGGAAGGCAGGCGGCAAATTAGCTCGTAGTTCTATAGAGTAATACAAAATATTTTACCCAGTACCTGTTCTTCTATTGTTGGCCTTTCTTTTCATTATCTCTTAATTTTGGAAATTAACTCGTCAGGTCATTATGTCTAGCCCTGTTTGCTGCATCGTTCCCATTATTTTATTTAAAAATTTGCTATTTAAATTTCTCACCTTTTTTCCTTTTACATTCAATTTATTGCAAGCAGATGTATTATTTTGGAAGGAGTGATTTGTGAATCTAATATTTAAGTATTAGATTCCTTAATACTGTTGTATACATTATTGCATGATTAATGTTTAAGGATGGAGCAGTAGCATTCAACATGTTTCAGAACCCCAGTTATCTCGATGGTCTTTACTAGTACATTGAAAAAGCCTACAGAATCTAGTCCTTTGGTTCAAAGGCACCGCAAGACATTGGTTTATCATTTGTTATCATAAATGTAGTTCACTGTTCATCTGGTATTTTAAATCCCTTGTTTGTGTTTCTGTGAGAACAGATAAGTTATTGAAGAAGACATATCTAAGCTGCAGCACCATCTGCAGCAGAGCCGTCAAACTCGTGTCATCATGACAGTGTCATGTGATGTATCATGACTTTTCCCTCATTTGTTAAACCAGGCATGGGCGTGACCATCATGTGACGTATCTGGCCTGTGGGCTGCGAGTTTGACAGCCCTGATCTGCAACATTCACAATGGCAATTGACTCCTCAACTTCAATGAAAATAATTATGTAAATTAGCACTTGCAAATTAGAGAAGCCTTCCCCATCCTGTTGCCCTTCACCTTCAAGCAAGAGCACAAAATGAACCTGTCTGTACCTCCCACAGAGTGAATATGGTACTTCTGTAAAAAAAAACCCATGCCATAATTCCTAACCAAATAATGATGGACAAACTTGTGGCTTGATTTTTACTTGTGGCTACCTTTCGCAAATTGCTGCCTACAGAAACTGACAATACTTATACTTTTCTTTATATGCATAATCAAACAATCATTTCCAATGTTTTTGCTAGCTTCTGTTTTTATTATAAGAAAAACCAAAAACAATCCTGGAAATCCCAAAAAACAAAGGCACTATAGGCAGTGGTACAGATTGAAATGAAAATGTGTGAAAAACTGCAGAGCAATTTCTTTGCTTGCAAGTCTTTTAAAGGAGACATTTAAAATTGAATAGGTGAGAAAAAATGTGACTTGGAAATGTCATTTCAATTTTTTTCCAAAATGGCCTCAGATTAAATTATTAAATCCATTGTATCATTTCTAAAACACTTTCAAAGAGTTACCTGTGTAATATGAAATGAGGTTACGTCCCATTGATCCTGATACAGCCAGCTTTGGGTTCTGCAAAGGAATTATAGGTGAAACTCGAAAAATTAGAATATCGTGCAAAAGTTCATTTATTTCAGTAATGCAACTTAAAAGGTGAAACGAATATGAGATAGACTCATTACATGCAAAGCAAGATAGTTCAAGCCGTGATTTGTCATAATTGTGATGATTATGGCTTTACAGCTCATGAAAACCCCAAATCCACAATCTCAGAAAATTAGAATATTACATGCAATCAATAAAACAAGGATTGCACATAGAACAATATCGGACCTCTGAAAAGTATGAAAAGTATAAACATTCATATGTACTCAGTCCTTAGTTTGGGCCCCTTTTGCAGCAATTACTGCCTCAGTACGGCCTGGCATGGAAGCTATCAGCCTGTGGCACTGCTGAGGTGTTATGGAAGACCAGGATGCTTCAATAGCGGCCTTTAGCTCTTCTGGGTTGTTCGGTCTCATGTCTCTCATCTTTTTCTTGGCAAAGCTCCATAGATTTTCTATGGGGTTCAGGTCAGGCAAGTTTGCTGGCCAATTAAGCACAGTAATTCCACGGTCATTGAACCAGCTTTTGGTGCTTTTGGCAGTATGGGCAGGAGCCAAGTCCTTCTTGAAAATGAAGTCAGCATCCCCATAAAGCTCATCTGTGGAAGGAAGCATGTAGTGCTCCAAAATCTCCTGGTAGACAGCTGTGTTAACCCTGGACTTCATGAAGCACAGTGGACCAACACTAGCAGATGACATGGCTCCCCAAATTAACACAGACTATGGAAACTTCACACTGGACTTCAAGCATCTTGCAGTGTGTGCCCCTCCATTCTTCCTCCAGACTCTGGGTCCTTGGTTTCCAAATGAGATGCAAAAGTTGCTCTTATCAGAAAAGAGGACTTTGGACCACTGAGCAACACGTGAGTTCTGTTTTTCTTTAGCCCAGGAAAGATGCTTCTGACATTGTTTGTTATTCAGGAGTGGCTTGACAAGAAGAATACGACATTTGATGTCCATGTCCAGGATCCGTCTGTGTGTGGTGGCTCTTGATGCACTAACTCCAGCCTCAGTCCACTCCTTGTGAAAGTCCCCAACACTTTTGAATGGCCTTTTCCTGACAATCCTCTCCAGGCTGTGGTCATCCCTGCTGCTTGTGCACCTTTTTCCTCCACACTTTTCCCTTCCACATAACTTTTTGTTAATGAGTTTTGATACAGCACTTTGGGAACATCCAACTTCTTTTGCAATTCCCTTTTGAGGCTTCCCCTCCTTATGGAGGGTGTCAATGGTGGTTTTCTGCACAACTGTCGGGTCAGCATCTTTCCCATGATTGTGCTTCCTACTGAACCAGACACAGACCATTTAAAGGCTCAGGAACCCTTTGCAGGTGTTATGGCTTCATTAGCTGATTAGAGTGGGACACTTTGAGCCTAGAATATTGACCCTTTTCACAATCTAATTTTCTGAGATTGTGGATTTGGGGTTTTCATGAGCTGTAAGCCATAATCATCTCAATTATGACACATCATGGCTTGAACTATCTTGCTTTGCATGTAATGAGGCTATCTCATATATTCGTTTCACCTTTTAAGGTGCATTACTGAAATAAATGAACTTTTGCATGATATTCTAATTTTTTGAGTTTCACCTGTATAGGGAATCTCTCAAACCCTCCTTAACACCAAAGGAAGATAAAATTTAGAAAGTAGCCATGGTCAATAATGATTTCCAAGTTTATTTTTCAAAATGGAGCTGTTGCTCACCTGGCTGGAGGTTAAACTGAGAGGGCCACTGGCTTAGAATCACTAAACAAGTGAAAGTCCCAAAAGCAAAAATAAAAATAAAAACCAGAAAACACCTTGGCCTTTCCTTCAATGTATCAAATATTGTTTGAAGAATATCGATAAATTCTGACAGTTGGTTTTGAACCATTATATTTTTTGGTATCTTTGATAGGTTGTGGTAGGCATATATTACTATATTCTGACTGCTTTGAAGAATGCTATGAAGAACTAATGCAGGCTAATTGGGATGGGCTTCAAAATGGTATTTTTCTGAGGATTTCATTAAAGTAGGATGATTCTGATTATTTTCTTCAGTAGCCACCTCAGTTACATTTTTATGGGCTAAGTGGGATTTGTATCCTACACTAACCTTATGCAACTCAGAAAATTTAGCAAATTCGATTTACTAATTCCTACATGGGAAGTCATAAAAGTTGAGTTCAGCTTGGAGGAGACTTCATTTTAATTACTACTCCTCTATTTTCTTTAGTTACATAGTCCCAAACAATATTCATTATTTCTTAGTCACACTGAAGTTCTCATAATTCTGTAAAAAACAACACTCAAGTGTGAGCTATATCAATTTAGACTGAAGATAAGGACCTTACTAGTTTATCAATCTCTTGAACAATGAATGAACGAACAAATGAAAGAATGGGTAAAATTCCCAAATCTAGCTTCTCACTGATGTCTATGATTCCTATATGTGGGGAGACTATATTTCTCCTATGTGGAACATTCCCAAGAGACAATTCACTTAAAATATGAACAAATACAACCCAGAAATGGATTTATTAATAAAGATAATGCAAAGACCAAAGATCAGCTGTTCTGATGTATTACTTCATTGGGATTATAATCAAACAGAAAATGAATAAGATGGTAGCTACAGGCTTTGCCATGACAATCATGTACAGCTGCGTCCTGTTTGGAGCGTAGAGAAAGTTTGAAAATTGCAGGGAATCAGTTTTATCCCTCTACTGCAGGGCTTCCCAACTTATATAAATTGTAAGGCATGTGGCCCTCAATTTCCAGGATTCCCCAGTCAACATGGGGAATGGCCCAGAAATTCTGAGAATGAAGTCTATGCTGGTTAAAGTTGCCAAGTTTACCCTGCCCTACTGATTCAGAATCCTGATTTGGCTGAGGATGGGGCTGAAGAGAATGTTAGGAATAAAGTTGACCCTTCGCTCAACATGCCTACATGCAATCAAACCAACATAGCATGTACTCAGCACTAGTAACTAATTTTTTTAATAGTCTTTTGAAGAATTTAGTGAAGATATTCTTAATTTTACAAATTAAAGTTTGCAACACTATAATTATCTTTCTCTATGGATGTTTTAAAGTGGATGTTTTCATTTTACATTTTTCTACATATTAAATCATGTTCTAAATGGTTCTCTCTTGAATTATTGCTGCTCCATCCTCATTTCTCATATTTTATTTGTAAAAGATTTGGTTATAATATATCACAATCTTGGTGCCACTGCCATATCTCTTGTTTTGTCTGCCTTCATCCCAACTACTGGAAAGAAAAATCTGACAACTTTCCAAAAGAACAATATTACAAACCACACATCTTTCTTTATTGGCTGTTTGCTGCCTTAATAATATAATACATAATTTCTGATTTCCGGATTTCTAATTTGATTGTACTTTTTGTCATTTATGACTGCAGGACTTCAGTTCTTAGCATAGTAAGATGATTTTGATTATTTTCTCTGAGTAGTTTTCATGAAACACCTGGAAGGAACACCACTTTTAGGCAGAAACAATTATAAGAAAGCCTCATCTAAGCATGTGGTTTATGTCCCATTGATTTTCATATTGCCTGAAACTCTTTTATGAATGATAGTCAAGTTTTTTTCTCCTCTATTTTTAAACAGAAGTCTTTAAATAAAAGACAGTTTTCAGGGGTTGCCTGAGTCATGACAATTAGGGCTGCTTTTCCCCCCCTTAATATGTACTTCCATTACAATAGCTTAAACTTCAAATTTAAATATACTGAGAAATGAGCCAGAGATCAGCAATGGATATGAATATATCCAATCTAAATATCCTGCCAGTGTGACACATTCCAATTAGTTTTAATTTTAATGAGAAGTACCTAATGAAAG
Source organism: Laticauda colubrina (assembly GCA_015471245.1). NCBI lineage: Eukaryota > Metazoa > Chordata > Lepidosauria > Squamata > Elapidae > Laticauda > Laticauda colubrina. The sequence continues at coordinate 37,976,702 of BLBF01000007.1, read as the reverse complement.
CAATAAAATATATTTTGAAATATACTAAAAGGTTACAATCCCATATGTAATTAAATGCTAAGAAATATTGAATTAACATAAATACATAAAACAATAAGTATAGTCCACTGAACTTTTGCATCATGGGAGTAAAATTTACAATTTGAATCTACTCTCCTGTTATATTATTTTTGAAACTTGCTATCCACTTTGTGAAGACTACTTAAAAAGCAGCTGTTGATTACTGTTGAATTAAAATGTTAAATCTGTTAACTTCTTATTCAATTACATTTATTTATCAAAACAATTGCAGATAGGCAATCTAAAAATATAATCTATTTTCTTTTTAGTTATGCTAAAACAATTGTGTGAATAGGTTACATAATAACTATTAGGTCTTTTATTTTGGTTGAAGTAGTAATAGATAAGTGATAATTGCACAAATACACCGACTCACACATTTTTAATTTGTGTAATATTCTGGATGCTGTATATAATGATTTATAGTCATACACAAACATAGACGCAAGATATCCCTTGTGATACAATTATGATAAAATTTAGCTTTCATTATTGAGATAGACACATAGGAAATACTTGAAAATTTCATGTCACTGGGAACAATATAATTAAAATGGAAGCTTAAGTGTACTACCTTTAATTGAGCAGGTCTTGTTTTCTTGCACAATTCTGAAAACAGCTTTCTTTAATCACTGTGTTATTGTGATTGTGAGACAGCCTAAGATCCAAAGAATTAGTTTATGTATAACCAAGGACTTGTGCATGCTAAGTGGGATTTGTACAACATTTTTCTTTATATATAAAAAGTATCCATGCCCTGTCAGGAAAATTTGCTTTATAAACATCTAGTTTAAAAAGCAGTTTGTGCAGTGGATAAGCAAATTTGTTTTGGAAGGAAAATCCCCAAAGTCTTGGATAACTAAATAAAATGCATGATTCTTTGGATCCAGGATTTACATTCTAAAGCTACCCCATTACAGGAAAACAATAGGCATTTAATTCAATGGGAGTGAAGTTACAAAAAGTCTTCTGTATGCTTAGCTTAGATGTAAGTAATTCAGTGTTTGGACTTCTATTTAGTTTGAACTTGGCACAGGTAGAATTTGATTATTGTGGAAGTGTGTGTTTTCATATTTAGAAACCTGAAATGCATTTCTAATGAAGTTCTATGGAAAAGTTGTGCTGTTTCCTTTATAGCAAATAACCAGATAATCTCATATGAGAGAGAAGTGACATTCGTAATTAAAGGCTAAGTGCCACATTTGAGTTTTTTTGTAAATCGGGTTACAGATTTTTTAAAATGTTGAAGACTTTTCCCTACAGTTGGCCTTTTTCAGTTTATCTGGAATCCGGTCATTGGATCACATCAAGATAGGCTGCTGCTGTCCTTCAGCAGTTACAGCCTAAGGCCTCTGCTGCTTCAGGTCAAATTTCCTTCAAGGTTGGTGGTGCTATTTTTTTTCCCATGTACTCATTTTTTTAAAAAGAAAAAGCATGCTCAGGTCATTTGTCTCTGCCTTTGCATTAAATTTGCCCTGAGCCATTAGTTTGGAAAGAATATTTTATAATGGTATTCTTTAAAATGTTAATGTTATTATTAACACATGTTGCATGAGCTAGATACTACCTAATTGATTTTTGTGTGTGTGGGGCATTAGTATGAGTGCCTTAAGTTGAATGAAGAATCAGTTGTGCATGCAGATTAATATTCTAATCTCACTGCCTGTGTATGGACAATAGGAGAAAAATAACATTTGTTCTTGTACTACTATTACTTGTGGTAGCATCAATGCCAAGCCATGTAATCCTATATCATTGGAAATGGCAATTTATTAAGAAGCAGATAGTATTTTAAAAACCATGAAATGGCCAACTCACAAGTGCATTAAACTTTTATTTAGTTTTTAAAGAGTTAATCACTTGCAAAGCACCGTGCCCTTAAAACCAACAGAGCTATATTAATATGATTGTTACTATAGCAGTCTTTAACATTTATTTATTGATTTCTAAGTAGTCCACTGTTAAATAGTTTTTAAAAAAACATTTTTAATTTTGCAGAGGTGGACATCTTTCAAGAAAATCCTGATATATAGCTGTCTACATATGCTATAATCATTATATCAATATTGATTGGTGTTTGCCAAATCAATCTGAAGTGTCAAGAAAAGTACGACTGAATCTCATATGCCTTTATTAAACCTTATGTACAGTAGTTAGAACTTATCTTTTTGTAGTACGCATACCATGCACTGACAGTGAATCCGTAGAGGATTGCATGATTTTGCATGACTGAATTAACATGAGAATATCATTATAAAATATTATTATGTAATGTCTTTGGCAATGATCCTTGTACATGGAGGCTTTTGCCCACTATGGAAGCTACAGTAAATTAAAATAATAAAATTGACTTTCATATATCTATATATAGATAGATGGATATCATATCATATACCTATATATCTATCTATAGATAGATAAAAATACAAATGCATGATGCTGCTAGATAGCATTTGGAAACTCTTTCTATACTACATTCAGTTCATTTTCTTGCTGGTTCCCACAGATTGATATATAATCATTTGTTTGGATCACTGATGCCTTTTTCCTTGTTTTCCTCTCTACATCCTGTAAATAAATGTCTATACGTATATCTTGATGTTGTCTTTCCATAATTAACAATTGTTGTGTGAAATACCATACTGGCATTTTATTTTAAAATGCCATTTCTCAGTATGGGAACACCTGCTACACACAGAGCATAAAAATGGTAAGGATGGTTTACACCGCAGGATTGGTATAGCAGAGTGGTGTAAACAGTCAGAAAACTTAGTTTTGTGTACCAGTACATTCGACTGTGCCAGAAAACATCAAATACTTTCTTAGTAACATCTTATTTCCCATTTTATATATCAGCAGCATATCCAAGATAAGCTACTTAGGTGGCTTTTTGGAAATAAGGGGTTATATTTAGGTCTAATGTAAACTGAGCAAAGAGCCACTTAAATCTTACCACATTTTCCATAATACACGTATCTCTGCATACTACCTCTAAAGATTCAGTGAAGTACAAATATGCAGAGATGGATTTCAAAGAGTTATACATTCTTTGATGATCTGTTGAAAGGGATTTTATGTTCTCATCAAATGATCTCATGGTGTTATAAGCAGGTTGTGATTTGGCATGCTTTTATGAATTGCATCCAGCATGTTAAGAACGTTCTTTTAATTGTTTTGTGAAAACGTTTGCATATGTGATTATTATCTGTGAACTCATTGTACATGTATTGAAATGTGTTTTCTATTGTGCTTGATTCTGCTGGCCATTCTTGAATGACTTGACAATTCAAGAAACAAATGTTCTGTTGCTGTCCTCTGTGATGCATATTTTCTTTGATATGTTTTGTCATGTTCATCGGCTTGCAACCTCCCTTTTGCCAACAGCATACCTTTATATGTGTTGGAACAAATTTATGCAAAGACATATCTTAGCAAGCTTTGCTTAACATATTTTAAAATTATTATGAAATTACTTTCTTCAACGTTTAAACACACTTTGCTTGATATAAATCTTTTGCAGTTAATCCACCTTCAGACTTGAAATTTAAAATTATAGATGAAAATACTGTTCAAATGTCATGGGCAAAACCATCTGATGCGATAGAAGGTTACCGGATAACTGTGAGGTCTGCAGCTGGTAAGATTTAATGTTCTTTTTTAGAAAAAAAAATTAAACTCTGAATTAATGTGCTTTTGTGGAATTGCCTCTTTCTTCCTGGTTGATTTTGAGAATGTCTAAATAAAGCATTAAAATTTTAAATGGTTAATTTGTCGAAAATTGCCCTGAAAATTACATTACAATTTTATTCAGGTCTAGGCAGCAGAAAAATGTCCTGAGTTTAGTGACTTTTATGCTTTAGTAAACACGAATGGAACTGTAGCTTTAATTGGTTAGGAAAAAGCCAATAGAGTCAGAAGTGACTTCAGCAAACTGAAATTTCAGAAACAGGAAAAAAAACGTCGTGATGTCACAGGGTCACTTCTCACTCCTTATATAGTTGTATGTGACATCTTCATGCAAGTATGAAAGGAACAGTATTTCTATCACAATACTTGGTTTATCATATGTATCTGCAATAAGTATCTGCATATATTTATTACATTTTTGTATTGCCTTATCTGTGATTGCTAAGGCAATAGGGACCTTCCCTCATTGTATCCAAATGACAAAATCCAGTGGGTTTTGTGAAGGGACTTTGAATCTGAATTACTCCAGTTTAAATCCAACACTATAACTATTATACTACAGTGTCTGTAACACACAGTATTGTATGGACAAATCTCTTGCAATAGGTTATAACATGGGATGCATTTAGGGGAGTTTTCCCTCTTTTGTTAATCTTGTCTATCCCCTACTTTTTTTTTTTTTTTTGCTAACAAGTCCATTGTTTCTTTTTACATCTGATGATGCTCAAAGTATATGCACCATGAATGGATTATTACTAGCTCTTTTAGGAAATCTGTTCAGGACATCTAAATGTCTGTGAGCTTTTAACATTTGTTCCTTGATATATAATTGATACATAATTTTTGAATAAATGGTTTTGATGTGATTTAGAAGTTCTTATTATAAAAATGTTCTTTATGTATAATTGCAGATGGTTCAAGTAGAGAATTTACCTTAGCGCGTACGGCTACCGAAACTTTGTTAACAGACCTCATACCTGATACTGAATATGTTGTAACAATAAATTCATATGATACTATAGATGAAAGTTTACCTGTCACTGGACAACTTACAAGTAAGTTTGCAAAATTGACCCAGATGTTGTTTGGAATATATTTTCAATACTACTAAAAAGATAATATTTACTATATTTTAATTTATCATTTGTCAAATTTATATGACATTCATTTTGAGATGCGAGGAAACACCGAGTGTCTTACATATTTAGTACTGTATATGTAGATGTTTGACTTCTACCTTTTAAGGTTGGACTTAATTTGTTTTAATTAGCAAATAAATATGATGAATGTAGATTTCAAAAAATCCATGAGATACTTGTAGCAGTAGCAATAGCGGTTAAGCTTATATACCACCCCATAGCCCTTCACCACACTCTCTGGGCAGTTTACAATGTAGAAACAATATTTGCATATCGACCCCAACAATCTGAGTTCCCATTTTTACTGACCTGGGGAGAATGGGAGGCTGAATCAATTTTGAGCCAGTCAGGATCAAACTCCAGACTGGGCGGGCAGAGTTTTTTTGCAGTACGGTATTCTAACCACTGCATTACCAGAGCTCTGTCATTGTACTGTTTGTATATAATCTGCAGTTTTATTCAACATTGTATTCTCCCATTATAGTTTCAGAGATCCATAAAAAGTAGATAAATGGAAACCAACCCTTTGATGCTGAGACAATTTTTTTCATTTTTTTATTAAGCTGTGTGTTCTGTTCTGTTCTAGTTCAAACAGGTGGCTTTGTAACAACAGGAGTAAAGAAGACTGAAGAAATTAATTTGCAAAGTAAGACATTTTGTAATGTTGCTGCTTCTGGTATATGGTAAAACAAAACATCTATTTCTAAACCAGCATAACCCTAGAGATACACAAATGTGTTTTCGCTCTTCACAATGCGTTTTTACTGGCTGGGGAAAAAGCATTTTTTTTAAAAAAAATCTTAGGACCTTTAGGTATGCTTTTATTCAATTCTTATAATCCTCATTGCTCTGACTGGAAAATCCAGAAGTTAAAAGTCCAATGAATATGAGAGCATCACATTGGAAAAGACTGAAACAGAAGATCTCTTTTCATCTCAGGCAAATTCTACAGTATATAAAATGTATATGCCTCATTCTTTGGTTTGTGCTTGTTCTTAATAGCTAAGGAGCTGAACTTCATCTGTTGCCCATGCTTTCAACACTTTCAAATATATTATTTTCCCTTTCTCCTTATTTTATCCTTTGATCTAACAATCTCCAGACTCTGAATAACAGTGAGACTTTTGTTTGACTCAGGAGTCATGCCAACCACTTTAGATTTGATTCAGAGAAACCCTTTTGTCAATAAACAGGGTGGAAACTGATTGCGATTTCAAAAAGTCATTCAAATATACTTTCTTTACCTTATTCATATGAGACGACTATGACAATTATATATTCTGGGTATGGAGTGGATGGATTGCCTAAAGCCCATGAGATGCTGTTACTTTATCGTTGAATGGATTTGTTTTTTTGCTTCCATTTTAGGCTTGTACATTAATATACTTTGATAATTATTTTGATATTGTGTTCTTATGTGATGTTAGCTGCTCAAAGTCATTAGTTACAATGATACTCAGTCAATATCAATGATATAGAGCAGGGGTCACCTCAGGGACCACCAAACTCATAATTTTAAATCCCAGGGACCACTAACTGGTTCTGTAGGTATGGCCTAATTTGTGGGTGTGGCTTGGTGGTCATGTGACTGGCTGGGCATGGCTTATATGTAAATATTATAAATATATAAACATTTTTTTTATAAAAAAGAATAACTTTTTTCCAAAACTAGGCAAAGCAGGCAGACAGATTAGGTTGCTCACAGAATCACAGATTCATTCAGATATCTATCTATCTGCCATTGGCTAGCTCAGTCTGTCACATAAAATTTGCTTGCAAGCAAACTCATAAAATTAACAACACACCATGTATGTAAATATTGAATTTTTTATATAAAAAAGAGCAATTTTTACCCAAAATCAGGCAAAGCAGGCAGATTGAGTTGCTCACAGAATCATTCAATGATCTATCTGCCATCGGCTAGCTCAGTCTGTCACAAAATTTGCTTTCTGTGAGTCTGCACTGTCTAATACAACCTTCAGTCCTAAAGGAAGTTCGGCTGTGCTTAAAAACAAAGCCAAAGATCTAAAGACTAGCTAGAAAGCAAGAAATCCAACAATTTCCTGCTTCTTAATCTAAATCTCCCAGCATAGCATAATAGCTGATGGTCAGGAGAATAGGAATTTAGCAGGCAAGTTTGCAGAGTAAGGAGTGAGTGGACAGGGAGGGTTCTCGCGGGCCATGTGGGAGACACAGCCTTGTGTTTCTGCGCAGCCTGGATTAATTGCTTTGGGGGGATGCTCTGGGGTGAGATTTCTCTGTGGCCTTCCAAAATTTTCTCACGGACCACTGGTTGGTGACTGCTGATATAGAGTAGCATGGGAGGCAGTCCAGAATTGACTGCCAATAGCATAATAAATTAATGAGATTTAACTTCCCCTGGATTATTAAACTTTTTCCATAAACACAAATTTGGAATATATGGATATTGCTATCTAGCTATCTTCTATCTATAGACAGTTTGGTGTAATAGTTAATGTACCGGAAGAAACTGGGAGACTTTGTATTTTAGCCTTACACACAAAGTCACCTGGGTGACTTTGTGCCAGTCACTCTTCCTTAGCCACCGGAAGCAGGCAATGACAAATCATTTCTAAAATCTCTCCAAGAAAAACAGGGATCAGCAAACAGATGCCAGGAGTCCACAATGACTTGAAGGGATGCATGGATACATGCATAAATATCTTCTAGTTTTCTGATTCATGTACATGGACCCAAAATCAATTAAACACTTAGAATATATAAATGTATATGTGAGGTTTAATTAATAATTCTGTTCCATTATGTTTCAGAATGTTCCATTAGTGCTGTTACAGATCTAATTTTTCTTGTTGATGGTTCTTGGAGTGTGGGCAGAAATAACTTTAAATACATATTGGACTTCATCATTACTCTTGTATCAGCATTTGATATTGGAGAAGACAAGACAAGAGTTGGAATAGTCCAGTACAGCACTGATACAAGGACTGAATTCAATTTAAATCAGTATTTCAGAAAAAGAGATCTCATTGAGGCAATAAGAAGAATACCATATAAAGGAGGCAATACAATGACAGGTATGAACTTCCCTCTGATGCCATAGAAAGCGTCAATGAACATGAGATATCTGCCATTAATTTTTTTGGATGGGTGGTACTCTCTTTTGTGACTTTATAAATTTGAATTTGATCTTAACATTAATGGTTTTGATTAAAAAAACACAATTTGTTTTCTAATTTTAGGAGAAGCTATTGATTATCTGATTAGGAATGCTTTTACGGCGTCAGCTGGAGCAAGAAATGGCTTTCCCAAAGTGGCAATTATTATTACGGATGGAAAATCTCAGGATGAAGTAGAAATTCCTGCAAGAGAACTTCGTAGCACTGGAGTTGAAGTCTTTTCGTTGGGTATGTTCACTTTTATATTGTTATTGATGATTATTGTAATTTATCCACAGAGAAAAATTTAAAGCGTCGTCTTTTGCTTGTTATAAAAACGCACTTCTCCCATGAAAATTATAACTGATTAGGTTCTTAGATTCAAGGACAACTTGAAGTTAGAATGGCAGCTATACCATAAATTGTTACTTTATAGAGATTAAAATAATGTCCAAATACATTTATGTTATATAATTTCAGTAATATCAGCAAAAGTAGTCTGTTTTAAAACATTGCTTTGCTGAATAAATAGTTTAAACATTATTGCACAAGATGCAAAAATGTATTTTTCTACAATTGTGTTCTTCCCTTTATCTGCTATACAGATTTAGTATAATGGTGGGACAATACAAACCTGTTGCTTCATGGCTGTGGATGCCCATGTACAATAAAAAGAAGAACATGCTGTATCTAACAATCTATGGGCTGAGAAAGCAATAAGAGATTATTTCATCTCCCAGTATAAATTATCATATAGTCAAATTGGGAAAATAAGAATAGTGGATATTCTATGTTAGCAATGACAGGTAGTTTGAAGAGTTGATCTAGAAGACTTTCATATCAAGAGTAATATAGCCGCCCAGAGTCATTTGGATATGAGATGGACAGCAAATAAATTTTATAAACAAATAAATGTAGGAAAAAGACAGAAGTGGGAAATTAAGCCAGATTTCCTATCTTGGAATTCCCAATCACCATTAGCTATGGAAAGTCTCAAATACAAGAATGGCTATATGCAGCATGATTGGACAAATTTGTTTAGTATTGTTATCTCTATCATTTTCTAGGAATCAAAGCTGCAGATGCCAAAGAGCTGAAGTTAATGGCATCTCAGCCCTCATTGACTCATGTTTTTAATGTGGCCAACTTTGATGGCATTGCGGATATTCAGAATGAAATTGTCTCACAGGTGTGCTTGGGAGTTGATGAACAGTTGGGTGACTTGGTTAGCGGAGAAGAAGGTATTTTTTTTTTGAAGTAATCACAGTTATCAGTTTCATCCTTAGATAAATATATAGCTGTAATAATGGGAAAGCAAAAGTATCACTTTCTTTTTCATGACTAATATTTCTGGTTAACAAGGCAATGAAGGTTTGGTCTACCATAAAGCACTTTTGAAAGAGCAATAATGTAGAGCTTGAGGTTCCAAGGCTGCGTAAAGTTTCTAAAATATATAACAATTATATAATATTTGCTACCTGTTGTAGGGAAAAATAATTGAATACAGTAGGAATAATCATACCACTTAATTAGCTATAATTTTAAATTAACCCAGATTAATTTTTCCTTGACTGGTTTTGAAACTTAATTTAGCATGCTCAGAGGTTGGTTGGTTTCTTCAGTTGACCTCTTGACCACAGTGCCATGAAGGAAACCATTAACAAACCCAACCATATCAGATACTTTTTGTTCTGTATCCAGCCTTTTTTAGGGAAGGTAATTGAGGAGCTTGCATTACAGTTACAGAGAATCCTGGAGGGTATAGATTTTCTGGACCACATTCAGTTAGGTTTCAAGCCTAGGTATGAGACTGGGATTGATCACACTTGTGGATTACTTCTGTGAGAAATGGGATCGGTGCAATGTGCCCATTGTAGCTGTACTTGATCTCTCATTTGCTTCTGGTACCATTGAATAAAATACCATTGTGTTCAGGCCAGTCAGCTAGCAAAAAAAAATAAAAATAGTCTGGATCACTCCTCTGAAAATTGGAAGTTTTTTGTTTCTTTCTGGGATTTGTAAATTCAGTTTCCAACTTTATACTCATTTAGAAAGCTATCTGGCAGCAATTAATTTAATGATCAATCAGCTAAGGAGGGTTCCTTTTGATTTATGCAGACAAAGAGACCAGTGAACGCTTATTATTTTTACACTACAGTTCCATATATATATGTTCAGAATTAAGTCCCATTGTATTTAACTGAACTTTTATGAAGATGTGTTAAGTAATCAGGATTGCTTTCTTGGGAATAAGTTGCACTGAACTCAGCATCACTAACTTCTAAGTACATATAGAGAGACTGACTTTTTTTCACCATCTATGATGTTCCAATGTCCTTCCATCTGCACAGGACAATAAATATTCATATAAATAAATAAGTCAGTCTACATTTATTTGTAATTTTCATTCAGCTCATAGATAAATTCTATAATCAGATTAACCATGGACTATTTTGGGGGTAGGTATATTTAGCATTAATCAGAACATATTTATGGCTGCATTTTTGCTCATTTTACAGCTTTAGAACCTCCTTCAAATCTAGCAGCCTCACAAATCTCATCAAGATCTATCAAAATCACTTGGGATCCGTCTCCTAGTGACATAACTGGTTATAAAGTGGACATTATTCCAATGAAAGCTGATGCCAAACAATTCTCAATGAATGTAGGACCACAAACTACTGCTTTTAATATAAAAGATCTTTCAGCAGACACAGAATACCAAATTAATGTGCATGCCATGAAAGGATTGACTTCAAGTGAACCAGTGTCCATAATGGAAAAAACACAGCCAGTGAAAGTTCGTATGGGTGAGTCATTATTATTGAAATGATCTATTGTATGTTAATGGCCAAGTCATGCAAAATCATTCATTTAGTGACTGTGCAGAGTGACTGAAGTTATTGAAAAAAAGTGAATTATAACAGTGTACCCATAGTCACGTGATCAAAATTCAAGCATTTGGCGAATGGCTTGCATTTACGACATTGCAGCACCTTGGGAGTCACATGGTCGCCGTTTTACCTTCCCAGCTGTAACAAGCAAAATCAGTGGTGGAAGTTCCATGTTCCACTTTATCAACTGTGGCAAAAAGAGTTGTAAAATTGGGTGTGACTCATTCAACAACGACCATGCTTAGCAACAGAAATTTTGGTTCCAATTGTGGCATAAGTTGAGAACCACCTGTATTTCAGATAATTTTAGAGTCCTTACTTTCTAACAAACAGCGACACTATATATATAATGCTACTTTCCAGAAAAATCAAAAGTGGTTAACATTTCAAATGCTATGTATTTACAGTAGCATAATATTAATGGAATACAGTCTATGAAGACCTAGAGAAAACAATGTTGTCTGTTAAAAGCCAGGCGAAAGAAACACATGTTGCATTTTTTTTACCCCTAAAATGCTATTTCGATACTAAATACCTGTATTTCTTTTTACAGAATGTGCACAAGGAATAGATGTAAAAGCCGATATTGTGCTTTTGGTTGATGGCTCCTACAGTATTGGTATTGCCAATTTTGCTAAAGTGAAGGCATTTTTAGAAGTGTTAGTTAAAAGCTTTGAGATTTCACCTGAAAAAGTCCAAATAAGCCTTGTGCAGTACAGCAGGGATCCATATACGGAATTTCCTTTAAATAGATACAACAGAATTGACGATGTAATTCAAGCTATTAACACCTTCCCCTACAGAGGTGGATCTACCAACACAGGCAAAGCTATGACCTACGTAAGAGAAAAAGTCCTCATCCCAAGCAGGGGTGCAAGACCAAATGTTGCAAGAGTCATGATTCTCATTACGGACGGAAAATCATCTGATGCTTTTAAAGATCCAGCCATAAAACTGAGGAACACAAATGTAGAGATATTTGCAGTCGGTATTAAGGATGCTGTGCGGACTGAGTTGGAAGCAATTGCTAATACCCCTGCAGAGACCCATGTCTACACTGTGGAAGATTTCGATGCTTTTCAAAAAATATCATTTGAACTTACACAGTCAGTCTGTTTGCAAATTGAACAGGAACTTGAAGTGATTAAAAGAAAAGGTAGGTGGTGGTTCTTTCCATGTAGACATGTGTGATGCAAATATTTTCTGAAGAGCAGGAACAGAAGATAAATAGCAGCATGCTCCTACTCTGAGGGAAATTAAATGCTTAAAGCACAGTTATGGATTGTTGTGAACATGATTTGATACATTTGATATGCATTGGATACCTTCCACATCCCTATATAGCTCACCAAAAGTTGTTTAAAGTTTAAGGTGCTTTCTGGCAGTGGCTTCTGATCATGTTCCTCTGATAAACAAACCTAAAATAACTCATGACTTGTTTTAGGTTTGTTTCTTTTTCTAGCTATGGGTGAAAGTCATTGCTAGATAACTCAAGAACTTAAAAGCCATATGGAGCTATGGGAGAAAATTACTATGTGCAATCACATGTGTTCCCAACCAGTCATAAATAACCCTCTCCATAAATAAAAATGAGGAAAACGTATTTCTGTCAGTAATGTTTCTGAAATATTGAATGTTATCATTTAAATTAAAAATGGAAAGGAAAGGAAAGGAAAGGGGGGGAATTAATAGAGCAATCTACAAATAGTCTCTGCTTAATGGCCATTCATTCAGCAATTATTTTAGGTTACAGTGATGTTGAACAAATGGGAGTTATGGCTGGTCCTTGAAGTTAAATCCACAGCGTCCCAGTGGTCAAGTGATCAAAATTTGGGTGCTTGGCAGTCTGCCTGCATTTGCAAGCACAGTGTGCGTTTCAGCTCTTCTGACTTGACTGTCTCTCCACATCCCAATCCCTTTGGTTGCCCTACATTCTGCCTCCCTCCTATGCCAGCTGATCTGTGCCATCTCCTTCCTCTCACTGCTGATGAGGGGTGCCCAATTGAGGAAGCTGCTGGCATTCACAAGGCCTCTTGTGCTGTTGGTTGATGCCGCCTGGAAAAAGATAAGATTTTATAGAACATTCCTAAATGGAATTGGATTGTGTATACAACTGATAAATTCTCCATGTTGCACTGATCATATGCAAAAGAAGAAGAAAAAAGGCTTTTTAACTCAGTTGATCTTTGCCATAGAAACCAGCAAGGACTAATTATGGTATATTAGCTCTAGTCTGAGATACATTTGGGTAGCTCAGTTAATATTTATTTCCTTTCAATTGGAAGGAATGTTCTATGAATGGAAGAATCATCTTCGTGGTGGAAATTTAATAGGATCCAAGATGCTATCTTTAGAAAAAACAAATAAAATAATTTTTAATGTTAATTTAATTTATGCAGTTCCAAGTAAATTATTATGATCGGTTCATTGTATAGCCAGATGTTTAGTCTAGATTTGCTATTTTTATCTACTTGAGTGCTTTTCAAAGAGTTGGAATAGATAGATGTGGATGTTTGTTGGTATTAAATGAAGGTATCATTGCAGGATAGAAGCTGTTCCAAGTAAAATTGCCTTTTGCAATTGACTGACGGTGATTTTGACAATGAAGATGGTGTTTAAGTAGGATTAGAATTAGTATTTTTAATCATAGTTGTGCATTTTTTACCTTTTGATAAGTCGGTTAGTTCTATTTTAATTTTATACTATAATGTGGATATTTTAAGTTCTGTTTTCTCTGACTGTTTTTATTGCTGCTTTTTGTTATAAAGCAGCATGGTTGATTTGGAGACATATAATTGAAATAAATACATATGTTGTCATTAATATTGCCTGCTCAGTAGGATGTGGAGTCTGTGGTGTGAACTGACAGCCAAAGGACAAATGCAGTTTTAGGTTGCCTCAACTAAAGTATAGCTTTCAAGTGATAGGTTACAATCATTCTATTTCATTCTTTGGGTATTTTGCCTGATTCTGGGCATTCCACTTTAAAGATTCAAGGAAACTGAGATGGGATTCAGAAAGATAATCAGAAGACTAGAAAACTGACTGAAGGAGCTAGGTGTCCTCAGTCTTGAGAAAAGAAGAGTGGGTGTGAGAAAGGAATATAGCAGCACCCTCTAAATTCCAGAAGGCATATCACCCAAAAGAAAGTAAATACTTCTTTACCTGTTCTTTATATTCCAGAGGGCAGGGTGTGGAGTAATACGTTTTAAGTTTCTAGAAGACAGTAGGAATAGTTTGACAGTGAAACCATTTACTGAGGGAAGTAATATGAATACTGAGGCTCACCTTCCCCTCAAGGTGTTCATGTACAAAATAGTCATGCATCTATTGGGGATGCTTTAAATTTTATCTTTGGCATTTAATAAAGGGTTGGACTTGGTGGCCTAAGTGCTCCTTCCAACTCTATGATCTTCAGGCTTAGCTACCAAAGACACCTAGCCAGGTGACAGAAAAGCAGGCTCTGGATGAGAGTTTTCCTGTTTCTTAGCTCCTTTGTTTGTGGCCTGCCAAGGCCTTCCCAAAGAGAATTGGATAAACTTCAGATACCAGATAGAGGAGTGCAGATGAAAGAAACAACTCTTCACCATGATCTCCTTCTCCAGTTAAATTGTTACTATTTTAAGCTGTTATCTGCTTTCATTTGAGATCAGAATGGAATAGACTTATATTAGTACTGTGCTAGATAGTTGATTCTTCATTACTGTGATACTACTGCTCATTTCAAATAATTGGATTTTTTGGAGGGAAGTGGGGGTTTGATGTTATTTATTTAAGTAGAGTATGCTGTGCCTCTTTCACAGAAATATTACTGTCTTGTTTTCTTGAATAATTGAATATTTCTGGTCTGCATTTCAATTAAACTTATTGAGTACATCTTCTGTCTTAATAAGTACTTAATCCAGTGTAGATGATCATGAAGACTTGGGTTTTCCTCCAGGCAATGGGTGGGATGTTAACTGGGGACCTCTGGCATGAATGTATAATGTCTAATGGTTTGTGTTCTAATTGAGTTTTAGCTTATTTTTGCTTTAATGCAATTATCTTGTCTTTTTCACTGCTCAAAAGTCATCCTGTGCTTGTTGTCTATATATGAATCATACTAGCTAGAAAAAAAATGAATTCCTATTTTTTAAAGTAAGATTAGTCATATTTGTGTTTTTATTTAAGATATGGGTAGCTTGACAAGCAAGCAAGCTCAACAAAACTTTACTACATAAAGAAATAACTTTTTCTCCCATATAGACCTTACTACATAGAGAATTCAAGCTTTTCCACACATATCTCTGCAATTTAAAACATTTATCTAACTGCTTTGCTTATTAAACTGTTATTTTTTAACAGCTCACTTACCTGCAAGGAACTTGGAGTTTTCTGAAGTTACTTCTAACAGCTTCAAAGTTACCTGGTCTCCAGCAGGAGAAAATGTTTTGTTTTACCTTATCAAGTATAAAGAGGCTCTTGGTGGAGAGGAAGTCAGTGTTCCTGTACGTGCTCCAGTTACTAACACGGTCCTTTCTAATTTACTACCCAAAACTACATATTCTGTCAGTGTGATTGCAGAATATGAAGATGGTGATGGACCTTCACTGGATGGGAACGAAACAACTTTAGAAGGTATCGTTCCTGTTGCCTTGATTCTGTTTTTCTCCTTAAATCCTCACATACAAATGTTTCTTATCAAGTTAATGTGATTGCTCCCGAACAACACCAGCAGTTGAGACTTAATTATGTATGAATTCCAATTTTATTGTGTCTAGATAATAGTTAAGAGGTCATATGAGGAAAAATATATTGTTAAGTGAGAAATGGCAACAAAGTTTCCCATTGCCTTATGAATAGAAGAAAAGCATAGAACAATATATAATGGATTTATTTCAAAGAAACTGAATTAGTATGAAGTAAATATATTTATCAATAAAATAAATTATGCATACAATAATACATTTTTAAATTAGACTGAGAATAAAAAGAAGATGATTATAGTTCTAATATATATTTAAAGTTCTTGGGTGTAATTCCTTATTGTAAAGATAATACATTGCATCTGTGACGTGTGTGTGTGTGTGTGTGTGTGTGTGTGTGTGTGTGTGTGTATTCAATTTCAGCATCATTATGATAAAACAATTTAACATTCACAGAACTACAGAACATATAATGATAATTTGAAAAATAACTCCATGTGATAACAGAAACTATTTTGCATTAGATTTTTATCAGAACATTCACTCGTCTTTGTCATTTATACCTTATTAATCCTGCATGTTGATATTTTATTAAACTCTTTATATATCTTACTATTAAGTTTTTAGAATGCTATAAAGTCTTTAATCAATTCCTTCTTTTTTCCTCATCTCTAGCATATAGTAGGTATTCTTTGTAGTACAATGAAACTTTGGACTCTGATTTAGTGAATTTTGGATGCAATAAATAAAATCTATGTCTAGATATCTGTTCAAATAACTAATGAAATTCATTATATCCAAAGTTCTCTAGATGATTCATGTAATTTTATTATAATTATATATCATTTTTGTGATTGATTTATATCATTTGCTTCAATAGATGTCACAAATTATATAAATCCATATTTAATGAATGTTGAGCTATAACGGATGCTACTTTTCCCTGAATAGTTAGTTAAATCAGAGTTTTAATGTACTTAAAAAAAATAATAAAACCACAAATGAATATCAAGAAACAATATTTTGGAATGTGCTTCATCTGTTTTGATGAATGTTGTAACTATCAATTACTTATTAAATCTGTCCTTCATCTGCAGATACTAAGATCATATACAAAAATGAGCAAATATGAATTCTATTTGTTTGGCCACCCATGTCAAACCAGTGACTCTGGACAACAAACAATTTTCAAAACAATTAAAATAGTTAAAACACAATACAAAAAGTTATTAAATACAAATAGCAGCCAAGAGATATTGTAATTTGTGTCGGCATAACCAGGAAACAGGACCCTTCACACACTTAACCTGGTTTTCAAGACCTTCTAACGTGTAGACTGGTCTTCAAGACCTTCTGAAAAGACAGCAGGATTGGGGCCTTCCTTATCTTTAGAGGGATAATGTTCCAGAGGGAAGGGCTAAGGCAGAGAAGGCATGTTTCCTAGCTCCCACCAGTTAACATTTCTTGACTGACAAGACCTGAAGCATATCCATTCTGCCAGACCAAATTGGATAGGTAGTAACAATAGGGGGAAATGGTCCCTCAAGTAACACAGTCTCAAGCCATAAAGGACTTTAAAATGACAACCAGTATCTTGAATTACAACTAGAAGCACAATGACAACAATGCAGTGAACACAAAATTTGAAAGACAGGAAATTCATTAAATGGAAGTAACTCACCAATGTAAAATTCCTGGGCAAATAAATAGTTTCGATACAGCCCCAATTATACTTCCATAAGAAGCTAATTCTATAGTTGGATATTGTCCATATTACAAAGCACTGGCAAAAGGTGTTAAAGCATGAACAGAATAATACAATCATATAACCTAGCAAGATTTTATTTGTATATTTATTTTGAGATGAATAAAAATATGGGACTAATACTTACAATCTTTTGGAAAAATATTTTTAGTCATAGGATCTCCACGAAACCTGAAAGTAACTGATGAAACAACGGATAGTTTTAAAGTTGGATGGTCACCAGCTCCAGGGAATGTTCTCAGATACAGACTTGCGTATAGGCCGGTTACTGGTGGAGAAACAAAACAAGTAACCATTCCAGCAAATGAAAGGGCAACCACTCTACATAATCTGATGTCTGATACAACATATGAAGTTTCCTTAACTGCTGAGTACTTGTCTGGAGTTGGAAATCCATTGGATGGACATGGAAAAACGGAAGAAGGTAGATAACCAACATCCGGTTTTTGCACTCAAATGTATTTTCATACAGGATACGACAATAAAAATCTACTAGCCTATCTTCATTGTAATAGAAAGCTATGATACATTTCACTCGTTCATTGGCAGCATGTAGAATAATTACTTGACATGTCTCATCTTGAGTGTGTTAATTAGTATACATTAAAGCACAAATATCTACATGTCTTTACCAATCTCTGAATCCAGGTTCTTTGTAGAGGCACACTTCTTTTTAGCAATAGTATATCTATCTGTATGTCTTAAATTTCATTCCAATGGCCAAGCCGATCCCTATTTCTTATACTCTTTTGCAGCTTTTAGCCAATAAATCTATACCTAATCACAATGATTTCAAAATAATGAAATCTTGCCTCTTTTGTACTTGCACTGTAACACTGCATGCAAGTACTTTACAGAAGAGTTGGAGTTTGACTCATGATGTCCAGTACACTAATTCTATACTTGAGGTAGACAGCGATGGTTTTCAAGAATTACTGTGTTGTTTATCTGACCCTAAATACCAATGCTATGGTACCTCTTGCTTATCCAGGAAAACCTAATTTAGCAGACCCCATTTAAAGACTTCAGGTACAAAGGGCTGAATTACCATTTGGTAATTCCATCTAAAATAATAGAAAAGTCCAACTGAATTGTTTCTTAATTTTCACCTTTTATATATTTCAACATGTCTGTGGTGTTGAGTTCATTATGCAAATGATACAAATTAAAATCACACATCAATTTATGTGTTTGTGTAATGACCTCTTATTGTACAATTATGCTGATGACTTGCTTTTGGATTTAAAACATTTAGGAACAGTGGTTACCCCGCCCATCCAATTAGTTCATTGAATTGTTTGATTGTATTATAAAAAATAATGGTATCATAGTAATTTGTTTCACCAATATTTCACAGATAGAAAATTGTTCTTGGAATGGTTTTGTTGGTTTGTTTATAAGGTGTTTTTTTTTAATTATTTATCCTATATAGTGCTTGGAAGACCAAGAGACTTGACAGTTTCAGATGCTACAACATCCTCATTAAAGTTATCCTGGAATTCAGCACCTGGCAAAGTGCAGCAATATCTTGTCACATATACTCCAGTGATTGGAGGTGAACCTAAAGAGATAACCGTAAGGGAGGACACTACCAGTACAGCTCTCACTAACTTGGAACCGGGAACAAAATATGATTTGTCAGTAACTGCCCTTTATGCATCTGGAGCAGGAGAGGCTCTTTCTAAACAAGGAGAAACGCTTGAAGGTAAGAACACCTGGATTTATTATGGTTGGGATGGAATATCACATTAATCTGAAAGGAAGAACAACAATGGGAATTAAGACATTTTCTTTAAGGAAGAATAAATCACCCTCAGAAAGAAACCCTTAGGTTGCCAATTCCAACTAAAATTATTATTGGAAATTAATTCCAATTTCTCCAGGAATTCTATGCATATTTCACATTTGTATTATAAGCACATGTGAGCATATTACACATACACTTGATATACTAGAAGTAAAGTGTTCTGTATATAATAGTTTACTCCAAATCCTCGAATGTGATTGGCTAGAAAAGCCGGCATACGGATTGGTTCACTAGGAACCAATCCAAAAAAGCCGCCAAAAGGCGGCAAAATCAAGTAACCGTCATTGGCTACAAGCCGGCAGGCAAGCCGTACATAAAGACTGCTGCGGCTAGAGCCAAACTGTTCCGTTTAACAATAATTGTTTAAATAAAGACTTACTGTTGGAACCCAGTCTACCTCACGTTTTTCCGGACGGAACACTGGCGATGAGGGTGGGATCGTCCTAAAACGTGAGACTGTGCACGCGGCGAATTGAAATCCAAGCTTGAAGTGATGGCCGGAAATAATGCACTGCCCGTACCCTTCAATCCCAATGAAGAGGATTGGGAGTCCTACATAGACCGTTTCCAAATGTACTTAGAAAGTAATGAGATGGAAGAGATTTCAGACCAGCGTAAGAGGGCTGTCTTCTTAATGCATTACGGACCAACTGTGTTTAAGATGGCCAAAGCATTGGTGAAGCCCAGAGACGTAAAACAAATGACCTGGCCCGAACTCCAGCGAATGTTAAAGGCTCACTACGCACCAGTGGTGTCAAATCTCATCAAATGGCACGAATTCTACCAAAGGGACCAAAAAGAGGGCGAGACCATCGCTGATTTTGTGGCATCCCTCCGACAACTGGGGGAAGCGTGCGAGTTCCTGAACTTAGATGAAGCCATGCGAGATCGAGTGGTATTGGGTTTAAAAGACTCTAATTTACAAAGTAAATTGCTAAATAAACCCAACATAACCGTGGCTGAAGCAATCGCAGAAGCCACAACCGCAGAAGCCGTGAAAAAGTCAGCGGCCACCATGAAACAAATGAACGCGAATAACGATGAAACGAGCCTAACCAGAGGAAAGAAGCAATTTCCCGCCACTACACACCATGAAGATTTTGACGAGACATCAGAATCCAGAGAGGATGATGATGAGGTCCACCACCTGTACGCCAACAAAAAAAGGCGCGAAAAAAGAAACTGTCGGGAATGCGCCGGTTGCGGAGGAAACTACCCTCGAGCCAATTGCAGATTCCTTGATGCCATCTGCCGAGCTTGCAAGAAAAGGGGACACATTGAGAAAGTCTGTAGGAATCAAAAAAATAACAGCCCTAAAAGACGCAGTAACTCTCCCCCACAAGCTGAATCAAAACAAGCTGAGAGAAAGTGGAAGCGCAACAAACGAGCCAGTAACCGAGAAAAGACCCATCAAACTGTCACTATCGGAAGTGCTCAGACGGAAAGCGGAAAAAAAGTTAAAATCATGGTAAACATTGAAGACAGCCCCTGTGAGATGGAAGTCGATTCAGGGTCTTTCCTGTCAATGGTGTCGTGGGACACAATCAGACAACTGGTCCCAAATATCAAACTAAAAGAACGCCACAAAACAAAAATTAACTCTGAAGGACTACCAGTGGAATCGAATCCCTGTGGTAGGTCTAGGACATTTCCGAGTCGCTTACAAGCAGCATGTAGAAGTCCTGCCTCTGACAATAGTCGACCGAGACCGACCCAGCCTCCTGGGCATCGAATGGTTCGCACCATTGGGCATCGGAATGACCGGAGTGGACCCGAGTGGCCAAAACCGACTGGGAAGAAAACCTGATCCACGAGTTCCAGGACGTTTTCGATGGCACGCTAGGCAGGTATCGGGGGACCCCAATTTCCTTTAGCTTAGACCCCCAGGTGGCCCTTAGAAGATTAAAAGCCAGATGAGTTCCCTTTGCATTAAAAGCAAAAACAGAGGAACAATTGAATAAATTAATTGACCAAGGGGTTTTGGAACCTGTTGACCATGCTAAATGGGAGACGCCAATAGTAACACTGGTTAAACCTGACGGGTCGGTACGCATCTGCGGAGACTACAAGGCTACCCTGA
The DNA here is from genome assembly GCA_015471245.1 of Laticauda colubrina. Classification (NCBI taxonomy): domain Eukaryota; kingdom Metazoa; phylum Chordata; class Lepidosauria; order Squamata; family Elapidae; genus Laticauda; species Laticauda colubrina. Next base: position 37,955,448 of record BLBF01000007.1, on the reverse strand, counting down.
ACCACGCGCTGCAACAAAGCGCATACCCGGTGCCAGTCGCACAACATTTGCTACACTCACTCGGAGGAGGAAATATTTTTGCCAAATTAGATCTAGCACAAGCTTACCAACAGCTTCCAGTAGACCCCTTAACGGCTGAGGCACAGACAATAGTGACTCACAAAGGGGCATTCAAGTGTAACAGACTTCAATTTGGAGTAAGCGTTGCCCCAGGCCTTTTCCAAAGCCTCATGGAACGTCTATTAAATGGAATAAAAGGGGTCGTACCATATTTTGCCGACGTCCTGATTTCAGCTAAAGATACGACCCAACTCGAAAAAAGACTAAGAGATGTACTAACAAAATTTAGAGAATCCGGTCTGAAAGTTAAAAAAGAAAAATGCTGCTTAATGACTGATCGCGTCGAATTTCTGGGCTACTTAATTGACGGAGAGGGTATACACCCTACTGAAAAAAAAAGTCAAAGCCATTAAAGATGCACCACAGCCAAAAATCAAAATGGAATTGCAGGCATTTTTGGGTCTAATAAATTTCTATAACGTATTCCTTCCTCACAAAGCAACAATAGCGGAACCATTACACCGTTTGCTGGATAAGAAAACTAATTGGACTTGGGGTCATAGAGAGCAAAAGGCATTCCAGAAAATAAAAAAATTATTAACATCAAACATCGTTCTTATCCAGTTTAGTAACACTTGACAGTAACCTGCGACGCCTCACCGTTTGTAGTCGGTGCCATCCTGAGCCACCAATTGCCAGATGGGAGAGAGGCACCCATCGCTTATTACTCAAAGACTCTGTCTAAAACAGAACGTAACTATAGTCAACTAGACAGAGAAGCCCTGGCAATCGTCGCCGGAGTGAAACGTTTTCACGAATACCTTTATGGAAGAACATTTTTGATTGTAATGGACCATAAACCGTTACTAGGAATTCTGGTGGGAAACAAGCCTACACCGAACATTTTATCCCCATGGATGACTAGATGGTCAGAATCCCTAGCAGCATACTCTTACACATTGACACATCGACCCGGGAAGCAAATCTCCCATGCAGACGCATTAAGCAGAGCACCGCTGCCAACGATGGAGGAAGACCCAGCGCCAACAATGACCACCCTGCAAATAGAAACATGCCCTGAACTACCAATATCTGCAAATGATGTCGCCAGAGCCACCGCAAAGGACCCAGTGACTGCCCGCATATTAAACTGGGTAGGTAAAGGCTGGCCGGAAAACCAAAAAACTGAAAACTTTAAACCTTTCCGGACCAGACAAACCGAACTCTCAATTCAAAAAAGTTGTTTATTGTGGGGTGATCGGGTAGTAATCCCTCCTTAACTACAGACTAGAGTATTGGGTATGCTTCACGAAGGCCACCCTGGTATTGTAAAAATGAAAAGCCTAGCTAGAAGCTATGTCTGGTGGTCTGGTCTAGATAAAGACATCGAATACTGGGTTGCTACTTGTACTAAATGTCAGAAACCAGGCCTTCCCCACCACAAGCACCCATAAGGGACTGGGAGACCCCACGAGGCCCCTGGTCTTGGATCCACATTGATTTCGTGGGTCCTACTAGGGGGCATACCTTTTTAATTGTCATAAATGCATACTCAAATTGGCTGGAAGTTGTAACGTCATCTACGACAACCGAGGCGGTCATTAAACAACTTAAACTCTTCGCAACCCATGGATTGCCGGATGTCCTAGTGTCCGACAACGGGCCACAATTAACCGCCATCCAATTTGAACAATACCTAGCCTCCCTAGGTATACGCCATGCACTGACCGCGCCGGCCCAACCGGCAGCAAATGGTAGGGCGGAGAGAATGGTCAGGTTTACTAAAGAGGGTTTAGAGAAAATGGATCTTGGGGATGTCCAGGATAAAATTAACCGTCTACTCACCCGCCAACATATCACACCCAGCACCGTAACCAACAAAAGCCCAGTGGAATTATTAATGGGAAGAAAACTTAGGTTGCAATTAGACATGTTGCACCCAAATTACACTTTGGAAAGACCCCCCGACTCCTCCAGCCGTTTCCGAACATTTGAAATCGGCGACCTAGTCTACGCAAAAAATTTCACCGGGGACCCCCTATGGCTTCCAGCCACAATCACACAGCTCACAGGCCCCCGGTCCTACCGACTAACCGTAGACGATGGCAGGGAATGGAAGCGGCACATAGACCAGCTTTGTTCCCGAAACATTGAAAGAAATACAAACTCACAACCACAAATAATAAAAATCGACGAAAACAAAACCAAAGAAGGGGGGGAAATACAAGAAAATAATAAAGAACTTTTTAAAATAAACCCAGAACATCTAACCAATCAAAAAGAGCAAAAAGGAAACTTACGGTTAGATGAGACTTGGGAAGAAAATCCAGACAAAGGGGCCAGCCAAGCCAGCTCGACCTGCCCGGAGAAGCCAGGAGGGAGCGGCAAAACCACCGGCCTGAGAAACTAAAGCGGTAGCAAAATGGCCGACTCACCCTTCCAGGCGGTTCCATGGAAAACAGCCAGAGAGCCAGCAACCCCATCCGAACCGGTGGAAGTTTCCAGCGAAAATGAACCGCGCAAGTCCAGTAGAATCAGAAGAAGCCCCACCTACCTGCGCGACTACGTCACCACGTAGGACTAAACCAAGGGGGGGAGGGGTGTTCTGTATATAATAGTTTACTCCAAATCCTCGAATGTGATTGGCTAGAAAAGCCGGCATAGGGATTGGTTCACTAGGAACCAATCCAAAAGAGCCGCCAAAAGGCGGCAAAATCAAGTAACCGTCATTGGCTACAAGATGGCAGGCAAGCCGTATATAAAGGCTGCCGCGGCTAGAGCCAAACTGTTCCGTTCAAGAATAATTGTTTAAATAAAGACTTTTACTATTGGAACCCGATCTACCTCACGTTTTTCCGGATGGAACATAAAGGACATAGTCAAAACAACAAAAATGGTGGACCTGTGAAACATGGTTTATAATTGAGTGAATTAGATCTCAGTAGTTGTTTAAAAAAGGTTGCTTAAACCTTTTGTTTAGACCAAGGTGTGAATTTAGCCAGCTGTTGTTTTGTATTCCTTTTTTGCCCTGAACTGGATAGACATTTGCAACAGGCTTCTTTTCTGAACAGTTTCAGCAGCTCAAAGAGGATTTCAATTTTTAGAAAGTATCATATCAATGATTGCTTCTGGAAAACAGCTATTCTCTGTACCAGGGGTCTTCAACTTTGGCAACTTTAAGACTTGTGGATTTCTGGCTGAGGAATTCTGGGAGATGAAGTCCACAAGTTGCCAAGGTTGGAGACTGCTGTACATAGGTTTGACTGTCGAGAACTTTCAGAATATGTATTTGTCCACAAATGAACCTTTGGCAAAGAATCTGGCTCCTATTCATATCCTTTGCTCTTCTTCCTCTCTGACCATCACCAATTCATCCTGCTCCCTCTGTCCCCACTTAACACAACTTTGTAATTTGAATGACAGCATTGAGAGACACAACATCCATAAATACTAAATTCTAAATGTATGGTTAAAGTTATCTATAATAACATTAGCATTATTTATGACTTCCATGTCTTAACAGGGTTACATTATGATAGCATCTGTAATCAAAATGTGTCTCATTACTTGGGCATTCAGCCTGTCTTTATCAGTGACAAAAAAAGATTAATTGTGCAATTACTATGCATACTTTTAAATAATGCTCATCCTGTGGAATGTGTTTTTTTTTCAGCTAGATGAGAAAGCTTTGCAAGTACAGTAGTTTAAGGGCTCTAGAGAAGTTTTATTGTCATGAATTGTTTATGAGAAAAAATGATTGGAATTCTGAAATAAGGAGAAACAAAAATGATAAGTGGATTGCAAGAGAAATCAAGACAGCATTTTGCTGATGATCTCAGCATAAAAACGGAGCAGATTTTAGCTTAAATATTCTTAAGAACAAGCAGTTTTTGTTGGGATGAAAGAATCCAGTTTATTGTGTGTAACACAACAAAATCATAAAATAGATTTGGGGGAAAAAATAAGCAAGAATAGTTGCTTTGTTTCAAAGAGCTAATTTAGAACAGGATCCAATCAGTCTCTGGGATCAGTGGTTTAGTCTTCCAAGCTTCAGACTTGTGCTGCTGGAACCTATCTTCAGGAAACTTCTCTCCAACAGAGTGTTTAGAACAATCTTTAATGGCAGCTCACTTCACTTAGTTGTATTGGTAAAATCAGCGGAACAGATTATTTGAAATAGAAGTAATCAATGTACAGTAACCAAGAGCACCATTTTTGAGCAGGGGTAAAAGGGTTGTTTGGCTTGTATGTGCTTATTCCTCAAGATCACTCAACCTCTGAAGGAATACCTGCATGGCTATTAAGAATATAAGAACGGAACTATAGAACAACAACAAAAAGACAAAATATTTTTCAAACTATATGGGAAAACTTTTGTGTCTTGTCTAAAATTTAATTGCTGTATCCTAAGAAAAGAAACTTGAAGCAAAAACATTGTGGGAAGGTAGCATATTTTGTTATTTATTTATTAAATATATATATGCCACCCATATATATATGCCACCCATCTTGCAGTCATGCAGCTTTGGGCAATTTACAATCTGATAGATTATATTAAAAGATTAAAATGATAAAGCAATAAATATAACATTAAAATTAATAGAAATAGCTAAAATAGCTAATAAAGTGAAACTTGTATTTAACACAGTAATGGTTGATATGCCTCCATCTAGGCCTTTGGCAGAGCCCAATTTTAAGGCCCTTTCAGAAGGCCAAGAGGGTGGGGGCATATCTCATCTTGAGAAGTATGATGTTCCAGCTCTTCTCCTAGATCCCACCAGCCAGATTTTAGGATCACATTAAATAGAATAGCACTTTTGTTATGAAACATTTTGGTTCAATAAGTTGGGTGATATATCACATAATGTGTGGCATTTCCCAGATGTCATTATACCATAAATAATATTTATTGTTATCAAACTTATTAACTTCTCTAGCTTAACCTAGATAGATATGTATATATACAGTTCTTCCCAGAATTTATTTTATTTTTGTTTTAAATAAAAACAGCATTTCAGTAATCTGGCTTTGTGGCAGATTATAAACACTTAAGTTTTAAGACATGATGATCCCTCATTGTTGAAGCTTTAAATTTCTGTTTTACTCATTTCACAATGTGACATATTACTACGTTGATCCATTCTTAGGATCTCACATACACTACTCACCTTTTAAGTTCTTCAGCCATGGGTGTTGGTCTTGGTGTACATATATCTATTATCGGGCTCAACAATAACTGTTTTTCTTTAAACTACCAATTATTTAAGACCTAGAAACTCTATGGAAAGAATAATTTAGGTCTGGTTCAGTAGATTCCACCCCCCCACCCCCACCCAGTTTTAATGATTCACTTTTAAACAAAAACTTTAGGCCCACCAACTTACTTTCTTTTTTGAATTTAAAACACAATTTTAAACACAAGCTATGTCCTCACTCTCCACGAACCCATAGTTAATTGAATCATATCTTATAAATTAATCCGATTGCCTGGGTTTACACAGTACATTATATGGTAAACTAGTCACACAACATTGGCTAGATTCAAACATGAAAACAGCAATAAGGTTAAGCCAGTGTGTTAAGGGTCCTGTTTTTTGGGGCTTTACTGTTAGTTGATTAACTGTCTTGGCTGCTGTATGTATTTATTTTGTTGATGTTTTTATTGTTTTAAATTGTTTTAACTGTTTTCTAGTATCAGTATTGTGGGTCACTCAGAGTTACTTGGCTGAGATGAGTTGCAATAAAAATTGCTTAAATTAAATAAATAAATGTGCACATCCAAGCATCAAGATCTTTTAATAGTTAAAACATAATGCTAAATGAGATTGACTCTATATTCCTATTTAATAGTCTAAGAAGTGGCTTGTTGGAAATCAGTGAGTCCAGTGAAATTCATAATTATTGGCATAAATCCCAGTAATTGCAAACTCCAGATGGTTTACCATAAATTGACCAGTGGTTTACCAATTGAATACAATTTACTTTACACCCATTTGCGAGTTAACCTGTTAAAGGTTTTTAAGTTGTAACATACTCTTTAATATTTTCTGTCTGGTTTCTTTTAGAGGTATTTTATTGTTTATAAATTTTGAAACATGGAGGATTTTTTTTAAAAAAAAGAGGCTTCAACTGATTGTTCCCTTCTTATTCTGCTATCTCCTTTCTCCTTCTCTCTTCCACTTAATTTTCATTTTCTACTCAAAGCCAAACTTATAGGTCAGAGGCTAAAAATAAAACATTATGGTAAACAGAGCAATTGTTATAAGTTGAAACTGGTTGTTAGCTCAGAATTAAATATTTCTATGCGCTATTGTTTAGTAATCTGTTTTTCCCATAGAGAGGAGGTGTAAGAACAGTTCCACCCTGCTTGTTTGCCTTGAGGTATAATGTCAAATAACAAGGACATGCTTTCTTTTAAAAAGATTGAATTGAACACAGGACTTGGTGAACGTTTCTCTTGTTACTTGACCTCTGTAGTTTTTAAATAAGGTATTTTTGTGGGACCAAGAATTTCAAGATACTATTTTTGAATTAATAATTTAATAGTAACATTACATTCTGAACTCAGGTTATTCTACAAAAATTTACAGTGATTGTCCTAGTATAGATCTGTGACTTCAAAAACAAATGTTGATTTGTTACAGACTTTGTTTCTACCCACATGAAAATATTTTTATGTATCTTAAATGTTTTATCTTCATTTTTTCTGCCAGCTTTTCTGTATTCTTATCAACATCTTTTTCTTTCAAGGCCCTTTGTACCTGGCCCCAGCATCAACCATCTGATCCCTAATATTTTTCTAAGTTATTTATTCTATACTTGTAGTAATGTGACTTCCTTGCAGAATTCAAAGATCAATAATAATTCTGAGAAGTAACCTTCAAAAAATTCAATCACTACAATGCCTTCTGATAGTCCAGATGAACAGCAATAACTTTCATTTTCAATGTATTTTAGCGCCAAATATGCTGCCATTCTCCGCCCCTTCAGGTTGTGGTTTGGTGAAAAAAAGTCAGAGAGTTTAATCATCCAGCAGCTCCATAACCCATTTTCAGCTATGCTCTTTTTCTTAACTTTTCTAACATTAGGAAATGCCAACCTTCAAAACCACTGGCATAAGTAGCAAGTGGGATCTGATATCTTAATTCCAACTACCAATTTCAAAGATTGCAATTTTAATCATAGATATTTTTATCAATAAAATATATTTAACATACAATGGGATTTCTAACCAATCGTAACCAAATATCTCTCCTTTTTCATTAGGTAATTTCATTTTTACAGAAATACTTTTATACAGTACAAGTATATTTTATGATGTTTCATAGTTAACTTAAAAATATTAACAAAAAACAGAGGACCACCCACAGATTGAGTCAGTAGGTACTGCAAATGACATTTCCTTACAATGAAGGTTTTAGCATAACATGAGAACATTTTGAGATACAAATAGCTTGCCATACAAAGAGATTCTGTTTCTGCCTTGGAGATTTACTGCTGTCTCATGCATTATTTAAATTAGACGTTTTCCATTTTCTGATACTGACATTTTCAAGATGTAGTTGCCAGTTGTGAAACAATTATGTTCCTTGTCCCTGCTATGGGAAAGTCATGTTTCTAGGAAAAAATAAATCAACATAGAGGAAATGATACACTGTACAAGAAAACAGTAACCAGCTTCATCTAAATATTTTTTAAAAAGTACATATTACACAGTTGCTAGAATACTGTGTGGTAATGGAATAATATTCATCACATGACAGCTCTGTATTTGTTCTACTGGTTAAGCTAAGGGTAAACACAATGTATGGTATCTCTGGATAATTTATTGGCAGTTACTAACTGAGTTATTTTTTTAAAAAATATTCTTTTAATTAAAAAAAACCTATAAGAGTGGCATCATGACCTAGTGATGAAGACTATTTTATAAATATGTTACAAAATATAGCTGGTGCACAGTTGTAGTCTAATACCTTTTGGTGGAGGAATGTGCCCTCTTAAGAAAAGGTTGAGTAGCAGAGAGCATCATGGGTAGCTAGATATCACCTCTTTTATTACTTCCTGTACTTTCAGTGGCAGCTTTAACAATCGCAACTCAATCGTTTGTCAGAGTGCCCGTAATATACTCAAAATTTTCAATACTGTAATGGGAAAATTTGTTCAGAAGTCTCAGAAGTAATGGGACTTTTTTTTCATTAGCATGTTGGTTTGCATGCTGAAAGGAAGCCCAGAAACATAGTGGGAGATATTGTACTTTCTGTGACTAGTACAGTTCTACATTACTTTTCTCCCCATCCTTGAAATGTCTGAAATTCTCAAAGGTTACCAAAACTACAGTAATTAGTGCTTGTTATGCTTCTTATCGGGGAAGAGTAATTATTTTATTGGTTTTTTTAATATTGAAAATTGTCAACACATATAATTTAATTCAAATCTAAGGCAATCAGAAAACTAATGAATTTAATAGGCAAGTTTGCTCTGATTTGCTTCTGGTTCTTTCATATATACTTTGTTAAATAATCATGAACAGGGTATGAATTTTTTTTTTCCTGAAAATAGCTAAGGAAAATCTGTGGTTTCCACATGTTCCCAAGAATGATTTAGTTATAATAAATATTAATGGCTGTTTCTTCACAACTCTTGTTTTGAGACAGCTATAGTCCTTCTAATAAAGTGAAGAGAGCTAAGGAAAACTGTGTCTGCCTGCCTGCCTGTCTGTCTCTCTCTATCACACACACACTCACTCACACCCACCCACCCATTTATATGCCAACATTTGTAACGACACCGGGTGCACAACAATTAAAACAAGAAAAATCTAATTAACAATTAACTCCACAGTTGGGGAGCATATAAATTTAATAATAATTATCATTATTTGAAAAAATAAAAGATGGCAAAAATTACAAATGGGACAGAAATGAAACAAATGATCTTCACCTTTCCTCGCCGAAGACTTGAGTGAACCATCAGGTCTTTAAGACTCTTGTGAACAATAGGATGGGGACATCCAAATTTCAGGAAGTACCTTATTCCAGAGGGCAGGTGCTACATCTTTCTGGAATCCAGACAGATGGCATTGTTTAATTGAAGGAACCTGGAGCATGCCAACTCCATAAGATCAAATTGGTCAGGCAGTTATTATGGGAGACATGCAGTTCCTCACGTAATCAGGACTGGTGCCGTGTAGGTCAATCAACAGCTTGAATTGCCAACTAAGAATCAGTCCAACTTGAGATCTAGAGTTGCTACATGGACAGACTGAGACATGCTGCCCAGGCATTCTAGACCAGTTGATACTTCTGGCGAGTCTTCAAGGGTAGTCCCATGTAAAGCACATTAACCATGGCATACCTGGCTGTCTGAATGGCCTCCTGGTGTAATAAAAGGTACGAGTGGCACTCCAAACAAAGTTGTACAAAAGCCTTCCTATGCTGCCCCCTGCTATTCAAGCAACAGTTGTGATGTCCAGGAAACCCCCCAAACTTAAATGACCCCTATCTAAATGAAGTTCCTGTATTTGAGTCAATATGAACAGGAAATTATAAATTAGGTTTTTGCAACAAACCTAACCCTACCTTAATGTCTGGACAGACCCTACCATCAGATAGAATGACCGGTGACCAGTGAAAGGGAGTCGGGGGGGGGGGGGCGACATGTAATAGGAAGAATTAGCATTGGTTTAGAACAGAGGCACTACAACTTGAGATTATGATCTTCCAGATGTCATTGAAAGGGTGATTCCAATTTGTCCTTTCTTTTAGGAGTTGTGCAATTTTGAAATCACATTTATTTATTTTTATTATATTTTAATGCCTCCCATCTCTTTAAAAAGTGTCTCTCGGCAGTGTACAACATTACAGTTAAAAACTCCATGACAATTTAAAAAGTCAAACATAAGTAAGATAAACCTGTAAAATAAGCAGGTAACACCCAATAATGCAGAACAACCGTCCTCATATAGTGACCTTTCAGGCTTCCTAGGATCCTTGATTGCTGAAATTGGGCTATTTTGGAGGGTGCAGATGTTTGACAGGGGTTGTCCACTCCAGCATTAGAGCATTGTGTGTCACATAATCAATTCAGTAACTTTTAAACTAGTCACAGGTCTAATGGACAATCACGTTATATCCCTGAGACTAAATAAAATTCAGCTTCCAGCTTTATTGTATTTTAAATACTTGGTTGCTTGATGTGCCATTTGGCCTAGGTTTTGAAGTAAAATGCATGCACGTTTGGGTAGTTCTCCTCGATTGTACAATGTAATACAGCCAGCCCTATAGTATCCTAAGGGATAAATTGTGAAATAGCCAATTTCTCCAGTGCACGATTTCTAGAAAGTTGGACTTCAACTCCTATAATAAAGGATGTAATAAAATCACGAAGCTCTCAATTTAGGGAAGGCTACTTGGAAAAGTAAATAGCACAGCTGTAAAGACCATGTTCCTCTTATTTCCTAACTCAGCAGGCTAAAAAGAATTTAATGTAGAGGTGCATGTAATGATCTGCATATGTGGAAAACTAATCCATGAGCCATTGGAACTTCTTCAAAACAATGTATGCATTCAGTGTTTGGCACATGCCTACCATTAAACTGCCAAATAATTTTATATATGAAGTTGTTTTTATGAAGTGGGAGTAAATATACAGTATATTAGTTCACTCTTATTTTCTGCACTGAAGCTGAAATCACTGCAGTTACATTGTACTTTCTTAGAAATTGAAAGCAACATTTCCATACAAAACCTGTTTGGGGTCAAGGACTTATTCAATTTTGTTTTCTACTTTGTAGCTTGCTTGGAAAAATTCATTTTTTTATTCTTTTAACCAAAAAATTATCCAGGACCTGTGGGTGGAGAGAGTAATAGACATGGGTTATACTTTATTGCCAATAAATGACTGTCTCCAGTTACCCAGTAGTACCAATTTAGTATTGTTGAAACCATTAATGTATTTTTGCCAGGATAATGTTACAATGGATACAACCCTGCAGTATTACAGTATTGTTACGCAGAATTCCCTTCCAGAGTTAATGGTTCAAAATTTATACTGTCTGAAGATGCAGTAATTTAATATTAAAAACATTCTGTGAAAGCTATTCAAAATAAAGTAGCCAATGTAATGTAGTTTATCTGTTTGTATTAACATACGAAAAGAAAGATTTTTTGTTATAAGACATCAGCACATTCTATCAAGCCAGTTTTTTCCACATTTGTTTCCCTTTGGATTGCATTCACATCCTTTTATTTAAAAGAAAAAGCCACATTTGAAACAGAAGCTTTACAAAAGAATGAAAAAAAAATGTGACGCAATTTACTTGAAATTCGATCTCTTTCAGTTTTCCAAGTAATAAATACTCTCTTGAGATTGAGTTTCAGAATTAAACCTTCATTTAACAACTAATTTAATGGAATTTTAATATATAACAGGCCAAATTCAAAACTTTCAGCTATATCAGGTCAACCCATATTCATATTGCTGTGAATATTGTTAAAAATTTGATTGTAACCTTTATGAAGATGTAATACATAAAACCTTCTTACAAAATGTTACCTTTACATTTCTGTTTGATATATGTAGAGTCTAATTTTTTTTTACAAATCATCAAGTAATAGCTAGTAGCATCCACAATAGTGGATCACACTAATAGTGGAAAACACAATAATGTAAAAACGACAATCTGTGCATGGTGACATAATCATGTAAATATCACTATTCCTATAGTTTGTACTCTTATTTTCAGAACTGTAATTATTGATATTAAAGTAACTTGACTGGCATAAGATTTTTGAAGCATCTACTCAACCTTCATGCATTTTGCAAAAACTAAACACGACAGTGACAAGCTTGACTGAAAAGTTGAAAAAATGCTCTGGAAAAAGACAGTGATTAACTACTGTGGCTATACATGGTTTGAAAAGAATTCAGAAATGCTTTGGGCCTTTTATGTTCTGAATCACAAGAATTTTCGACTATTCATTAAATTGTCAAGATGTTTTTCAGACTTCTTAGATGTTTGATTTTTTAAAGCAGCAACACCTTTCTTTAAACTCGTATAAAAACCTGAAAAAAAGACTTATGTACTTTAATGAATAGAGAGAGGTGCTGTATTTGTATGAGGTCAAATTTTTTTCTGAATAGTTTTTGTGGCATGTGGAATCTCCCAAGTTTCACCCTTGTTACACAAGGAAATTGTATGAATATATCTATGAAGTCAACAGGATGCTTTTTATTTCATTTCAGGGCAATTCATTTTTTTCTGTTTTTAATTTTATTGGAACACGTATTGATTGACCATAACAATTCTCCTTTTTTCCTCCTTTTATGAAGAACGTGGTTCTCCTCGTGACCTCATTACTAGAAACATAACTGATACTTCAATTGGAATCTCATGGACAGCAGCTCCAGGACCAGTTCAGAATTACAAAATTCTATGGAAATCCCTTTATGATGATCAGTCTGGGGAAACCACAGTTCCTGGAAATGTAGTAAATACTGTCCTAAAAAACCTTCAGCCCGAAACTAAGTATAAGATTTCAGTCTTGGCTTCCTACAGAAGTGGAGAAGGACCACCTCTAGAAGGACAAGCTACAACTGAAGGTAGATAAATTACAGAAGACAACAAAGCATTTGAAGTGTTTTTATTTAGTCTTTATTTAGATCTTGGCAAATCCTTTAGAATCCTTAAGAGATTTTTTTAAACAATAAACTGATAAATTAAAAACTATCCTTACACTAGGACAACTAAAACCATGGAATAGAGCAGGAAGCAGCAGAATCCAAGATTAAATTATTGCAATAGACTCAAAAGAATCCAGAATCAAAACATTATAGCCAACCTTATATATATTTTATCTGCCTCTCTTCTGCTTATCATCTATCTTTCGCTCTGTGATATATAAGCAAATATTAAAAGAACCTGTTTAAGTGTGGTTGTTACACATTTCCAATATAGAATTCCTGTTTCTACTCTGTACCAATGGTTGATTCCAAGCAGCCTATAAGGACTATGTTATGGATTAATCCAGCGTCTCTCCATTCAAAGGATATGCTCGTGAATTGTTTCTGCATTTTTCTAATCACATGCTGTTATCATCTTTGGGCTACAGACAGTTAACATACGACTTTGCTATCTCACAAAGGAATTGCTGCCAGTTGGTTTGCAATCTGAATATTGGAGATGCATGTTTCCCATTGGTGGCAGAATTTACCTCCTTCTTCCTCCAGTGAAACTTAAACCTCTGAAGTTTTAATTGTTTTTTTTTCCAGTTGAGTAGAGGCACAGCATGGTAATTCATCCTTTAGTGACAGCTCCAGCTCTGCTAATTATATGGGAAAGATACAGATAGTCCTTGCCTTACAATCACAATTGTCCCCAAAATTTATGTTGCTTTCTGAGACAATAGCTAAGTGAGTTTTGCCCCATTTTATGACCTTTCTTGGCACAGTTGTTAAGTGAATCACTGATGTGGTTGTTCATAAGTGAATTTGGCTTCCTCATTGATTTTGCTTGTTCAGAAGGTCACAAATGGTGATCACATGACCCTTGGAAACTGCAACCAGGATAAACAAACACCAGTTGCCAAGTGGTTGAGTCTTGATCATGTGTCCATAGGGATGTGGCAGGAGGGTCATACGTGTAAAAAAAATGGTCATAAGTCATTTTTTCAGTGCCATTTGCAACTTCAAGCAGTCACTAAACAAATAGATGTAAGTCAAAGACTATTGTACCTGTATGAAATAATAATAAATGGGCATGGGTTATAATTTCTGGGCTTTCTCATTCGTTAGCTTGGAACAGGATTGATCAGCTCATGGAGAACTCTCAGCCTGAGATTAGTGTGAGTGGACACAATTGTGGGAATGTTTTAAAATAATTGCTGTAGGTCTAGTGCAAATAGTGACCACAGAAATACCCATAGGCATGATGTAATAAAGTTAGCTCTGTAGGGATAAATGTATCAGTCTCACCTAAACAAGCAACACTTACTGTTTTGCCATATTTTGCTAATGATAAAGGAGTTTGACAGCTTCACTGGGATCAGAGTGGAAAAGAGAAATAGTGTTGAGTGTTGAATGTCATCTACTTATTATGATGCATCAAATCAATATCAGTTTTGATAATAAATTTTTATAAATCCAGTTATCTTTTCCAGAAGTTTAATATAAATTAAAATTTAATACAAATATTGAATAGCAATATTCAATCACTAATAACCTAAAATTTTATGATTCAAATTGTGAAACTAAAAAAGAAGTATTCATTGAAATAATTAAAGAAAGATCTGTGCATCCAAAACAAAGGAAGAAAATTAAGATCTAACTTCAAAATGTGGTTTAATTCTGATTTATACTTTCTATCTGCTAAATATCTTTAATTTTTTTGACACTAGAAGTTAAATTGGTTAGAGCAACTCTAATTAATATTTACATGATTAGATTAACCTCAATTTTGATGTGTCTGAAGCTTGCCCACTTATTTTTAAAAGCACTGGGTACTGTTCTAATTAGGAGATTTCAGTTGCAAAGACTGATGATCGAGGATTGAAGTATTTTGAAAAAAAAAAACAACCCTCTGAATTATTTTGTGTAGGTGTATTTGAACAGCCTACTGAAGTTAGAAAATTAAGATTTGGTAGGTAGAACTATCCCTTTTATAATATGATCCCTAGTTCTTGTTATTTCTATTCATGACTTTCAAGATGTTCTGGGCTGGAAAGTTCAAGCTTGTGCATGCCTTTGATGTTGTTTTATTATTTATTTAACTGAAAGTTTTACCAAGAACATAAATACTAACAAACTAATAAAAAGAAAAGAAAGAGAAAAGAAAAAGGGCAGAAAGAAGAAAATATAGAAAGAAGCTTCTAACTTCTTTTGCAGAAAATAGAATTACAAAGCTACCTTACTCTATAACTATAAAAGAAAACTCACCATTTTGTATTATCCAGCTTGTTAATAATTGAAACCACAAATCATAAGTGTATTTTTTCATTTTATGCAAAAAGGGGTTTCCAGTGAACCATAAATGTAGATACTGTTTTTATGCATGGCTTTGATCTTTAAGAAAGATTGGTCTAATAGTACTGAAGTAATTAACCGTGGCATTCAGATTCTTTTAAGAATTTGAAACCAGGAGGAAAAAAGAGGAATAAAAGAAGATTAAAACAACATATTCTGGATAAATCTAAAATGTTGGGCCAAGATGTTGGAGAGAATACATCTTGTATATCAATCAGAGTCGAGCTGAAAGGGACTTTGGAGGTCTTCTAGTCCAGCCCCTTGCTCAGGCAGGAGATCCTATACTATTTCAGACAAGTGACTGTCCAGTCTCTTCTTAAAAACCTCCAGTGATAAAGCACCTACAATTCTGAAGGCAAGCTGTTCCACTGATTAATTGTCCTTCCTTAGGAAGTTTCTCCTTAATTCCAGGTTGTTTCTCTCCATGATTAGTTTCCATCCATTGTCTCTTGTCCTGCCCTCTGGTGCTTTGGAAAATAAATTGACCCCCTCCTCTTTGTGGCAGCCAATCTTAAATACAAATATTTGAACATGGTACAAATAACATGTTCTTATTTACTGTTTAAGTTATCATAATCATGGGAGTAAAAAAGGAGTTTTGGGGGGTTGGAGAAAACCAAGTACAAATATGAAAAAAAATATCAAAAAGTTGTACATATGAGGGATCATTCTTCAAAATATTGTGGAACATATTGCTTCATGCTTGGCTTCAAATTCAGTAAATACAAATCCAGGAAAAATTGTGGAATGCCCTAAACTTGGTAGTGATCCCTGAATACGTTTATCTCCCATTTACATTGTGTGTGTGTGTGTGTGTGTATTCATTCTTTGGAAGGAAGAATGTGTTCTTTGGAAGGAAGCAGGAAGCGGGACATGTATACAGAATTAGTGCAACTCTCGTATTGAGTTACTCTGAAGACTATTTGGTGACTCTTTTATTGAATAAATGAAGTTTTGAAAAAACAACATTTTTAATTTTTTCATTTAACGCTTTCAAGTGTCACCTGGTGCAAGAACTATTACAGTAGATGATGAGAAAGAGACCACAATGAGAGTCACTTGGCAACCAGCACCTGGAAAAGTGATCAACTATCGTGTGGTTTACCGACCCCGTAGAGGAGGAAGACAAATAGTTGCAAAAGTGCCTCCAACTTCTACTTCCACAGTATTGAAACGTCTCCAACCTCTTACTACTTATGATATCACTGTCATTCCAATGTACAAAACTGGGGAAGGAAAACATAGAAAAGGCGAAGGAACAACAGGTGCATATTTTTTTTTTAAAGTATATATGTGTATATGATAGATTGCTGTAGCCAAAATGTATGAAGTTTACAAGTCCAAACGTTAAAAGATTGCAATATTATTATTTATTTATTTTAAAGGCTTATTTATTATTTAAACTACTGTTAAATATGTGCCCTACCTGCCAGTTGCCTGGAAATGCTGCCATTTCTCCTCCCTAGGTGGTGGTAAGGTTGGCTTTCACAGATGCATCATAATTTGTCTGCCCTTGCAGAGGCAGTGCAAAAACTAAACTAATCCTCACGTTAATCTTCAATTAATTGTAATTGATTGGCTGGAGCACAAAGAGAAGGTAGCCCATAATAATTCACAGCAAATAAGGCCATAATAAGGAGTCTTTCTGGCCCAAATTGTGATGAAGCCTTGAATCTTTTTCTTCAGTGTACTTGTTTCTGCCCATCTTATTTCACATGTGTTTAGTAATCTCATAATTTGCCACTTAATTTCTATACAGAAATTTCTATTCTCTAATATGTCACTTAATTTCTATACAGGTAGTCCTCGACTTATGACCACAATTGAGGCCAAAATTTTTGTTGCTAAGTGAAACATTCATTAAATGAGTTTTGTCCCATTTCACGACTTTTGTGCCATAGTAGTTAAATGAATCACTGCAGCTGTTTAGCAACACAATTATTATGTGAATCTGGTTTCCCCATTGACTTTGCTTGTAAGAAGGGGACCACATGACTCTCAGTTGCTGCAATCATAAATATGAGTCAGTTGCCAAGCATCCGAATTTTAATTACATGACTATGGGGATATTTCAGTGGTCGTAAGTATGAACAATGGTCATAAGTTCCTTTTTTCAGTGCCATTGTAACTTTGAATAGTCAGTAGATAAACTATTGTAAACCGAGGACTATCTGTTCATGGGCTTAACTTAAGCACATATCAGTCAATATGGCCTAGAGGCATCATATACCCTTCAACTGACGCTGTGTAACTGAGTAGCTAACAAAAAATATTTTTAAATGCCTCAGTAAATTACTCCTAAAGTAGGGCTACTAGATGTTGTCTGAAGTTCAAATGACAATTGGAAGGTAGCAAAAAAAAGAATGGTATTATTGTTGCCCTTTAGCAGCCCAGATATTTGTGGCCTAGATCTGATAGCTCTGTCCTAAGACTGTGACATTGTTCATTTAATTTGCAGCTTTATCCTGATTACCCGGAAACACAAGAGAAACTATGAGAATCTCAAGCTTTCCCATGTATTTGAAATATATAATCTATAGTTAGAAGTTAAGTAGTAGAAGATCTCTGATAGAACAGTATACTAAATCTGTTGCTCATCCTTCAGGGAAGGGTTAGAGAACTCTGGTCCTTTAATTGTTGCTGGACCTCTACAATCTCTTACAATTATTCTTACTATCTGGTACTCTTGGAACTTCTTGCATAGGTTTCTGATTGCTGCCTCAGAAGCTGTAGTTTGAAATGATTATAAGAAGTATTTTCAGGCTGATTTTGAATGAGATGAGAAAGGATAGGATCCTTGATCCTTGATAGGATCTTGGAGTTACATTCTGAGCATTCTGTGATTATTCTTTTTCTCCCTAAGATCCTAAATTTAGTCTTTGGCATTCTAAAGCACTTTCTGCTTGGGAGTTTAAAAAGCAATAGTACTTCTGTTTCATCCCTTACCAAAATTCTTGGCTTTTGCACTTTGAGATTGAACGCATGCCATTTTAGTTTAAAAGAGAAAAGAAAAACCATACATATATGGGATAGCTAGAAATAGGAAAAAAAACAGTTGAGTTAAAAAGGAACTTAATGTTTGCTTATTTTGTACCTTACATCCAGTGCCATTTAATCTTCAATGCTGCACTGCTTATTGGACACCTTGAAGTGTCCTAAAGATTTACGATTGTAACCTGTCAATAATGAAAAGTAATAATGAATTGCTTCTGAAGTGAAAATCCACACATGATTTTGGCACCTTGGAAGCAAATTTAAGGCATAATCTGTGTAGGATTATAGCATATTTTATAAGAGCTATGAGCTGTCAACCTCTGTTTCCAGGTGCACACATGTATTTCTATATAATCCTGGAAAAGAAATTTAGATCTTAATCCATTTGAAATTGCATTAATTAGCAGGTAAAGTTTTTCAAGTTTTCCATCTTATTTTAATATTTGTAATGCAGGCAATAAATCAGCTTTCTTCCAGTGAGCCTTTGTCTAGATAAGCAAGTTGATACTAAATACCGAATCAACTACTGTATTTGGCATCAACAAAACCACTATTGTATTTGTTCAATTGTTAAGTAGTTAAGTTCCCATATTTGTCTTGAAATTGTTTTTTTTTTAATTTGCTTTATTGTTTTTGCAAAATGGACACCACATCTTTAAAGGCAGCAGCAGCAGAAATAATAAATTATCTAAAATTATCTTGAAATAATTACAGAATGAAAAAGTAACTCTAGGTGGATGTCTTATTTTTTTGAAAATATTAAGTGCAGGTGTAAGGCTTCCAATGCCGATAGAATCCAATTTTTTTCTGATTGTATGGATTCAGTTAAGTTATTCCATGGATCAGGGGTATCAAACTCAGGGTGTCACGTCGTCACGTGACGTATTATAACTTTTTTCCCCTTTGCTAAACTGGGAGTGGGCGTGGCCAACACGTGATGCATCCAGTCCATGAGCCGCAAATTTGACGCCTTTGCCATAGATGATATTGCTTTTATATAAGTAAGACAAAATAGGGTATTATTTAAGCCCCTTCCTGTCCAGCTTTGTCTGAATGCTCTAAAAATCTACTTCAGAAGACTTCAAAGATTTTTGAAGACTTGAAAGGAAAAGAAATATTACAACCTAATCAAAAACATGTATCTGACACGGTTGGATCGGGCTCAATAAAATTTTGAAGCTGCTCTTTGCTTTACGAAATATGTACAGTGCCCCTTACGTATTTATCCAGTGGGTGCAGCTCACATTAGATTCAATGACTATTGTTTGACTTTT
Organism: Laticauda colubrina; assembly: GCA_015471245.1. Classification (NCBI taxonomy): domain Eukaryota; kingdom Metazoa; phylum Chordata; class Lepidosauria; order Squamata; family Elapidae; genus Laticauda; species Laticauda colubrina. The sequence goes on along the minus strand of BLBF01000007.1, from coordinate 37,936,102 downwards.
CCAGCTTCTTCATTTAAACCACCCAGAAATCTGCAGACTTCAGATCCTACAAAGTCAAGCTTTCGTGTAACATGGGAGCCAGCCCCCGGGGAAGTTAAGGGGTACAAAATAATTTTCCATCCAAGTGGAGAAAACAGACAACTTGGTGAATTAGTACTTGGGCCATATGACAATACTGTTGTATTAGAGGAGCTGAGGTAGGCCGATCGTAACTTCCTTCGATGTCAGAATTTTCTTGTTAATACAGAAAAATGTAAGCAATGTTTATTGAAATCCCTTCCCATCTTAATCTTACCTGTCTTTTTTTTTTTCGAAATCTATTTTAAAAGCTGCCCTAATTACTGAAGGCAGAACTGCAGGTGTGAAATCTTTCAATAAAACATTTCTCTAGCTTCACTAGAAGATGAGATTGAGTTTTAGAACTCTGAATCCTTTTGCTGGATAATATGTATGTTTCATACAATGGCTAGAATATAATTGTCCTATTGAAACAATTAAAATATAATACTAAATGCTGTTGAGCTATAGTGGGCTGCAATAAAATCACTTCATTACACCTCCAGTCTTATCTGATGAACGCTAGCAAAAATTTTAGAAAGCCTACTACTTAATTCCCTCTGATTCTCTAAAATTTGAAGAAAGCCTGTTACGGTATAATGGTTTGAGCATCTGGATTAGGAATTGAGCAACTGAGATTCCAATCCCTATTACAGACCCCAAATTTTCTCAATTATTTTAGTGGAGACCTCCCCGCTAGCCTAGTCATATTTGATGGGATTGTTGTGGTATTAATCTCTCTCTTTCTGTCTCTCTCTGTCTCTGTTTGGGGGGAGGGGCGGGACAAACATATATGTTGTTCTCACTTTTTAAACATGCTAGGGAAAAAAAAACAAAGTGAAAGAATCTGCATAAACCAGTTTGCTTTAATGTATATAGCACACATCTATCTTTCAATCATGCAGGGCAGACACTTCCTATAAAGTAAATGTATTTGGAATGTTTGAAGGAGGTGAAAGTATGCCTCTGATTGGAGAAGAAAAAACAACACTTGCAGATGTTCCAGATGTGTCAGTATTACATTCAGGTAAATACAGTTTTAATGAAGAATACAGTGCATGGTGTTTATTGAATGAAGTAACAGCTTTTATAGAAACGTTGTGGTAGTAGTATCTCTATATGACGGTATTTTAAAGCGTGCTCTCTTTATGTAAAACCATAGAGTTTATCTGCCAGAATTCGCAAATGGAAAAGTAGAAATCTCTATATAATAGCTAGCTTTGATTTTTCCATTTGGAAGATCTTTCAAATTACAGAAAGTCTGTTTGCATGTCCAATTCCGCACAATCTTTGGGGCTATTTTGGTCTGCCATTTCAGCACATATTCTACCTCCATTCCCAGTATTTCTCCCATGGCATTGAAATATGTGGAGTGGCATGGAATAGATATGCATCTTTTTGATTGTGATCCAGAATGCATGATTTGTAAGCAATATTCTGTTCTCCGATTGATGTTATTTGTATTGATTAAAGTTCAGAATTTATTGTTTTATGCAGAAGAAAGTCATACGTTTAAATCTTCAGGCCCCTGGATTAGCTGTGCTCAATAAATCTGAATATTGGAGCAATGGTGTGAAACATAGATGAACCCATCTTAAGTCTGATGAATGTGCTTGATTTTACTCAGTGGGATTCCTTCCATATAAAGATGGCACGAAGCCAGAATGTTTTGCAGCTGATAACATGAACTTCAGAGCAAAGAAGAGGAAGAATGCATTTTAAACAATTGCAATAGTTGTTGAAAGGCTTGTTTAAATAACTGTGCTGTTTTTGCTTTGTAATAAATACACTGTCATTTCCAACATATGGAAAGTGAACACTTATTTTTATTCTCATACATTGAAAATTCCTAGCATTGTTTTCTTTCTAAGCATTTAATACTTTTATAAATGTGTGTTTTTGTCACTTCTATTCTTTTATGTGTTTGTTTCTGTTACCTTTTTTGTGTTGTGCTTCCTTTTGTGATTTAAATGTGCAAATATCTGCACCATCTGTGTTTATTAGCATATATTAATGTGCTGTGTTATGCATATTTATTAAGCTCTAAAAATAGTTGCTTATACCTATAATTTAGACATTGTTTCTTGATTTTAACTGATGAATATGCAGAAGTAATAGTTGATTACTTAAGTTTACTTAGGTTTAGGGTTCATAGTTCTATTATGAAATTGGTTCTAATTATGTTTATATTCCATCTAATCAGTATGCAGTACATATGACAATATTTTTACATTAATAATTTATGCACCCTTGGAGATCTTTTTCATTATTAGCAAGAACTGAAATGATCATATAAGAACTTCAGTTAATTTAAAACATACTTAGAAGAATGTCAAGTTAATTAAAATCTTCATTACATATATTGTAAGATGGGATTGGAGAAAAAAGTTGTTTGTAACTAACTGAGATATATTATGATTGCTGTAATAGGCTTAGAATGTAAAACCAGAACTGAAGCAGATATTGTATTGCTGGTGGATGGCTCTTGGAGCATTGGTCGAACACATTTTAAAACAATCCGGAGCTTTATTGGTAGCATCGTTCAAGTATTTGATATTGGCCCAGACAGAGTGCAAATTGGTAAGTTTTGAAGTTAATTGGAATATTTTGAGTTGTGCTATTCAAAGACCATTCGTAATTACACCACATTTTCTCCCCAGCTCTTGCACAATATAGTGGAGATCCAAGAACAGAATGGGACCTCAATGCCCACCCAACCAAACAGCGTTTATTGGATGCTGTGACCAATTTGCCATATAAAGGAGGCAACACGCTTACAGGTATGTATGTATGTATGGCTTTATTTCTTTATTTCTTGCCTTTATTATTTTTAACAAAAAATTCGAGCAGTAAACTTATCCAACAACAACTCCTCCTCCTCCTCCTCCTCCTCCTCCTCCTCCTCCTCCTCCTCCTCCTCCTCCTCCTCCTCCTCCTCCTCCTCCTCCTCCTCCCATTTTCTCCACAACAACAAACCTGTGAGATGGGTTGGAGAGAGAGAATGACTGGCCCCAAGTCACCCAGCTGGCTTTCATGGCTAGAGTAGAACTTGAACTCCTACTTTCTAGCTTGGTGCTTTAACCACTAGACCAAATTGGCTCTCTTTTTTGCTATTCATTTTTTCAGTATATGTTATACTGGGGGGTGCGGGGAAACAACTTGCAAAATTATATATTCCTAGAGTGTAGTATGGTATCACTGTGCCTTTAATACTCCAGCCCTCACATTTCCTATCCTATGAAAGAAACCATCTCAGTCTATAAAATCCCCAAGTAGGAGTGAGAGACTTTGGTAATTGTATTGGAGGTTTTGCTTCTTCTGTTGTGAATGAGCCAGGAACAGATACCTTATCTGGCAACCTATAGTCTCACAAAAATATAATTATGATTCTAGTAAAAGGAAAGTATAAAAGGCTTCAAAGTAGATGAGGAAGAACTGATGTGTCTCCTAATAAATTAGACTATAATATTTTTGGAGGTTTACTTTCTGAGCAATTTTTTTTTAATCATTTTATATATATGTATGTGTGATTTCAGGAATGGCTTTGAGCTTCATCTTAAGAAACAATTTTAAGGCTGAAGCTGGCTTGAGGCCTGGAACTAAAAAAATTGCTGTCCTCATTACTGATGGCAAATCACAGGATGACATAAATATTCCATCAGACAGATTGAAGGAACAAGGAGTGGAGATCTTTGCTATTGGTGAGTATCAAGGGAAGAGGCAATCGGTACAGAAATTGTACACAAATACAATTGACAAATAATTAAAATGTATTATCTCATGTTTTTTAAGGTATTAAAAATGCGGATGTGAATGAACTGAAACAGATTGCAAGTGACCCAGATGACACGCATGCTTTCAATGTTGAAGATTTTAACCTTCTGGTTAACATTGTTGATAGTGTCACCAACAATTTGTGCAATAGCGTGAAAGGATCAGGTATGTTACCCTTTTGGGGTTTTATTTTGTGCTTTAGAAAAAGGTGTCTGCTTAATTTCTCTTGGAATGTGGTCAAGCAGAATTTTTGAACAAGATGTTCATTTATTTGGTCTATGTATTCTTTTCATATTTGTTTTTTCTTGGCATACAATGTCTATACCCATATGTATTTCATATATGCCTCGGGAAGTAACACATACTAAAATGTGCAGTCACAGATGATTTTTATTAGGATTCCTTGTCTGATTAGAATCTGAAATGAAGATTAAGGCTGTTAAGTCCAATATGATGCTTAATTTTGTTTTCTCCCTAAAGCAGGGGTCTTCAAACTTGACAGCTTTAAGACTTGTGGACTTCAACTCCCAGAATTCCTCCTCCAGTCATGTTAGCTCATGAATTTTGGGAGTTGAAGTCTACAAGTCTTAAACGTGCCAAGTTTGAAGACCTTTGCCCTAAAGCATTTACACAGGTTCAATTTCTTTTTGAATTTTTCCAACAAAGGGAAGATAAATACCAGTGCTCCAGGTCATTGCTTCCACTGTCCAATTGCTCAAATTTTCTCTCATTGTGTGCAGTTTGTTTTCCTATATATTCTATTCAATATGTAAATGGCTTTAATATTGAAATAATAAATACTTTATAATAAAGTGTTCTTATACAGTTAAGGAAAACCTTCTTTATATACTGTATTTTGTTGCTTTGATTGTGATTCATCCCTGGCAAATCTTCTCATCAAGACTTCCTTACCCTAAATTCCATTTGTTTCTTCTCCCAACAGGTGATTTGTCTCTGCCACCCACCAATTTAGTTACTTCTGAAGTGACCCCTCTTTCATTTAGAGTGTCTTGGACTGCACCCACCGAGAGTGTGGATAGATACAGAGTTGAATATTATCCTGCCCGAGGAGGGACACCACAAGAGGTCAGATTTGGAGACAGATTATTTTATTATTTTATTTCTTATTTGGGGGGAGGGGAGCTAGTTTGCTTCGATTAGATCCCTAAATTTTGAAATAAAGGCTTGCTCATCAGTCACTACAGTTTATTCATATGTGTGCATGTCACATTAATCAGGAAATAGAATTTTAAGCATCAGAGTAGGATTAAATGGAAACAGATCTATTGTTTCTGACCAAAACGTATGGTGAATATGTGCATGCATTGGTGGCTGCTGGATACGTTTTAAAATTATCCTCAAAGTACTTGAGCAAAATGTTTCCTTGTTATGTAGTGCCAAATAAAACAGAGAAAGGCATTAGTAATACCTTATTGATACTGGTTCTGAATGGTTGGGACTGCTAGTCTGGATTGGGTGCAGGAAGAAGAGACACTGTATTTTATTGGAGGGGTAGGCAGCTATGGCACCTTTATGACCTGTGGACTTCAACTCCCAGAATTCCTGGGCCTGCATTAGCATTACTCAATACTAATAATAATAACAATGGATGTCTCCTTTGGAACAGAGTTCTCGCATTGTATTATTTAACCAGTCCAATCAAGTAAGGATTGGTATTAAACAGAAGGGATTGATTAGTTATAGGCATTCATTTAATGCTTATTTTCCCTGTAGCTTGGTTGTGCTTAAGTTGATCTTCTGGCTTTTGCAGGAATTGATTATATAAAAATAATAACTTCAATGTGGCAACCAGGCAGCTTTCATCCTACCATAATTCTCTGGATACCATTACATCCAGATATCCAGAATACTTAGGAGCATTTTTAACCATTAGCAAATAATAGACATGATCAGAAGACGCCCAAGAGGGGGAGGGGAGGAAGGGAAAACTCTGTAGCTGAAGAGAAGTATAGTTAGTACATAGAACTTTTACTGCATATAATTGTTATCTGTTTCCCTTTCCTATTTTCATATATATGTTTATGATATAATATCTATTACTATTCTTTGATATGTTGCAATTTTATAAATACATATGTGTGTACATATATATTCACATTCCTGTTTTTAGAGCCACAGTTGGCTGGTTTCTCAATGCAGTATGTATTTGAAACAGTCCTTAAATTCTCACATAAAGACTGTCTTCTGTGATTGATTGCATATTCCAAATAGATTTCAGTCTTGATGTAGTGCAACTTACCGAAGTGGGTTAAGAGTTACACATCCTAATTTTCCAAATAATTCATATTCTACAGCTTTTGGCATCAGATATATACTATTACATCTGGTACAGGGACAAGTTAAGTTCTATTTTAAATTAATTAGTACCTGACCCAAGATAATAACTATGTATATTTTATTTATGAAATATATACAATGACATGTGTTATTATTTTATTTATTTTTATTCAGGTCTTTGTAAGTCGTTCAGAGACCACTACTGTTCTCACTGGCCTCAAGCCTGAAACAGAATACGTTGTGAATGTATTTTCTATAGTAGAAGGCACTAATAGTGAACCATTAAAAGGGACTGAAACAACATGTAAGTGAACATTCCAAAATAATAGTTATTTTGAATAATTGTTGGTGCATGCAAATAATATTAATAAAAGGTGTGGCCAACTTCCTTTACTTTTTGTTTGGTGAGTGACTGACCTTAGGAGATTGGTGGTGAAGGACATTGAAGCTGGCCCAAAGGGACTTTTGCCAAAAGACAACTGGACTTTCTTGTTGTTGTTTTTCCCTTTGAAAATGTTTTGATTCTCATCCAAGAAGCTTCTTCAGTTTCA
>BLBF01000007.1:37916972-37929412 GCA_015471245.1 Laticauda colubrina | reverse complement strand
GTGTTTGGGGGAGAGAGAGTAGATAGACATGTGAGTGGCCTCAGATGTGATATGCATTAGTGTTTGCTTTGAAATGTTTGTGGCTTTCAAGCAGATGTTAATTGCCTAGAGATATACTGCACTTTGGGTGGTTCATATACAGTAAATTGAATGAAAGAACAAATGAAGATACATAAACCATAAATAAGCACATGCTCTTTTTTAAAAAAAATAATAACCTCCTAACGTGTCCATTGCCTTAGTTAAAAGGAGTCCAGGATTTAAAACAAAAAATATTGGAATCCTAATATCTGTGACATATTAAGCAAAAAGCATTTGCCTATTGGTGCTCAGACCATAGAACAGAGAATGACTTTTAAAAATTACATAAAAAATAAGAGTCAGTCACATGAAGAAATTGCTTAATAAAATTAACTCTTTATAGGTTTTGTTTTTGACCATTATTAATCATCCTGATCCCTAAGCAGGCATGGAATATTTAGTTTGATAAATTATTCCCAAAGGAGTATTATATTTTTTTAATAGTGACCTATGCAATGGTTATCTACCAAATTAGAAAGGTCTCACTGGCCCTATGCCAGAGGAAGGATGAGTCATCTGGATTCTGCTGCCTGGCCACCATGAAGCTACTCAATCTTCCTCTTTCCCTGCATGGATTTTTTGTCTATGGTTTCCAGACCATTTGATTAGGTAGCACCAACAATTTAAATCTGTATTTATATTTATTTATTTTTGTAGTTGGAAAGTTTGAGGGTTACAGGATGAAATGGATGTGTTAGCACCTTTTAAGGTGGGCTAAACAAAATCGGCTCTGCCAATGACATCATGGTGTTACTAGGCATGAGACCAAAGAAAAGCCTTTGGAAGCTTTTTTTTTTTTTTAATCCTGCTGGTCACAAAAAAATTGGTAATCTCTACATTAGAAGCTTCAGGTTATTTAACATCTATCTTGTTTCCATAAACTTTAGCAAATACCAAAGTCTGCATGGGTCAATGAATGTGACTGGGTTTGAATTGGTTGGTCACCATGTTGCAATCCTTCATTATCCCAGTACAGTAAGTAAAAGCTCCAACAACTTCAATTTCAGCAAACCAGAAAGAAGTAAAATGACCAATGTTTGGGAGATAAAGGGGGAAATAAGTATATAGAGTGAGTAGCTGAAGTGAATATTTATGTTTTTCACAGTGCCAATCCCAGCAGTGAGAAACTTGAATGCTTATGATGTCTCTTCAAGGACGATGCGTGTACGGTGGGAACCTGTAAAAGGAGCAACTGGCTATGTGTTATTATATGAACCTGTCAATGCCACCATACCAGCAACTGAAAAAGAGGTAACAACTAGCTTGAGAGAGAGAGAAGATACTTATATTTGCTCCTATATACCCAAACAGTGAGATATAATTTGGCTTATAGTATAAAATCAAATGCATGAACAGGTGTAAAGTCAGGAAACTGTAAATTTATTTCCTTATTTATAAAACTTACAAGCCGCCCATCTTACCTCAAGGTAATTCTGGGCAAAAATGCTTTCTAAGAAAACTTTTTAAAATGTTTATTTCTTCTAGATGCGGGTTGGAGCATCAGTGACTGATGTACAGCTGGTTGACTTGATTCCAAATACTGAGTATACTTTAACAGTTCATTCAACTTTTGGTGACCTCACTAGTGATCCACTCACTACTCAGGAAGTCACATGTAGGAATAATACCGTTTTTCAAAATATTTTGTCTGTTGCCTTAGTGATTTGTGAAATCCTATAAGTGGACAGCTGTGTTAGTCCATGATAGCCAAAAATCAGAAGGAGCTCATGAAAGTTTACACCTTGTTAGATTGAAAAAGTATTTTCAAACTCCCTTTTACATATATCTGCAGTGTAAATTACTGCCAGTTGTAAGCACTTACCACAAAGTGTCCCATTGCTCTGATAGGATTGCACTTCCTAGATATTTCAGCCAACATGGATTATTATTTGGTGACTTAAACACTTTCAAAGGGTTAAATAACTTTTTTTGAAAAGATAGTGATGTATGGAGTATTTCGAAAGCATCGATGTTAAGTTTGAACATTAACCATTGGAATTCTTTTTCTAGTAGCAAGTGGGATTTATACAGTATAGCTATTTTTCCTGGATAGCGTAGGTTTTGGGAAGTATTTTCATCAGAAAATGGAAAGATAATTGCCTTATTATATTTACCTATTTGAATGGTAACAGTGGGGATACTATCTTCAAAAACTTTGTCTTCATCTGCAGTTCTGCACAACAGTTTTTAACCTCAAAAAATAATTAATGAATTAATAATTGATGGTATATTAATTTAATAACTAAATTAAATTCAGAGTAGGATAGGTTGCCAACAAAGGAGAATATTTGTAGCTCAGGGTTGAAATGAGGGGTCCTTTGGTGTTCTCTGAGCGTGCATGTGTTCCTGCAGACGTTCCATTACCCTAACTATGTAACAATATTAGTGCTAGTAAGGAGTGGGGTTTGCTCTCAGTTTATATTCTGGTGTTTTGCCTGTATCTGTGGGTGGGAGCGGTCTTAGGGATTTCTCTAATTGGTGTTAGGGTGGTTCTCTAATTGATCCTTCCTTATTATGGTGAAGATGTCATCTAAATATCTGACATAGGATAGGTTGGCTATATGTAAGCTATTTATCTATCTTTATTTATTTAGAGGAATATTATCAAAGAACTTGGACAATACTATATTTGTTTTTCAGTACCTTTAAGCGGAGCAAAAAGAGTAAGGCTAAGTGATATCACTCACAGCAGCATGAAAGTCAGTTGGGATCATGCTCCAGGAAAAGTTCGTAATTACATAGTGAAGTATAAAGCAGCTGAAGAAGATGAAATAAAAGAGGTAAATCTGTGTGTGAAAATACATTAAATATTTAATCAGGATCATTTTATAAGTATTGTTAAGAAGTAAATAGGAGCCGAAGAGTGCGATCTGTAAAGTTCAAATGATTTTACTTACTTTGGCTTTAAATATACTGTGATTATACTATATGATGAGTAAGATCTTATGATAAGCAAAATGGAAATCTTAATTGGATGAGACATGAAACTGCACAGCAAAAAAAGAGGGCACTTTCAAGGTAACATTTAAAAAGTGGGAACATTAGCATAGAGATGGAAAATCAGGCTGTATAAAAAAATAGACAATCTTTAGTTTTATTCTGATTCCATCATTTAGAAAATGTAATATAAACAAGGAGAATAACCACTGTGAAAAGTTGATTTGCCATATCTTGGTGCAATGGAAATGGGGTTGTCAGGCAACAAATTAAATTCATTGTGATTTATGATATTTGCATAATGTGATTTTTTTCTCATGTGCATAATGACACATGGAAATATATTGTGAGAGCCGTAGTATTTTGAAGCCGCCTGAGTTCAGTCTAGGATTTGAATGAATGTGGTGCTCACTCCACATATTGGAATACTAGTTTGAACAGCCACAAATAGCAGTATCATTGCATTTCTCAAACAGATTAAATAAAGAAAGTGCCACATATTGGAGAAGCGTAGAATTTTGTTCTTTCAATGTTTGAAACAAATCCCAGATAATATATGGAGTTTAACATCTGATAGCGTAGTTTGTTTGAAAATAAATATATTGCATAGTTATATCCAGGAACTATTATTAATATATCATTAATAATAAACTTCCTACTGCCTGGGAAAAATAAGTATTAAGAAAGAAATCTGGCTAATTTATTTATGCAGATAAAAGTGGATCCATCTCAAAGCAGCACGCCTCTTCCTGATCTTTTTTCAAAAACACTCTACCATGTAGAACTTGCAGCAGAATATGATGAAGGGCTGTCTGTGCCAGTAGCAGCAGAAGCCACCACTTGTAAGTCTATGCTGCTGCTTAATGGGCTTCTTCAGATTCTCATACAGGGGTGCGGCCTGAAATAATGGTTTTATAGATGGTTCTGCTGGAAATACATTAGAACATTGTAGCTGTGTTAGCTAAAATAGATAGCTAGAGTTGTGTGTTGTATTTGCATACCTTTGTGTATGAGTATCAGTGCTTTGATGATATTTCTAGCAAGGGGCTCATTTGTTGCTTGGCTAATACGTTTGTTAACAAAGAATCTGCTTGAAATACAGTATATCCAGATACAAATCATACTGTTCTTTGAAGCAGCTATAGCATTTCAAACGCCATGGTACCATAAAGTTTACTCACAATTTGAAGTGCATCATTAAGAGATCTCGGCATGAGTATGATCATCCAAAGTCAGGGCTTTCTTTTTTCCTCAGTATCTGCTTTCTGCTCTTTTCATTTCATTTCTTTTTTTTTTTTCTGCATATGGGTTTGCATTGCCACCACAAGCAAAAAAATAAATAAAATTCTACAAAAGAAATTGTTCTCTTTGCATTCCTTCTTTTGCTCTTGTTTGTGTGATCTGGCTACCACACTGATTAATCCACTGGGTTAATTGGCAGATTTGGCTAATCCCTTTTCTTTTAAGGCTGTGTGTTCCATATCATAAGTAATGTGATATTTCAATGTGTGTTAGTTTTATCTTGAAATTACACTTTGCCCTGTTAGTAACTTCTGCTTTCAAGTCATTTTCAAGGGTAGCTCCAAATATATTGCTGAGTTTATGTATTCTCTCAATATTTTTAAGGAAAGTTGGGCAACACTGGTACCTTAAGTTGTGTTTGGAAGCTGTCTAGGGCAATATTGTTGTTTCTTGTCACCATGTGGGAATCCTGACTATGGAGTTTGCGTAATCAGAACTCTTTAGTGCCACAGTCTCTTTGAGCTGAGTATGTGTTTCCACTGCTGTTTCCAAGGTAAACTTTATTTGATAATAAAATTATGAAAGTAATTGAAAATTGGGGATGTGGTTTTGTGGAGATGATATGTGGTTTTTGTTGTCTGAGTTAACATGTAGATCAGGGGTGTCAAAATCGATTTCATTGAGGGCTGCATCAGAGTTGTGTTTGACCTTGTGGGGGGCTGGATGGGTGTGACCAGGGTAGGTGTGGTCACCTCAACATAACTCATGTTGGGGGCACCTGTGGTGGCTCAGGTGGGGTTGGGGGGGCATCCATTGTCTCCAGTGGAGGAAACTTTTCCCTTTCTAAAAAGCATTGAAACAGAATTTTGAAACTTGACTTGTTGGGTCTTTCTCGGCATTCATGGGCCTGAACTTCCCATGTGTAAATATTAGCCATAGCAACATTTGATATATGTGAAGCTTTAGAAAGTGAAGATTGTTTTAAGTGGAGAAATTATTGTGTATAATCCCATGTTGTTACACACAGAACAAAAAGACCTTATACAGTAAATTTCTTTTTCTAGTCATTCTGTATCCAGTTTATATGCATGGACTTTTTCTCTTTCTTTTCCACTTTACAGTACCTGTACCAGCACCGCTCAATTTGAGAACAGATCAAGTAACCACAACTAGTTTCAGAGGTACTTGGGATCATGGAGCACCTGATGTAGCTCTCTACAGAATAATGTGGGGGCCTTATGGTGAACCTGACAAACAGGAGGTAGGAATTTTTAGATTCTTGAAAATGAATAAATTCAACAAGTATGGAAATGTTAATCCAGTGATTATATGAAATTTAAGCAGTTACATTTACTCATAATTAAAGTCTGAGATGCTGTTATCAATATGCCTATGTGTCTATGGATATTTTCTTGGCTACTACTATATAAGGCTCCCTCCTAAACCTGATTTTAAACTATATTTAACTGAAAGATAAACAGATGGAAACCTGTTGTGCTACAAAAAAACTATCAGCCTCCAGCCTCATCTAAAGAGGATTATTGGAAGCAATCTTACCTCTTCTGGTAAGAAGATGTCTTGTGATGGTTACTCTCATTGTGGTAACTATTTTATAAATAACCAATATCCATTGCAGTTATTTCTGAGAGAATTTTTAATACGTTTTCAAAATTCTAGAGGTGCTCATCAGCCCCCAAAGATTGACCCTTAAAGTTAATTCATATTTGTCAGAAGGGTGGAGAATGTATTTGTAGCTAAGGAATTTCAAGAAACTTCATTTTTCTTCCTCCTTTCTCCAATATGTGAGGCTGCAATAATTGGATCCTGATTTTGGGGTAGTAATTATTAGGCTCATCTTGAATCTCTCTTTGATCTTGATCTGTAATTTAGGGTCTGTTCTTTATTTCACCTTTTTGAATAATACCATTATTCATAAAGAGGTAAATGCCAATGCTGATTGGCTTGGTGGCATCTGTTTATTGAAGATGATGGTTTATGATGTATTTTTGGAGTGGTCCCTTCTTTGAGGGAGATGGGTGGTTCAGAAAGATGATAGGTAGATAGATATTCAGAATTGATGGTACCTGTTGAAGATGAATGGACTGGTAATGTAAAACTATATAAGTGTGTATGTCTCTGTGTGTAAGTGTGATTGAGAGAGGTGGGGGAGGAAGACAGTTCCATATAAGCCCTGGCACCCAAAGATAAACAATAACCTCACTTACTGAAAAACTCATCAGTAACAATAGAACTCATGAACTCACCTAATGCGAATGCCTGGAGAAACAACCAGGTTCTCTAGTGCCATGAGAAAGGCTAACAGTTGCATATCTTATAGGATATACTTTACCATATTAAAATGATTGATCCTTCAATCAATCAAATCCTGATTGTTACATTAATTCCATGGTATATAACTTCTATTTTTCTTCTTTTTTCCTTCACAATTTTTGAAGATGATTCTAAATGGTGATGAAAATACGCAACTTTTTGAAAATCTAATCCCAGACACATTGTATGACATCTCAGTTACTGCAATTTATCCTGATGAATCAGAGAGTGATGAACTGATTGGCAGTGAACGTACATGTATGCAATTTTGAAATACCTTAATTAATAATTCGGGATGACTAAAGGGCACAGGTTTCATACCCACTCAATTTCTGTTGTATTTTTCTTTACAGTGCCCCTTGTGCCTATAACAACACCAGGTAGGTGCTTCACTTCATGACTAGCATGTTGCAAATTAGGACTAGAAGAAAGAATAGGAAAGATAGCAAATAGATATCTATTATACACAAATACATGCGATGTATATATAAAAAATCCCTTCAGTCATTTATCTTACATGCTCAATGAGCATCTTGAGGCATCACTGAATGATAGCATATTTTTAGAAGGCATGAGCTGAAGCTAAAAGGTTGTGATGCAAGCAATGAATACTATGTTTGCACCATAGATCTCTTATGCTATGAATACTGAATAGTATGCATCATGGATCTTGTCCAAAGCTTTTGACCTTGACTTTTTCTTACCATTTGTTATATTAATGGAAAAGTAATATACACCCATCCTAACTTCCTTCATACATTCACATGAAATTCTCTTCACATGCACTTCATTTTATCCTTATAGGAATTATATGAAATAGATTAGATTAAGAGTTAGTTCCTGACCTAGAGTCACATAGTTGGTAAATTGCATATCTGTAATTTGGTTCCCCAGTGCAGTATGGCATAGTAGTATCTTACTAATATTACTTGGCGTACATTGGTAAAGATAAAGTTAGTTAAAATATATTTGGTATATGTTGGTGAAGATGCAATTATTTAAATTCCAAATTTTAGACAGTTATGTTTGATTTTAAATAAAAAAACAATTTAATTTAAAATATTAAAAATATTTTTCTCAGACATGAGTGACTAATTTTCATATGATAGTGTAGAATGATTATATTGCACATTTATTTTTTGCAAGATTCTGCTCAGCAACTCTTTTAATAATTTCATTCCAGTACCAACGAGTCCCCCACGGAATCTCCAGGTATATAATGCAACATCTAATAGCTTGACTGTCAAGTGGGATCCTGCCATTGGACGGGTACAACGCTACAGGATCAATTACCGACCTGCTACGGGCGATGGTGCTGAACTTTCGGTAATTAATTTTCCAGAGGGAAAGCATTCACTGTTCTTTTTTTTTTTATAAAGGGATTTTTTAAAAGAAAAAGTGATCTGTTCAGTGTGTTAGATTGTTAAAAAGGTCTAACAGGCCTTTTTTTTTTTTCTTTTTTATACTTTTAACATAAGTTTTAATATTCTGCAGTCAAGTCAAATGAGCTTAATTCCTACATTACAACAAAGAAATATTGATTGTTAGATAAAAAATATTGGTGTAAAATTTTACTTGAGTGAGAGGGAGAGAAAAGTTGTAGAATAACATTTCTAGCTGTGCTTCAAACAATGCAAGCTTTCTAAGGTAGACTAAGCTCATCCATAGAGAAAAACATATATATTTGGATGTTGATTGTGAAGTGTCATAACCATATACAGTTAATTTTGCTGAATGTCCTCGTGATTGGATTTTGCTGAAATTTCCTGTCATATTATCTGTCCTACTGTCCATAATAAAAGCTGAACAAAGACCCTGGGATCAATGAGTCAGTTATGAGCCATGGTGGTGCAGTGGTTAGAGTACAGTACTTCAGGCTACTTCTGCTGACTGCCAGCTGCCTGCAATTTTGCAGTTTGAATCCTACCAGGCTCAAGGTTGACTCAACCTTCTATACTTCTGAGGTGGGTAAAATGAAGACCCAGATTATTGGGCCCAATAGGCTGACTCTTGGAAACCACTTAGAGAGGGCTGTAAAAGCACTGTGAAATGGTAACTAAGTGTTCTTGCCACGAACTGGGATGTTGAAAAAAAATGGCAAGTATGTGATGATACGACTTTGGATTCATGTGCATAAAGTCCGAGCTTTTGCACTGTGAGGTCATGCTATAGTTTGTCCTTTTGTTCCCCTTTTCCCGACAAATGCCTACACCAGGATGCTGTAGCTATTATACAGCTTTTAATTAATCAGCCACATGAGCATTCCCATGTTTGTATTTTCTAACCAATATGCAGAAATAAAACAAATGTTCTATTTTTAAAAACCCTTGCATTGACTGATGTCTTCTCATTCTTGTGTCTGACAAATAACATGGCAGACAATTAAAAATGTCCACCTAACAAGTTATGAAAGTTATAGTTGCAGTACTATCGTTCTGAGCTAGAAACCTGAATCTGAATCTGGATACATGCAAGAAGACATGCTTCTTTTTCAGACTAAACTCTGTTTAGTTGGTCGCCTTGCTGTTTTTCATGCCATTCCATTGTATTCAAGTCCACAGTTGGAGGAAGCAAGAACAGCATTGTGCTTCAGAAGCTGCGGCCTGATACCCCTTACCGCATTACAGTTTCTTCAATTTACGCCGAAGGTGATGGAGGACAAATATCAGGAAAGGGCAAGACCAGTAAGTGAAACCATCCTGAGCATTTTGTTTTCCACTGAAACAGAATCGCAAAGGCGATTTTTAAATGATTTAGGACAGTTGGCAGGTTTTGGAGTTCATTGTCATATGACCCTCCATCATTTTACTTTTTAAAAAAAGCCACATTATCAACTTCTAAAAAACTTTTCTGTTCAATTTGTTGCCTTGCTGTTTTAGTGTGTGTGTCATTCCACAAGTCCACAATAGGATCGAAAGTAGGATTTATTTTGAGTCAGTACAGGTAGTCTTCGAATTATGGCCATAATGGAGCCTGCCCATTCGGGTTGGAAGTCGCAACAAATGAAAAATGAACTGCCTCAGATACCAAGCATCCTTGTTTCTCTACTGCATTTGTTAAATAAATGCATGGGTTGTAGAGTGGAGCTCAGGGGTGGGGGGGATCTTGAGAGCCCTAGTGCAGGCATTAGCCCACCTGCCTCAGGCCTCCCAAGGCTTCCCCCACCCCAAGGTACCCCATGTTCTCCTTCCCATGCCTTGGATGCCTCCCATGCCAGCCCTTGCACAGTGGATGTCTTGGCAGTGAGAAACAATGGGGAAGGAATATGCTCAGTGCACCTGGCTTTCCTAATTCTGTCCCTGCCTTTCTGAGCCAAAAAAAGAACCCGTTTCCTAGCCTTTCATATCTTTCTGCCCCAACAGCTGACTGTTGGGAGGATGTAAACTTATCCTGACTGTTGTTAGGCTTTGGGAGGCCATGTAAAGGCAGCAGCTTCTGGAGGAGCTTTCTAAAATCTTTTGCTTAACCTCCTCCCTTCCCGAGAAACCCACATTTCTTCAATAAGCAAAACAGAAAACACTGGGAAGGATCGACTTGTTGATTTCCCCCCTTGCCCCATTATATGCCAAGCTTCAACTCCCTGCCTCTGGTCTCTAGTCTCTATCCCTTTTAAAAACCATATCCTGACTCCAGGCAGAAAAGTACAAGAACCAAGTAAGCAAGGAGAGAAAATCTTTCAGATTTTCCCTTTGAACTGCAGGGAAAAAAAGCTTTTTTCCTTTGAACTGCAGGAAAAAAATAAATAAAACATATCCAAAAGTTTAGCAGACTGGAGATTTGTGCAACAAAATGGCAGGTGCTGGGTCTTTGCAAAGCTTTTGCCTTTGCAAAACATTTCATTTGACTGCCTGTTAGGATCCAGCTAGGACTTGCCTTTAAGTCTTAGCTGGGTCCTTCAGAAGGATAGCAAAATAGATTTGCAAACACCCAGCGTAGGCCTGAATTGTTTCAGCAGCTCAGCTGGCTGGAAAATTGTGTGAGTTGAAGTCCACAAGTCTTAAAGTTGCCAAGTTTGGGGACCCCTGAGTTAGATTTTCTTTCTATAGCTTTCATTTCTTTAAATGGTATGTAATGTGAGAGTGGGAGGGAGAGGCTAATGTAAGTTTATTTCTTCCAGAAGACTGTTTTATTGAATGATAAGTGTACAATTCTTGCACAGTTACTGTGTAGGATCCAGCTTTCTTTCCCCAAGATAGGGCTTCTGTTCTCTGGGGCCAAATCAGACTGAGGTGGTGTTTTATTTCACTCTGAGAAATAACAAAAAAGCTGGATGGCTTCACCTCAATTATACATGGACTTTTAATGAACTTCTTTCTTTTTCCCCTTTCCATCCACTTCTGTCCACTGCAGTTCAGTTGTTTCCAGACTCTAGAGTTCTCTCTGGTGCTGGAATGCAGTTTGGAAAAATACTGCATCAAATCTATGTAGTCAGCAGAGTATTAACCCCACGAAAAAGGACTGTTGAAGCCATCAAGATAAAGTCTACTTTCATTTCATTGTTTGGAAAAACCCATTGTGTTGATATTCTACAGCTTGATCCTTAAAAGGTCATCATTAAATATTAACACACATATATTAAAGTTCTAAATCCTGGAAATATGATTCCTGTGCCTCCCCATTTATTCCTTAAAATTGTGATCTTACTGTTTCACAACTATCTGGACTTTTCCAAATATTTGATTTGAATGAGAGAGGAAAATATATCACAGTTAAATGTATTTAAACTCATTGCCCAAATGTGTTTTATTAGGAGAAATTACAGTGCATTTACTTAACTTTTACTTAATAGCGGTAATGGGTAGGTACATTTAACCCCATAAGGATGAGAATAGTTTAATAACCATTGTGTGATTAATGGTAGGGAAGCATCTTTATTACTTTGGTTTTTATTTTTTCTTTCTTTTGCAGAGGTTTATTTTTCTGAATACCTGTGTAGTGAGATGATGAAAGATTATGTCATTCTATCTCTGAGGCTTCAGGAACATGAGAGCTTAGTTATACCATCAATACTACAGCTGGATGGCTATTGAATAGTGAAGTTCCTCAGCCCTCCTTAAACTTCAGAAATAAAGCAGGAACAGCAGCAAAGCAATAACAAATAATTGTATTCCAAGAAGCAGTATTTTTAGAAGGTTTTCATATTTTTCCTTAGATTAAAGAAAAATGAAAGATTAGGTTGTCCATGCAATGCATTTAAAAATGAACAGTTGAAGTGGACATGATGGTGAGTCGAGTCTCAGTTTTATGCCACTTTACACAACTAGGAGAGCACTTTGTTATGTCAGTTTACTTTGTTGTATCAATTTATATAGCCACCCCTCTCACAATTTTAACATGCTTCACATTTAAGGTATACAACTTTAATTTATATTAACGCATATCTAAAAATATGCATTATATGAATGTTTCTCTCTCTTTTATACTTTTAAATCACTCCAGAACCTCTCAATACTGTGAGGAATCTTAGAGTTTATGATCCAACCACTAGCACGTTGAATGTCCGATGGGATCACGCTGAAGGAAATCCCCGTCAGTACAAAGTGTATTATAAACCTGTGGCAGGAGGAACAGAGGAAATGGTAATTATTTTGTATGCATATTTTGTACATGTGTAGTTTCTGTGCACATAGAAAGTGTTCAAAATGTGTTCAAAGAGGCTGTTCAAAATGATGTCCTACTAAATTTGGGGAGCCTGCTTATGGAGCACTTACCACTGATAACAAAATTTCTCCAGGATTTTAGATTTGGATAAAATAAGAGAAAGGAGGAGGAGGAGAAGGAGGAGGAGGAGGAGGAGAAGATGAAGAAGAAGAAGAAGAAGAAGAAGAAGAAGAAGAAGAAGAAGAAGA
>BLBF01000007.1:37856354-37916962 GCA_015471245.1 Laticauda colubrina | reverse complement strand
GAAGAAGAAGAAGAAGAAGAAGAAGAAGAAGAAGAAGAAGAAGAAGAGGAGTGGTACAGTGGTCTAGAAGTGGTGCTTTCGCCTCATCATCAGGAGGCTATGAATTTGATCCTAGGTAGCAGCAGATATTTCCCTTTCTGGGCATCATAAATAATTATCTGCTGCAAACTGCATTGGCAACAGGAAGAGCATCCAGCCAGTAAACACTCAGCTCCATTCAATTGCCCCAAGTGCAAGGGATTATGGAAGTCATTAAAAGGCAATAACTAAATACATCAATAAAATAAGAGGAGAACTTTAATGAACATGAACTTTAATGAACATGAACATAATATAAGCATCTTTTATATTACCAGGAAAAGTAGTATGAGAACATCATGTAATGTCCAATTACATGCCCTTGTTTTAAACTTTGACAGGTAACTTTGCCTGGGAATACAAACTATGCTGTTCTAAAGAATCTCCAGTCTGACACCCCATACAAAGTAACCGTTGTTCCTGTTTACTCAGAAGGTGATGGAGGCCGGGTATCTGATACGGGGAAAACGCGTAAGTAGAACTCAGGAGTGTCTATGGAGATTCTCTGTCATCCAGGTCATGGTTGTCCCCTTTGGGTTGCCCCCTTTTTTTCAAGAGACAACTGGACTTTGTTTTTTTCTTTGAAGATGTTTCACTTCTCATCTAAGAAACTTCTTCAGCTCTTACTGGATGGTGAGGAATGGGAAGGATCACACTCCTTGCAGACAGCTGGTCATCTTCATTCTTTTAGCGAGTCATTGAGACTACCTGGTGTTTATCTGTCTCGTCAGGGTCATCTGAGTAGTGCAAATGGGTATGGAGCCTTGGAACTGTTGAAAGAACTGTGTCATAGACTGACGTAGAGGGGGAAGGATACAACGTCATCTATGTCCAGTCTACAACCCAGTCCTTTCAACAGTTCCAAAAAGACTCCACACCCATTTGCATTACTCAGGTGACTCTTGACACAGATAAACCTCTAAGTGGCCTTGCTAAGTAGAATGCAAATAACCAACTGTGTGCAGGGAGTATAAATCCTTCCATTCCCCACCATCCAGTCAGTTGAAAAAACTTCTTGGATGAGAAATGAAACATCTTCAGCCCCCTCCCCCCAAAATACAGTTGCCTCTTGAAAAAAGTACCTCTAAAAGTACCCTTCATCAAATGTTGGGACTTTGGGCCACAATTAAGATAGAATTAGATAGCTTGCTGATTGTAAAGGGTTTAAGCCTACTGTACTTCATCCTGCTATAGTACAAATCATTGACTTAACTTAGTAAGGTCACTTAAATTAGTAAGGTTTGTTTAGCCTGTTTCCTATATAATCCTATATAATTAGCCCATTTCCTATATAATCCTAAACCTGATGAAAGTGGCTTGCTTATTTTTGGCTTAGCTCCAAGGCAAAACACATTTAAAAACGGTTTGTTAGTTAATGAATCCAGGTTGTTTTAATGATGGACTCTTTGTAAGACTGAGTTCAGAACTGTGATTTATGATTACTTAATTAAAAAAAAATCTGTTTATACACTGCTCAAAAATCTAGGTATGGTAGGAATAATACAGGGGACCAGAACTGAAATGGTCAAATAGTCACAATTAATCTGTTTGTTTGCAAGGTTGATTTAGGCTTATTTAATAAAACAGTTCAAACAAATCCAGATGCAGGTGTTGGCTTTAGAATAGGCTGGCACAAGCAGAAACATGGAAGAGTGTTGTCAAGTTCTCTCTTCCAGAACTGATCCTCTTCAGTGATACCAAAATTATTACAATGGAACCTACTTTTAATAGACTGGTAGGGATGGAAGTGGGGAAGAGTTTTCATTATTCCCCAATGTCCAGTAAATTGAAGAGTAAGTCATCATGGTGACATAAGTGACATTATTTAGGGAATGACATCCTTGTGCAAATGATGCTTATTGCAAAATTTGATCTACTTACATAATATCTTTATGCAAAAAGCAGACATTATTGACATAAACATTACATAAACAACATAAAGTGCAATTGATATGATTGTGTCGTGTGATTATACTTTGCTCAGAATCTACAAATAGGGGGATTTCTTAAAAAATGCAAATTTGTTTTATATGATTCAGTGATGAGGGGGACACCAAGAAACATCCAAGTTTACAACCCAACAACTAATAGTCTTAATGTCCAGTGGGATGTTGCACCAGGTCCAGTGCAGCAATACAAAGTTGTCTATAATCCATTAGCTGCCACAAAGCCATCAGAATCTGTAAGTAATTTAATACAGTTAATATATATAAAGCAATCTGGTTGATAAAAAAGAAATAATGCATCCTATTCCACTGTAAATGTCTGAATATTCTGAATATCATATACGTAGGTAGTCCTTGACTTATGACCACAATTGTAAGTTTCCATTGCTTTCTTGTCACAATTGTTAAGTGAACTACTGCAACTGTTAAGTTAGTAACAAAGTTGTTAAGTAAGTGTGGCTTCTTTGACTTTGCTTGTTAGAGATTCACAAAAGGTGATCACATGACCTAGTACACTGGAATCACCATAAATACATGCCAGTTGCCAAACATCCGAATGTTGATCATGTGACCATGGGGATACTGTCATGGACATAACTGTGAAAAACAATTATAAGTCATTTTTTTAGTGCTGTTGTAACTTCAAGGGGTCATTAAATGAATGGTTGTAAGTTTGAGAATTATCTATAGCATAGACATTCTTAGGGACAGCTTCCTAACTTATATCAGTTGTGCAGTTGGTGGAGAAACGCTTCTGTGCTGAGAACCAGTGTAGTGTTATAGTTAATTGTTTGGACTAGGGATAAGAGCGTTGAGTTAGGCTCACCTTCAGTCATGGAAGCCGACTTGGTGACTTCCAATATTATATTTTTCTGAACTTTCAGTCTTCTACTTCATTGATTCATGGTCAAAGATTAAAAAAAATATATACCTCAGTGCGTTGGGAGGAGGGAGAAACAGGGTACTGGGAAAAGTTAATAGTAAAAATTTAAAACCTCAATATATCAGCAGATTGACAGAAGTAAAAAAGTCAGGCCAAATGTTTGACATTTCTAGACATTTCACAATTTGATATTCACCAGCTCAATATCAGTTACAGACAATTATATCGCTTTCTTTCTAGGTTATTGTACCAAGTAATACACGCAATGTTTTATTGGAACGTCTGTCTCCTGATACTCCTTATTCAATAAATGTCATTGCTATGTATGGTGATGGAGATGGAGATCCAAGTACAGGACAGGGAAGAACATGTAAGTAGAAAATCATGCTTTTATTGCTAAATTCTGTTTGACTAGCGTGAATTACTCCTTTGTACCTAGATCTCTAAATATGTTTTGGTACTTATATTCTGCACTGGATCTTAACATGAATGTAGTTTATCAATTACTAGAGGTACTGGATGAATGCATATGAGAAAAGCCTTGCATAGAAAACTTTGCTTCTAGAAGGATATAGCAAGTCAAAAATGTTCACAATTTCAAACTTAGAAGTGATCATCAGATTTAACTATATAAATAAATTTTATTAATTTAGCCACTTTGGAAAATTATATGATTTATTTACTTATTTAACAGCTGCTGTTATCTGGCATGTTAAATCAGTGAAGTTAAGAAGAGTAATTTTAGTTGCCCGTACTCATAATTATTCAGTATCCATACCACTCTGATTCAAGACCTAGTTGTCATCAAAAGCAAAGCATTTTTCAGTGAAGCATGCCTTGAAAATTATTGAGTTAGAATCAGCCAATGAAATTAATTGACACACAAAGTCAGTTTGTTAATGTTAAAGTTATGCAAAATATTCTGTGTACAGAACTTCTGGTTTCAGATGGGTTGCTGCCAAAAAAAACATGCATATTGTATGTGTCTGCTGCATGCGTGGAATGAAACAGCTGTTTTTCCCCCTCAAGTAGGGAAAAAGCCAGGAAAGCTAAGAAGAGGTTGAGAATCAAGAGAATAAATAATTGGGGGATTGACGGGCAAATGAGAGATGCAGTGCCAGGAACTGCTAAGTGGAGGAGGGGATAAGCACCCCATATGGATTTTCTTTTATGCAAAATCCAGAACAACCAGAATGTTCCAAGTTTAAGTTCTTCCAAACTGTGGCTGATCCAAAATAGTTTTGCACAATCCCTGGAATGCAATTATTTGTTCTGGATTCAAAGCACATAATTTATCCCATTTTTTCCCATGCCCCTGTAAAATATTTGCTCTGAGAAGATTACCTAATTTATTTTATATTTAATGTTTATTTGTCTTAGTGCCTCGTAGTGGACCCAGGAACATAAGAGTATTTGATCCAACCACAAACAGTCTTTCAGTTCAGTGGGATCATGCAGATGGACCTGTGCAGCAATATAGAATTATATATAGTCCTGTTTCTGGGGACCCCATAGATGAATATGTAAGTTGATATTTTTTAAATATATAAGAGTGATTTTCTATTACTTTGCTGCTGCAAAGTTATAATTGCATTAACTGTTGATTTCAATGCTTTTATTTTGTGTGGAAGTTGTTGAATGAAAAATGAAATGAAAAATACTGTTTTCTCATCGCAAGATTAGAAGGTGTTCATGTCCTGTATATCCAAGACAAGGCTACTCAATTACTCAAATACAATTATTCCAAGAATAATTTCTTGGAAGAAATACATATAACAATGTCTTCAGTGTTCATGTTCCTCAGTGAAGCTAATTTTACAGATCTTAGCATGTCAAGTTATTTACTGGAAAGGGCAAAACTATTTCATCCTCTGAAATAAAACTATTAGAAATAAATCTTGCCCTATTGCAACCATTAGGCGCTCGACTCCATCACGTTTAGATTAAACAAATGGAAATAAATGGTGGTATTAGTCATGGTATGTTTGTTCCACGGATTTAACAGGGTTTAAAAAGTCCATCTGCAACCTACTTTGAGGGCTCTTTAAACCATAAAGTAATCTTCACCTAAATCTCGGAGATGTTCTGGTGACTTGCACTTGACACTACTTCTGAAAAAAACTTGCCAACTGAACTACAGGGACTTGTCCTGGCGTTCTTTGAGAACCAGACATTGAATGAAAAGAGCGAGGGGGGGGGGAAATAACTAGCTCAAGAGTAGAAGGTAGAGTCAGGGATTACTTCTGTAATCTGTGCAAAGGTGAATAAGAATGAGAAGATATATATTTGTAGAAGCTAATTCTATCCTCCTCAATGGAAGGATAATTTCAGTTGATTGCCATTCACTTCTCATGGCCATCATATATCTGTGTTTTATAAACATGAGCAGCAGGAATGAGTTTTGGCTTTCAATTTTTGTTTTGGGCATTCTTCCAATTTTTTTTACAGATTATAACTTCCTACTCCAAATTTAGCTGCAAAACTTTAACAATATAGTTTAGCCAGCTTATTTCCCATAGGGAGGTTAAAAGCATATGTTCTGTTGACTTCTGTACAAAAGAAAATACTCAGACATAGTTGGTTATAGTTATTGCTTATTTTTGAATGAAACTATATTTTGTTATGTCTTAGTACTACTAAACTTGAAGAAATATATGCTGGTATGGTGTAAAAAAGTAAAAACATTAATGGCCAATCTGCGGGCAATAAAAGGATATTAATGCTTTTATTGCATTGCATTGCATTATTTTTGACTTTATTATATACATCGTATAACTGTGATTAAGGCAGTAAACAACCTAAATAAAATGAATTTGAATTATTGAACTAAATTTTAATATTTATGTTTGAGGCTTATCTAGTTCCATCTTTGGATGATTTTTACCATTATATTGTTAAACTATGCAATTCAGTACAAATGCTAACAAGCATAACTCCTCAACATGTGGTTAATATGATGGGTGAACCAAAATAAATCTTTATCTTTTTGTTTGGTCAGAGTCCATTTATGTACTACAACTTATATGTTTGGTGAATTATTAATAATTACTAATCTATTAATTGTACAACATTTCACTGATTGTCATTTGTTCTAGACAACAGTACCTGGCAGAATAAACACTGTATTGCTACAGCCTTTGCAGTCAGATACACCTTATAAAATTACAGTTGTAGCAGTTTATGATGATGGAGATGGTGGACAAGTCACAGGAAATGGAAAAACAGGTATATTTGTTCTTTATGATTTTACATAATAAAGTTCTGCCGACACTGAAGGAGATTTTAAAGTCTGTAAAAGAAAAATATATAGAATTACTCCTCCAAACCAGTTAAAGTAGCTTTGTAAAGCCTAGTTGCTATGAGGAAAATTTGCCATTTGTCAACCCAAGTTGAAAAAAATCTTAAGATAGTATATACCAAGTGAACTCTGAAACTATCCATTACATTTCTGAAAATATTTATTAAAAATATTTGAACAAATTCTATATATGATACAAATTTCCTATCGTGAAACATTGGCTTTTAACTTATTAATTTTATACCTGGTACTCAATTCTAAATGAAGCACATGTAGCTAAATTTCTTGCTTATTTACAACATACAACATACTTACATTCAATTACCTCATCCAAGTTATTCATGTATTTTCAGAGCAAAATTCCCTACGAGCACCACTGGAATTTTCTTTAAAAAGCTGATTTTTATAGTAAAATACAGTAGTATTCGGTTTTAATTTGGGATCCAAAATTATAGATTAACTTTATTTATTATAGTATTGAAGTTTTAGCCTTTCATAATTTTGATAAAAATAAAAAAATTAGACTTGGCATTAGAGTTTATCAAATGCCTTTTTTCCTAACTTAATGCATTTAATTTTTTTTTTTTTTAGTTGGGCTGCTTTCTCCTCAGAATATTCGTATATCTGATGAATGGTATACTCGATTCAGAGTGGCCTGGGATCCTGTCCCATCTCCTATCTTAGGATACAAAATTGTGTATAAAGTTGCAGGTAAGATTACAAATGCTGGGCTGCCAACATGCAACCATGGTTTTGAGACTGAATATTGTTGAATATTATCAACAATTTCAATGATTGTTATGAAAGCAGGCTTTGCTGTAGTTTTACAAGAGAGGCTTCTACTTAATATTCCCAGGGAATTACTGTCAGCAACACAGGAATTCTCAGTTGGAGGATTGTCTGGCTCATTATAAAGCAGCTTTTTATGTTAATGCATAGGACTGCACATTAACACCCTTTTTCGTATTATTTTTTTCCTTTTAAGGTTCGGATGAGCCCATGGAGGTGTTTGTTGGAGAAGTGACTTCATATACTTTACACAACTTATTGCCTAGTACTTCTTACGATGTGAACGTATATGCTCAGTATGAGTCTGGACTTAGCGAACCTTTGGTTGACCAAGGCACTACACGTAAGACCAAAGATCCTCCCACCCCGCGTATATGAATGTTGACGTGACAAATATTAATGATTGCAGCAAGAAGACTTGATCTCTTAGAATTTGCCTGCTTGGTAGAAAAGATACATTTCTTAAAGAAATGTCCTATTGTGTTGAAATTTCAGGGAACATGCCCATTGTCCAAGACACGTTCAATCCCTAAATCTTGGTTTCTGGTTTCTGAGGGTTCTCTGTGTTTAACTCGATGAAACATGACAATTTTCTAAAACAACTGTGTCCTTGATATAAATAAATGATAGCAGTATCATGCTACTGGTTGATTTTGGATGAATATTAAATATCAAATTCAGTTTCAATGCTGTATAATAAGTGGAAGATCTGAAAAGCATTCTGACTTGATGATTAATGCTGGAATTTTCACGTATTGGGATTTCAAGCATATTTTTTTCTGAAAAAGAAGAGTGCAGTCTGTCTATTTTTGAATTGGCTCTGATTCCTGTATTGCCTGCTGTCATTATAGATGTAGCTCTCCACCTGTAGCTCTGCTTTACATATTTCCATGTACCTAAATACGAATAGACTTATAAATTATGATCAGGTGAAATCAATCTACAATAGCCTGAATAAAGCTTTGTCTCCTTAATATGATATTGTAATATATTTCTAATCAGTGCTAAACAAGCTTACCAGATATCTGAAAAGCAAAGGACACGGAGAATTGGAAAGGGAGAGAAATTGGACGGGGGAAAACACAGTAATCATTTAATTTTCTTGACAAATTTGACAAAAGATACAGTGCAACATTGTTAAAAAATACTTAGACCTATCTGTATATGAAGCTACTTTGCCCAGCATCAGAAAGACTGGTTTCTGAGGGTTCCTTGGTGCTCATTGAACTTAGTTGCTTTCTTGCAGCAATTTCATTACCTAACCAAACTAGGTTACATCATCACTGCAACACTAGTATTGATGATGTTACCTAGTTTGGGTAATGAAATGTCTGCAAGAAAACAACCAAGCTCAAGAAGGCACCAAGGTAACCGTCATTTCAACCTTAAAGTACAAGTATTCTTTATTGAGACTGGTTTCTTAATGGTAAAAATGGGCTAGAGCCAATTAAGAGCCAAAAGCCTTCAGTGTGTAACTGATTATGGTCTTGCCAGTTTCAGGTGGCAGCCAAGCCTCTGATTGGAGTTCTAACTAATCATCTGATTAGGGTCACAGAGGAGAGCTTGTTATCTGATTGGCATTTATAAGGGAAGCACTGAGCTGTACAAAATCTGATCAGGAAAGAGATAGCTTGTCAAAAATCCAGACAATGTTTAATTGTAAGGTTATGCCTGCCAAACTAAATACATGTGGGCAAAGAGGGGGATATGTTTGCTTTTTGCCAGGTATCTGGTAACCCTAGTGCTGAAAAAAACATAATGTCATAATTGTAGAGTTTTATCTAGTTTCACCCAAATGATTAATGGTTTTTTTTCCCCCTTTTCTTTTCCATAGTGTACTTGAATGTTACAGATCTTACAAGTTATAATGTGGGATGGGACACTTTCTGTATCAAATGGTCGGCACATCGGTCTGCCACTTCTTACAGACTGAAACTAAATCCAGCCGATGGTAATTATGGTTTTAAATGAATATTGGTTACATGTCATGACTCCATTGATCCTTTTTTAATTATTTGGCATATTTGAATTACATTGTTCATTACCCAAATCTCCATGGATTGGAGATGCTATAAATAATGTCAATAAATTGTTTTCAGCAAAAGAGGCATTATTTCAACTGCAGGACAACTGTTTCTTCTTTCATATTCTTGCTGCCTTTCTGAATTTGTCACAATTACTCAAAATGTGCACATGATTATCAAATGCCTAATTAGATATCAGTTTATTATAAACATTATAGACATGATTTGAACAAACTTTGCCCCAAATGATCCTTCATTTATAATTTTTCATAATATCACAATTCAATAATTTGTTAATACAGATTATGTCATTGCAAATAATGCTTCCTATGTATTGCATAATATGAATAAATAATTTTGAAATGTTGCACAAGCAGAATATGTTACAAGAACAAAAGTACTTTTATTTCCTGATTTATTTTGAAAAAAAGGAGGTATATATGAGCATTAAGGAACTCTGAAGCAGATTAAAACAAGTATCAAATTTAACTCTCCTGCATCATAATTAAGAATATTGCTTATTAAGCTATTCTTTCTTTCTGTGCTGTTGTAGAAGTCAGCTATTTCATACCTTGCCTTTTTCACGTTCTGGCAATTCATTAGCCTACAGGCAGAATTGCCATGGTTTAGAAGATTAAAAACAAAAATAAAAAACAACCCCATCTCCCCGTAGACAATAGCAATTTCACTTCTTCATGACATGTTATTATATCATGAAGAGCCGTATTGGTACAGTGGTTAGAATGCAGTATTGCAGGCTAATTCTGCTGACTGCCAACTTCCAGCCATTCAACAGTTCAAGTCTCACCGGCTCAAGGTTGACTCAGTCTTTCATCCTTCCGAGGTTGGTAAAATGAAGACCCAGATTGTTGGGGCAATATGCTGACTATAAACTATTTAGAGAGCGCTGTAAAGCACTGTGAAGTGGTATTAAGTCTAGGTGTTATTGCTATTATACTGCATACTGCTTACAAACAGTTATGTGTACATAAGGTCCTACAAATTAAGCATTTTTCTTCTCACTTGCTTACAGGATCTAGAGGTCAAGAAATAACAGTGCGTGGATCAGAAACCAGTCACTGTTTTACTGGGCTTTCAGCTGATACTGAATATAATGCTACTGTCTTTGTTCAGACTCCAAATCTTGAAGGTCCTCCAGTCTCTACAAAAGAACACACATGTAAGTCCAAGATGACAGGAACCACAATAACAAAACCAAAACAACTTTAGAAAGAATATGACAAAAGCAATTTTCTCTGAATATACCAATGGTTTAGTAACACTGGATTTTTTCCCCACATAATCCAGCTTCATGAATTCATGAATTGAAAAAAAATATGCATTTTTTGTGACTCACCATACTGCCAATATTTCAGAAAACAGCTGGATTCCAATCTTCACATTCTGCTTACCTTGTTCGTGCAACTGAACCATACTTGAGAGTTTCAGGATTTTGTATAATAAGTAGATCGTCCATCACGCCTAATACAGTATTATACTTAAATGAAGCCATTATGGAATATTTAACAAACTCTGGCTAAAACAATACTTCTTGTATAGCAGATGACATTTGCTTATAATTGCTCAGTGAATTTCTTCTCAGTAAAGCTGAATAGGCTGAGAAGAGACAACAATCCTTGCGACCTATGTCTATTGTGTTAGGAATTTGATATATTTTCCCATTCCTTACCTTTTTTGCAGGGCAAAAGGGTTAAGTCATGAGCAAAGAGGATAGATTATGAGGAACATTGAAGATGATCCCCCTCCTGTTTTATCTTTCACCCATCCCATCTTCTATCCTGTCCTTGAGGATAACATATGGAGAAGGGGCATAGGATGGAACAGAAGAGACCATTCAGCAATGCACATGCTTCATCCTCCACTAGTGTTCGATGGAGGATGAACTACATCAGGGGTGTCACACTTATATCATCATGGTGGTGTCACATGACATATCGTGGCTTTTCCCCCCTTTGCTAAACTAGGCATGGGCATGATCAGCACATGGTGCATCTGGTCTGTTGGCTCTGAATTTGACACCCTTGAACTAGATGATTACTAATTCTAGTAATAAGTGGCCATGGTGATAGGATTTCAATGTCCTTGAAACATGTTTGAGCTATAGTTTAGGAGACAGGAGGAACATATTTTTTTGAAACAAAAAAACAAACTTTTGCTGGAACACATTGATAAATTTCTAAGAACTGATCTACTGAGGGAGTAGCTTACTATAGCTTTGTTCCACTTATGTTATTTCTCACCTTTTAAAAAATGCAATGCATTTTAATTGATTTCCTTTAGTAATCAAGCCAACTGAGCCTCCAACGCAACCACCTACGCCACCTCCACCTCCAACAATCCCACCTGCACGGGATGGTAAGTGTTTGCTTTTTGATGTCTAAGATCTAAAAACTCTGCAGGATTAAGAGTTCTAGGATTTATCTTGATTCAGAGAACTATAATTTACCATAATGATACCTTGTAAACAGTGAAGTAAATTCTGCTCAAAAAGGCATTTAACCATTCCTCTATTTTCTGTGTATGCATTCGAGTTAGCATTTTATATTTTGTTTCGAGGATAAATTTGTGGTACATGTCTTTTATATAAATCCAAATAGAGAAAGCTTTTCAGAAAACTTTTGCACAGCAAAACAGAACAACAGAGTTAGAAGGGACTTTATAGAACATTTCGGGATCTTAGTTTTTAGGGACCTCAATGGACTTCTAGTCCTTAGGGACTTTAAACTACCCGATACCACTTTAGACAAATGGCTATCACATTGAAAAGTTCCTGTTACTACATGCTATTTTTTCATTGTGCTACAACTTCTGAATTATTTCTGAATCCAATGTATCTTTTAGTATGCAAGGGAGCCAAAGCTGATATAGTCTTCCTCACTGATGCTTCTTGGAGTATTGGAGATGAAAATTTCAACAAAGTAGTGAAATTCGTTTTCAACACGATTGGGGCATTTGACCTTATAAATCCATCTGGAATTCAGGTTAGTCAATTCTTAAATATTAACCAAGATAAATCGATATATTTTTTTTGCACGATATATTTCAAGTAAATACTGTACAGTTACAATATGGCAATTTGAGTTTTAAAGATCCTATCACCTGTGACAAAAGTGAAAAAGTTAAGAGCCTTTTCATATCTTCCCTCTTCCCTTACTTTACCTTTTAAATAGTCCTATTACAATAATTCTCTAAATAATTAGAAAAAGAAGTCAAGCACATTTTTAAAAACCCATAATTATTACAAGAAGGATGTACTTGTATACGTATAAGATTTACACATGTCCAAGATGTACAAGATTATAGAATATTAACTATTGAACTGTATTTTCTTTAACAATATAACATTACATTTTTGGGTGGTTCTTTTTTTTTTAGGTTTCTTTTGTGCAATACAGTGATGATCCAAAATCTGAGTTCAACTTGAATACATATGATGAAAAGGCCCAGGCCCTGGGAGCTCTTCAGTATATTCAATACAGAGGAGGGAACACAAGAACAGGTACTTTTGTACAACTTCTGAATATTAGTTTCAAGGGGTAGGTTTTCTGATATTATTACTGCATAGGTTTTAACTTAAAATGTATTCCAGTGTTAGTTTCTCCCCCCCACAAAGTAGTGGTTTTACGTGGACGATCTAAATGAAACTGTTTATTGATTCACAGGAAAGGCACTTGCATTTATCAAAGAAAAGGTGCTTACCTGGGAAAGAGGCATGAGGAAAGGAGTTCCCAAAGTCCTGGTTGTCGTAACAGATGGTCGATCACAAGATGAAGTGATGAAAGCCGCAGCTGTCATACAGCAGTCTGGTGAGACACATTTAGATGGCGGGATTTAATGGGAGCATAATTCTTCAGTCTTTATCAAATATCAGGTTCTGTATCATGATTGACTGGAATATATACAGTTCTGTGAGTGCTTCATAGCCACTTGTGCCTGAACTAGTACATTGTTTAGAGTGCTTGAAATACAGGTAAATCCTCAGCTTATGGTTATAGTGGAGCCTGCCTTTTTTGGTTGTAAATCATGATGGTCATAATGTAGGGCACCATGCGACCAACCCAATTTACTACTTGTACTTGAGGCAGTCATTAAGTAAATACATGGTCATTAAGAAACCCATTATTCATTGTGGAGTCTTTTTGCTGCAAACCTGAAGTACATGTGATTTTTTTGGCAAAAATGTAAATTCTGGCAAAAATCTAAATGATGGCTGTAGGAACCTGAGAATGAGGTTGTAAGTTCTTTGGGAAGTCCATCATATTTGAATAGCCACTAAGCAGCCGGTTATAAGTCAAGGACTACCCATACTGCATATCTCTGTATATATTTCCACTATTTACCCTGCCTTTTATTACTTTATAAATTCCTCAAGGCAGTGAACATATCTAATACTCCTTCCTCTTCCCACAACAACAACCTCATGAGGTGGGTTGAGCAGAGAGAGAGCATGTGATAAGCCCAAAACCACACAACTGGCTTTTATGCCAAAGATGGGACTAGAACTCACAGTCTCCTGGTTTCTACATCAGCAACTCCACCACTACACCAGGGGTGAAATTCAACCACCTCATCCCACCTCGAGTGAGCTGGTAGGGACAATTTGAATCGGTTAAAAAATCACCCCTGATTGCTATTACTAGTATATCAAGTATATCAAGCAATGCTCACAGCCACTCCCATAGAGCCAGAAGGGGTGAAAATTGAATTTCACCCTTGTACTACACTACACCAGTCTGCCTCTTATGCAGCTTAGACTTCCTCCCTATGACTTCCCTGAGAGTTGTAATCTCCACATACCTGGGCAGTATCAGGTTGTTGTCCTAATAGGATTGGTCACTGAGTATTTTTTTTTCTTCGAAGAACTTGGAGAAGCTTCCCAGGTCCATATTATTTCAACCATTGTTATTGTCTTTGCAGGTTTCAGTGTATTTGTTATTGGTGTAGCTGATGTTGATTACCATGAACTAGCCAAAATGGCAAGTCAGCCGAGCGAACGTCATGTCTTTATAGTTGACGACTTTGATGCTTTTGAGAAGATTGAAGATAACCTTATCACTTTTGTTTGCGAGACAGCTACCTCAAGTGAGTAAAATAGTCTCTCTCTTTTTTCAGGATGGTTTAACCTATTTCATTCAGTGTAAAACATAATGAAAATGTATTTAGTAATTTATTAAGGAAAATATATTTGTCCTTGCTGTTATATAATCAAAAAGGAAAAATCAGTACTGGTATATGTGCTTTGCATGTAGGAATTTTCAAGCGTAACCGTTGCATACCCAAATTGAGCTTGGAATGATGCTAATAAAAAACCTTGGAAAACCACTAATAATCATTAGTGATTTTTGGAGGTTGAGGAACTAAAGTTCTGACTCTTTAGAAGTCAGCTTGCTTTTTTCCTAAAATGAGCATTAACATGAGAACATAACCTTTTGTCCATATTAACATTCCATGCTGTCCTTATCTTGGAGCTTTTAGCCAAGATAGAGTAGCTTGTCTAATGACATATTTTGAGTTAAAACAGAGAGCAGAACATTGAGTTGAACCAAGGAGGTTCTATCTCTTTCTCAGGCATTTTTCTGAATTTGTGTGTTGCTTGTCTCTGAAGGAGAAACTTAGTCATAGTCTGTATTGAGGAATCTGTCAGAATAATGTAGATAAATACATAGATTATTGCAGATGGTGATGGAAATGGAAATAGAAATAGATAGATGTGTGACCCTGATAGAAAGCAATTGTTAATATATAAACCTAACTTCTCTTTGAAAACTTCCTCGTAGTAATTCCTTATCCTGGTCCCTTGAAAAAAAAAAAAAAAAACAGATGCTAAGCCTAATAAGCTATATTAAACAGGATTAAAACCTGTTTTAAATCCTAAAATCCATGGCTGAGTTTGTAGACCTAACTGTGGCATGCACACAAATTGTGCCATATTACTCCTTGCAAAAATCTCTGTTGGCTAATTACTAACATGCTGAGTGCTAGTCCTTTCAGATAATAATGGAGGGGGGACAATATAAGTTAAGATTAAACAACATCCTCCGACAAGGGTCGGTAATAGCACCTCCACTATTCAATTTATCCATATCAGATATACTGGCAACAAAGGAATGCAAATTTGAATACACTGATGACTTGGCCATAGCAGTACAAAACAAAAATACATGGGGATGGCAGAAAGCCTTCTCCAAAAGATCTTAAAATCTTGGAAAATTCTTCACTGACTGGAGGCTCACTCCTAGCACCAGCAAAAAAGTAATTACGTGCTTCCACAAATTTAACCACAAACTAGCATATGAAGCTCAACTTTAACAACAACTTACTTCCCTATGATTCTCATTCAAAGTATCTTGTAGTAACATTGGACCAGAGACTCTCTTACACCTAGAGATTATGGTAGCAAAAATCAAAACTAGAAACAACATACTCCAGAAATTATGTGGAATCAAATGTAGAGCTTTAGCTGCCACCCTCAGATCATCAGCATTAAGGTTGGTCAATTCCATAGCAGAATACTGTGGAGTTGTATGTATGGCTTAACAGCTGCCATACTAGTAAGTTAGACGCCAGAGTCAATGATACCATGAGGATTATAAGCGGATGTATTAAAACCACTCAGATTTGCCAGCTTCTTGTTC
The DNA here is from genome assembly GCA_015471245.1 of Laticauda colubrina. Taxonomy (NCBI): domain Eukaryota; kingdom Metazoa; phylum Chordata; class Lepidosauria; order Squamata; family Elapidae; genus Laticauda; species Laticauda colubrina. The sequence continues at coordinate 37,901,288 of BLBF01000007.1, read as the reverse complement.
TGAGCCATATAGCACTGCCAGCTTTACAAAGGCAAAAGGTACTAGTGAGAGAATACAGAAAAATTATGAACAACTCACTCCTACCTGTGCATGCTGACCTTCCTTATTTATCAGCTGGAAGACTCACATTCAGGAAATTGGCGCTTGCACAATATCTCCCCAACAATTTTAACATCGATTCCCAATGGAAAGACAAATGAGTCTCTGAATGCCCAGTCATAGCAAGACATACAAATGACTCCACAAAAAAGGTGCCAGGCTTTGAACTTCCATGCTAGCAATGGATTATCCGGAATGGGATTCGCACCCACATGGCATCTGCCAGGACTCTCTGTATAAACGGGGCATAGTATCCTCTCCTCAGTGTCACTGCGAGGTAAAACTGTAGATCACATCATGACCAGCTGTAAGCTGAGAGTATACACTGGTACAGTATCTGATTTTTTTTTAAAAAAAGATATAAACAATGCTGCACTTAAATGATTAGATCAGTGATCCCCAGTCTTTCTGACACCAGAGACCAGTTTTGTGGGAGACAATTTTTCCTTGGACGGGAGTGGGAGTGGAGGAGGGGATGGTTTCGAGCGCAACCTAGAATCCCGCACATGTGCAGGTGAACTGTGCTGCTTCCATGGCCCAGTTTCTAACAGGCCATGGAACAGGGGACCTCTCAGTTGGACAGCCTAGAGCAGGGGTCTCCAATCTTGGCAACTTTAAGACTTAAGTCCACAAGTCTTAAAGTTACCAAGATTGGAGAGCCTTGGCCGAGAGATTGGTATTTGAACATAAATCTTTTAAATATTTTTATTGTGTTTTATTAATCTAAGTGAAATGTTAATATATATTGCTGGTCCAGGTATGATACACCATATATTAACTAAATAAATAAATAACCATATTGAAGAAAGCTAAGATTGGTGGTATTTGTAGTTCTGCATCTATGGAGGACATTTGTTTGCAGGCAGCTGTGGGCTTCTAGCAACAATGCCAGTGCTCATTCATGCTGTATCTCTTTCTTTTTTTTTCCAGCTTGTCCTCTCATGTACTTAGATGGATACACTTCTCCTGGTAAGAAATAAGACATGAATATTTCAGTTTAGAAATGTCTTACTTCACACTGTTTCTAAATCCCACCATTGTTCTTTCTGTTTTCTCCTTATTCTGACATATAGGCTTCAGAATGCTGGAAGCTTACAATTTAACAGAAAAATATTTTGCTTCAGTACCTGGAGTTTCCTTGCAGTCAGGATCTTTCCCAAGCTACGTGTCATACAGGCTTCATAAAAATGCTTTTGTTAGCCAGCCTACTGTGTGAGTATATTACTCCCCCCCTCAGGTCTTTTCTAATTGCGGAAAATTGACTAGATGGTAGTTATACTGGACATAGGATTGATAGTGCTGAATGCTGAATCCTTGCTAACAATGAATGATGAAAAATAAAAACTCAGAATACAAGATACATACAAAGACAGAAGTGTGTATGTATACACCCTTTTGGAATCTCTCATAAGCAGGATGAAGTAAAAAAAAATCAGTATAGGAAATATACATAAATAGTTTACTCTATGCAATGCATTAAAATTATTTACAGTCTGGGACTTAAATCCTAAAATATCTGGTACAAAAAGTAATGCTAACTGGCACTGGAAAAAAAAGCAATAAGGTGGCTAACAGGTAAACCTTCTTCAAGATGGCATTTCATTATGAACCTACTGCAACTGAGAAGGACGTTTTTCTTGTAGCACCTGCCTAAGCATTTGCACCATATTCAGCTTTGAAGACATAGTTTGTTTTGGCATATGCATAGGAAGGAAATAGCCCTTTATGTCAGTGTTTCTCAACCTTGACAACTTTAAGATACATAGACTTCAACTCCTAAAATTCTCCAGCCAGCACACTTGAAGCTTTAATGTCCAACACTAAAACTTAATGGCCAGAAATTAATTGGAAACAGCTGTTAAAAGAATTGGTTTCTTATGAAGAAGTGAACCTAACCCATTAGTGACTGTTGTGGAATAACTGAAGCTTTAGGGCAGGTTTTAATAATATCCCTTATAGAGGGTTTATGATTGAGTGTATTTTTCTATTCAAGATTTGAAGGGGACATATCTAAGCCTTTCTGCTTCTCATCCAGAGTACAATAATGACAGTAATTACCTGCAAAGAAGAGTTCTAATATTAGTGTCTGATTTACTTGAATTCCCCATTTATAGTCTAGGCAAACACTCCCAAAGCCTTCTCACTAATAACATTTGCATTAAGGAATATCTCAAACAATAATTGTTGGAGTTCTGAGAAGAACCATTGTCAATCTAAATAATACTGTGTTTGGGTAGTACTATAAAAGTTTTTTATTTCTTCTGTCTTACCATATTTCTCTTTTAATTGCATTCCCAATGCTGCTGGTCTCTTCCTCCAGATGTTTTTCTTGCTGTCATCCTCGGTGCACAATGATACTCATACAGTTTATTCTTAATCTTAAAATTTTCACAATAACTTTCAGTGGGTTTGAAGGAAAACCTGACTTATAAACACACTGAATAATATGAAGGATTTAAATTAGCCTTTCTGTCTTTTGCAGGAGAAAAAGTTTAATTATTTATATATGAAGATGAACTGCTTTTGAGTCTTTAGACACTCTTTTAAGGGGATGAGTGATCAAGCAAGAATCTTGAGCGCTGTTTATTAAACAACATTTGACTTTCACAACCTTATTAACCGTGACTAAAATAAAATGTTATTTATTTATTAAATTTATATGTTGCTCATTTCACTGTTTTAATCATGTATTTTTGGTGAGTAATATGTCTCTGCTTTCTTTAATAGGGATATTCATCCAGATGGATTATCAAAGGCTTACACAATCATATTTTTATTCCGTCTTCTCTCGGAAACCTCTAATGAACCATTTGCAATTTGGCAGATAACTGACAGAGATTACAAACCACAAGTTGGAGTTGTTCTTGACCGTAAGATCCCTTTCCCCGTGAACTATGAACTGAATATGTGAATAAAATGGATAGATGATGTTTTATTTTTTGAATATTTCAAAATATTTCTACATAGTAAAATAGTAAAATTTTACTCTGACATAGTTTATTCAGTATCAGAAATCAGTTGAACAGATTGCAGGCAGATTGCAACTAATTTACCATTGACACGCAAGTTGTATAATGTTTAGGTGGGTTGTGAGTTGCCAAGCCAGTTATTTAATGCAATCTTTATGTGAAACAATTCAGTCAGTGCTTTGATCTGGATTTAAAAAGTGTACCTTTTTAGGGAATGAGGAAGCAACAAATTAATTTAGAGAAAGAACTTAAAGTAACCTTACTTGAACTCTAAATAATTTTTGGGAAATTGGGGAAGAAAAAACTTTGGTCTGAGTGTTATCTCAGGCTCTCCTTTGTGTTGCTGCTGGAATAGCAGTAAGGTTTGATAGCATTTGTGAATGTATCAGTAGATACCAAGTATTGCTTTAGTTGATACTGTTCTACTTATATGTTAAAAGAAAAAAGATATTAGGAAGTTCCACTTTCATATTTATATTGGAGAAGCCTTCCTTCAGGTTGCCATAAATCATGATTCTTCCATATGGCATGCAGGTTTTGACTCAATAATTGGCAGGTTGAAAATTGCAAGACATTTCCTTTCATGTTCTCTCTTGTTGCAGTCATAGAAACCTCGTGTTGCATTAAGCATCTCAATTCCTTGTTTCATTTCAAAGCAACATTTTGGATTACCAGAATTAGTTGACTGAATGACTTATGCTCTGACATAGAACTATATTTTTAGGGAATACAATACCCAAAATTGTTAAGTGATTCAATGGCTTAGAATTATTATTTTTTTCAAAAAATCTTTGATTTTAACTTTGTTAGTCTTTTAATATCATAAAATTAATACGAATAATCTTGTGTTACTAGCAAGTTCCATAATGTTTGTTTTAACAGCCATTCTGACAGTATTTTTTTAAAGTTAGTTACATAGCAATCCAAATTAAGGAACTGGTAAAAAGGAATCTCCCTGAATAGTCTTATGAATAGTGTTACGAATCAGGTTTGGAAATGGTTAGGGATAGATTAAGGAGCTGCTTTGAGCTACCATGAAAAGGTGTAGCTGCTTTAAAAATCAGAGACAGGTGCTACATTTCTATATTTTGTGATTTCAATCAACTTTTGGAATTAATTTGAAACATTATTAGATAGTTTTGTAATGTGCTAACCGTATCGTTAACATAATGTATTTTTCCCTAGCTTCTAGCAAAGTGCTATCATTCTTTAACAAGGATACAAGAGGAGAAATTCAGTCTGTAGCATTTGAAGATGATGAAATAAAGAAACTCTTTTATGGAAGTTTCCACAAGGTAAAATCATCTTCTGCAGATTATTATGAATAAGAAAGTCATTTTTAAAGCAAATAAAACCACTCTGGTAGTCAATAGGTATGGAGAGAGATAAAAATGATTTATAAATACCCTTAAAGCAAATAATATTTTCAATTAATTGGTTTGAATACATACTGAAATATCTTATACAATGCTCAATTTTACTCTGAAACAAATTCCATTATATTTAAAGGGTATATTAACTTGTCCTTGTCCTTGTTTATCAACCACTCATTCAGTGACTGTTGGAAGTTGCAATGGCATTGAAAAAGGAGACCTGAAACTGATCCTCTTATATTATGGCTGTTGCAGTGTCCATGTGGTCATATGATCACAATTCAGGTCCTTGGCACCTGGCATGTATTTACAGTAGCTGCAGCAGCCCACAATCACGTGATCATCATTTGTGACCTTCATGGCTGGCTTTCAACAAGCAAAGTTAATGAGGAAGCTGAAAGTCACAGAATAGAATAGAATAGAATAGAATAGAATAGAATAGAATAGAATAGAATACTTTATTGGCCAAGTGTGATTGGACACACAAGGAATTTGTATTGGTATAAATACTCTCAGTATACATAAAGAAAAGGTACATTCATTAAGAATCAAGAATCATAACGTACAACACTTAATGATAGTCGTAGGGTACAATCAACAATCAAATCATACTAGGAAACAGTCAATATAAATCGTATGGATACAAGCAACAAAGTTACAGTCCTACAGTCACAAGTGGGAGGGGATGGGTGATAAGGAGTGATGAGAAGATTAACAGTAATAGTTGTGTATACTTTGTAAATAGTTGAACAGTATTGAGGGAATTATTTGTTCAGCAGAATGATGGCTTTCGGGAAAAAACTGTTCTTGTGTCCAGTTGTTCTGTTGTGCAGTGCTCTATAGCGTCGTTTTGAGGAAAGGAGTTGAAACAGTTTATGTCCAGGATGTGATGGGTCTGTAAATATTTTCACAGCCCTCTTTTTGACTCGTGCAGTATACAGGTCCTCAATTGAAGGCAGGTGGGTACTAATTGTTCTTTCTGCAGTCTAAATTATCCTCTGAAGTCTGTGTCTGTCTTGTTGGGCTGCAGAACCAAACCAGACAGTTATAGAGGTGCAGATGACAGACTCAATAATTCCTCTGTAGAACTGTATTACCAGCTCCTTGGGCAGTTTGAGTTTTCTGAGTTGATGCAGAAAGAACAATCTTTGTTGTGCTTTTTTGATGTTGTTTTTGATGTTAAGTGTCCATTTTAGGTCATGTGATATAGTAGAACCTAGAAATTTGAAGGTCTCTACTGTTGATACTGTCTAGTATTGTAAGAGGTGGTAGTATGGGAGTGTTTCTTCTAAAGTCTACCACCATTTCTATGGTTTTGAGTGTGTTCAGTTCCAGATTGTTCCGGTTACACCATGAGGCAAGTTGTATAACCTGTCTGTATGCAGATTCATCGTTGTCTCGAATGAGACCAATCACTGTTGTGTCATCAGCAAACTTCAGTATTTTAACAGATGGATCGCTTGAGATGTGGTCATTGGTATATAGGGAGAAGAGAAGTGGAGATAGCACACAGCCTTGGGGGGCCCCTGTGTTGATTGTACAGGTATCAGATGTGTTTCCGCCTAGCTTCACCTGCTGCTTCACCTTTCTGTTCGGAAGCTTATGATCCACTTACAAGTGTGTTCAGGTACTGCTAGCTGGTTTAATTTAGTTAGAAGAATGTCTGGAATGATGGTATTGAATGCAGAACTGCAGTCTACAAAAAGGACCCTTGCGTAGGTATTTGGAGATTCAAGGTGTTATAGGATGAAATGCAGAGCCATGTTAACAGCATCATCTCTCGATCTATTTGCTCGGTATGCAAACTGCATGGGATCTAACAGCGGATCCGTGATGGTTTTCAGATGGGACAGCACAAGCCTTTCAAAGATTTTCATAACTACAAATGTTAGAGCAACGGTCTGTAGTCATTCAGTTCCTTGATGGAGGGCTTCTTTGGCACTGGGATGATGGTAGAACGTTTGAAGCAGGAAGGAACATAGCACATCTCTAGTGAGCTATTGAAGATTCATGTGAAGATGGGGATCAATTGGTCAGCACAGACTTTTAAGAAAGAAGTCTGTCTGGCCCTAGTGCTTTTCCTGGCTTCTGTCTGTGTAATAGATCTTGTACTTCTTTTTCTGTGATCACCAGAGGTTGTAAGCCCAATGGATTGTGGTCAGTTGTAGGAGGCTTGGCTGTTGTTGGTGTGTTTGAGAAGTGGGTTGGTGTGTTTGAGATAGGTGGCTGTAGTTTCTTTTCAAACCTACAGTAAAACACATTCAGGTCATCTTCGAGTTATTGATTTCCTTCTACCTGGGAAGGAGGTTTGCTGAAGCCAGTGATGTTTTTAAGAATTTTCCACATGTTTGCTAGTTCATTTGTTGAGAATTGATCAACTGATGATCATGTGACATTGAATTTAATTACAATGGGTTATTTGCTTAATTATTGCAGCCAGGACTACTATTAGAAGTTGACACGGTCATAGCATGCCTAGATGGTAAATGTAACAATATACATTTGCTTATCGGTAGGTCCATAAATATTATTTATCATTGGCTTTCCTTATAGCAGTAGTGTCTTAGACTTATATTCTGCTTCACAGTGCTTTACAGCCCTCTGTAAGTGGTTTACAGAGTCAGATTATTGCCCCCAACAATCTGGGTCCTCAGTTTACCTATCTCAGAAGGATGGAGGGCTAAGTCAACCTTGAGAGCCTGGTGAGATTTGAACTGCCAAATTGCAGGCAGCTGGTAGTCAGCAGAAATAGCCTGCAGTACTTCACTCTAACCACTGAACCACCATGGTTTTTTTTCCTTATATACGGGATTGGATGGTTAATCTCCAAGCATGTTTGAAAATAAGAGAAAGTTTTCAGAGCTGATTTAAACTACAGAAATCAGGATCCTTAACTCACATTTCATATATTCTGATTATTATTAGCACAACTCAGCACATCGTCTTAATTTGTGGTTTACCAATTACATATTTCTCTAATTAAACCATTGGACAATGTGCAGTGAAAACTAAAAATTACCTAATATACATACTATGGTGAAAATACTCAACGATAAGCAGGTTTTTATCCATATGTGAGAGTGATCATACTAGTCCCATGTACATATAGCACTTAGATATTTGCATTGTTTATATTTTTTTGAAGGCGTCCTGAGCCATCTCTGAAAGGAAGTATGTGAAAGTTGTTATGGGAGAAAAGAGTATTGTGCACCAGGAGGACAGCTCTGTTTGAAGCAGAGTGGCAGAAGTAGAAAATCATAGATGGCCTAGAAGGATTTGTTGATCACAATTCTACAGATGAATGAATTCTGCCGGAATGTCTTGCCAGAATATAATGTGTTAATTCAGTGCATTGCATTTCCATTCACTGAAAAATAGCTAACTTGGCTCTTTGCGAAACATTTGCTTTGGCATACTAGTTTGAGTTTTGGCTATAATGAAGGTCTTGGGGAAAATGTTGGCCTAGTTAACATCTTGTCAAGGAACTCTTATACAAACAGATGTTTTATGTTTGTTGATTTGCCGTTAATGTGACAAACTACATGGCAAGAGTCTTCTGCAAAGTCATCCTTGCCATTTTTTAAAAATGGAGGACTAGTAAAAGAAGGAACTGATTAACCTACGTAACAAGATAATAATTTAGTAAAAGGAAACATTTTAATTGTTTTGACACCTTTCTTTTTGCCTTATTCCTTCAAAAGGAAAAAAATGGATAGAAGACTATTTTTAGTCTAGATGCCATTTTCATGCCTGCAAAATGAGCTCTATCCCATGACTATTCTCACCTGCTGAGTATGTTAGGTATATACATTTTTAAATCTTAGAATTGGCCTTGTTTACTACTTGAGAGATTGAAAATAAATGAAATGAGTTAAGTTCCAGATCTGATGAGATTTGCAGATCCTCAGCAGTGGACCCATCCTGGTTTTGTTTGTTGTTAGGGAGCAAATAAAAGAGTTTGTGATTCTTGCTTAGGAGTAGCATTCACTTTGGAAAACTTTCTCCAGTCCTGTCATAATTTTCCTACCCAGCCATTTATTTTATTCTATTTGCTATTTGATGGCAGTATTTTTACAAGATAACAAACTAGTCCACAAACCCAATTCAACGAAGCTCCAGTTATATACTTTTTTTTTCTCTCCCTCTCTCCCTCTCCCTCTCCTTCCCCCCTCTCTGTATCAACCTTTAAGCTAAAAAAGCAATCTTTACTTCATCTGCTCTGTTCAGTTCAGGTTGAAGTTGTTCAGCAGTTAATCATAGCAGCCTATAGCAGAAGATGCTATTAATATTTTATTATACCATAATAAACAGAGTTTAAAGAGATATTATAATCTATACAGCAGTAACAGATTCAAACACACAAGACAGGTAGACACACAAGACACAGACAATCACAATAGTTAGGACAGATTAAAATTCTTGTAGTATTTTAATGTATGATATAATAGGTTGTGATTTTGGTCATACTTACTGAATTAATCCCCTTAATCATAATTCAAGTTATTTCTGAATACATACATATTGAATTGTTTTATCTGAACTCACTGAAATTATTTGTTTCACAAATATTTTTTAAAATTTAGTTATGTGCTTTCCTGCTGATCCAGGTCTATTATAATAAGTAAGGTATACCTTGAGTTTAAAACTATGATTATAAATACATTTAAAAAGATGTATGAATTAGATTTAGATATGAAAATGGTAAAATGACACTTGATGAGTTTTTAATCAATTTGAAAAAGCTATTTCTTAAACTTCTGTTTGGAAACTGAACATCAATTTGAAGTGGTTTTCCATTTCTTATGGAGTTATAATTCAAAAGTATTATTCAGCATCTGGTGGGTCTCATAGTATTTGTTCTATATAGATTCTAAGGAACGAATTTTTTTTGTCCTAACAAGGCCTCTACCAGATATTCCTCAATTCCAAAATGTATCAGATATACAGTATGAAGACGGTTGTGGTTACAAAGCTTGCAAAAATATAGTGAAAATAATTTTGATATTTTCATTCATACTAATATACTATATAATTAGTCATTTTTCTCACTGTACAATTAGTCATTTTTCTCACTGTACGTTTGGAAAGGGATGTCTGACAGAATGATGATATTTAATAGGAAAGTTTTTCAAAAATGTGTAAAAATATTATTTTACATTTTTAGTCTAGTGTTATAAAAAAAAATGGAAAATGTCATTTCCACTCCATTTCATTTCTGCCGTTCAGTTTCTATGAATAGGAGAGAGTTTTGGAAGGATTAGTCTTGCAAACTTTACTGGTTATGGAAAAATAAACTTGGAACAAGCAACAGCTGCGACAACAAAAAATTTCTTATAGTCATTATGTCTTTATCATTAGTTAGTATTGTATTTATGCATTCCTTGGTCGCATTCTTTCTTAGTATATGTTGCATAGATTATTCCACCCTTATCCAGACCTATTCCAAAGCTGAGTGCAGACAGAAGTTGTTAAGTCACTGCTTCTTTATTATCTGGAATACATTTCAATGGAGTGCATGGATGGAGCTGCCATTTCCATTAAAAAGGACACTTTTACATATAGATAAAGAAAACTTGTGTATTTATGCCTCTTTGCCTTCATGATTTTGGACAATTTCTGTATATAGTTAACTATGACTTGGACTAAAAGGTTTATTTACTTCTAAAACCATGAAGAATTAACAGGTTTTTTTGTTATGCTTCCCTTCAAAAAATTTTTCTGTAGGTTCATCTTGTTATAACATCCACAAGTGCTAAGATTTATATTGATTGTGTTGAAATTATGGAAAAGCCTATTAAGGAAGCTGGAAATATCACAACCGATGGCTATGAAATCCTTGGTAAATTACAGAAAGGTGATAAGAAAACAGCACCAGTAAGTAGTAATTTTTTTCTAAATTAAATTTTAAAATCTTTATTAAAGATATCACAACATATCTTTATCACAACAATTGTCTCATTCAAGTCATGGGCGGTAAGCCTGTTAGGAGAGGAGATTAAATTTCTTCTCACTCTCTTGTTCAGAATCTCTTCACACACAACTTGCCAAGGTTCATACTTACAGCACTTCCTGATCGAAACCTGATATGATCTCTGATTAAAAAGATTTGTTCCCTTCTCTCCCATCCTTTCATGTAAAAGCTCTGTCCAGCAGCCATTGCAACTTGGCCAATGTTAATGTCCTTGAAATGGGTACTGGTACCCCCCCTGCTTGAAGAGCAGGTTAACTAACCCAACTATTCTGGCTATAACCAATCTCCAAACTTCTGTTTTTAGAGAAAGTTGTTAAAAGTGGCAGCTGCCCCACCTAAGAGACCCTAGAAAATATGGATTATCTCAATTTTTGTCAGACAGAGTTAAGGTTGATTATATGGGATAGAACCACACTGGTCACTTAGATAAGGGAGTGAGTCTCCTTTTGTAGAATTTTTCAATGGTTTTTGAAACCATCACTCATGATCCTCAACCCATGTTGGGTGAGGTGGGAACAAATATAGAAGTGAGAATTCCCTGTCAGAACTCTCGTATTACGGAATGTCTTGCCACCCAAAATAAGATCTGCATCCTGGCTCCTGATATTCAAGATAACAATAGCACTTAGACTTATATACCGCTTCACAGTGCTTTATAGCTCTCTCTAAGAGGTTTACAGAGTCAGCCTATTCACCCCAATGTGGGTCCCCATTTTACTAACCTTGGAAGGATAGAAGACTGAATCAACCTTGACCTGCTCAGAATTGAACTCCTGGAGTGAGCAGCGAGTTAGCCCTGCAGTACTTCATTCTAACCCCTGTGCCACCCCAGCTCTTATCCTCTACTCACTCCTCAATCCCCAATATTCTTTTTAAAAACTATTTTTTTAGCTAAGAGGAGTGAAGAGGGAGAAAACTCCAACCTGAGTTGGAGGTTAATCTATTATGATACTGATTATTATGATTGTTATTATTACTTTTATATAAATATTGTTATAATGCTGGTATATTTGTTTTCCCTATCCTGTTTGCTGCTTAAAGCCAATTAAAGCAGGATACAAACATTTTAAATAAATGCATTGAGTTTCAGAGTTCCATATTATCCAAAAGCAGCAGCTCTAAAAATTTGATAGAAAACTTCTCAGTTGTCTGAGTTCAAATAGAGTATACAGATTATATGCAGACTGCTGGCTTCCATCAAAGTTCCCTCATGTTCTTCAAAGTATTCCCACAATATTTGGCTTAGAATAGAAACAGAACTTCTCTTTTAGTAGCATCAACCTCTGAGTCAGTTGCATGACTCAGTCATAAGAGTCACAAAGTCTTTGGCTGGGAACAATATGTTTATTATTTTAAGTAACTTTCATTGCTGATGATAAACATATCAGTCAGTGGCCATACTTCTTGAGAATTCTGAATACTGTAGTCTTAATATATTTGAAAGGCATAAGGTTGGGTAGTGTTACATATAGCACCTCTACAATCATGATTTGTTATGTGTCTCTTGTTCTGTACACAGCTATCCCTCCCACAAGATCAACAAAAAATGAGTGATAATATATAACAAACAGTAAAAAAATACTTTGTGGTTCTTAGCTACTTTGGAAATGATTTTTCCCTACTGCCTTAAAGTGGGATGAAATTCATATTTATAGCATGATCCTCTTGTGCTTGTCGTTGTCCCCATTCCCTATTTGTCATATTCTTTATCTCTCATTTCATGTATCACACAATCTAGCCCAAAGTATATGTCATGAAATGAAATTTTAGTTACTTGTTGGGATTTAGGGTGTATTGTGTTGAATAATTGATTTTTGATACCCTGGCGAAAGAAAAGCTTTTGAAATTCTCCTTTTGATAACAGCTTCAGAATTCAAGTTTTCTTTTCAGCCATCCCATTAGCAGCCTCTCAGGAGAAATGGTTTTGGAGTCAGATAGACAGGTAGTATGCTTAGGAGCAAGTTTGGAAAAGTGAATGGGCAAGAAAAATGTGTGTGTTTAGAAGGAAATAGGGGAAGGGCTGCTTATTATTTTATATAAGTGGCAGAGCTCTTAAAGTTGAAGGTTGGGTTATGCATTAACGTTGGTCTTCCCAGATAAACCATACTGGAAAAACAAAACAATTATGCAAGCTAAATCTACTTTATTGTCAGGCTACATTTACAGAATCTTGCAAATCTGAAAGTACTGCTTCCTGCCTACTAGTTTTAACTGCTAAAACCATTAGGGCAGGCCCTTTCTAATTTTTTTTTTTTAAACTGTTAAATAATTGCAGGACTCTGGCCTCTCATGTCCGATAGTTTTTTAGGCAGCGTTTCCCCGAAGTTATTCATGCATATGATTAGAATTAATCTGGTTTTATAGGAGCCATGTGAAATATCACAGAGACATGAAGTAAACTACTTTGTGACCATTTTCTTAGTTTCCTGTCTTAATGTCATTGATGTGGTAACAGGAACGAAACTTTACTGGCACTGGAAAGAAAGACAATGTTTTATTTTGTTTAAATTGCATGATTTTGTTCTTGAAGATTAATTCAGATATAACTTTAAATGCACTTCCATTTCTGCTTTGTAGTTTGATATACAGAGCTTTGACATTGTGTGCAATGCGGTTTGGACCAGCAGAGATAGATGCTGCGACATTCCTTCTAAGGTAAATGTAGGAAATGCTTAGACAGATACCTCGTATCAAGAGCCTGAGCTCTTGATATGAGCCTCCAAGAGAACAGTGTGGGATAACAGCCTTAAAAATCTCTTTTGGGAATAATAAATTATCTATGAGATTTTGAATCATACTGAATGCAGGAATGTAACTTCACCAGAGCATATTCTAAATATTGCAGTCCAGACAGCCTATTGTAGAAAAAGCAGTTAAGCTGCCTTGTCACATTCCAATCTGTTTTCAGAATCTAGGACTGAATTCTTAATGTGTGTGTGTGTGTGTGTGTGTGTGTGTGTGTGGTTGTGTGTGTATGTGTGGTGTGTGTGTGTGTGTATATATGTATATACACTGCTCAAAAAATAAAGGGAACACAAAAATAAGACATCCTAGATCTGAACGAATGAAATATTCTTATTAAATACTTTGTTCATTACATAGTTGAATGTGTTGACAACAAAATCACACAAAAATTATCAATGGAAACCAAATTTAGCAAGCCATGGAGGTCTGGATTTGGAGTTACACTCAAAATTAAATTGGAAAAAAACACTACAGGCTGATCTAACTTTGATGTAATGTCCTTAAAACAAGTCAAAATGAGGCTCAGTTGTGTGTGTGGCCTCCACGTGCCTGTATGACCTCCCTACAACGCCTGGGCATGCTCCTGATGAGGTGGCAGATGGTCTCCTGAGGGATCTCCTCCCACACCTGGACTAAAGCATCTCCCAACTCCTGGACAGTCTGTGGTGCAATGTGGCATTGGTGGATGGAGTGAGACATGATGTCCCAGATGTGTTCAACTGGATTCAGGTCTGGGGAACGGGCGGGCCAGTCCATAGCATCAATTCCTTCAAGTTGCAGGAACTGCTGACACACTCCAGCCACATGAGGTCTAGCATTGTCTTGCATTAGGAGGAACCCAGGACCAACTGCACCAGCATATGGTCTCACAAGGAGTCTGAGGATCTCATCTCGGTACCTAATGGCAGTCAGGCTACTTCTGGTGAGCATATGGAGGGCTGTGCGGCCCCCTAAAGAAATGCCACCCCACACCATTACTGACCCACTGCCAAACCGGTCATGCTGGAGGATGTTGCAGGCAGCAAAACGTTCTCCACGGCATCTCCAGACCCTGTTACGTCTGTCATATGCTCAGTGTGAACCTGCTTTTATCTGTGAAGAGCACAGGGCGCCAGTGGTGAATTTGCCAATCTTGGTGTTCTCAGACAAATGCCAAACATCCTGCACGGTATTGGGCTGTCAGCACAACCCTCACCGGTGGACATCGGGCCCTCATACCACTCTCATGGAGTCTGTTTCTGACTGTTTGAGCAGCCACATGCATATATGTGGCCCACTGGAGGTCATTTTGCAGGGCTCCGGCAGTGCTCCTCCTATCCCTCCTTGCACAAAAGTGGAGGTAACGGTCCTGATGCTGGGTTGTTGCCCTCCTATGGCCTCCTCCAAATCTCCTGATGTACTGGCCTGTCTCCTGGTAGCGCCTCCATGCTCCGGACACTACGCTGACAGACACAGCAAACCTTCTTGCCACAGCTCCCATTGATGTGCCATCCTGGATGAGCTGCACTACCTGAGCTACTTGTGTGGGTTGTAGACTCCGTCTCATGCTATCATTAGAGTGACAGCAGTGCCAGCATTCAAAAGTGACCAAACCATCAGCCAGAAAGCACAGGAACTGAGAAGTCTGTGATCACCATGTGCAGAACCACTCCTTTATTGGGGATGTCTTGCTACCTGCCGATGCTTTCCACCTGTTGTCTTTTCCATTTGTACAACAGCTGTGAAATTGATTGTCTACCTTAGTGGACAGTTTGATTTCACAGAAGTGTGATTGACGGAGTTACATTGTATTATTTAAATGTTCCCTTTATTTTTTTGAGCATTGTATATGTATGTGTATATATATGTGTGTGTGTGTGTGTTTTCTTAAGTTTTTGCGGGTATTTATATGTGTGGTATTCAGCTTTGTTCGGGTATTTTCCCACGTCATTATAGTTGTGCTTTTAAAGTTGTAGCAACATTTCGGCAGAATCTCATCTGCCATCATCAGGCTTCTGTATGTGTTCGTCTGCATTATCTATACACTATACAGAAGCCTGATGATGGCAGATGAGATTCTGCCGAAAAGCTGTTACAACTTTAAAAGCACAACTATAATGATGTGGGAAAATACCTGAACAAAGCTGAATACCATATATATATGCAGGTTTTGGTGTGTTAGGGTCTTTTCCCATGTAAGATTGAGAGTATCTTGGAGATGTTTTGAGTCTCCAAGATACTCTCAATCTTACATGGGAAAAGACCCGAACACACCAAAACCTGCATACCTGTACCTGTGAAAATCTACGAAAACACATACACGTGTATGTTTTCTTAAGTTTTTGCGGGTATTTATATGTATGGTATTCAGCTTTGTTCAGGTATTTTCCCATATCGTTATAATTGTGTTTTTAAAGTTGTCAAAATGTCGCTACAACTTTAAAAGCACAACCATAATGACGTGGGAAAATACCCAAACAAAGCTGTACCAGTTTTTAAAAAATAAATCTCTTGTGGACTTTGAGGTGGAATCTAGGGTAAAACTGTCATGATTTGCTTTAAATTTCAGAGGGATGAAGCAAAATGCCCATCATTGCCGAATGCTTGTACATGTGTACAAACCAGTGTGGGGGCTCCAGGACCTCCAGGACCTGCTGTAAGTAAAAAACAATACATGGTGATTGTACACCATTTGGATAAGTCTATGTTTAACTTCTGAAAGCTTCACTGAATCAGTATTAGTATCAGTTGAAGACCAGAACACATAACTTGACTTATGATTGGACCCAAAGTTTGGATAGACCCAAAACAGGAGATTTATAACTTTGATCCAAAGTTCTTTGCAATCCCATGACTGCACTTAAGGCACTCAGCAATATGGCCATGTTTATTGCCATGGTCCTGTGTCTACTTTTTACAATGGTTTTTATCAAAAACCAGCACTCACCTGGGTTTTGGCAAATCTGTGCCATAGTGAACAATGGTCCAGTTGATAGCCACGTCAGTTTACAACTGATACATTCATTTTACAATTACCAAAAAAAGATTGTAAAATTATGACTTAGAATCATAATGGGCAGGCTCC
The DNA here is from genome assembly GCA_015471245.1 of Laticauda colubrina. NCBI lineage: Eukaryota > Metazoa > Chordata > Lepidosauria > Squamata > Elapidae > Laticauda > Laticauda colubrina. Next base: position 37,885,067 of record BLBF01000007.1, on the reverse strand, counting down.
ATTACAGTTATAACTTGAGGATTGTCTGTATCATCTTTTGTAGTAGCAAGTACTTAACTTTAGTTAGAATAGAATAGAATAGAATAGAATAGAACAGAACAGAACAGAACAGAATAGAATAGAATAGAATAGAATAGAATAGAATAGAATAGAATAGAATAGAATAGAATTCTTTATTGGCCAAGTGTGGTTGGATATACAAAGAATTTATCTTGGTGCAAATACAGTTCTAGTTTTGGCACGGTAACACCAGTCAGCAGCCATGATTTGAGTGCTCATTTCCTAGAATCTGTCTTACTGATACATGTCTTGGGCTGTATAACAACAGTGAACTTTTGTAACACAAATGTGGAAAACCTGTTACCATCCACCACATACCATTATCTCAAGTTTGGGAATGAATCATTCAAGTAGTGATGGAAGTCAGTGAAATGAGCAAGGAAACTTATAAGGGAAATATTTCATAACTTTTAACTCCACAAAACATTTCATAACTTCTAATTGTGAAAAGATTGTATGTTCTGTATATAAAATTTAAACATAATGGTCTTTATCTCTTTGTCTCCCATGTGTTTCTTTTTCTGGATTTTAGGGAGCCAGAGGTTCCAGTGGTGCAAGGGGTGAAAGAGGCTTAAGTGGACCTGCTGTGAGTATTTATGTGTTCAATTTGTATAACTGCCATCTCAAACCAGCAACTCTTGGCAATGTACAACCATAAAAACTATTAAAACAGTTAAAACACAATGCAAAAAAGCAATACATACAGCAGCCAAAATATATTATAACCCATTGGTGTCAACATAACCAAGAAATGGGGCTCTTCACAGACTCAGGACTCATGGGCCTGAACACTTAGTCAGAACTTCAAGACCTTCCAAAAGACTAGCAGAGCCAGGTCCATCCTAAAATCTGAAGGAGGAGGGATGTTCAGAGAGTAGGAGCTACAACAAAGAAGGCATTTGGCCTGGATCCCACCAGCTAACATTCATGGGCTGACAGGACCTGGAGAATGTCCATCTGAATTGGACAGGTAGAAACTACTAGAAGACAGTATCTCAGATAACCATGGTTCCAAGCTATGAAGGACTTTAAAGCTGACAACCAGCACATTGAATTGCACCCAGAAACACATGAGCAACCAGTGCAGCTCCCAAAGCAGTGGCGTTACATATATGCAGGATAGCCAGCGCCATTTACAACCTACGCAGCTGCATTCCATTCCAGCTGAAACTTCTGAATGCTACTCCAGGACAGCTCCATGTAGAGCATTTAGTCTAAATAGGAGGTCATGGGGGTATGAGTCCCAGTGAACAGAGCCTTCCAATCCAGGAACAGGTGCAATTGGCACACAGTCTGAAAGTATGCAAAGGCCATGGCTATGCAAAGGCCCCTATCAGCTATATAACATTTTTATATGTGTTTCTGTAAGGAGCTGGAGACATTTATAACATCTGAGAAGTATAATTAGTTATAACATCTATTGAAAGCACACTTACTTTTTTTTACCACAAATAATTTTATTATTAGTGGCATTTACATTGGAGAATTTATATACAAATGAATGAATTAAAAAGTAAGGATGCCAGTTTTACATTTTTTGTTTTTCCTTTTGTTTGGTACTAGTTCATGTATGCAACCCCAAGCAATCCAAGTGAAGGGAAATTCCCTACAAAAAAATACAAGAAATTTCATTTATCTACAATAATTGAATTGGGTTCCTAACACTTCCAAATAATGCCTTTCCCATAAACGTCTATTTAGTTTTTATGCTGATATATTTAAAATTGCTTATATTGCCCTTATCCATAAGGAAATCTTGGAAATTACATAGCTTTGTATGTACCCTTTACAGAATGAAAGATATATCACCATAACTGGGGAAGATGGGAAATGCAACCCAACATTTCTGAAAGCAATCATGTTAGAGAAAGCAATTGTTATCATCAAAGACTTGACTCCATCTTCATGTTATCACCAAAGACCTGACTCCATCTTTTTTGAAAATGACTTTTTTTCCTTTTGCTATTTTTAGGGGCCACCAGGTGTTCGTGGAGATTCAGGCCCTCCAGGCCCTCAAGGGCCACCAGGACCACAAGGAATAAATGGGCTTTCCATCACAGGAGATCCTGTAAGTATGAATGCTGTTTGGCAAGGATAAGAGATGAAGTGTAATATAATAAAGGCTTTCTTTTAATAGTTTGACATACTTTTTCCCAGTATATTCAGTTGTATGCTAAGTAAGTCAAGGTATATTCATGCACCAGATTTCTAAACACTGTAGGATTTATAGATTCTGCATAAACATAGAGACATATTGTGGTGCTTATTTGAATTTGCATTTGTTCTGCTTCTTTGCTTAGAATATACTCATCTTTTCAGGGAAATACAAGAAGGTTAGGTATTTCTTAATGTTTTATTGGGTGGAAATGTTATCTAATAAACTATCATGTCTGGTTTTCATAGTGTGAATGAAAGAAAAGCTACACACTACAGGCACTTGTTTGCTCTAATAGGTTTTGAGGCTCAAAGATAGCACGTCTGTTAATAAGACCCATAGTTTTTAGGAGATTTTTTAAGGAAATAAACAAAGACTTCTCTTTTTTAATTTTAGGGACGTCAAGGGCCAAAGGGTAACCCTGGAGAATCTGGACTTCCAGGGCGATCAGTAAGTTCCTTTGCTATTTATTTTCTATTCTTCCAAAAGACACACTGGTTGTAGGGCTGATTTTGGGGCACTTCAAACTACTTCTGGTTTGGGAAATATCCACTTCTAGAAAATGTTGATCTGCTTCTAGAACAGCATGGTCCTAAAGGAGAGTAAAAGAGTCTAGATTTCCAGACCATGTTCCATTCTCAAAATGGCTGAATTTATCTCATACATAATCATTAGTAGGTCTTCTTACTAAGAATTACAATTGCTTCTAAGTCCTTGACTTAAAACCATTCATTTAGCAACCAGTCAAAATTAGAGTGGCACCGAAGAAGTCATTTACAACCAGTCCTCACATTTATTATTATCATATCATCCCCATGGCCATAGTGCTTGGCAACTGGCATGTATTTATGATTGTTGCAATGTCATGTTATCACCATTTGCGACCTTTCCAACTGCCTCTGACAAGAGAAGTCAATGTGGAAAACTGGATTCGCTTACAGCTACCTGATTCTCTTAATTGGAGTGATTTGCTTAACAAACATGGGAAAAAAAGAATCACAAAATTGGCACAACTCACTTAACCACTACTTTGCTTAGCAGCGGAAATTTTTATCCCAATTGTGATTGTAAGTCAAGGACTACCTGTAGCTATTATTTAAGAGTGAGCTCTGAGTAAGATTTGTAACAGGTTGATAATGAGACATATTTACCTTTAAAATAATTATCAATACAAATAACTATAAACAACCAGAGTATAGACAAAATATAGTTCTGTACAGCATGCTGAAATCATAAAGCAAAGTCTACATCATCATCATCATCATCATCATCATCATTATTATTATTATTATTATTATTATTATTATTAGTCAAGCAAGAATTAGCTAACAGATATAAGCATGGTTGTGAATACATGGAATGGATACGAATAAAAAAGAAACAATAGGACAGGGACGGTAGACACGCACGTTGGTGCACTTATGCGTGCCCCCTACAGACCTCTTAGGAAAGGGGTGAGGTCAATGGTAGACAGTCTAAGGTTAAAGTTTTTGGGGTTTGGGGAAGAAACCAGAGTCAGGTAGAGTATTCCAGACATTGAACACTCTGTTGCTAAAGTCGTATTTCTTGCAATCAAGTTTGGTGCGATTTACCTTGAGTTTTGTATCTATTGTGTGCTCTTGTATTGTTGTGGTTTGAAGCTGAAGTATTCATTGACAGGTAGGACATTGCAGTAGATAATTTTGTGTACTTGTTTGGATCCATTTCTTTTGCATAAGATCAAAATCAGTATCACTACATCCAAAGAGCCTAGTATAGTACAATGAACTGTATATTAAAATAAGATGGCAAAATATGTCAAAATTACATTGCATTGCTCAAAAAACCTATCTAATTAATGTTTTCTTTCTCATCTAGGGATCACCAGGCCTAAGTGGTCCTCCTGGTGCAATGGGACCCCCAGGTGACAGAGTGAGTAGTTCTGGTTTATCCTGGAGAATGGAAACTTTACAACATTAGAACATTCATAATTCTACGTGTCTTCATTTTGTCAGTTTCCTTGAACTTTGAAAGGGTGAAACAAATGGGTTTTAAATATATAATCTTTTAAGTTACTTTTTCTTTAGATCAGATTTTTTTGGTTTGATTGGGATCGATGGGCATCCAACACATATAGAGGACACCAAGTTTGAAGAAAGTTAATAACTGATGGAATGATGAAGAAATGATAGGCTTTGTACAGCTGTGATGCAAATCAGGGAAGGATTGCATTAAGCAACCAAACATACAGAAGCAAAGGCTTTGGATAGGAGGAAAATAAGCAATAAGCCTAACAGAATTTTTTGTTCTTCATCTATCATGAAGAAATAGATCATTTATGACAGCATTAACATTTTATAATGAGTATTCTGCATAAATACTAAATTTTCTAAGAGCCTTGGTATGTAGTACATAGTTATTTTAGCTATAGTTACTGATCCCTTATAACATGGGATGTTTAGACATTGTGGTTTTGAATGTTTTTGATACTTTTTACGGGGTGGTTGGACTAATTTTTTTTCTGCATAATATATTGTCTCTAAAAGCAAACAAACAAAAAAAACCCTGTTCATAATGTTCATTGTTCTCCAAACAGGGTTTTACAGGAAAAGATGGCCCATCAGGACCAAGAGGTCCCCCAGGACCAACGGTTAGTGTTGGCTTCATTGTTGGAATGATAATGTAATAATGGAACTATGATGGATGGTGCTGGTGGGAGTTGTGTCTGTTTTGTGTCAGACAGTACTGTCATTTTTGTATTTGGCGCACTGAGAAGAAGAGGCGGAGGCAATATAAAGTTTAACTGGCTTTATTGTTAACTTGTAACCTAGCCGCAGCTTGCGGCAGCAGCTGAGACAGAGAGATAGCTGATTCCGTTTAACAGCTCCTTTGATTATGGAGCTGTCAAATGGTCCAGCCAATCAGGGCTTCTCCGGCTCCCGCTTAAACAGTGGACCGGAATGAGGACTTGCTGATCGCAACACTCCTTCCCCCTGGAACCGTGCAAGCATCATCGTCCAGATGGGCGGGGCGACGCCTCACTCGCTCTGAACGCTTTAGTTCCATCATCAGCAGCGATGTGGAAGAACCTGTTGCCGGACTGGTGCCCTCCCTTCGGGGTGGTGTCGGATCTCTTCGGGCATTCTCGGCTGGCCATGGAAGGGCCTCTGGTGTCATTGGGACCTCTCCAAATGCTGGCAAGTGGCCTCTGGTAGTCAACGTCGCAGATTCCTCAGGTAAGTCCTCCACAAGAGATCGTTGGTCAGGAGTCGGTCAGATAGGGGCCTCGGTATTGCCCCACTCAGCCTCAGCTTCCCTCTGGGTTGGACCTGTTGAGGCCAGGCTCCTTAGCTGGTCCACATGTCATTGCCACAATCGTCCATCCATCAACCTGACCTTGTATGATTTGGGGTCTGTTCTGCTCGACCCACCCGGGCAACCATAAGGGATTCCCTGCATGATTTCAGGAGTAGACCAGGTCCCAGACCTAAATTCTCTTGCCTTGCTGGATGAGTTGAGGAACATCTTGGGAGCATAATTAGGATGCAGCCTGTCTAGGCTTGTGTGAAGTCTCCTTCCCATTAATAGTTTGGCAGGGGTGAGGTTGGTGGCTGCACTTGGAGTGGTGTGTTGGGTAAGTAGGTACCAAGCTACCCTGGTAGATCAATTCCCTTCTATCATTCTCCCCAGGGAGTCTTTTGCTGATCTTACAGCTCTTTCTGCAAGGCCATTGGAGGCTGGATGAAATGGGGAAATTAGGGCATGTCTGATTCCTCTTTGGGCTAGGAATAGTTCAAAAGGGGTTGAAGTGAATTAGGGCCTGTTATCTGAAACCAGAGTATCAGGGTACCCATGGGAAGCAAAATTTTTGTCTAATGCTCTGCTTACAGCATCTGAAGTGGTTGATTGGAGGAGAACCAGCTCTACCCACATGGAAAACGAATCTATCAGTATTAAGAAGTTTTTCCATTGCTTGGGACCTGCCAAGTCCACATGTACTCCAGACCATGGTATTTTGTTATCTTCCCACTCCCCAGAAGTGGCAGCTGGTGGGGCAGGTCTGGACATTTGGCAGATGGAGCAGTTTTGAACTTTATTAGTAACTGCTTCATCCTGCTTCATCCACTTCACATAGCTCCTGGCCAGAGCCTTCATTCTGGGTGACCCTCATGAAGAACTTCAATAATGAACTTTAAACTGCCTTAGCAGTTTGGGAATAATCACTTGGGGGCCCCACAGTAAACATCTTTTTAGCATGCTCAGTTCTGTCTGGCACGCCTTGAAGGGGCGGAAGTCCATTGTGGTGGTTTCCCTGGGCCACTCCCTTCGCACCCAGTACATGACTTTAGATAGTTGTACATCTCTGGAGGTAGCGTAGGCGATGTCATAGCTGTAAGAGGCAATTGCAGATCTTCCAGCAGGAACACTGAGGCTGAAGGGGCAGGATCAGCGACCAAAAGGGGTAAAGGACACCAGCTTAGGGCATCAGCATGAGCTACATCTTTGCAAGGCCTGTAAGTCAACTTATAGCTGTAAGCAGCTAAGAAGATTGTCCATCAGTTCATTCTTGGGGATAGGATTTGTGGGCTGGGCTTGTTCCCTGCCAGGATGCCTAACAAAGGTTGATGGTCCATGATGAGCTCAAACTGGTGTCCATAGAGGTATTCATGGAACCTTTTGACTGAGACCACCACAGCCAATGCCTCTTTGTCTATTTGGCTGTAGTTGTGCTCAGACATGGAGAGTGTCCTGGAAAAATAAGCAATAGGGGCTTCCTGGCCATTTGGCAATTTATGACCTAGGACTTCCCCAATTCCATAAGGGGAAGCATTGCAAACTAGGATAAGGGGAAGAGCATCGCTAAACTGAATGAATACCTTGGTTGAAGTGAGCAGGGATTTTACTGCAGAGAAGGAGGCCTGTTACTTGGATCCTCAATGCCACTGCATCTTAGAGTCTATTAGCCTGTGCAATGCGACAGTGGCCTTGTGGGGCATGAAAGAACTGTAGAAGTTAAGTAGTCCTAAAAAGGCTTGTAACTCAGTCTTGTTCTGAGGGACTCCTGATTGGCCCGTACTTTGGATTCTACAGGGTGAATTCCCTTGTGGTCAATATGATATTCCACGAAATCTATCTGTGAAACTGCAAAGATGCATTTTTTCCTGTTTAATTTTAGTCCAGCATTTTTAAAACACTGGAGACCTTTTTGTAACCTTTCCAAATGTTCTTGTGGGTTGTCAGCAGCAATGAGGATGTCATAGAAGTACAGGATGACATCCTTGATTTTGTATAGTGAACATTCCATAATGGATTGGAATATGCCAGGGGCAACGCTTACACCAAATTGTAAGCGCTTACATTTGAAAGCGCCCCTATGCATAATGATTGTTTGTCTCATTGTCCTGCTGTCTCATTGTCCACTGGAAATTGCTGGTGTGCTTGAGTCATGTTCAGCTTGGTAAAAATGGAGCTTTTTCCCAGGGAATGGAGCGGGTGCTGTATGATTGGCACAAGATAATCATTTACTTTGGTTGGAGTCCCTTGTTTATCATGGACTTGTAGTCAGAACAAATTCTTATGGAGCCATTTCTTTTACAATGGGAGTTTCCCATCTAGCAAAGTCAATTGGCTCCAAGACCCCTTGTGAAATCAATTTGTCAAGCTGGGCATCCACTTTAGCATGTAATGCCAGTGGCACTCTGTGTGGTTTGAGGTGTATAGGAGCAACATTTGGGTGCAAGTTAAGGGAAATAGGAGTGCCATTGTAGCAGCCCAGTTTGTCATTGAAAACTTCTGAATATTCAGCAAGAAGTTGCTGTAAGTTGTGGGGGATGACTGCATTTACTCCAGTCACTTGGAGGCCCAGGGAATGGAACCAGTTCAATTCCAGTAAGCTAGGTAAGCTCCCAGTTATGATAACTAGTGGAAGCTGACCCTGAAAATTGTTGTATTGAACATGGAATTTGCCTGTTCTGAGGACTGGAATGGATTGTCTGTCAGGCGGTGCTCCATTCAAAATCCAAGAAAGAAATACTTAGACTCTTTAAGTTAGAGAAAAGTTATCTTTTACTGAAAGTGAAGTGGTAGCAACCAGAGAATTCTGAATCTGAGCAATAAGGCGCGTAATTCACATATACAAAGTGATGGAAGTCTTCCCACCCCCAATAGTTCAGATGAAACTTCCAATTAGAAATTGTGAATATGATCATGTGGGCATCTTCAGATGATGATGAGGCCTCTGTCCGTTGACCTTGGCATACTTTGATAACAGGTTGCAGTTTCGCAGAGAAAAGAAAGCTAAGCGAGAAATAGAAACCTAACTCTATTGTATACTCTCCCCCCCATTTACACAACAGAAAAATGTAACACATCCAGCTCACTTCCCAGACTTATCCCTTCCTCCCATCCCCCCCTTTCTTATGACAGCCAAAAGATGCAAAGCGATAGTAGAAATGAAGGCTGACCTTCGGCCCTCCTAGAAAAAGGAAAACCATCAGTCCTAGAAGAGAGAGAGGAGAAAATATAAAGACAATTGTTAATCATTAAACACTTACAAAAGAATACACTCTTGGGCTTATCAGGATACTTGGAACGAAATGCTTTGATCAACTTAGGGGCTTTAACATCGGTTTCATTAACCCATTCGGCTTGTGAAGAAGGGAAATGTTTCCAGGCTACAAGATACTGGAGCCGACCCCTCCATTTGCGAGAGTCTAGAATTTCTTTAACTTCAAAATGTTGTTCACCTTCAATCAGTATTGGTATGGGAGGGTCAGCCTGGATGGGTCTTAAATCAGAAGTATGTTCAGGTTTTAGCAAACTAACATGGAACACCAGATGAATTCGTTGAAGAGTTTTCGGTAAGTTCAGCTGGACTGTTACAGGATTTATAATCCGTTCAATCGTGAAAGGACCAACATATTTAGGACCAAGCTTCTTTGACTTTTGAGTGGTTTGCAGGTATCTGGTGGACAGGAAAACTTTGTCGCCCACTTTATATAATTTCTGTGGAGATCTTTTCTTGTCTGCAAACTTCTTATGAGCTTGATGGGCCTCATCTAATGCTTTGCGTGTCACTGGCCAGTTAAGTTGGAGTTGAGTTATCCATTCATCCAACGAATGGATGTTAGGCTGTTCACGAGGAAGTTCAGGTATGGGTACAAAATCTTGTCCCGAAGCCACTTTAAATGGAGTAAATCCAGTACTACTATGTAAGGAGTTGTTATATGCCACTTCGACAAATGGTAGTAAGTCGGACCAGTTATCTTGTTGATAATTTATGTAACATCTAAGATACTGTTCTAACACTGCATTAGTCCTCTCACAGGCCCCATTGGTTTGAGGGTGTTGGGCGGAGCTTAAGCCCTGGGCGGAGCCTATCAACTTCAGGAACTCTTTCCAAAAATTTGAGGTAAATTGGACCCCTCTGTCAGAGATTATGCATTCCGGAACGCCATGTAACCTATAGATATGTGAAATAAACAGTTTAGCCAGCGTCTTAGCAGATGGAATCTTGAAACAAGGTATGCAATGTACTTGTTTGGAAAACAAATCAGTTACTACCCAGATAACCGTGTTTCCACTGCTTTCAGGTAATTCTACAATAAAGTCCATAGAGATTTCCTTCCAGGGGGCCATTGGTCTAGCTACATTTTGTAACAACCCTACTGGCTTACCAGGAGGTCTCTTTGCCGAAGCACAAATTGGACAGCTAGCTACATAAGCTTCAATGTCCTTCTTTAAAGTAGGCCACCAGAATTGCCGCTTAACCAGGTGTAAGGTTTTCACAAATCCAAAGTGACCAGCTGCTTTAGAATCATGAGCTTGTTGTAGTATTTGGCCCCTCAGCACCTGTGGCACATACAACTTGGTCCCCACCCAAGCCAAACCATCTCTAACTGTATAGTCATTTGAATGAGCCAGGAACCAATCATCCAGTTTTAAAGCTTCTTTTAGTTCTTCGGTTAGGTCATTCGATAAATCCACTTCTTGTTTCTTCTTTTGGGCTCTGGTGATTACTGGGGAGGCTAGATGTTTGGTCGAAACAATTGGACTTATCACCTCCTGGCGCATACTATTATATTGGGGTAGTCTAGAGAGAGCATGAAGTTCTTCCCCCCTGGAATGTACTTCAGTGAGAAATTGAACCGCTTGAAATACTGGACCCAGCAAACTTGTTTAGGTGACAGCTTCCAAGGCGTTTTTAAGGCTTCCAAATTTTTATGATCAGTCCATACCTCAAATGGATGTTTTGCTCCTTCCAGGAAATGTCTCCAGGTCAGTAAGGCCCAACAAACTGCAAAAGCTTCTTTTTCCCAGACAGCCCACCTTCTCTCAGTTTCAGACAGTTTACGGGAGGTGTACGCACAAGGCTGTAAGGTCCCTTTCTCGTTGATTTGAAGTAACACCGCTCCAACAGCCACATCACTCGCATCGGCTTGAATCCCGAAAGGAGCCTCCATATCCGGGTGCTTTAGTACTGGTTCTACAGAAAACAGTTGTTTTAGGTTTTCAAAAGCTGCTTGGCACTCCATGGACCAATCCAATGGCTTGCTCAGCCTTGGCTTCACCTCCCCTTTTGTTTTTAAGAGATTTGTGATGGGCATTGCTATCTTAGCAAACGTCGGGATAAATTGCCGGTAAAAATTTGCAAATCCCAAGAAGCTTTGAAGATGCCCATTTCCTTTTGCCAATTAGATGGATCAGTGGCAGGAGGTTGCCCTGAATGTTTTATCATGGAACCTATAGAAATTATCATGGGAGAGCATGATGAGCCTCTGCGCTTTATTGTGGTCCCTGGGATGGAGCAACCATTAATACTGGGATTGCCCTGGTACACGCCTAATTTCTCAGATTCAGAATAATGTCAGGCGGTGCTCCATTCAAAATCCAAGAAAGAAATACTTAGACTCTTTAAGTTAGAGAAAAGTTATCTTTTACTGAAAGTGAAGTGGTAGCAACCAGAGAATTCTGAATCTGAGAAATAAGGCACGTAATTCACATATACAAAGTGATGGAAGTGTTCCCACCCCCAATAGTTCAGATGAAACTTCCAATTAGAAATTGTGAATATGATCGTGTGGGCATCTTCAGGTGATGATGAGGCCTCTGTCCGTTGACCTTGGCATACTTTGATAACGGGTTGCAGTTTCGCAGAGAAAAGAAAGCTAAGCGAGAAATAGAAACCTAACTCTATTGTATGCTTCCCCCCCCCATTTACACAACAGAAAAATGTAACACCTCCAGCTCACTTCCTAGACTTATCCCTTCCTCCCCTCCCCCCCTTTCTTATGACAGCCGAAAGATACAAAGCGATAGTAGAAGATCTTGAAGGTTGACATTGTCCTTGGTAGTCTCTCGGGGTCAGATTGCAGGGGCTCAGCTGCTTCTTGTGGAAGTCTGGTAGCAGATTCTATAGCTTCTTCCATGAGATGAGGGATAGAGATGATCCAGTGTCCACCTCCATCTGGCAGGGGCTGCCTTCTAGGAAAAGATCAACATTAATTTTATTAATGTTAAAAGGAATAAGTCAATGACTCAGCTCTTGGGAATGCTTTGTTGATGGCATAGCATTCCTCTTTGGATTTGAGGTTTTTTGGTTGATTGAGATGTTGAGATGGCAGTGTTGTGTTTCTTGGTGCCTGACAAATTCTAGCTTTGTGGCCTTTCTTCTGGCCCATTAGGTAGACAGCATTTCTAAAATGGCAAGTGGATCTCAGATGGTTTCCTCCACAGCTGAGACAAATCAGCTGTGGTGTAAGTTGCTTCCTGTCGGTGGGAAGACTTTCTCTGAGTCGGCTGAGGTGTTCGGAGGCGATTGATTGCTTCTTCCTCTTTGAAGTCATCATCTTTGCAGTAGTTGTCTTCGTAGTGGACAGCAGTGCTGGGTTTTCCCCCGGGAAGACTGCTTGGCTTTTGTATTTTGGCTGCAGATAAATTGGATAGTTCAGCGACTTGAGCCTCTTCGATTGCTTGCTTCAAGTTTGAGGTCACCTTTAGCCAGCAGCTGTTGTTGTAGTCGAAGGTCTCTCACCCTGCAGATGAGCTGGTCCAGCAACATATCATCTAGATGATCTCAGAAACCGCATTGAAAGTCATGGACTCGCCCTCTGCTTGGCTTCTCCTGAATGCATGGCGGGCGATACGCGATGGCTTCGGGGCATAGTAGTTACCAGGCACCTCCTGTAGTTCTTCCAGGTAACAGCCTTGAGCATCTGAGGAGCCAGTGCGGTGGCGGTGTCGAAAATGGTGGCCCCGCAGAAACTCAGGAAATAGGCTTTTTTCCTATTAGGAGGAATGTCAGATAGTGTGCAGTATCCATGACGCATTTGAACCTGTTGATATACGATGTCCAAGTCTCAGTGGTCGGCCGAAAAGGTGGAAAATTTGGCAGTGCTGTCATATCTTCATTCGAAAGTGACTGCTCTAGTGACAGCTCCTAGTGACAGCTCTTTTTGTAGTGACTTCAGCTGTGTGGTGCTCTCTCTCTGCCTCAGGAATTGCCTCAGTTCATCAGCATCCCACCTTTATCGCCAGTTTTGTATTTGGCGCACTGAGGAGAAGAGGCAGAGGCAATATAAGCTTAACTGGCTTTATTGTTAACTTGTAACTTAGCCGCGGCTTGCAGCTGAGAGAGAGAGAGACAGCTGATTCCGTTTGACAGCTCTTTTTATCCGGAGCTGTCAAATGGTCCAGCCAATCAGGACTTCCTTAAACAGCGGACCAGGGTGAGGACTTGCTGGTCACAACAGTCATCATTTGCAGGAACACATGATATCAAAGCAAATTAAATTATAGCTGGCATATTAATTCAGTGCTCTGCATGTATATGTTTTAATATAGCAAAAATGGCTCTAGTCATTGGTTAGAACAGTGTTTCTCAATCTTAGCAGCATGGACTTTGACTCCAAGCATGCTGGCTAGGGAATTCTGGGAACTGGAGTCAACACACCTTAAAGCTTGAGAAACACTGAGTTAGAAGTATGTGAAGATTTGCAGTATGAAGGTATATTAAAGAAAAACCTTAAGAAAAGGAGACTACAGGACAACAAAGTTAGCACTACGTGCAGTGATATCAACTGCTGAATTGCTGGAAATCGAGTTATTGGAGTTCTGAAGATGTGTCCTCTACATTGCAATATTAATTGTAGCTCCAATTTAGTTGTTCCAATTCTGTTGGTTGCATAATATGTCTACATCTTGCTACAACATTATTTAATGAAATGTATAATCTCATTTTCCCTTTGTGCTGTGTCACCTTCCTATAAATATCAATTTTTTAAAAGATTGGCAAAAGATAAGCCTTAATGGTTTTAAGCTAATAGTTTTTGTTTTTTTTTACCAAAACCTGGTTGCTCTTTTTTAGTTCACATTTTCATTGCTAGAAAAAGACCAAGATTAGATCTTTAATAATATAAGGGAATCCTCATTCCAATGGACTACTTGGGAAAAGGGCACGTCAGTTTCTCCTCCATTAAATATGAAAGTATGGTTTTGAGGCAGTTGACATGATTTGCATGATGACATCACCATGCAAACAATATAAATTGTAGATATAAGAAAATCAAGTAAAATTAAGGGACTTCCCACAATGTCCCAAACTACAATCCATCCCCTTTTTTCCCATCGTCACATCACATGGACCAATCACGATCTGTCCCAGAGTAAGATCCTTTTTTCATACTGCGCCACACTTTGTAACCTTGAACTTAGAAAAGAATTTTATTTCATCTACTTAGAACTACTCAATTGAAATCACCCTTCTCCCAGTGTCTCAGGCCTAGGTGGCAGCGTGGAATATGGCTTCCAAAGCTGACATATACATTGAACAAACACATAAATAAAATTTCTCAAGACTGTTATTTTCCTTTTCTATCTATCTTTTCAATCTACTTGTTCACAGGGTGCCCCAGGAGTGCCTGGAGTTGCTGGTCCATCTGGAAAACCAGGCGATCGTGGTTCATCGGTAAGAGAATCTGTCACTGGCATTTATTGTATATTTTGTGAAGAGCCCTTTTACTTTACCAGTAGGAAATGGTACATCATACAATGGCTATCATTGATGGCAAGTCACTTTTTTATCATTCATGCTTTTTGCAGCATGAAAGTCAGGTCTGGAAATTGTGGTCATAGTTGTTTTTTTTTTCACTTTTAAAAAAAGTAATCCAGTTGAACATGCCAAGGTTTATATTTCTCCACTACATAAACATCCCAGAGGTAAATTACTTAGTGGGATTACTATCTTCTATTTTTAAAATTCAGTCAAGTGTGATATACTGCCCATGGTGGTTTTTTAATGTAGCATTTTGAGAACATTTAAAGCTCAAAAATACTTGAGTGAAGGTTCCCAATCTTCTGATGATAGTGTCAAATTTGAAGCTGTCTTAGGGATTAAGTAGGATCAAAAGTTGGCCTTAATAACAATCGATGGAGCTCCTTTGACAGATGTGTCCAAGAATGTGATGGACAAACATTTGGCATCAGATGTCTATAAGATTCTCAGCCATCTAGGTGATCATTGTCCAGGGATGGGATCCGACTGTTATAACTACTGGTTCTGTCTAATAGCATCGCACGAGTCGCATGAATGCAATTTACAACCTGCTGAGCTGCCTGGACAGCTGAGCAGCGCTGCGTGCAAGTGCGCAGCAGTTGGAAAAGCCCTTTTTCCCTGCTTTTTCAACTGCAGTTGTGTTGCGCAAAGCAGCTGCAATTGAAAAAGCAGGAAATAAAGATCAGGTAAGAGCCCGGGCGGGTGGGTGGGCCACAACAGCAGCAGACATAGAACCAGTTCTATGTCTGCTGCTCTTCGGAGCAATCAGTTCTACAGAGGTGGACAGAACCAGTAGAAACCCACCCCTGTCATTGTCCCAAAGGTACTTTTTCAAAAGCCAAGATGTTTCATTTCTTACCTAAAAGGATTCTTCAGTTCTGAAATGATGTGAAACAACTTCAAGGAAAAACAAAGAAAGTCCAGTTGCCTTTTTAAAAAACATCTTTGGGATATTTGGCATCAGAATATTCTGCAGTTGCATCTGCTGGCCCAGGAATCATGGAAATGCAACAACATCAGTCTCTCTATCTTTTTTGCTATCAGTATTCTTGAAGAACCATAAACTGTTCTGATGAAGAATTTGAGTCCTAGGACTGATTCTGCTAAACGCATACCATAATCTGGGGGTTGGTTTTGTATTATTTTGCCTCCTGGTTGAAAGACTTTGCAACTCATGGCTGTAAGAATTACTAGTGATTTATCTCTAGAGTAAATGAGTCAGACTAGCATAGATTTGAGTTGGTCTGAATTGTAATCTGCTTCTGTCTCTAAGAGCAGCCTGATCTGAAGACATAAAGAAGCTACTCTTCTCATGGAAGGGAAGCATGATCACTTCTGTAATTATTGTAAATTTCAAAGTGGTATAAAGAAGCTAAGGAGCAGAGGCCAATTAAATGTTGGCAGTATTATAACTTGGGTGTAATCCTACAGATCATTTAAATTAGGAGTGTGTAACTTGAGACCCCAAACTTATTTTTCTGATCCTTAAAATCACCTCTGGCTATGCTTGCGAAAAAAATAGCAGGGCAGCTTTCTGCTTTTATGAAATGGGAAACATATAACATATAGTGTAAAATAGATTGAACATAACTTTTAAAAAAGACAAAACTCCCCAACGGAAAAAATAAAAGCAGGAAGTCAAAGTAAAACTTCCTTTACCAGGAATTTTTTACTTACCTCGCATTCAATCCTAGCCTTACACGGAATCTCTGAATCTTATTTTTTGTTCTATTTTTATATAAGGTGAATCTATAACATGATTTGAGAGCCTATAATAATTGCCCCATTCCCTATATGCTTGACATCACCCTTTCTCATGTTTATAGATCTGTTCCCAGCAGGAACTCTGGAGCATAGAGTTTGTGCAGATGTTTGGTTAGACTTATGAGGCAGATAGGATTTCAGCACTGACATTTGTGCTATCAAAAAATGCCAGAAGGGCGAGGACCATATGTGTGAGTAGTCAGCCAAATTTAGCCTGCAGAGATCTAAGGGTCATGTAGGCTTTTCTGTAGTTGTATGGCCCAGTTCCAAAGGAGCACTTTATTCAATCATGCACCATTTCCTTTGATACTTTCAGACTTTCAATGTATCTTTGTAGAACCAGTCAAACAAAGAGCTAAAGTATATAGTATACGGTAGTTTAGTCCAAGGATGAGATGAGGATCTCATGATCATATGTAGTAAATTCTAACCTAAGCATATTATAAAACTATCATTCTGGACCCTCATGTTTGTTTCACAGAATATATCTTAATTAGATTAGACACTAGCATAGTAGCATAGTAATTCAGGGCATTTTGGGAACATTATCTGATCTTCCAAGCAAATAATCCAAAGTGGTGCAGATTTGCAGGGATTAATGTTTGCTGTACCACCAACTCTGTTAAAACAGCAAAATGCAAATTGGTAACAAAAAAAAGGCAAAGCTAACTTGTGTTTAACTTGTCTTTAGTATGAAAATATGAAGGTGCAAGATGAAGTTTGAATTTCATAGAAACATGAATTAAGGAATTCCTATTTATGTTTAATGAATTTAAACATCTATTTGACTTGTATCCTAGGGTCAGGGTTAGAGTTGAAAACAATGAGGCAATTGGTAGATGTCACCTTGAGTTAGTAAAAAAAATAAGTCTTGTCCAAAGCTTCAGCACTAAGCTCTTTACTCTTCAGCACTTTTATTAATGACCCGCATAAAGCGACGGAGGCAACAATTATCGAATTAACAGCTAATACAAACTTCTATGGGCCACCTAATAAATTAAAGAAAAAATGAAGTTGAAAAAAATCTGTATAAATGATAGAAAAAGACTGAGGAAAACACAATGAAATTGAACAAAGATAAATGTGGAGAAATAGGATGGGGGTTAGGAGTTATAAATAAAGATAAATGTTTCCCCTGTCCAGTTATGACTGACTCCGTTTCTTAGCTGAGGGAGTCAGCATTGTCCAAAGATACTTCCGTGGTCATGTGACCAGCATGACTCTATGCTGAGGCCCACAGAACATTGTTACCTTCCCACTGAAGTGCTACCTATTTATCTGCTACCATTTGCATGCTTTCAAATTGCTAAATGTCTGGAGATTCTCAGTCATCCAGGTCATGATTGCCCCAAAGGTGCTTTTTTCTCTCCAAGAGGCAGCTGGACTTTCTTGTTTTTCTTTCAAGATGTTTTGCTTCTCATCCAAAAAACTTCTTCAGCTCTGGGATGGTAGGGAAGTTTTGAAATGCTAAGTGAGCAGGTGCTCTGGGGCAAAGAATGGGAGCTTACCATCTGGTGCAGCACTCGGGTCTCGAATTCGGGCTGTCAGCTTTCCATCTGACAAGCTCAGCATTTTTAATTGCTGAGCCATTGCACCCCAGTGATAAAAAAAGGTTAAATATTTTAGAAATCTAGATAAAGCCTTTGGAAGAATTGTTTAAATCAATCCTTTTTAAAACTAGAAGAACTCTGTTTCTAATTTGTGCCTTCAAATTTTAATATTATTTTTTAAAAAATATTGGCTACCTTGAAGTGGCACAAGTATAAAAGCTGGAGCATAAATTTATAAATAAGTGAACTGTAGTAAATCTGCTTCAGATATCTAGATTTGAGAATGATTCATTAATACACAATAGATAAAGGAAGGAATTAGACAAATCCTTAAATTGATCCATAGGAATACTTTTGAGACAAGTTGTTTTTTAACTTAATAGAGTTGAGAAGGACAATCAGGACCAAAATCTCTTTGAGTCAGTGAAGGAATTCAAATTAGAACAACCCTTGACCTATTGTTCTCTATCCTCTGCTTAAAAATATGCATTAAAATGGAACCACCCAATCCTAAATAATCGATTTCATATCAAATTGTCATTTTCCCAACATACAGCCAGCATATGCTTCCTGTTGTTTAAAATCAATAGTTCCCAATCTGTAAAGTCTGCAAGAGTATCATAGGTGTCCAGTTGTAACCATCAATAATATTCAATTTGCATTGGCCAGTATTTCTCAAGATCATCAGGGTTTGTTTTTTAAAAAAAAAAACATTCTGGCATTCTCAATTAGCATCTTATGAGATTATGGCTTTCTTTCCATATGTCTCTTGGGATTTTAAAAATAAAAATTAAGTTAATTTAATTTGGAAGTCAGATGCCATCTAAGTGAATTCTGTATCCATTGTGTATATATACAGTTACTGCATTGTCAGCCCCTGGTTTAGCATATTTTTCCACATAAAGGAAAAGATTGAGAATCATTGTCTAAGATTATTGTTGTACGACTTGCGTTCTGAAAAAAAAAAAATTCAACATGTCATGACTTTATTCTGTATAATAGTTTCCACCTCAGTGTCGTCTTTTTTTGATTATTTTTTTTTTTTTCGGAGAGATGGATTTTGCTATTGCTGTGGCTTCCTACTTTGTCATAGGTCTACGAGCATATGTTGTCTTAATTTCCAGTGCATATACTGGAAATGATTTTGCTTCATTCTAAATAGTCCGACAGTAACAAAGAATTATGAAACAGAGACAGATGTGCTCTCTGAACCTTACATTCACAGCCAGGCTTAAGAATATATAAGGGTATTTTGAGTCAGGTTGCTGAAGTTCCTATATTTGAAATTATCTCTAGTGTAATGTTTTACTTTTGTTCATGATTTCAGTGACATATTTTATAAATTGCATACAGATATGTTCTATTCCTGACTCCTGGAATATTTTTCATGTATCATTAAGCAGCTTGAAAACACATTGAGATGTTTTGAAAGAAACTAACTAGTACCAGATCTAGCTGTGTCTTTTGCTGGGTTGATGAAAAAGTATTCAGTGACACATTTCAGGGAGACATCTGCAACAATATTTACTATTCAAAGTAAGCCAATAACATTTGTTAAAGAAGAGAAGTAGTTTATTTTGGAATAGGGGAGGTCTTTTCCATTTGCTAATGAAAGAATACAACTTACTCATTTATGTTAAATTCTAAAAGGATTGGATTAAGAGTTATATATACAAACTTCCTACAAGACTATTTGTATGTTTGTGTGTGCATTTGTGCATATCTCCAGAATACTACTGCTGAATGTCCATAGTAAAAAGTCAATCACTCTGACAGCTTCGCACTAACCAACTCCTTCAGTGTTGCTAATAATAAATGAAACAGGTTTCAGCAGAGGCAGCACCTGACTGAATTTAGTTTGGAAACTAAACAGGATTGGCCCTGGCTAATACTTAGATGAGGGACAATCTGCAAATTCCAGGAGTGTAGCTTAAATAGATAACTTGGAAAATAATCAAAGAAGACAGAGGGAAGCCATGTGCATATTTGTGCCAAGGCCTGGTACATGTATGAAGACAAGTTTGACTTTGAAAGAGTTTTTATTTTTTTAACAATTAGGGTTGGGGGAGACTCCTTTTTCCAGGGAAAAAACAAGTTACTTAGACAATTCATTATGATATGTCATCAGATAGTTAGATTGTTTCTTCTACATTTCATTTTAATTAAAAATGAGGAATTAATTGAAAAAAAGACCAATGCTCAATTTTCGATTTTGTGTTTAAAAATTATTTTATCCATTTATTGTACAGAAACTGAACGTTAACTATATACAGACCTACCTTGTTTTCTCACTGAATTGACATTCAGAACTGGCATTCATAAAGATAGGAATATATCCCAGAAAACAATACTGAATGAATGTCTCATAGGAGAAATAGGAATACTAATGTAGTTCAGCATGTCTTCTTTTTCAAATCACTTTTATAGATGACTCTAAAAAAATCCATTTTAGAGGATAAAATTGAAAGTTACACACTTAAAAAGCTGCTTGATCATTACTTTAGCAGTAATTATACATAATTTTATTTTCTAGTCAAGGCAGAATGGAATATATTTTATGAATAAAAATCTCTCTTGGAAACAGATAGAACATAGCTCAATGGCCACATAACTGTTTTGATTGCAAAAGGTTCAGCATTTTGAGGAGGGAAACAGGAGAGACCAGTGTCTCAAATCTTTGAAGACACAGCCAATGCTCTTGAACTATTTTGATTAAGTTTCATGTGGTAGATAGTTTCCCATATTCCTAAACCAGATGAGAGCAATTTCTGTATTCATATCCCATTAGAATTTAAAAGCTACACACTGACCCACACACCCACTCACAAACATGGGCAGTGCTGCAATAAAGCATTTTATCTGTTAAAAGTGCAAATATGAAGATCAATAAACAATATTTGAAACAGTTCATGAATGCAGAGCAAGCAAGAATGATTTGCAGATCAAAGTGTTTTGAATGGCTTGATGTAGTCACATTTCCTTCTCATGCCTCAATTCCTTTGCCTTACTATTTCTTACTTCTTTTTTGTGTATTGCGTCATGTTGCTTACCACAAAAGGAAATAGAGTGAAGGGTATGTATATTAAAAAAAGAAATCAAAATTTAAATATGTGATCAAGTAAAAGATTCCACGCAAATTCCAAATGAGTAAAACAGCTGTTATTGGATGATGTATGCTTGAAAAGAAACAAAATATTTTGACTGTTTGAGTCCATGCATGGATGAAATAGGGTTATGTTTTCTGTATAGAATGAAGCTGATTGTTCTGCCAGAAAAGATATAGTGGGAAACAGAGGGAGGTAGCCAAGTCCATAAGTGGTAAGGGAAGGAAGAGGGGAAAAAGAGGATGAAGCACAATTATGAACCTTCACAATCCTTGTCAGTCACTCAGCTTCATCCTGTTTATTTATGTTGTATATGAATAAAGCTCCAGGACATTCATACGTTCTACACTCTACTGCATAATGAGATTAAGGCATGTTGAATCGATGGACAAGGATATCCACTGGTTCAGTATTTTACTATTTCAAACAGCTCTGTCCTATATAATTGCAAAGGGGAAAATTCTGCAAAGGATTGCAAGGGGTTCTGATATTTAAAAATCCAGAAAACATTCAATGTGGCATCCTGTTTTAAGTAGGGAAATATAGACCAGTAGTCCAATCTGCTCAATATTTCACCACATTGTTTTTCTACACATGTAGATGAGGCCTGAGTCTAAAGTTTTTTGGGCTCTTTACTTAACCCCCACCCCCCACCCAATCCCTGGAAGTTACTCACTTGATGCAGAAACAGCCACTATGAATTTTTTTTTTTAATTCATTCTTTTGGGTTTTGCTGCAGTGTCATGTATTTGTGCCTGGCAATGCTATCCTGTGATAACATTTTGATTGAATATAATTTGTTACAGGGGCCAGCTGGATTGAAAGGTGAAAAAGGTGACCGAGTAAGTGCAACTTTAAAATAAATTCACGTACATTTTTTAACTCATTAAATGCAGTTTTTAAAATTTCTGACCATGATGAGAAATAAACCAACAGTCTTTTTTTTTTCCTAAGGGAGATATTGCTTCCCAGGGTATGATGCGAGCTGTGGCAAGACAAGTCTGTGAACAAATGATCAACAGTAAGTGGTTCTTCTATCACATACAACAAAAGCCATATAACAAGTTGTCAGGCCCTAATACACTGTGGATTTTAAACATGTGAGATGTTTGCAGAGTAGCTATGTGATCTATAACAGATTTCCCTCTAAAGCAGGGGTGTCAAACTCAAGGCCTGTGGGATGTTTAGATCTGACCTGTGGGCCACTTTGGAACCAGTGAAGGACGGGCCTTCTGTGCCAGTGAAAATGGAGCTCGGGTGGGCCACTCCATTTTTGCTGGCAGAGGGTTGCAGAAGGCTGTCACAGCCGCAAGCAGAGCCTGTGAGGGCTCATTTTTCATGGCAGACTGCTCGGGCCACCACAAGCACCTCCAACGTGATTGATGTCGAGCTGGACACACACATGCACACACACACACACACACATACACGTCTAACAAAACCCTGATGCAGCCCTCAATGAAATTGAGTTTGACACCCCTGCTCTAAAGGGTTGTTTTCTTAATGGGAAATCGGAGAACAGTTTCTTTTACAAGCATATATGTTAGTACACAATCCATATAGAAAGTGGAAGACACAGAACAAAGTAGTTGTTCTGCTTATCGGTGGCACCTTCCTTAATTCAGTAGTCCGAGCCAGAAGTCAAGGATGGTATTGCTAGAAGCAATTCTTTTTACATTTAGATTTATACTTATTAGTTAACATCATATTTTGTTTTGTGCCTTTAAATCAGTGTTGACTCCTGGCAGTAGCTTGGATGTATTTTTGCAGTATTGTGGGCAAGATTTTTCAGAAATGATTTGTCATTGCATTCTTCTTGGGGCTGATAGAAGGGACTGACCCAAGGTCACCCAGCTGGCTTTCTACCTAAGGCAGGACTAGAACTGGGAAATCTAGTTAAAAAAACAACAATCAACTCGTGTTTTTTTACTTCTTAGTATCTCACCGTCAAGTTTGTATGGAAACCTAAGGTTTTGTGGAATACTATTGTGGAACCCTGTGCGAACTTATGAAAAAGTACATGTGCTATTTTTAATCTCTTGTTTAGTGATGCATTTTCTCTTTTTCCCCCACTCTTCAAGTAACCATCCTAACTGTTTGTTATTAACTGATCATAATCCAGGAGACACTTGTATTGACAGCATGTTTAGATCAGTTCGAACAGTCACACATACTCAGCCATTCATTACCCTTGATTTAAAATTATATATTTCCACTGGTGGATAGGAATGGTAGAGGAGTAGTAAAATATTTATCAGAGAAATCAATACATAAATCAGAAATATCTGAAGTGCAGCATAATCCATTCCTGATTGAGTT
Organism: Laticauda colubrina; assembly: GCA_015471245.1. Taxonomy (NCBI): domain Eukaryota; kingdom Metazoa; phylum Chordata; class Lepidosauria; order Squamata; family Elapidae; genus Laticauda; species Laticauda colubrina. Next base: position 37,862,084 of record BLBF01000007.1, on the reverse strand, counting down.
GGAGAAAGGAACTAATATAAGCCTATGCATAAGTTTTCCACTTATTGAATAGTTCTTTCTTTTTAAAATGGTAAATTGTACTGGTTTTTACTTTGCTGGTGGGTATATAGGTGTTTTTAAATCCCTCTAAAAGGATGTTTCATTATTAATCTATGTCTTCTTTATTTTCTTAATCTATTTCTTTATTCTCTTGATCTATTTCTTCTTTATTTTTTTCCCCAAAAGGCCAAATGACCCGATTTAACCAGATGCTGAATCAAATTCCAAATGATTACCATTCAACTCGCAGCCAGCCTGGACCTCCAGGGCCACCAGGTCCCCCTGGACCTCCTGGGACCTCAGGAGAACCTGGTAGTGGAGGCAGGCCAGGATTTCCGGGCACGCCTGGCATGCAAGGATCCCCTGGCGAGCGAGGTGGGTTGTCCTTAGGGTCATGAGGATGTTCCCATGCAGGGGAAGGGGGTCTTAACTGATCGTTCAGGGTTTAGAACAGTGGTGGGACTATCAGCAAAACAAAGAGCATACATGAAATGCCAGGTCATGAAAACAGTTTTTGTTCCTCAAAGTGGCACTGACCAAACAGCCGAAGCAAAAGCAAGTGCTTGACGTAAGATATTTCCAGAGGAATTGAAGCCAGTACTTCTGTGACGTAGCTTGAATATATTTCCTTTTTTGGTGTACTTTAGGACTGCCCGGAGAGAAAGGTGAAAGAGGAATTGGAATACAAGGACAACGAGGTTTGCCAGGGTCACCAGGTGGGTTACAATAGTGATATATACTCTTAAAAATAATGATATGTACTATCAAATGTTTGAAACTTTTATTCAGCCTGATGTTGTTCATCTTCCTTAACTCCACACATCAGTTGAAAACGCTAAGTTTAGTTATTTACTTAGATTTTGGCAAGTTTAGTCAGATTCTTTCTCATTGCTTCTGCCTTCAATTTACTGTTGAATGTTCATGACAAACTCCATAATAAGCTCACAACAATTTCTACCTTCATTTTAAGAAAACTCCACATTTCTTTTAACCATGAACATAAATTGTTCCAAAGAAAACATTATCTCATATATTCTAAAGCTATGGAGGAGTAGCAAAATTAAAGTAACCTTACGCTTTAATTGAAATGTAACATAGAAATTGCTTCCCTGTGTAATCCACTAGGTTCAGTCGGGCCAAAACAATTTTCTATGACTAAAGATCTTAAAATCAGGGAAACAACTAATGATGAATTAAGTTGTGAGTTTCCTGTGGTTGTTCATTAGCACCATATGTAGAAACCATTAGGAAACATTCCTTAACTATATGCTTGAGTATAATCTAGTTTTTAATTTTGCCAGCCACGTTACTAAACAGCCTTGCATTGAATTTATTGATACAATACATTTTCATTCTACAATTAGGTCCACAAGGAGAATCCAGAATTGGCCCACCAGGTTCTACAGGTTCCCGAGGTCCACCTGGGCCACCTGGCCGACCTGGTAATGGTGGTATCAGAGGGCCTCCTGGGCCCCCTGGATACTGTGATTCATCCCTGTGCGCTAGCATTGCTTACAATGGTCAAGGATACCCAGGTAGGTTATTGAGAATCTAAATGTCATTGAATACTTTAATAAAAAGCTTGTTCAACATGAATAATTTTATGCCTTGAAAAGTTGTAATAAAAGTAGAATTAATTAGAAATTAAAACTGAACTATAACTCACCTGCTGAACAATGTAAGCTTTCCAATTCAATCAGATTTAGGAATATTTCTTGTCATTCTTATAACTGGTGTCTTTCATGTTTATAGAATTTCTCCTTTATTGAAGTAGCTTTGCTCCAGTTTGAAGTGTCAATTTTACTTTCAAGAAAAAGTAGTTTATATATTTCAAACTAATTTATTTCTAATATTTAAAGTGATAGGAATAAGACACATTGCTCTTAGGACATAATTGACCATTTTTCCTTCTTCTTCCTATTTTCCTTCTCCATCAAACTACTCCTGTACTTCTGAACAAGGTTGACCATTCGTCTAAAGTATAAAGAACAGACTTTGCCATTTCTACGTTCATCTTTCTGATTCGTGATGGGATTATCTATACAAAATTAGTACCTGAAATCTAATTTTCCATTTCAAATGTCATTTTGTGATACAGTGCAGACAACTAAGCATGGGAGAGCATGGGAAGTCATTATTTGCACTGTATCAAATTCAATGGAATTTATTATATTGATCTATTATACAAATTTCTTCTGAGATGAGTCAATTTGAGGCACTGAATGTTCAAAGGAACTTAAATGCTGGATATTTGTAACCACAGGATACCAAATCCCTAAACTGGGACGGGTCATAGCCAGTGACCATGCCATATATTTAAGGCCTCTTCAAGAAAAGATTCCAGGCTCTTAACATTGATCACCAATTTGTTGTGTGCACTGTAGCACCTTATACATGATATTGCTGTTTGTTACGTTGTTTGCATGTATACGTGAATATATATAGATATAGATATATATGTATATGACACACACATTCATTGTATTGATGGGTAGATCAAATTCAATAGAATAAGCCATAATGCAAAATTTGCACAATATCAACAATTGAATGAGAAATAAATGGAAAAATAATACTGAAGTGCTACTCTTTCAAAAAAGACAAAAACAATATGGCATATATATATATAGATATATATAGATATATATAGATAGATATACATACAACTTAACTCTCATTGATGTAATGAATGAAAAACAGTTTTGCACACAGCTGTTCAACCCTGAAAACTAAATCTTTGACATGTTTCAGGTTCCGGCTAACAAATTTTCTATGCCGCCAATGCTGCTTTACAGTTTGAATTTCCATGAAAGTCCTGTTTCTGAGATGTTTGTGCACGTGCTTACTCGGACGTGAATCTGTATGATTATTTCATTATAGATAATGGTTACATAAATAGTGTTAGCCTCATAAGAGGGGAGATGCTCTTTTTTTTTTTTTTAAGAATGTACTTACTAACAAGCATTTATGATTGCAATAAAGCAAGGGATGTAAACTCAATCTCCCTGTTCTTATTGTCCAATTATATCAAAACCAAGTTACTAGAATGCCAGGGGAGGCTTATAAACGTATTAATGGACCTAACACCATAATGCATTTATCTTGGTGAAACAGAAAATGACTGTAAATAATGAACTAATTGTGGCTTGTAAATGATTGTATGGAATCATGTCCACTAAACCTAGTTAACATTATATCTGCTTTTGCATTCAAACCTCCGGCTGCTTTTTAATTTGTGCCAGCATAATCTCTTCGAAACTCTTGAAGTCTTTCTCTCTATTCTTTGTTATTCCTGTCTCCATCTTACCTTATTCAGGTCTTGAGGGTTTTCTTTTGTATATGTAATCTTCTTACAAGTGCTAAAAATATAATTAATTTTGATTTTCCTGAAATTTTTGGTGTTCCTCTAGCACTAGCTCTGATTCAGTTGGATATGAGGCACATTTGTCAGAAAATAGTAGTTACTGAATATTGTCAATAGTGACAACTTGCCGTAAATTTCTACCACCCCGTAGGAAAATATTTTGAAGAAAACAATGCTGCATACATGAAGTTTTCCCTTTTGAACAAAGCATTTATTTTAATAATTGGCTTTCACTTAAGTGAAATTCCTAAATATTACTTAAATATACACTAAGCCTACTAAATTTAGTTGTGTCCCAGTGAAATAAATATAGTAAGTTACAACTAATTGTGACTAACATAAATTTCAATTGTTTTTATTGGAAATTACCTCAAGTTACTCCAGGCTTGACTTTAGCAAGTTTGTAATTTTAATACTTACTTAAAAAAATATATCCTGAATCTCAAAATCATTTTATTTTGAGCATTTCATTCCTTAACTTGTACAAATATTCTTTCTGTTTTAGATTTTTTTCCTCTCCCAAATTGAAATTATTTTTGAATGTGCAAAATCAATATTAGGGACTTAATTCTTGCACAGAACTTCAGTTTTCAATATTTTAGATGTGAATGTTGCTATTTCTGTTTAAATTTTCTTATGCTAGTTTGCCATACAAAAAGATTTTGAAAGGGAGCAGAAAAAAAATATTCAACAGACAAAACATAGTTGTTTCCCCCTGGCTACCTGTTTTTGCTGGACACACATAAGAAGCTCCAGCATTTATGTCAAAGGCAAGGGCAATTGCCTCAGTCACAACTCTCCTTGTTGAGACCCATATGCGTAGCAGAATTTCTACGTACATTGTTGATTTTAGGATGATTTGTTTGTTTTATGAAATTGTTTCCAAATAAAAGCCCTGAGAATTGACTAAAAGACAAAAGACAAACCATCCCAGATTTACTAAAACAAAACAATAACCTAATAGCTTTTAAACTAAGAAAAAGAATTCCCCTCTTGAATCAAAGACATGTGATAATAACTTTAATGTTCCATTGGACAATATTTTCAACCAGAGTCCTATGTACCTGACAGTGGACCATATCAGCCTGACAGTGAGGCCTACATAGTACCAGTGGAACCTGAAAGAAGAGCTGAGGACTATGAGGACTATGGATCTGATATGCATTCACCTGGGTTCCCTGAACACATGCGCTGGAAACGTTCCTTATCAAGAAAAGCAAAAACAAAACCATAAATGTCTTATTTTCTCACTTCTCTCTCTCCCCACCCACCCCTCTCCCTTTGGGTATTTGTTTTTGTTGTTGCCATTCTCTCATATGTAGATACGATATTCCTCCTACCGTGTTTCCAAGCAGAAGTACAATTTAATCATCTGAGAATATCTGGCATATGTGGGAATAGCAATAGAGGTTGCTACACATTTCATTCTCTCTCTCTTGGAATGCCTGTAATGTATCTATGCTTCAGGTGGCTGCATTAAATCTTAACAAGTGCATCAAACTGATTGCAAAGCTATAGTTCTTTTAATAAATTAAAAATATAACAACTATAAAAAATCCTACCTTCTTTACAGCTACTTCAAGTAATCTAGAGGCTGTATAGCTCAGCAACGAAAGGGCTTGGCCTTATAATTTTCTTCCTTGTCAAATCACTTGCTGGGTAATTCAGTCACTGTTACCAATTTACAACATCTAATAAAAGAAGAAATTTCTCTTCCCACATAAGCAATTTCTTCTACTTTTGCATATATCTTGCAGGGCATATACAGCTTTTATGCATCTCTTAACAATCACAAACCTTTAAATAATAATAAGCTGGCATCCTTGTATCAACTGGATACAATTTTAAAAGAAGTAATGGCTTAATTTTCCTTGTTTTAGAGACCTTAACATTTATGCCAAATTGCAGTCAATCCTGCAGAGATGGAATTGCATGTTTGTGTTGTATATTTAGTTATGATTCCCCTTCTCTCCAGAATATAATGTTTCATAGTTATCAGAAAAATAGCAGTTGGAAATTGTTTGCAAGACTATGGATATAGAATTGCTGCTTTTATATTTTAACTGCATATTGTGAATTTCACTGCCTTATATTATTTATTTCTGAAACAAAAGAGGCATTTTTCAATAAAACTACTGAAAATCTATATAGAGTCTGTGTATTATTGCTGGCAACTTCCAGATTTCAGAGGTTTTATTGTCATGGAAAATCAGTCACCTGAAACATTGAACTGTATTTCTCTCTGCATGTGTAAGAGTACACATCTACACACACACACACAGAGAGAGAGAGAGAGAGAGAGAGAGAGAGAGAGAGAGAGAGAGAGA
>BLBF01000007.1:37816848-37850625 GCA_015471245.1 Laticauda colubrina | reverse complement strand
AGACAGACAGACAGACAGACAGACAGACAGACAGACAGACAGACAGATAGAAAGATGATAGATAGATGATAGATTCCTAGTGTTTGATTTATGCTGGGAAAATAATGTAGTGATCAGCAGTCCAATAATACAACTGTATGGTATTTAAATAGTTATTGTCTACCATTTAGCTTTCCCCAAATGGACTCCATTTAGGTATAGAGAATAATGGTTTTCACACTCCAAAGCCAGACTGGATGACTTTAACCACAATGACAGTTTGGACTGGAAAATTATTGTTTTAATCTTGTACAGATTATTGAATTTGACTGTATTGCCCAGAGTCACTGTTGTGAGATGGATGGCCATATGAATCAAATCAAAGTAATAAAGTAATAAATATCTTCTTGTATGAATTCAGGCAACTGTCATAAAATTGGGCAATCTTTTATAAAACAGACATGAAAATAATGTGTCAGAGACATATCTGTCAGTGCATATATGTCAATGGAGGTTGCCTTTTTTGTCCCTTAGAATGTATATCGGTGGTTTTAATTATAGCAAATGAGTAATCAGGAGTAAAAGAAATATTTGAGGTTTGAATATTTGCTTCTGATTGCTGCTGTTGGAACTTTACCTCCTCAAATAGTTCATTCTGTCATTTACTAATCAATTGTGCAAGAAATAGACAGTCCCGATGGTAGAAGACCCTTAACTTTAACAATAAATATGAAATGTCTTCTGCTTCACAGCAGATATGACTTGATTTCACTTGATTACAATCTTACATTAAAATCCATATATAAAATGCATCTTACAAAATACTGATGTGCTGTTAAACTTGAATGGACAGATCCATTAATCTCTCCCTACCATAATGAAACCAACTCTTGATGCAGTTTTGTAGTTGCCCACATCACTTTCAGATTTCCATCTGCTACACCAAGGGTCTTCAAACTTGGCAAGTTTAAGACTTGTGGACTTCAACTCCCAGAATTCCTGAGCTAACATGACTGGAGGAGGAATTCTGGGAATTGAAGTCCACAAGTCTAAAAGCTGTCAAGTTTGAAGACCCCTGGGCTAAAAGATACCAGTATTAAGACTTGAATTTGAAACCTCTTAATCTACTTGAATGCTTTCTTGCCAGACCACTCCAGCTATCTAAATTCCTCCTTCCTTTAAGCATCTAATTCCCCAAGCCAAGGGTCTTCAAACTTGGCCAGTTTAAGATTTGTGGACTTCAACTCACAGAATTCCTGAGCTAACATGACTGGAGGAGGAATTCTGGGAGTTGAAGTCCACAAATCTTAAAGCTGTCAAGTTTGAAGCCCCCTGTGTTAGACAATAAACATAAAATGCGTTCAAGTAACTAGCCATTTTGTTAATCATCATTTTAAAATGTTTTATTCATCTTTTACTCTAGTGTCAGCATGTTCCAGATCTCCTGTCAAAACACATTTGATCGTATTTCATATCTCTTTTTCCAGAAGCATAATTTGCATAAGTGAGCGCCAAACAATATGGATTTTTCAAACAGCTTGATTCAATTCATCTTTGGCAAACTGAACTCGTAACCTTAATTTCTTTTTTCATTTGAATATAACCCTTCTTTCTTAATGAAAAAAGAATGCAGCATTTTCCACCCCCACCCCCCCCCCAAAAAAAACAGCTGGTATGAATCATTTATTGGAAAGTCGGGGGGGGGAGCTTAATCCTTATTTTCTAGGGGGTAAGATTCAGGCTACCCAAAAGGACTGTCAATGTCCAGTTGCTCTCTACTGATAAAGAAAAGCATCGCAGTTTCTTTTTGTTTGTATTGTTAAATTGCGTTATTGCAATCTGCCCACTCTACCTCCTTCTCCAAGTAATAGCACAAAATTTAACTTCTATGATCATTGTACTTATTTGGGTAGGTTCACTGCCCAAAGCAACAAACCAATGAACGTTCACATTGTCTACTTTCCAATGCTATGCTGTGCCACCTGGAATCATAGTTTTTCCCTATTTCATCTCACCATCATATATATCAAGAGGTCTCCAAATTTGGCCTGGATTTCCACTCCCAGAATAGGTGGCTGGAGAATTCTGGGAGTGGAAGTCCACAAGTCTTGAAGTGGCCAAGTTTGGGGACCCCTGATATATATAGTTGATTTTGTCGGTGTGCAAAGTTATAGGAAGACCAGCATGTTGTATTTCAAGTTCACCTGTTGCCATGGATGCATCCAACCTGTGTTGCCTATTTGCATTTTCCTTTATGTGCATTAAAGGTAGTTCCTCAGCTTTTTGGTGTTTCCTGTCTTCATAGGATTGCACATCACATGAATGGGGAGGGGGGAAAAAAGCACAATGATTTGATGTATTGATTAAATTATAAATGTGGTTGCCTTTGATGGACAGCAATTACCGGAATTCTTTCACAAAGGCTTTATTAGTTTTTCTATTAAAGATCTACTTATTTATTTACATTAATAAAACTATTTGTATTCTTGAATGACTCTATCTCCCAGCTCGCTAAAATAATCTAGAATCTATGGTCTGAATTTGAAGACGCTTTTTTAATGGATTAAAAAAAATATTCAAATTCGTATGGTTTCCTTTGGATGAGAGTGAGCAGGATATGCAAGAAAATGATGAGATTTCAGGACATCCTCTGAGAATCATATTGTTTTATGAACATATGTGTTAAGCAGCCTTGGGCTCATCTTCAGGTTTTCTGCTGTGTGTCTTAGTTCTTTTATCAGACTTATTGATTTCCAGCCAATCATGAGGCAATGGAAAAGGGGAAATAGGCCAACTCTTTATGTAATATAATTCAATTTATTGTACATTGGTACATTTTTCATCATCTCATCATTTTCTTCATATACTGGCATAGAGAAAGGTAGCCTGGGCACCTCTTAAAATACATATGTATGCAATTTCTCCTCTTCATCCTGGCAATCCGTTCAGGAAATTTAAAAGTCGGTCACTCTGTCAAATGAAACCTTTTAGATTCCATAGCATTATCTAACTTTCAGGTCTTGGTTCCAAAATAGATTAGACTTTTATTAACAATAAGTTGGATTCCTATAAATCTATGGTATATTTCCAGGCAGTTCCCACATACCTTCCATGGCAAAGAAATAACATTGATATTGCCCTGTGGAGAAAAGAAATTACTTTGTTTTCCTGTAATCCAAATTGAATCATGCAAGTTTTGCTGGACTTCAGCAAAGCAGCCAAAGGATGAGTGATACCTCAACCAGGAAGCTCCTTGTGTGGCCATGGACATGTCTATGAATCCTAGGCTATTTTACTTTCCTCTTATGTTATAATTATTTGTCATTTACAAAAAGCACAGTTATCAGAGGATGACTCAGGAAAAGCTGGTTTCATAGAAATAGTAAACAATGTTATTTTATTACAAGTGGCCCTCAGTTAACAGCATTCCAGCCATTGTAGTACTCCCATGATCATGGGATTGTAATGTGGCAACTGGCTTGGATTTCAATGTTCATTGTCATATGGCCATGTGATCATGATTTGCAAGCTTCCCCTCTGACTTCCCATAAGCAAAGTCATTGGGGAAGTTGGTAAGAAGTTGGAAGTCGCAGTCATGTGGAATCCTTGCTTAATCACCTGTAGTGATTCACTTAACAACAATACGTGGGGACTGCTGGAACTGCTGTTGCTATGAAGCATAGTCACAGGACATTATGCTTTATGATGCATTGTTTAGTGAGAGAAATTCTGGTCTCAATTGTCCCAAGGACAGCTTAACCATTGTTAACCAAAAACTACTTGTAAAACATCTAGCCATTTCCTCATCTTCCTCATTCTCATCCATTGACATTATGGCCATGAACTCACAAGCTATCCCAAACCTTCATCCATGGAAGGCAGAATGACATCTATCGCTCTATACCCATGATGGTGAACCAATGGCACGTCTGCCACAAGTGGCATGCAGAGCCATTTGCGCTGGCACGTGAGCTGCAGGCAAACTTATGGCATGCATGCAATTTTTGGCACAAGAGCCCAAAAAGGTTAGCCAACACTGCTCTATACACTCCTTCCTAGGTAAATCCATCAACAGCCTTGCAATGAACAGAGACACTGCTGAATGTAGAAGGGAGAATTGGGCAAAAACATAAATCCTGACGAATGTATTGAATCAACCACACATCCAGTTATCTGCAGAACAAGGTCTTATCCATCAATGAATTCTTCAGCTTCAACCACAACAATACAAGAGCACACAATAGATACAAACTCAAGGTAACTGCACCAAACTTGATTGCAGGAAATATGACTTCAGCAACAGAGTGCCTGGAATGCCCTACCTGACTATGGTTTCTTCCTCAAACCCCAAAAACTTTAACCTTAGATTGTCTACTGTTGACCTCACCCCTTTCCTAAGAAGTCTGTAAGGGGCGTGCATAAGCGCACCAATGTGCCTACCATCCCTGTCGTAATGTTTCTTTTTATTCGTATCCATTTCATGTATTCATAATCATGTTTATACTTATACCTGTTATCTAATAGTTGCTTGACAAATAAATAAATAAATAAACCAACAAATAATTAATTGATTAAATAAAATGTCTCTGGTTCCTTCAGAACTTTCCAAACAATTGTCACTCTACTTCCCTTGCCACGAGGGAACCATTCCCACTCTCCCTATCCAGATCTGGTGTAAACCAATTTTGCTCTTCTATCCACAGTCAGATCATAGATTAGAAGAGATTTGAGGGATCCTTGGTGGTCTCTGAGCTTGGTTATTTTCTTTCAGATGTTTCACTATCATCAATACTATATCATCAATACAACAACATCATCAATACTGATGATGTTACCTAGTTTGGATAATGAAATGTCTGCAAGAAAACAAGCAAGCTCAGAGAGCATCAGTGACCACTCATTTCAACCCTGACCTACATACAGTACATTCCAGAGGTGGTGTTCAGCAGGTTCTGACAAGTTCTGGAGAACCGGGAGCAGAAATTTTGAGCAGTTCAGAGAACTGACAGATACCACCTTTGACTGGAGATTTTACAGTATCCTTCCCCTGCCATGCCCACCATACCATGCCCACAGAACCGGTAGTAAAATTTTTTGAATCCCACCACTGGTACATTCCCCTTTATTGAAGAGAGATTTATTCTAAGCAGACCTGGCATTCAGAAGAGCAGTCAGAGCCTAGAGCTTTCAAATATGTCACAACCTGGTTCCTAGGAAGAATGGAAGAGGGATTGGCCTTAGATTTTCAATCCCTCTTTTCTGAAAGTGGCCTGGCCCATGCCTTAAAACCATATCTCCCTCTGCTTGTCATTGCCACAATCTTTCTCTCTTACTTCTCTTTCCTCATCAACTTCTATAACCCAAATTATTTATTGATTTATTTATTGATTGATTTATTTATTTATTTATGTTTGCCAGTTGCTTACAAGATAATAGATATAAGCAAAAACATAGTTATAAATACATGGATACACATAAGAAAAATAAAAAATAAAAGAAACAATAGGACAGGGACAGTAGGCACATTGGTGCGCTTATGCACGCCCCGTACAGACCTCTTAGGAAAGGAGTAAAGGCCCTGTCACACTGCCCAATGGATGCAAAATAGACACAACGACCGAGAAAAATGTTCCATCCGTTGTTATCCGCTCTCAGAAGGGGCAAAAATTTGCATAACCGGAGCGGATAACATGGACGGGGGGAGGATGCAGGGCAGATGGAAAGTGGATGCGGAACGGAAGCCCAGCGGATGGAAGCGGATGGGAGCAGATGGCACATCCGCTAGGCTTCCAGGGGACCTCAGCAAAGTGGAAGCGGAACGGATACAGCGGATGCAGAGCGGATGCACAGCGGATGAAGCGGATGCACAGCGGATACACAGCAGAAGCCTAGCGGATGCCGAGCGTTAATTGCGCATGCGGGGAGGATGCATTGTGTCAGCCCCGTGGATATAACGGAAGCAGCTCAGAAGCAGGTTGCCATTCAGAGGAAAGACCTGCTTCCAGACACATCGACTGCCTTGCCTGTCCTGCCTGCCTGTCTGCCTGCAAGCCTTGCTGCCATCCTTGCTGCCATCCTTGCTGCCATCCTCCCTGCCAGCCTTGCTGTCTGCCTGCCTGCCAGCCTTGCTGCCAGCCTACCTGCAAGCCTTGCTGTCTGCCTGCCTGCCAGCCTTGCTGCCAGCCAGTCTGCCTGCCAGCCTTGGTGCATGCCTGCCTGCCAGCCTTGGTGCATGCCTCCCTGCCAGCCTGCCTGCCTTCCTGCCAGCCTGCCTGCCTTCCTGCCAGCCTTGGTGCCTGCCTGCCTGCCTGCCAGCCTTCCTGCCAGCCTTGGTGCCAGCCTCCCTGCCAGCCAGCAACCCCACAACCATGCGGAAGCACAGCAAGCCTCAGCCATCTGCTGCCAGCCCTTGCAAGAGGGACAGGGCTACCATCCCAAACCCTGGCCCTCACTCTGGTTCTGCTGGGGCTTCTGCAGCACGGGCTCGCTCTTCTGGGGCTGGGGCTTCTGCTGCTTCTGCTTCTGGAGGAGCTGATGACAAGCACTCCAGCACCAGCCACCTCCACAGCACCTGCACCCTTCACCCCTGAAATTGAGCGACCAAGAGGAGTGCCAGAGACTCATTTTTGTTTTATACCTTGTTGTTAAGAAAGTCTATTTTTGATTCACACACTTGCTTCATTTCTTTTTTTTAATAAAGTCTTGCTGGAAACTTTTAGAAATGGTTTAAGCCTTTGCATGCTTGTGGGATGGGTTAGGATACCTGTGGAATGGGTAATAGCTGTGGGATGGGTTAGGATAGCAGTGGGATAGATAAACCTCCAGTGCAAGCATAGTGGGACTGTATGGTCCACCCTCCCAGGTGCCACACCTACGGCCCTTTATTATCAATAATAATGTAATCATTGATCCACACATTTCAACATAAACACAACTCTTTATCAAATGCCCTGTTCATTGTCGGGCCACTCAATATACATGGCACAATCTCATCAGTGTGATGAGACAGGCTCAAGGAAGCATCCATTAAGCATCTATCATCCTGTCTTGCCACTCCACTGCTCCAGCTGAGGAGTTGCACCAGTGTTTCAGGAAGTTGTGCTGCTTCTTCCCTTCACGTGAGGCTCTGTTGGGGCCTTGCACATCCTCAGTGTCTATCAGGTTTCGCCCTTGCCTCCATTCCCCAGGCTCCATGTCCCCATTGCCTTGTTGGAGGTCCACGAGCCTGTTCTGCAAGACTGGGTAGCGGGTGCGCATGCGATTGTGCAGGATGCAGCAAGCTTCCACGATGTTCCTCATGGTCTCTGGGCGATGCTGCATGGTGGTGAGAAGTACCTGGAACCTGTTGGCCAGGATGCCAAAGGCGTTCTCCACCACCCGCCTTGCCCTGGACAGCCTGTAGTTGAAGATCCTCTCTTCACGGGTGAGGCATCTGGAAGTGTAGGGCTTCATGAGGTAGGTTGTGAGGGAGAAGGCATCATCCCCCATGATGAAATAAGGCACATCTTGTGTGTTGTTGGGCAGGGGTTCTGGATCTGGGAAGCTCACGATGAGGTTGCGTTCCAGCTCCTCCTTGAGGTGACTGGCGTTGTATACCTGGGCATCTGAAGATGACCCGTTGCCTGAATCATCAATGTACATGAACTTGTAGTCAGCATCGACCATGGCGAAGAGGATGATGCTGAAGAAGCCCTTGTAATTGAAATAAGTGGACCCCGACTTGGCTGGAGCTTTGCAGGCCACGTGCTTCCCATCTATGGCTCCAACAGTGTGGGGGAAGTTCCACTTCTGATACCACTGCTCTGCAACTTTCTTCCATCCTTCTTCAGTGGAGGGGCACTGGAGGAGCTCCTCCTTGTATTCTTCGATAATGGCCTGCACCACTTGTCTGACCACAATGCTGATGGTGTTGGGTGGCACCTTCCAGCCGTACTGCATGCTCCTGTAGGTGGTCCCTGAAGCCAGGTGGTGCAGAGTGAGTGCCACCTTGAGCCCAGGTTCCAGGCTGGGCTGGAAGTTGGTGTTTGCCTTGGTCAACCTGGGTGTCAGCCACTGCACAACTTCGTCAAACATGGCTGGAGGCATCCTCATGAAGTTTTGCAATGCTCAAGTGTCTTCGTTCCTAAGCTCCACCATCAGCTTGTTGTACAGTCCGTCCTCTGCTCTTCTCCTGATCCAACTTCGGACCCAGACGCTTCTTGGCCGCCCCTTTTTCTTCCCGTAGTAGAGTTCACAGAGCCTGTAGATGGCTTCGCACTGTTACAGAAGGTTGGTGGCTGCCAAAAGGACTGTGTGGACGGTGGACATGACTGGATGCTGTGGAAGAGGAAGAGGCAGATGAAGGCTGCAGAGGTCTGCAGCAGGGCTGCTGGTCTGAAAGTGAGATCCAGATGTGTTGCTCCCCCTTTTTATAGGCAGTATAGGTGTCCCTTTGCATCCTCTAGACATCCTCTAGACATCCTTAATATCCGAGATAGGTCCCCTCTGCGAACGTTTTTTCCGTTTTAAACGCTTTGTTTCCGCTAGGCATCCGTTCTGCATCTGTTCTGTGTCCGTTCCGCTTCCTCCCTGCATCCGAGCGGATGCGAGTTGCGTGGATGCGGTATGGATGCCTAGCGGATATAGCGGATGCATAACGGATGCAGAATGGATGCCTAGCGGATGTGTAGCGGATGCAGAATGGACGAATTGGATACATTTTCCGCGCAAAAGTTTTGAGCAGCCCAAAACTTTCTGAGCGGATGAAACATCAATAAACGGATGCTGGACGGATAGAGAGCAAGCAAAATGGAGGCAGTGAGTACATTGCGTTAACCAATGGATGGCAAGCTTTTTTGTCCATTTTACATCCTCTTTGCATCCTTTGGTGCAGTGTGACAGGGGCTTAAGGTCAATAGTAGACAGTCTAAGGTTAAAGTTTTTGGGTTTTTTGGGGGGAAAAACACCATACTTAATGGAGCTTTGCAGATTGATCTTCAAACCCTCACATCTTTTAAAACTAAAATCTCCCATACTTTTCCTGATACCTGCTCTTAATTTAGTCAGTCTGCAGCCGTTCCACACTCCACAATACTTAATTCATGCAACTTTTCATTCTCTACCCAACTATTCCTCTTAGACCCTGCTGTCACTACAATTCTTGAGGGAGACAAAAAACACTCCAGGAGAAGGCAAAAGAGTTACACAATCTGAAGAGAAACCAGAGTACACCCATCAATTCCAATTCCATCCCACCCTCTCTACATCCAACTCACTCTTCCAACCTGCTTTTCAACTACTTTTCCATCACACTCCAATCTCTTCCACACTAGTCTGTCACATCTACTCAATGGCAGCTCGGATGTCTCCAGCTGGCCACGGCAGCCACAGAAACTGGACAATTGAAAAGACGCTCTCATCCAATACCAGGGCAAACTTCCATTGCCTTCACTGGCTTTCTCCAGTATGACACTGCTGGGTTCCAACTATGCTTTCTTTATCAGATTTTTGATTATTATACTCCTACCAAGCCACATCCTATTACCAGTTCAATCTATTTTAGCTTCTTGGCTCCAACCCTCCCCAGCTTTATACCAGCCCCACACTATTAGATCTTTCATTTCCTCCATTGTCTTCTTCAGAATGTCCACTTGGACCTAACATTCAGGTCCCCTAACAAGCCTTAAGGAACATAATTTAAACTCACAGCTGTTCCATTAATTTTCACTTTGCTTTAAACTAGGTTCTCCCTTAAGCACCAACTTAGTATTAAAATGAAAAAGAAGCCTTTCTTAATGGTCTTTCTTGCAACTCCATTTTTTTTTCATTTTGAACTTAATAAAGACTTAGAATTTGCTTCAAAAATTAACGGTGGTCCTTTGAAGTCTCCTGGGAACTCCTGCCCTGAATTTAACTTGGTTCCTTGTTTATCAAGTTCTTTTCTGTTGCTTTGGTCTATTATTTCTGGCTCAGAAATAACAAAAGTAATAAAGTCAGATGTTTTAGTGCTGCATTATTTTAAAACCCAGATGACTCAAAATCTTATTTGCTACAATCCTCTGACATGTTTTCATACATTCGTGAATCATGAATAAAGCTCCTGGCAGCCTGCTGCTTTTATGACAAAATGAAAAATTATTTTTAGAAAAATACTATTTTCCACAAAATTTGGAATGTGCAAGAAACTGTTATTTCCTTTGTTGCCATTTTTTAAATTGATATGTCTTATTCTAGTAGTTATTATTTATTCCTTGTTTCTTCATCATATGGTGTTGTTAATTGACAAGGGTTTTGCTTAAAGTTTTGTGGAAATTGCTATTGTCAGACTGGTTTATACAAGTTGTTGTCATGTTATACTTTTCAATAACTTTTTTATACATTATTATTACTAGATAATATATTAATATGTTATAAATGGATAGATAAACAGAAATATAGATAACGTATAATTAGATAGATAGAATATGGAGTTAACTTGAATGAATTGGTAAGTAGACGTAGTGTATTTTTTTTCTCAGTTATCGAAATTACTGTGGGATTCAGTGTGGAACAGTTGTTAAAAATCCACAGTGGGGAATCTCCCTGGGTAAAAGTTAGTTCTCACATAGTCAGTACTAAACAAACTTGATAACTCTAAACTTTTCAGAAACAAATGACAGAGACAAACTTTTCATTACCATCTGAGGAGACATCATCACTTTGACTTCAAGGCACACTGATGATGTCTTCTGGAATGGTGATGAAATGTTTGCAACCAAATTGCCAAGTTCACAGCTCAGGCTAACAGCTCAAAAAAGAAATTAAGGCTAGGTCACACTGGCTGACGGATGCAAAACGTATGCAAAATGGACACTGCAGATGAGCAAAATTTCCATCCGTTATTATCTGCTCTCAAAAGTGCCCCAAATTTGCATAAACAGAACGGAAAACAACGGAAAGGAATGGACGTGGGGAGGATGTAGCAGGGATGTAAAGCGGATGTTCATAGGAAGCCTAGCGGATGGAAGTGGATGGAAGCGGATGACACATCCGCAGGGATTCTGGGGGAGAATAGCAAAGAAGACGCGTAGCAGAAGGAGCGGATGTGTAGCGGATGCGTAGCGGATGACGCGGATGCATCATGGACGCCTACAGGATGCATAGCGGATGCGTAGCGGATACAAAGCGTTCACTGTGCATGCAGGGAGGATGAATTGTGTCAGCTCCGCGGATATAAAAGGATGCAGCTCGCAAGCAGTCAGCATTCAGAGGAAAGACCTGCTGCCAGAGACATCTTGAGAGAACACCATGGGGAAGAAGAGGAAGCCTGTGCCTACTCCTGCCAGCCCTGGCAAGAATGACAGAACCACCACCCCACCCCCTGGCGCTTTCTCTGAAGCTGCTGGTGCTACTGCTGGTACTCCTGTGTTGCTGCTGCTGGTGCTTCTCCTGCTGCTGGTGCTGCTGGTGCATCTCCTGCTGGTGCTGCTGGTGCTGCTGGTGCTTCTCTGCTGCTGCTGCTGGTGGTGCTTCTCCTGCTGGTGCTGGTGCTGGTGCTGGTGCTGCTACTGCTGCTGCTGGTGCTGCTGCTGCTGGTGGTGGTGGTGGTGCTTCTCCTGCTGATGCTACTGGTGCTGCTGGTGCTTCTCCTGCTGATGGTGCTGCTTCTCCTGCTGCTGCTGGTGCTTCTCTTGCTGCTGCTGCTGTGATGGACCAGCCCCAAGGCCCTCAAAGCCCTGCTGCTGAAGGCCCTGAAGCCCCTGCCAGAGGGAGGAAGAGGCAAGGGAAGGAGAAGGGAGAGAGAAAACAGTACTCTATTTCCGAAGACCATGAGGAGGAGGTGCTGGAATGGCTGAGGGAGAACGAGTACCTGTGGAGGAAGGGCCATAGGCTCTATTGCGACACCAAGAGGAAGCAGGCAGCGTGGAGAGAGAAGGCGGAGAGCCTGGGCTACACTTCAGATGTACCCCTTGGATGGTGAAAGCACATGCACACCTGGTATGGCAAGCTGCACCTGAAGAAATCTGGGCAGGCCGCTGTCAAGCTTACTGACCGGGAGACCTATGTCATGGCCAGGTGCAGCTTCCTGGAGGGTGAGATCTGCCACTGAGGAGCAGCCCCTCTGTCAACCCTCTCCCTCAGACAGCCCACAGAGAGCCACTCCTCTTCCAGCCAGGAGACAGCTACCTTGTCCAGGCAGGTGTCTTTGGAGGGCCCCACGACAGAGACCCCCCCTGACAGCTGCACTCCCTGTGACGGAGGAAGTGGAGGATCCCCTGTCTCAGATGGAGCAAGAAGAAGCAGCCACCAGAGACCAACCCATACCCACCCCAAGCTCCACCTCCACAGAAAGCAGGCAGAGAGGCAGACTGGAGGGACAGAACCACACTGTCTTCTTGGAGATCAGGGACACAATCAAAGCCAGCACAAATCTCTTCTCCCAGCTGGTCCACTTCGACATACCATCCTCGAACCACAAGCCCTTCATCACCTACGTAAGCAAGACCCTCATGGACATGCCCGAGGTCCAGTACCAGGTGATGAAGCAAAAGATCACAGCACTTCTGCACCACCCTCCAGGCCCAGCTGAACCTGCTCCTACCCACTCCAGGTCTGCTCCTCCACCCCAGGTGATGTCACAGCCCTTCCACGGCTTTCAACAGCCCCTCACCGACCAAGGCTATGAGTACCAGGACTTCCCACAGCAGAGGCAGCCCTTCCCAGTCCAGACCCAGGTTCATCGCATGCCACAGACGCCTCACCTGACCCAGCTGCAGACCAGACAGCCCCACTACACTCCTCCTTCCTCCACCCCACAGCCAAGCCCTTCCTCAGGACATCTGTCATCAGTCTTGGGCCTCACATCCCAGGTACTTGATGAAGGGCCTCTCAACCTCACGGGACTGAGTCAGCTCTCTGAGAGCTTCCTGCACACACCATCTCCTATTGTACTCTTGGGGCCAGGCACCCCAATGGTGCCTCAGACCAGCACTCCAGCAACAGCCACCTCCACAGTCCCTGGCCTCTTTACATCTGAGACCATGGGCACACCTCAGAGTGACTGAGAAGAGTGCCAGAGATTGAGTTGTTACCTGTTCACTTTATCTTTGCTTAAGACACTTTACTTGGGTCATTTTGGTTTTGAATAAAGTCATACAGTTTGTTATTAATAAAGGTTATCTTTGCTTCACACACTGGGTTCATTTTTTTTACTTAATAAAGTGTTGGGGAAAACTTTGAAAAAAGGGTTAAACCTTTGCATGCTTGTGGATTGGTAAGGATAGCTGTGGCATGGATAGCTGTGGGATGGGTAAGGATAGCTGTGGGATGGATAGCTGTGGGATGGGTAATGATAGCTGTGGGATTGGTAAGGATAGCTGTGGGATGGGTAAGAATAGTTGTGGGATGGGTAAGGATAGTTGTGGGATAGATAAACCTCCAGTGCAAGCATAGTGGGACTGTATGGTCCACCCTCCCAGCTGCCACACATATGGCCCTTTATTATCAACAACAATTTAATCATTGATCAACACATTTCAAAATAAACAAAACTCTTTATTAATGCCCTATTCATTGTAGGGCCACTCAACATACATGACACAATCTCATCAGTGTGATGAGACAGGCTGAAGAAAGCATCCATTAAGCATCTACCATCTTGTCTTGCCACTCCACTGCTCCAGCTGGGGAGTTGCACCAGTGTTTCAGGAGGTTGCGCTGCTTCTTCCCTTCACGTGAAGCTCTGTTGGGGCCTTGCACATCCACAGTGTCTATCAGGCTTCGTCCTTGCCTCCATTCACCAGGCTCCATGTCCCCATTCCCTTGTTAATGGTCCACAAGTCTGTTCTGCAACACTGGATAGCGGGTGCGCATGAGATTGTGCAGGATTTAGCAAGCTTCCACGATGCTCCTCACAGTCTGTGGGCAATGCTGCATGGTGGTGAGAAGTACCTGGAACCTGTTGGCCAGAATGCCAAAGGCGTTCTCCACCACCCATCTTGCCCTGGACAGCCTGTAGTTGAAGATCCTCTCTTCACGGGTGAGGTATCTGGAAGTGTAGGGCTTCATGAAGTAGGTTCTGAGGGAGAACGTGTCATCACCCACTATGAAGTAGGGGACATCTTGTGTGTCGTTGGGTAGGGGGTCTGGATCTGGAAAACCCATGATGAGGTTGCGTTCCAGCCCATCCTTGAGGTCACTGGCATTGTATATCTGGGCATCTGAAGCTGACCCATTGCCTGAAGCATCGATGTACATGAACTTGTAGTCAGCATCAACCATGGCAAAGAGGATGATGCTGAAGAAGCCCTTGTAGTTGTGATAAGTGGACCCTGAGTTGGCTGGAGCTTTGCAGGCCATGTGCTTCCCATCTATGGCTCCAACGGTGTGGGGGAAGTTTCTCCTCTGATACCACTGCTCTGCAACTTTCCTCCAGCCTTGTTCAGTGGTGGGACACTGGAGGAGCTCCTCCTTGTATTCTTCGATGATGGCCTGCACCACTTCTCTGACCACAATGCTGATGGTGTTGTGTGGCACCCTCCAGGCATACTGCATGTTTCTGTATGTGGTTCCAGTGGCCAGGTGGTGCAGAGTCAGTGCCACCTTCAGTCCAGGGTCCAGGCTGGGACGGAAGTAGGTGCTTGGCTTGGTCAACTTGGGTCTCAGACACTCCACAACTTCGTCAAACATGGCTGGTGGCATCCTCATGAAGTGTTGGAATGCACGAGGGTCTTCATTCCTCAGCTCCACCATCAGCTTGTCATACAGTCCAAACTCCACTCTTCTCCCGATCCATCTTCAGACCCAGACAGCTCTTGGATGTCTCCTTCTTCTCCTTGCATAGAAAAGGTGAAACAGTCTGAATAGGGCTTGCTTCTGGTGTTGAATGATGGCGGCTACCAAAAGGAGTGTGCGATGATCCATGGTGAACATCAATGGATGATGTGGAAGAGCAAGAGCAAGGCTGAAGAGGTCTGCACACCGGGGCTGCTGGACTGATAGTGAGATCCAGGTGATTTCCTCCCCCTTTTTATAGGAAATATCGGTTTTCCACTAGATGTCCTTCCACATACTCTAGACATCCTCCAGACATCCTAAATATCTGAGATACGTCCCATATATGAATGTTTTGTCCGTTTTAATGCTTTATATGCGAGCTGCATCCGCTTTTATCCTTTCTATGTCCATGCTACTAATGCTGTGTGGACGTTCCGTGTACCTTTCGCTTCCTCCCTCTTTCCGCTTTCCGCTGGAGCAGATGTGAGTTGTGTGGATGCCCAGAGGATGCCCAGAGGATACAGCGGATGTGTAACTGATGACAACAGACGTAGAACGTTTGTTGCCCGTATGTGTCGTGGGTGTAGATCGTACGTGGAGGAAAGTTCATCCACTTAAAAAGTTTTGTGCAGCTCAAAACTTTTTGAGCGGATGAAATAGCAGTAGATGGATGTTTCATGGATAGAGCTATGAAAGACGTATGCAGTGAGTACACAACGGATGCATCGCATTTTCCAACAGATGGCAAGCTTTTTTGTCCGTTTTACATCCTCTTTGCATCCGTTGGTGCAGTGTGACATGGGCTTTAGTGAAGTTTCCTTCTTGTCTGGAAGATGAATGAAGAACACTGATAGTGTGGAACCACATCTAGTCATGAATGTATACCAAAAATATAAAAGTAAGCAAACTTGGTAAAAATAAATTGAAACAAAGTTCAGAGAAGAGGATTTTAGAGTGCTAAATTAGCACAAATCTTTTTAAAAACTGCCAATGCTGCAAAAGTTTACTTGGTCATATCTCAGAGATACCATAGATATATTTTGTAATCTGCCTAAGAGAGATACATAGATGTATAGAAAACATTGTTCATAAAAACTGCTGAATGAAGCTTGCTTCATCAAGACCTCAACTTTCCAGCACTGCAGAATTCACGCAACCTGCAGAATTCACTCAACCTGCACCAAAGGTGGCCAGCTGGGAGAACACTTACAAAGAGTTCCGGAGTGAGCAATTGCAAGCAAATGCTGTAGAATTGCCTGTAGTCTATCAAGAATGTAGACAGCCTGGATGTCTTTTGCACACACTGAAGATTTTCCAGGCTTGGTAGTTTCAATGAATTCTGGGTCAGTTCTATAGCATGTGCCAAATCCACTCAACCTGGAAGGACTTCGTCCAGCATTGTAAGAGAAAGTTTCTTTCAGTCTTCTCCAATAAATTTCACCAAAGGGGGAAGAATGGTCCAGAGGGGGCATGTGTAAGTAAAACACATTGCCTTTAGGGCACACATCATTTGTCAGAGTGAATCAAGGGGCACAGCTAGACAATTCAACTTGTCGGCCCATTGATTAAGTCCTATTCTACCTTGACAATGATGTCAATAAGCGCTATGCTGTTAATGGATAAATTAAAGGAATTAGTTGACGGGTCTGCAACCTTAAACACTCAAAGAGCCATTTGGACCCATTTCCCACAGAAAAGAAACACCAGGACCTAATAATTTAACAACTGATGTGACTGGGTGGGCATGGCCAACTCGACATCACTCACTCACACGCAGTCACCTCCTGCTCTGGAATATGGACCGAGTCTCCATCCCCCACCATCACCCTTACCTTCTCAGGCCAGGCGAGGAGTGATGAGGAGGGGAGGGGAAGGGAAGGGCCAGCCAGTGGTGGGATCAACCGACAGAGAGCTGCAGCACAGGGCCAAAAGAGCCGCATGTGGCTCCAGAGTCGCAGGCTGCGGACCCCTGAATTAGTCTTTCATGTTGAAAATCATTACTAATATATTTCTTTAATGTGGGATAGACTGGAGTGAGGCTGCAGCAGGTGGAGAAAGGGTGGAGCTTTGAAAGGTGGATTAGTCACCTGTCAAGTTGCTCAATTACTATGCTACGAGTGTCTGCCAATCAGGTTACCAAATATGAAGGAGGGCAGTGAGAATGAAGCAACAGTTGAGCTCCATCCATGACTAATTCTTGATGACAAGTGGCTGTCAGCATTCCTAAGTAGTCAATTGAGTAGACAAAATGGCATAGATATAAACAAAATAGTAACCCTTAAGTAATAAAAATAGTGAGAATTACAGCCATGGGAGACTATTAGCAGAAACTCAACAAAAGGGACCCACTTACTGCAGGCAAAATGTGGTTTACTTTCTCAGTTTAAATTGACCTTGTGTGCAGGTCAGAACTAATACGGTGTAAGTACAATTCTTAATGCTTTTTTCAAAAGAGCTCTAGACCCATATAGATAAGGATCAACATAAGATTTGACAAATATTTCAGAAAATATCAAACAGGTATCCTACAACACTGCCATGAAAAGCAGTACAATAATCAGATGGGAAAGGGCATGCAAGTAATAATTTAAAATAAGATCCCACCCATGACAATCAGCAGCCATTCTATCAATGAATCATACTTGATGGTGTCAGAAATAAATGTTGGAAAAGAGAAAACATTACAAATGGAACAGCTAAAATGACCTCATGTGATCCAGATCTTTCAGCATTCCTTAGCCAGTTCAAAGTTACATGGTAATAAATCAACAATTTGAAGGCTGTCAATATATGGATTGTGAAGAGGTTTCTCCAGGTTGAACACTGTGAATGTTTTGTTTGACCTCAGGGAAGCTTAATCTGACAGCATGTTGCTTGGTATAAACATTGTGTAATGGCCTACAGTTACAAAGTTCATAAAACTAAGCTTGATGCTGTTAAAGTATATTTAGCTCCCCTGCTATAATTACTCTCCTTTGGAACTAAATAAAATCATGTGGGCACTTTTCTGCTGAACACAAGAGATTCTAGAGCATTAGGAGATGAAAATCATAGAACTTTTCTGGAGTTGTTACCACTGTGTATGTCACACAAGACAGCAGAATGTATATATTCTGCTGTCTTGTGTGATATATACAATGGTATGTGTGAAGATTATATATATATTCTTCATTTCTTGCATTCAATTTGACTTGAGGCAAAGTAATTTGATAATCATGCGTCTGTCATCTGAGGTTAAAAATGGCAATTGTATCAGCTCTCAGAATATAATAAATAAACAAAGATCAATTGTGTATAGCGAAATGGGGAGAATCCTGTAAACTTTCACTTGGCAATGCAGTATGAACATTGTTCAGAATACCTTTATTTCTTGCTAATAGTTCTATATCAGTAACAATTCTTTCAAAAACTATGACTAAACATGTGAAGTACTGTACATTAACTGAACAATACTTCTTGCTTATTTGCTGTTTACTGTTACAGCCCTGGGGTGGTCTTTTTTGGAAAAATAGTTCCTTTCATGAACAGGATTTACTTCTGTGTAAGGAACACCACAACACTGAGTAAGCCATGCATTTTGCCTATCTGAATATATTAGCAATATTGTGCTTTCCATTTTGGAGTCATTTCATCTGGAGAACCTATAAGTTTTTCTTTAGTTTACTTTATTGTCATTGTATCTCGTACAACAAAATTAAATGCCGTCTTCAGTGTATATTATACCTATAAAAATAAAACACAAACACACATCCTTTACATTCTATACAATTGAATTGAAAATCCCTGAGACTGCATAAATATTGTACTATACAGTAGAATTCAATATAGTTACTGCTGTGGGATAGAAGCTGTTTTTCAGCCTATTTATCTTTGTTTTTATTGTCCTGTACTGTCTGCCAGATGGTAATAGTTCAAAAAAAGGGTTCCCAGGATGAGATGGATCTTTGAGAATGTTTTGAACTTTCTTAAGGCAATGGGAGCTATAAAGCTCTTCCAAAGAGGGGAGAGGGCAACCAGTGATCTTCTGGGTAATGATGTTAACCCTCTGGAGCTCTGTCCTATTCGCCATTGTGCAATTAGCAAACCATACACAGGTGCAATAAGTTAAAATACTCTCTATAGCCCAGCGGTGGAAGGTCACCAGCAGTTTTTCATTCAGTTGTTGTTTTCTGAGAAGTCTCAGGTAGTATAATCTCTGCTGGGTCCTTTTGATCAGTGCTGCAATGTGAGTGCCCCAGGTCCAAGTCCTCTTTTATGATAACATCCAGAAACTTAAAACTGGCCACTTGCTCCACTCCGTCTCTATTAAGTAGCAAGGACTGGATGTCTGATCTATTTCTTAGTCCACTATAAGCTCCTTGGTCTTATTGCTGTTAAGGACCAAGTTATTGTCTCCATACCATGAAGCAACCGGTCCACCTCATCTTGATAGGAAGACTCATCCCCTACTGTTGTATCATCTGCAAATTTAATAATAGTATTACTGGTGTGAGTGGGAATGTACATAAAGAGTATAGAGTAAGGGACTCAACACTCAACTCTGTGGTGTATCAGTGTTAAGAATAAGGGCTGAAGAGATGTGATTTGGATTTCCCAGCAATGAAAATAACAAATATAACCACCTGGCAGAAGATGATCGTCTACATCAAGTAATTGGCAGATCATACCTAAACATGAGACCATAAGAGCTTCATCAGAAGACAAAAGAGCACCTTCATGATCTGGAACAGTTGAAGTCATAACCAAAAGCTCATTTACTAATAAAGCAAAGCTGTGTTAATGGAACTTTTGAGAATGGGGTGCATTTTTTTTCATTATTACCAAAACTCTGACTTATATCTGTATGTCTATCTTTTATCCATGCTTATAAATATACTGGAAATCTACAGAGGATTCATGGATAGTTCAAATATTGTATGGTAATTCATTCTTAGCATCTATAGTTTGTTTTTGATATATACATCAGAGGTGGTAACCAGCAGATTCTGACCAGTTCTGGAGAGCCGGTAGTGGACATTTTGAGAAGTTTGGAGAACCGGCAAATGCCACTTCTGACTGGAGATTTTACAGTATCCTTCCCCTGCCACACCCACCAAGCCACATCCACAGAACCGGTAGTAAAAAAAAATTGAATGCCACCCCCATGATGTCATGTCATTTTAAGTTTTAGGATGTTGCCTTATTAAGACAATAGACCATCTAACTCAGTAGCACTAGCATTTAATTTGCAAAGACAAATTAGCTCAGGATTGCCAGCTTGACTCTTTTCTAGCTTCACCTGAAGGTGCCAGATTGCAACTGGGAACCATCTCCATGTAAAACATTCCTAAGTAAAAAAAACCTCAAATGAATTAATGTAGACATATTACAGTCTCACTTTAGCTTGTCATCTGCCCAAATCTGAAGCAAGACAATTGTACATTACCAAAGTAGAAGGCAAAGGTTTTCAATAAGAAGGATCTCTAGAGGCAAATATCTAGCAAGTATTCAGTTCTACAGTCTGCCAACTTTGCAAGTGTTTTTTTAGCAAACCATTTGGAGAGGACTATGAAGGAAGGCAGTGCCAATGCTTCATGCTTTCTTCCAATTGTCTCTTAGTTCCCATCCTATCCTCTCTGCCTCAGTTGGGAGACAAAGACTTTCTGTGTATCCCAAGAAGAGAGATGAGGGAAAATAATGTGAGAGCTTTGTTTACCTACTATTATGTTTAACCCCACAAACATCATCTGAATCAATTGAAGGAAAAAAGAATTAAGGCTGCAAAATGTGACACTAAGATTTAGTTCAAAGACTACCCCTCAACATTATTGATGAGTATTGAAGTCAAGAAGTTATTCTTCAGTTAGATTGTGAGATTGTTTCAAGCTGTTTTAGGAATGTGCAGAGTTATTGTTCCCTAGCATTGGTGCAGATGACACAAGAATTTCCATTTCTGTGTAGAATCCCATATCAGTACGTAAATTCAGAGTTGGAGATTGAACTGCTGTAAGCAAGTACTGATGTTGTATATATTGTCCACGGTTGGAGGGATGTGTATGAAAAATACATCAGAACAAATGAAACATTTGTTTTTTTCAGGAAATATCCATAATGAGGAAAGGAGAATAAACAAATCTCTCTCAGCAATGCAGGCCAGAAGTTCCATCTAAAGCAATCTTCCAGATACCATATAATTTAGATAGTTCTTAAGATTTTCATTAAGCTTTGTGGTTCAACAGATTTGGAAAATCATAAAGCCACAATATTTGTCGCTCGATCGAACTTCACATAGCTTTTTTGTATTTGTGATCCAGCTTACCAAGTGGCCATCAGTAGCTGACATGGTTAGCCTATGTTCCTCCTTAAAAGAAGACCTGCCAAGGACAGGATACCAGAAGTTGCAGAAATTGCTACAGAGAAGAAATGACAGTAGATGCAGCCAACTTTCAGCCTATGGTCTTTCCAGGATAAATTTATTTACATTTCTTTTTCTTCTTCTCCTTTTCAGCATTTTGTTGCTCTATTTCATTCCATTTCCTCAACTTTGAAAAAAAAAAAGAGACACTTCGATAGCTATCCAATGAACACATACCCAAATGCATCGCTTGCCTCGGTACACCTTTCCTTCTTTCCCTTTTCCCTTGGCAAATAAAGTCAACAGTTAAAATGCAGGCACATTTTCAAGAAGAGAACTATTGGACACCCAGAAAAGTTCAGGCCACCATTTATTATTTTTGCCACAAATCTGGCAAAGTTTTCCTGGGAACATTTCATTTCAAGTGGTCCAGGATTTCCAACTTTATACAGACTTATTCTCCAAAAGCCTGGTTTTATCCATGTGGTGTTTAAAATAATTATTCTAAATGCATCTAGAGATCCTGAAAAACTTCCAGATATTATAGAAATGGTGCTCTAGAAAAAAGAAAACTTACAGATATCCAATTTCTTGAAACCTTTAGGACATTTTTGTAACATTTTTGGCAACACATCTTAACAGCCTTCTTCTGGGATATCTTTTATGTTTTTGTTTTGTTTTATTTATATAACATATACATATTCAATTTCAATCAAACAGTGTGTTGTCTGGGTACAATTATTTTTAAGAAATCATAATCAAAATGTTTACAACAGTATTCATCATCATCATCATCATTATCATCATCATCATCATCATCATGATAATATTTTACTTTAACATATATCCTTTATAACATTCATCCTTTTTATATCCCCATATTTCTAACATCTGCTTTTATTATCTAACCATTGGTAAAACAAGTCCCATATTAAGAAATATTCAGTTTCTTCTTTTTCCTTAATTGTAAGCATTATTCTATCCATTTCTGCACATTCTAATATTTTTTTTGAATTACACTCTCATCTGTCAGGATCTCATCACTTTTCCATTGTGCAAATACAATTCTGGCTGCAGTTAATACATGTAAAATCAAATATATATTCCTTTTGTCATACTATTCCAGCAGAATGTCCAATAAGAATATTTCTGGTTTCAAATCTATATGCTGTCTTATCATTTTTTCCAGCCAATTATGTATTTTTATCCAATATTTTTTTTGCTGTTGGGCATGTCCCAACCAGGTATCTGACTTTACTTCTGGGATGTCTTAACTTCTCAGTTTAACATACTGATATGGGGTTTCCCTTTGGGCTTCCTGTCCAAGTACAAACCATATCTAACTCTATTTCATTCTATTGTGGTCAGCAAAGATTAGTAATTATTGATAGGATGGAAAAGTAGCTTTTTGACTAGCTTCATGGAAGTATCAGCTGTGATAATGGTTATCTTGTAATTCTTATAATTAGAAAAGAACCACTTTCTTCTATTAGTAAGTTCTTGTGTTTATGTGTGCCTTTTATGTATCTGTGTACAAGCATAGCTAATTAATAGGAAAAAAAATGCTTTCATCATGTGTCCCTTTCCCATTTCCAGTCCTAAGCATTAGCTAGAATGATAGGATAGGTTATAGGTGATAATTATGTGAAGTTGCTTGGGGGGGGTGTACTTTCTATGAATACTGTTTTCCATCTCATCTCTCACAGTTGCCATGGAAATAATCATGAGTGGTCACCATGCCACTTATTCCACCTACTAATCATCACTGTATTATTGGAATCCATCCAGTTGCAGTCATTAACTGTAGTTATTGGTTGCTCTTAGCACTGTGGAATTTCTGCAGAAACTCAAAATGAAGCTCAGCAGCTACGGCTAGCATTTCTAGATCGTCCATTCTTTATGTGCTATTTCTATGTCATTTAACTATTTTGCCTTACTGTATTCTTAAAGGTATTTGGTATGCAGAAATATATGATTGAATGTCAAATCAGCTCATTGTCATGGTGCAGGGGTGTCAACTGGCGATCCATGGCCCGGATGTATCATGCACAGGCCATGCCCACCCCAGAAAATATCACAAAATGTCATGTGATGGCAATGTGACGCAGCGAGTTTGACACCCATGGTGTAGAATCTCCTGCTTGGGCATGGGGGGGGGGGGTTGGACTAGATGATCTCCAAGGTCTTTTCCAAGTCTATTATTCTGATATTCTGTCACAAGTGCCCAGTCCTCATAAAGATAGACAATGGGATTATTGAAAATATTTTTTTTTAATGTGCCTCTCTGATCATCACAAACTCTACCACAACTCCCTGTTTCCCCAGATATCTTTAAAATAATGATCGCTAAATCACCTTGGCCTCTTGACATGGCATTGAATCTTCAGGCCTGACATAAATCTTTGTAAGCCTTATGGAAACCATATACTCATTTCTGTGGAATGCAAACTGCAAAATTTATAAACTACACTTATATTTTATTGCAACTTGGCAACTATCAGAAACTCACTGGATGTGAAAACAGTAAAACATACCCAGCAAACTGATATGAAAACAAATATGCCAAGAAACCAAATGAAATAAAGTAATATAAATTAAATAACCTCAGTGAGATTACAAACAAATAGTGACAGAGCAGAGGTCTGTTTGAAACAATTTCGTCTTTAACATCCTCCTGGAGATTATCAAGGCCCAGCTGGTCACTGATGGATGGCTATTTCCAAGCATCGGTGTGGCAGTTAGAAACATTTGCTGACTTTAACATCCCCTTCACTTCCCAGAAGTGGGAGTTTCTCACTGGATGGTCTAACACAGGGGTGTCAAACTCGCAGCCCATGGGCTGGATGTGTCATGCTCTGGCCATGGCCATGCCTGGTTTAGTGAAGGGGGGGAGTCACAATATGTCAAGTGATGATGCCATGATGATGTGAGTTTGACATCCCTGGTCTAATAGGTTGGACCAGTTGAAATTGGAATGGGTGGTCCTACAGGTCCTCAGCTATACAATTCTTTGCAGGTCAAAAGCAGCACTTAAGAATGTATCTGGAAACCAACTAGAAGCCAGTGTAGAACTAGAAGCCCATAACATGCTCCCAACATTAGTGCCAGTTAGGTTGTAGGCCACTGAAAATTCTGGAGGTATCAATAGTCTTGAAAGGTGGCTTTGTGTAAAGGAGAGGTATCACACGCAGGGCCAGATGTGTCACATGCAGGCCAGGGATGAAATTCTTGCATCTTGCATCACCTCAGGAGAGGTGGTAGGGATGATTTGAATCAGTTGGCCCTGCCCATGTCCATCTTCTTTTTAGAGACTAGGGCCCACCAAGCCACGCCCACAAATCCAGTAGAGAAAAATTTTGAATTTCACCCATGGAACTGCAGGCCATGCCCACCTCAGCTCTGCAAAAGGAAAGAAACATTGCAATATGTCATATGATGGCAATGTGATGCAGCGAGTTTGACACCCATGGTGTAAAGCCTGATGCAGTGCTCTAACTGGGTTTATTTATTTAGCATATGGAAAAAAAGGTAAAAAGCACACCACAGTTATATTCTCATTAACAAATATGAAACTACATATTTGAAACTACATACAGGTAGTGTTTGACTTACAACCATACTTGAGCCCAACATTTATGTTATTAAGTGAGAAATTGTTATTGGAGGTTTGGCCTCATTTTACAACTTTTATTGCCACATTTATTAAGAGAATCACTGTTGTTGTTAAATTAGTAACATGGTTGTTAAGTGATTCTGGTTTCTTCATTGACTTTGCTCATCACAAGGTCACCAAAGTTGATCACATGACTCTGGGACACGGCCACTGTCATAAATGTGAGTCAGTTGTCAAGCACCCGAATGTAAATCATATCACCATGGGGATGCTACCACAGTTGTGTGAAAAATGGTCACAAGTCACTTTTTTCAGTGATGTTATACAAACTGTTCAGTTCAAACTGTCACTGAATGAACAGTTGTAAGTCAAAGACTACCTGTGTTTTCTTTATTCTTTATTGACAAATTCAAAGGTAGACTATGTCATCTGTGATGACCCGGAGTGTAACACAAATGTAACAAAATTCAAAACATAAATAAACGTCCTTTAATGCCTCCAACTTGGCCCCACTGTTCAATAATTCTCAGTTGGAGATAAAACTTATTCAAAAATTGTCTTCAAAAGAAAGCAATACAGTCTGAACTTAATGAGCAGATAGAGATGAAATAAAAAACCCAAAACAAACTACAATGAAGGAAATTCCACAATGGACCAGGATGAGTAATTAGCAAATTCAAGGATACAAGGCACAGTCTGTTGGAAGGATGCCAACCAAGATAACTTCAACCCAAAATAAAACATGCTTTGCTTCTGGCAATGCTGTGTTTTAACCCTCTCTCTTATATACTATTCTCCTCAGCCGCAACCAATGAGGGGGATCATGGCCACTTTCTCTCTCATAAGCCAAGTTTTTTCCTCCTCTGTTCCTCCCTGCGTGTCCTAGGATGAAGAGGGGATGGGCCTGGTTCTTCCTCTGTCTGCCCAGCTAGCCTCTGCCCTTCCCCATCCTCCTCCACAACCTCCGGAGCCACACCTCCACTCTCTGGCTGTTCCTCCTCTCCCTCAGAGTTTGACTCTAACAAGAGCATGACAGCATCAATACATGATAATGTTGCATACAGAAAATCTCTGGGGCTTCCCTGATGTGATCTAAGCCAGGGGTATCAAACTTGTGGCCCATGGGTCAGAGGCATCATGTGCTGATCATGCCTACACCCAGATTAGTGAAGGGGGGAAGTTGCAATATGTTATGTGATTATGATATTGTCGTCACGAGTTTGACACCCTTGGTTTAAGCACTTTCAATGCTGTTATGAGTTACTATAGTTTGTTCCTCTTGCCCCAGTTGAGGTTGCAATGTGGAGACCTACATGGAGCAAGGCCTCACTAGGCACAGTTTCCATCTACTGCTTGAGCAAGAAAAACCTGCTCCTTTAAGGGTAATGGAGACCACACGCCTTACTTTTCATCTTGTGACAATTAACTTCATTGTCCCAGTACTTCATACAGATTAAACACATTCAGTACATGAGACCAGCCACTAGTAACATCTGCCTTCATGGTGTGCTCAAGATGACTCAAACAAATCATGGAATATTTTGCCTATTTGGCATGGCACTTGAGCGAACCAGAATGAAGTCTACTTTGAATTTCATTTGAGTTGAATCCAAAGTTTAAAATGACGTACTGAAATCAGTGGGCTTCAGAAGCATGACTAAGTCCCGTTGATTTAATTGGATCTGCTCTGTTTTCATAAACATGATGGATAGAATTGTTTTAACAGTGCATGATTCAATCTGTTTGGGATTAAGTTTAACCTTACTAGGATTAAGGATCAGTTAAAATTGTTTATGCTGTTCCATAGCATGCTTAACCTCCTCCTAAATATAGATAAATGCATTGTGGGAAGTATGATTAATTCCAATCTAAATATAGGGAGTCTATCACAAATATATTAAAGCATAGACAATAATTGCTGGGAAGTCTGTCAATACAGACTTATTCACCTATATCTGCCTAGTCTTTTGTCAATTTGTCAAATGTTAGAATTGATAAAAAGTGGAGGAATGTTTCAAATTACCAATGCCTTACAATTCATCAGTTATTTTGTTTGGATATATACCTTTTCAAATATTCTGATGGTGGAATGACCAGTTTAATTATTGCAGTGACCATAATAATAGGGTTCTGAATGTTATGCTTGATGAACAACTCAAAAAATTGCAAGAGATGACAAAAAACGAAGTTACCATATATTTAAAACAAACACTTTACCTAGCAGAAATATGCTATCAGATTGAGTGGTATGAGTGGAATGATTTGTTGTGTGAACAAAGTCTTTTAGGTTTTGAAAACCTGTATTCGGTTAAATATTCTTGACCTCCATTTTTAGGGGTTTCTTTGTAATGTCACGTGATTTTGCATAATTATTTGAAAGTATATTCCAACTCTATGCATTTTATCTTAAAATGGGGAAAAAACAGATAAACCTTTAAATAATAAGACAGACGTTCAAAAATGCTGAAATAACTATTGAGCTCCCAGCAGGAACATGGATTTCAGCAAAATGTGAGCACATGTATTGGAACACAGCTCAGTAAATCACTAGAATCACTAACAAAATTAATACCCCCACAAAAAAGCTGGTCTATGAAATTAGATTAAAATCTATCAGAAAAGAAACATGTTGACTAGTATGTTTGTATTTTTCTTTTGTTTGCTTCTTTTGTGCATTGCAAGTCTCTGTAAACATGATTTCTGTTGTGAAAGTACATTGAATTAGATACACTGTAATCTCTTGTAGAAAAAGCCCATATATTCCAATTATGCACATGAAGTGAGGCTCTTCTAATATATCCCAATGCACACTTAGTAAACTACTCATCTGGTTCATTGTAGTAGCCGCAGAACACCCCAATCCTTGGAAATTAACTGAAAAACATGTGAATTCTTTTAGCTTCAAAGACTTCCTTTTTCAACCAAAATCATGGTCATCAGGAAACTGATCCCACAACTAATCATGAAAAGAAAGAGGCAACCCCACCAGAGGCAACATTTCTGCTTCACAAAGACATAGGAGTTCCTCAAAGGGATTATCCTTACATTTACTTTCCCAAAACCTGGTGCTACTGAGTAATGTTGGAGTGCAGTTCCACTCATTTCAATTATCATGGCCATTTTACATAATCTTGACAAGATATGTCTCCTTTAGGAATTTGTTTTCTTCAGTATTGCAACATCTCTCACCCTTTCTTTTTCACTTTCTCACATGCTTTGTCTCTTAAATTTATGTACCAGGAAATATGTTGGGAAGAATGAGAAGCATTTGCTGGGCACCCATAACACAATCCAGTATAACTGAAAACCAAGAAAGGTTTTGTCTGGCTACAAAAGAAGTTGTCCTGAATTATGAAGAAGGGAAATTCATTGAGAACATGTGCTAGGGGCAGTGGAGTGGGGAGAGTGAACACAGATACTCCATGTAAGGCAAACTCTAGGGATCATCTGAGTAATAAAGAAATTCTGGACAGGGAAAACATAAGGCTGACACATGTACTGAAGGGTTGGGGAAGGAGGACAATCATTGTAACTGAGCTGGTTGTAAATTAACTACAGAGGAGAAAATTGGTTATACATCTGAAGGTAAAAAACTGATGCAAGAAAATAATATCCATGGTTTAGTCTTTTGATCAAAGAAACCTGAAAATATAGACGTAAATTAGAGAGTGGTGTTATCTTGTGTGATTTAGGTTAATTCATGACTGGACTTCCTATAGAAAAAAAAGCAAAAACACAAGTAACACAAATTAATGTTGCAACCAATTGATCGCGCATTTCTGTATGATGGTTGGCTTTATACATAATGATATACTAACAACCAAGGTGCCAGCATTTATTCAAGTCAGTTGGAATGATTGCATCAAAGAACAAAAAGGGATTTAAAACAAAAGCCCTAAAAGAGGGTCCATCAAAATCATTCCAACAGGAATGATGTCTCAAAGAAGTATTAAGCAGAATGAGAATGCTAAAGTCTCTGTCTGCTTAGCTGACACTGCAGAATGTTCTGGCTGGACTTCTTTCACTTCTTCTCACTTCATCTTCAAAAACTATCTCACTCAAGAAGGATAAGCTAATCTCAAGAGGGTTGTCAACAGCTATAAAAGGCTTCCCTCAAAGGCCTCTCCATTTCATGGTGCTTCCCTCTCATCCTACCACCTTGCTATTTTTCAGACAAGCTTTATTTATCTTCACTCTGTCTTATATACACTATGTGCTGATGAGCAGGCCTAGTCATTCACTTCTGAGCCAAAGTCCATTTTCTGACTTCAGATTTATGAATAATGAACGACAAAGAAGAGGCCAAGTGATTCTTGCCAGCTGTTCCACACTCCTCTCCATTGCTTAGTATTCAGAAACTGTATTTCCCCCCTAAAATATATATAGCTATGTTCTTCTTAATTTTTATTTTTTATTTTAAAAAAGAGGGCTTATCAATTGGTCTAATCTGACTTGGAGCAATTTAAAATATAAAGTGTAAAATCTAGTCCAATCCATAGCAGCTGGAAATCACAGCAATAAAAAAACCCCAATAATTAAAATACTTTCTAGAGCTGGAAAAACCCACCTTTCATAATCGCAATAGCACTTAGATTTACACACTGCTTTATAGTGCTTTTACAGTCCTCTCTAAGTGGTTTACAGAGTCAGCCTATTTTCCCCAACAATCTGGGTCCTCATTTTACCAACTTTGGAAAGATGGGAGCAGAGGTGGTATTCAGCAGGTTCTGACCAGTTCTGGAGAACCGGTAGTGGAAAGTTTGAGTAGTTCAGAGAACCGGCAAATACCACCTCTGACCGGAAATTTTACAGTATCCTTCCTCTGCCACGCCTACCAAGCCGCACCCACAGAACCGGTAGTAAAAAAAATTGAATCCCACCACTGGATGAGAGTCTGAGTCAACTTTCAGTTAGTCAGGATTGAAGACCTGTTCGGTCCGTGATGGTGAACCTACGGCATGTGTGACACAGGTGGCATGCAGAGCCATTTGTGCAGATACATGAGCCCCAGCCAAACTTACCTGCATGGTGTATATTTCTGGAAATACCAGATGTGATGAAGTGGGCCCATTTTTTGGCCTCCAAAAGCTGTAGAGGCTTCCCTTGAACCTCTGGGAGGCTAAAAAAAGGCCTCAAACAGGCCGAAAATCAGCTGGGAAGCGTACATATGCGCAGTGCAGGTAAGGACTGGCAGGGGGATCACATGCACATGCACATGCACAGGAGGTGTTGGTCCCCCCCACACACATTGTCTTCTGGGTGCTGGCATGCATGCACATGCACAATTTTTGACACAGGAGCCCAAAAAGGTTAGCCACCACTGTGTTCAGAGAACCAAATTTTTGTAACTTTCTAAGAGCCAAAAGGAATCTAATCAGATTTTACTGGGTTGAACGTTGTCCTGTAAACATCCAGGTACCAAACAGTGAAGGCCTTTAAATGTAAATGTCAGGTGGAGATTTTCAATCATCCAGATTATGGTTGTCCCAAACGTTTCACTTCTCACCCAAGAATCTTCTTCAGAACTGTTCTGAAGAAGCTTCTCAATATTTGAGGGGCTTCCACAAAGAGGAGTGGGACAATCAATTTTCCAAAGTACCTGAAGACCAGACAAGAAACAATGGATGGAAACTGATCAATGAGAGATTCAGCCTGGAAATAAGGAGAAATTTTTTGACAGTGAGTGTTCCGTCCGGAAATAAGTTGCGCGAGACTGGGTTCCAACAACAAACTCTTAATTCAGTAAAGCAATGGTAATGAAAAAAGAGCCCAAGCCGTGGCAGTCCTTTATATAGCAGCTTGCTCGCGGTTTGTGGCCAATGACACCACTTTAAGTGTTCCCGCCGTCTGGCAGGCCAATCGGATTGGTTCTCTAATGGCCAATCCGAGAACGGCCTTTTCGGCCAATCAGAATAGGGAACTTGGAGCCAAGTTAACACCCCTCCCCCCTTGGTTCAGTCCAACGTGCGTCACATAGTCACACAGGTAGGTGGGGCTTTTTCGAGTCCTGGTTGACCTGCGCAGCTCAGTCTTAGTGTGATCTTCGAGCAGTTCGGACGGGATCACTGTCTCTCTGTTCCTTCTCCATGGAACTTCCTGGAAGGGTGAGTCAGCCTTGCCGCTCCTGCCTGAGTCTCTTGGGCTGGTTGAGATGGCTCTGCTGCTCCCTCCTGGTTTGTCTGGGTTGGTTGAGCTGGCCTGGCTGTCTCCTTCCAGGAAGGCCTCGCTTCGTTCTCCTGCTCCTGGACTTCTCATTTGGGGTCCATCTAACTGTGAGTGCTCTTTTTGATTTGTTTGACAGTTTTTGTGTAGTGTTTGTTGTCTTGTTATGGGAGGGTTAGTAATCGGTTTAGTTTTTCTTGCACGTCCCCCTTGTCCAGTCTATCCAGGCCCTCCTTAGTGTACTGAACCATGCGTTCAGCCCTGCTGTTTGCAGCCGGATGGGCCGGCGCCGTTAAAGCATGTCGGATGCCTTGGGCAGCTAAATACTGCTCAAATGCTAACGCGGTAAACTGGGGCCCATTGTCTGACACCAGTACATCAGGCAGTCCATGCGTGGCAAAAAGTTTGTCTAGCTGTTTCATTACTGCCTCGGTGGTTGTGGAAGCCATGAGGATGACTTCTAACTAGTTCGAGTAGGCATCCACAACTATTAAAAAGGTGTTGCCTTTTGTTGGCCCAGCAAAGTCAATATGTAGTCTAGACCATGGACCCCGGGGAGTTTCCCATTCCCTAACTGGTGCCTGTGGGGGGGTAGGCCTCGATTTTTGAGAGTCATGGCATGTTTCCACCCGACGTTCAATGTCCTTGTCCAGTCCTGGCCACCAGACGTAACTCCTGGCCAGTGCTTTCATTTGACCCTTGTGCAACATGCACAAAATATCTTCCTGGAGTCTGTTTGGTATCACCACCCTGTCACCCCACAAAATACAGCCCTTCTCGATAGACAGTTCAGTCTGTTGGGTGCGAAATGGCTTAAAAGTCTCAGTTTTGTTCTCTTCCGGCCAGCCCTTACCTACCCAATTCAGGATGCGAGCTGTCAAAGGGTCTTTCACGGTGGCTCTCTCAATGTCCACTGCAGTTAGCGGCAGGTTCAGGCAGGTCTCGAATTGAAGTGTGGAGACGGTGGGAGCTGGGTCCTCTTCTGTGATGGGCAACGGGGAATGGCTCAGGGTGTCAGCATGAGTGATGATCTTTCCTGGGCGGTGAATCAGCGTGTAGGTGTAGGCAGCGAGGAATTCAGACCACCTCGTCATTCTAGGTGACAGAATGTTTGGGGTTGGCTTGTTTCCTGCTAGGATTCCTAACAGGGATTTGTGATCAGTGATGATTGAAAAAGTTCTGCTGTAAAGGTACTCATGGAATCTTTTGACTCCAGCGATGATTGCGAGGGCTTCCTGGTCAAGTTGGCTATAATTGCGTTCTGACTTGAAAAGCATTTTTGAATAGAAAGCGACCGGTGCCTCTCTGCTGTCTGGTAACTTGTGGCTCAGGATGGCGTCGATTCCAAAAGGCGATGCATCACAGGTGACTGTCAAAGGCAGGGTATTGCTATACTGGATTAAAACGGTGTTAAACGTTAATAGGTCTTTGATACCCTGAAATGCTTTGATACCCTGAAATTCCCGGTGGCCCCATTTCCAGGTAGTTTTTTTGTCTAACAACCAATGTAAAGGTTCTGCTATGGTTGCCTTTTGGGGCAGGAACACATTGTAGAAATTTATGAGACCTAGGAATGCTTGAAGGTCAGTTTTGTTCCTCGGTCTAGGTTCCTAGGTCTTTGATTGCCTTTATCTTTTTTTCAGTGGGGTGTATTCCTTGTTCATCTATTAGGTAGCCCAGAAACTAGACCTGGTTGGTGACTAGATTACATTTCTCTTGCTTTACCTTAAGGCCTGCGTCTCTAAATCTTCTGAAAACTTCCCTTAATCTGCTCTCTTGTTGGCTGGCGTTTTTTGCTGACACCAGAATGTTGTCAAAATAAGGAACGACTCCCTTTATTCCATTTAACAGACGATCCATGAGGCTTTGGAACACGCCTGGGGCAACGCTAATGCCGAACTGGAGACAGTTACACTTGAATGCCCCTCTATGTGTCACAATAGTCTGTCCCTCTGCGGTAATGGGGTCAATGGGTAGCTGTTGGTACGCCTGTGTGAGATCAAGCTTCGCAAAAAAAAATTCCTCCCCCAAGGGAGTGCAATAAATGTTGCACTACCAGTACTGGGTATGCGCTTTGTTGGAGCGCATGGTTTAGGGTTGTCTTATAGTCTCCGCAGATGTGCACTGACCCATCTGGTTTTACAGAGTCATGATGGGTGTTTCCCACCTGGCATGGTCAATAGGCTCTAACACCCCTTGTGCTATTAATTTGTTTAATTGTTCATTAATTTTTGGTTTTAAGGCAAACGGGATGCATTTGGCTTTTAACTGGATGAGAGCTATTTTGGGGTCTAGGCTAAATGAAATTGGGGTCCCCTTGTACTTGCCTAGGGTCCTGTCGAAAACATCTGGGAATTCTTGTAGCAGGCTCTCCTCGCAGTTGGCTGCAGCAATGCGGTTTGTCCCAGTCATCCCGGTTCCCAGGGGCGTGAACCATTCGATCCCTAACAGGCTAGGGCGATCACGGTCGACGATGGTCAGAGGCAAGATTTCGGCATGATTTTTAAATTCAACAAGGAAATGTCCAAGGCCCACTACTGGGATTCGATTTCCCTGGTAGTCTTTTAAAATCAGTCTTTGTTTTTGTAGTTTTTTTTGTTTAATGTCCGGTATCAGACGCCAGATGGTATTCCAGGATACCATAGATAGAAAAGACCCGGAGTCGACTTCCATCTCATAGGGCTTCCCTTCGATGTTCACCTCTATCCGGACCTTTTTCCTGTTTTCTATCCTTGCAATTCTGATGGTTACCATCTGGTATGTTTCCTCTCTGTCACTGGTTCTTTTGCTTCGGTTCCATCTGCTTCTGGCTTGTCTCTCTTCATGTCTGGGGGGGGGGTGCTGCCGTGTCTTTTAGGACTATAGCTCTTTTTGTTTCGGCAGACCCTTTTTGCGGTATCTGCTATCCCGCATTAGATGGGCGTCTCATGATAGGGAGCGAAGGAGAAAGAAACGA
>BLBF01000007.1:37797975-37816838 GCA_015471245.1 Laticauda colubrina | reverse complement strand
GACAGAAGCTCAATGATTACACGTGAATGATACAATGTTGCAAATGCCTGAATGATACATAGTTGTAATGATACACAGTTGCAAACACATAAATGATACATAGTTACAACACCTTTTGATGTGCCCCCGTTTGTTACAAGCCCTACAGATTGCGTCTGGAACCTGCATTCAGCTCGTGGGTGGTTGCCCCCACATCCTGCACTCTGAAACTCCCACCTGTTTCTTCTCTTTTCCCGCCATTTCTTGTCTGATTGAAGTCTATAGACATCTTCATTTTTGTCATTGGTGTCGCTCTGGGATTCAAGATCTTCATAGTGGGCGGTTGCTGTGGGCTGCTTCTTGCTTCCCTCTGCCTTCTTCTCTCTGGCTTGGTTTGGCAGATCTGGAATCGCATTCATTTGGTGCATGGTGGCTGCGGATTTCTTTGCTGCTTTGGTGGTGGTTGCTTCTGCAATAGCCTCGGCCATGGTTATGTTTGGTCTA
The DNA here is from genome assembly GCA_015471245.1 of Laticauda colubrina. Classification (NCBI taxonomy): domain Eukaryota; kingdom Metazoa; phylum Chordata; class Lepidosauria; order Squamata; family Elapidae; genus Laticauda; species Laticauda colubrina. Next base: position 37,816,355 of record BLBF01000007.1, on the reverse strand, counting down.
TTCAGCAGCTTACTCTGAAATGTAGTGTCCTTCAAACTGAGGACCACACGGTCCCTCATGGCCTCGTTCATGTTCTGGAACTCGCAGGCTCCTCCGATGTGTCTCAGGGCTGCTACAAAATCTCCGACGGTTTCATCTTCCTTCTGGTCTCTCTTGTAGAATTTGAGTCTTTTTATCAAGTTAGAAACCACAGGTGCGTAATGTGCTCTGAGCATTCTATTTAGCTTGGGCCAAGTCATCTGTTTGACATCTCTTGGTTTTGCCAGCGCCTTTGCCATTTTAAAGACGGCTGGTCTGCAGTATGGAAGGAAGAAAGCCCTCTTCCTTTGATCAAATATTTCCTGCAGTTCGTTGCTTTCCAGAAACATAAGAAAGCAATCGATATATGACTCCCAAATCTCCTCATCAGGATTGAATGGTGCAGGTGGCGCGTTGTTACCAGCCATCTCTCTCGCTCGGTTCAGATCACCGTGTGCTTTGGTCTCGCTCTTCTACGACGATCCCAAACTTGTCACCAGTGTTCCATCTGGAAATAAGTTGAGCGAGACCGGGTTCCAACAACAAACTCTTTATTTAATTCAGTAAAGCAATGGTAACGGAACAAGAGCCCAAGCTGCGGAAGCCCTTTATATAATGGCTAGCTCGCGGCTTGTGGCCAATGACACCACTTTAAGTGTTCCCACTGTCCGGCGGGCCAATCGGATTGGTTCTCTAATGGCCAATCCGAGAACGGCCTTTTCGGCCAATCAGAATAGGGAACTTGGAGCCTACCAAGTTCCATACATAACAGTGAGAACAATCAACCCGGAACAGCTTGCTTTCAGAAATTGTGAGTGCTTCATCAATGGAGTCTTTCAAGGAAAAAGCCAAGCAAGCCCATTTGCCTTTTGAAAAAGCACTTTTGAGTCTTGACTGACCCTTGGAGTCAAGTGGTAACCAGTGCAGCTCTTAAAGCAATGTTGTTATAGGGGCACATTGAGGCATGCCTGTAACTACATGAGCAGCTGCATCCTGGAGCAGGTAGAGCTTCAGACAGCCTCTGCGTGAAGAATGCTTTGAGTAGTTCAATTAAGAGGTGACTAAGACATGAATAACGGTGAGTAAAGTGTCTTGTTCCAGGCAGGATCATAAATGATGGTATTGATGACCACTGAGAAATCAAGCAACACTAGAGGCTCACACTCTCCCATATCTGTTTCATCAGAGAGCTCCACAATTGAAATCAATGAGAAAGTCAGTCTGCCTGGAATGAGCCTAACTCATTTCCTTCTCCGGAACCTTCTGCAGCTATACCATCCCCTCTTTTTTTTTTTTTTTTTTCAAACAATCTTCTCCAGAAAAGCTGTGGCTAGGGTGTGGAGTGAGGGTATGTGTGAATTGATATACAGTAACTACTCAGTGATATCGTTTCTACACCGCCTTTTGGGGAATGACACCAATTAACTAGGCTGTTTAAAAATCCTGACTCAGATCTGGTTTTGGAACAGAATCAGCCTGATAGATAATCTCTTTAAGGGGAAGAGAAAAAAAAACAAAGGAAACATTATTCTGAGTAAATATTGATAGAATGGATTTGTAAGTATCACATCACATAATTATATGAGACGAAGGGAATGAAAGTTAGAAGATGCTGCTTCTTAGTTGCAGTTTATGACAATCCCATCTGGATATGTCTGTGGAGAGTGTAACTTTTGTAAAATTGTGACTGAGTTTCCAATCCTCACTCGTTCTTATTATTTTGCAGGTTTTCACTCATCCTGAAGAAACAGCTACTTATCTCATTCCCTTTAAGGTACTAGAAGTTGTTTAAAACTGGAGCCTTTTCCAAGAATTTTTGGAGATTACTTGATTGTCACCTTCTTATTCCATATTTTTATTTTGTTTTCTTTCAGTTCTGGACCTCATGTGTATACTTTTATTATTAAATGATGATTATTATTGTTATGGTTGTTGTTGTTTTTATGTTTTCTCTAAATGTACTGAAATTCTTATCTTTTACAAATCTTTTAATTATATGATTTTTATCTCCAAGGTTGTAAAATGATATAATTGTTTATTGAACTGGCTTTATTCAACTATAATGAAAGAATGAATGAAAATATAAATATTGTATGTTTATATTCTTATAATTTTAAATTTGCATCATATTTTCCAAATTTTATATTTAACCCTGATGTACGTTTCACAGCCTACTTAATCAACATTAATCCACCTGAGTGAAAGACTGTTATAACCAAGTAGTGTTTGCTTATATATGACTGACAAAATTTGGACTACTTCTTCATTGGAAGGCAGGTAGGATGAAAAAAAAAATTCAGAAAAACTTTCCAGATCAGAAAAGAAAAATCTATGGTTTTATTTAACAGAAAACCTGGAATGGCCTTATTTTATTGGCTTTGTTAAATAATATTATGGCCGCCCACTCCAACAGACTGCGTGGTTTACAACATCCAGACATACAATTAAAACAAAAATATAAAGCAGACTAAAAAAATCCATAACAATAAAAACACATACCTCAATAAACACAGGCCTGGGAACAGAGGCAGGCCTGTTTATGGGCACCATATGTGTCTCTGGGGAATGCTTTTTCAAGGATAGGAACAGTGACAGTGATATGCTTTGATGCCTTATTCACTTAATTCATTTCTCCATTTAATTATACTTAATTATATATAATTATAAAACAGACAAGAAAGCTCCACATCCACTTGCTCTACTTTGGTGAACTTGAGGACATAGATAAACTCCAAGTGGCCTCAATAACTCTCTAAAAAGAATGCAAATGACCAGCTGTCTGCAAGGAATATAAATCCTTCCATTCTGCACCGTCCAATCAAAGCTGAAGAAGCTTCTTGGATGAGAAGTGAAATGTTTTGGAAAAAACAAAACAAGAAAGTCCAGTTGCCACCTGAAAAAGAACCTTTGGGACATCCATTTAATTATGCTCTCCATATTTATTTGGGAAACTCTCAGCTGTTTGTTTTTGCCTTGATGGCTATTCTTTAAGCCAGAGGACATGAGCATCAGTTCTTGATCTTCTTATAACTCTTAGACCTCTTTTTATACTCCACAAAGATTTCTGATCTCCCTGGATCATGTCACTAAAGTTTAATGGCAAGCTACATAAACCAGCAACATGTTTTTTCAGTTACAAGAAATAGATTAATCATCATCAGCAAACATAATTTACTTATTTGTTTTAAAAGAAGCAACAAGCATTTACAAATAAAAAACAAGGGCTGAAAAAAACCAAATTTGCCTTTTCAGTAACAATAACTCTGTTCTGCTACACCCACTTCAGAGCCCAAAAGGTCTTCAGCTTTACTTAAAGTAATGCTGTGCCAGGATAGGCCTAAGACTTGAAATCCTGGGTTCGATTCAACAGAGACTCAATTGAATATGATGTGTTTTCAACTTTCCGGTCTAGCCAAAGGCTCTTGGTGGTCTCTGAACCAAGTATTAATTCAATCCAATCCTATTTTTGTGATGAGCCAAGGCCAGATAACTGGGCTATTTATTAATAGTGGAAAGTTTTGCTATATATGATTCTGATGCATGTAATTGGCAAATGATTGCAGCTCTGATGATTGAGGGCCTGCTTCTTTTGAAATTAAGTTTAAATGTTGTAATGCTATAGTATATAAAACTGATGTAACTACATGGTTGAAATGAACAGTTCATTGGACTGTTCCTATGTGGTAAATTGAACAAATGTGTTAAGAGCTGTCCTTTTTTTAGGTTTTTTTTTTGTTTGTTATATGAGCATTTGTGAGAAGCCTTTTGGCCTAGAGACCAAAAATGACGTTTGCATAAAAATATGACTGCTACTGCTAATGAATTCTGCATATTTTATGTATGTATGTATATATATATATATATCATAAGGCTTCAAAAATCTTAATAAATCATCATTTATGCATGCTTGAGGTTTCTCCTTCCTTCCTTCCTTCCTTCCTCCCTTCCCTCCTTTCTTTTTTCTTTCTTCCTTAAAGCACTTGGCTGGCAGGAGTGAGGAAAATAGATGCACAAATGAAAAACTGGGGAAAGATCAAATTCAGGCAACCATATCCCAAAAACAGATGTAAGGGAAACTGAAATCCATTGCCATTATCTTCTAAACTTAGAGTTCAAACCCTTTGGCTTTCCTGTTTTGTGTGTTTGTGTGTACAATATTTTCTCTCCACTGCACTGAATCTGCTTGTAAGAAGCAGCCTGTCAAAGCATTTTGCCTCTTAACTCTTGCCCTGCGTGTGGTAATGACATTCCATCAATGGTGGGATTAAATTTTTTTTTACTACCAGTTCTGTGGGCATGACTTGGTGGGTGTGGAGTGGCTTGGTGGGCACGGCAGGGGAAGGATACTGTAAAATCTCCATTCCCTCCCCACCCCATTAACCTGCTTTCCAACTCCATTCTCCTATGTAGGGAAACAAAAAAAGACCCAGCCAATCAGCTGGGACTCAGGAGGCAGAAAATAGATGGGGGTGGGGCCAGTCAGAAGTGATATTTGCCGGTTTTCTGAACTCCTCAAAATGTTTGCTACCAGTTCTCCAGAACTGGTCAGAACCTGCTGAAAACCATCTCTTTATTCCACCCTGGCCCAGGACAATCATCCAGTTCTCTTCACATTTTGGAAGTCAACTTTTGTTGCCTGTACAGATCAGATTGCAGTGACTTTGTGCAGTGTGATGGACTATAACATCATAGAAATGCAAAATTGCCAAATGTCTTTCTTTTTTGCATTTTTGCAAAATGCATTCAAATCCATTTCCCACTTAAACCTTCTCAAAAATCAAGAAAATATAGCCCAGTGATACTCTGCAATCATGATGATCAATTTGGCTACAGGTGCAAACTGGAAGGTTTTTAGGAGACTACGTTCAGCATCAAGGCAGGGTGTACCTGAACCAGCCATGTCCATTCTGTTAAAGCCCATGTCACACTGAACCAACGGATGCAAAGAGGATGTAAAACGGACAAAAAAGCTTGCCATCCGTTGGAAAACGTGATGTACTCACTGCCTCCATTTTGCTTCCTCTCTATCCGTCCAGCATCCATCTATTGATGTTTCATCCCCTCCGAAAGTTTTGGGCTGCCCAAAACTTTTGCGCGGAAAATGTATCCAGTTCGTCCATTCTGCATCCGCTACGCATCCGCTAGGCATCCGTTACACATCTGTTACGCATCCGCTATATCCGCTAGGCATCCGCTACGCATCTGCGCAACTCCATCCACCCAGACGTAGGGAGGAAGTGGAATGGACGCAGAACGGATGCAGAACGGATGCCTAGCGGATGCAGCACAGAAACAAAGCTTTTAAAATGGAAAAAACGTTCACAGAGGGGACCTATCTCGGATATTAAGGATGTCTAGAGGATGCCTAGAGGATGCCTAGAGGATGCCTAGAGGATGCCTAGCGGAAAACCTATATTTCCAATAAAAAGGGGGAGTAACTCATCTGCATCTCACTTTCAGAAGAGCAGCCCAGCGGTGCAGACCTCTGCAACCTTCATCTGGCTCTTCCTCTTCCACAGCATCCAGTCATGTCCACCGTGGATTGTAACAAAGTCCTTTTGGCAGCCACCATCCTTTTGCAACAGTGCGAAACCACCTACAGGCTCTGTGAACTCTACTATGGGAAGAAAAGGAGGCACCCAAAAAAAGTCTGGGTCCAAAGATGGTTTACCAGAAGAGCAGAGGATGGACTGTACAACAAGCTGATGGTGGAGCTCAGGAGCGAAGACACTTGGGCATTCCAGAACTTCATGAGGATGCCTCCAGCCATGTTTGACAAAGTTGTGCAGCAGCTGACACCCAGGTTGAGCAAGGCAAACACCAGCTTCCGGCCCAGCCTGGAACCTGGGCTCAAGGTGGCACTCACTCTGCACCACCTGGCCTCAGGGACCATCTACAGGAGCATGCAGTACGGCTGGAGGGTGCCATCCAACACCATCAGCATTGTAGTCAGAGAAGTGGTGCAGGCCATCATCGAAGAATAAAAGGAGGAGCTCCTCCAGTGCCCCTCCACTGATGAAGGATGGAAGAAAGTTGCAGAGCAGTGGTATCAGAAGTGGAACTTCCCCCACACCGTTGGAGCCATAGATGGGAAGCACGTGGCCTGCAAAGCTCCAGCCAAGTCAGGGTCCACTTATTTCAACTACAAGGGCTTCTTCAGCATCATCCTCTTTGCCATGGTCGATGCTGACTACAAGTTCATGTTTATCGATGCTTCAGGCAACGGGTCATCTTCAGATGCCCAGGTATACAATGCCAGTCACCTCAAGGAGGAGCTGGAATGCAACCTCATCGTGGGCTTCCCAGATCCAGACCCCCTGCCCAAAGACACACAAGATGTGCCCTACTTCATCATGGGGGGTGACGCCTTCTCCCTCAAAACCTACCTAATGAAGCCCTACACTTCCAGACTCCTCACCCATGAAGAGAGGATCTTCAACTACAGGCTGTCCAGGGCAAGGCGGGTGGTGGACAACGCCTTTGGCATCCTGGCCAACAGGTTCCAGGTACTTCTCACCACCATGCAGCATTGCCCAGAGACCGTGAGGAGGATCATGGAAGCTTGCTGCATCCTGCACAGTCTCATGTGCACCCGCTACCCAGTCTTGCAGTACAGGCTTGTGGACCGTCAACAAGGCAATGGGGATATGGAGCCTGGTGAATGGAGGCAAGGGCAAAACCTGATCGACACTGAGGATGTGCAAGGCCCCAACAGAGCCTCACGTGAAGCGAAGAAGCAGCGTAACCTCCTGAGACACTGGTGCAACTTCCCAGCTGGAGCAGTGGAGTGGCAAGACAGGATGGTAGATGCTTAATGGATGCTTCCTTCAGCCTTTCTCATCACACGGATGAGATTGTGCCATGTATGTTGAGTGGCCCAACAATGAACAGGGCATTTAATAAAGAGTTGTGTTTATGTTGAAATGTGTGGATCAATGATTACATTATTATTGATGATAAAGGGCCATAGGTGTGGCACCTGGGAGGGTGGAACATACAGTCCCACTATGCTTGCACTGGAGGTTTATCTATCCCACTGCTATCCTAACCCATCCCACAGCTATTACCCATCCCACAGTTATCCTAACCCATCCCAAAGCTATCCTTACCCATCCCACAAGCATGCAAAGGCTTAAACCATTTCTAAAAGTTTCCAGCAAGACTTTATTAAAAAAAAGAAATGAAGCAAGTGTGTGAATCAAAAATAGACTTTCTTAACAACAAGGTATAAAACAAAAATGAGTCTCTGGCACTCCTCTTGGTCGCTCAGTCTCAGGGGTGAAGGGTGCAGGTGCTGTGGAGGTGGCTGGTGCTGGAGTGCTTTTCATCAGCTCCTCCAGAAGCAGAAGCAGCCCCAGAAGAGCGAGCCCGTGCTGCAGAAGACCCAGCAGAACCAGAGTGAGGGCCAGGGGGCGGGATGGTAGCCCTGTCCCTCTTGCAAGGGCTGGAAGCAGATGGCTGAGGCTTGCTGTGCTTCCGCATGGTTGTGGGGTTGCTGGCTGGCAGGGAGGCTGGCAGGAACCAAGGCTGGCACCAAGGCTGGCACCAAGGCTGGCAGCAAGGCTTGAAGGAAGTCTGGTACCAAGGCTGGCAGCAAGGCTGGCAGCAAGGCTTGCAGGAAGTCTGGCACCAAGGCTGGCAGCAAGGCTGGCAGGGAGGCTGGCAGCAAGGCTTGCAGGCAGACATGCAGGCAGGGCAGGCAAGGCAGCCAATCCGTCCGGCAGCAGGTCTTTCCTCTGAATGGTGACCTGCTTCCGAGCTGCTTCCGTTATATCCATGGGGCTGATGCAATGCATCCCCCCGCATGCGCAATTAACGCCAGGCATCCGTTCGGCTTCCGCTGTGCATCTGCTAGACTTCTGCTGTGCATCCGCTTCATCCGTTCCGCGTCCGCTTTGCTGAGGTCTCCCGGAAGCCTAGCGGATGTGCCATCTGCTCTCATCCGCTTCCATCCGCTGGGCTTCCATCCATTCCGCATCCGCTTTCCATCCGCCCTGCGTCCTCCCCGCATCCGTGTTATCTGCTCCGGTTATGCAAATTTTTGCCCCTTTTGAGAGCGGATAACAACGGATTGAACATTTTGCTGGTCCGTTGTGTCCTTTTTGCATCCGTTGGGCAGTGTGACATGGGCTTTAAATATCCAAAGAACCATTATGGGTATTTTTTGAAAGACAACATATTTTTTTTCCTCCCTTCGCTAGAAGAAAAATGATAGTCTTTGGGAAATAGGGCTCCTTCAAGTATACAAATCTGAAAGTCGCTGATCAAAGCAGAATATCTGTGTAATATTCCAAGTATGGGGTTTATATGAAAAACCTGACCTATAGGGCAAAGATGGTTCTGCTGAGAGGTAGTCTACTTCCTGGTTTTGTCAGGGATTTTCCTTCATGTGTGGGTGCTGCAAGATTTCTGAACAGCGCCATCTGGTGAGTCTGAAAGGAATCACCTCATTTTCTTGGCACTGAAGATGATATCAAAAACATAGCTAATGAAAGACTGTGCTGTGCCTTTTCACCTACCCACATTATAAAGGGTTTCAGATTAGTCTGTACATCACACACACACACACACACCATTTATGAGGAAAAAAAATGTTTCATACCGCACAAAATAATATTTTTTTGGATTCTTTCATTAGTCAGGTATGGGGGGAAACTCTTGTGAAATCTCTTTGCATGGAGTCTCTTAACTTATTACCCTGTTTCTCCAACAATACGGCCTCCCCCAATAGGAAGTCACAACATGTTTTATAGCCATGAAGTGAAATTAAGGCCCTCCCCCCCAAATTAAGGCCTATATTAAAACATGTGAAATGGGGGGGAATGATGGGGGGGGGGGGGCTTTCCATTAGGAAGTACTTTTGTTGCACACCCGGATATGGTGCTGCCTGCATTGACCCCGATACGAAGTGCCCCACCAACGCTGAGGTCAATATCCAAGCCATCGCCACCTGCCCGCCTGAAGATGCAAGGGGAGGAATTAAGTTACCCCCGAAAAGACAGCCAAGCCATTTTTTCAGGGCTAAAAAAAAAAAAAAAAGACCCGGCCTTATTATATGAGAAACATGGTAGATTTACTGATAAACTCTTTATGGATGCTTTGCATATAGATTTTTATTTGTTTTGTCCCATGCCATCCTAACTGGAAGAAGGAATTAAGAGGATTTTCAAATGTTACCCACCTGCGTACAGTGCTTTTCACCTGCCCAGGTGGCATAGCTGATGATTTTTCGCAAATGCTCCACATGCAGGCACAGCATGCATCAGACGTGGGTGTGTGTGAAGCTTGTACATGTGCACAAAATGCACTCTCACCAAACCAGTTGAATCCCACCTACCTTCCTGTCACCAATGTGGAGTTATATTCAGCAGATATAATCTCAATGTGCCCACAGAGAAATATCTGCCCCTACCAGGATCGAACTCACAAACTCCTGATTGTGAGGCGACAGCTCCATCTCTAGGCCACTATACCTCTCATAAAGCTCATAAATATGTTTTACTAAAAAACAGGTGACTTTGTAACCTTCAGAAACTTTTTTTAAAATTAAGAATTAATTAATTGTGATGGGGATAAATACATCTGGTCCCAGAGGGCTTGATTATAACAAAAACCTGTTACAGGGCCCAGGTTTTTTTTTTTTGTGTGTGTGTGTATGTGTGTGTGCATGTGTGTGTGTAGGAAGATCCTGACTTTTATGTGCATCTAATGGCTGCTAATCATTAGGTATATAGCCACATTAGCTGAAAATATTGAGAATAGAAGTAGGAATCTATTCAGCAGCTCCTTGATTTAATCAGAACCTTCCCTACAGGATTATTATTCCAGAGAAGAAACCATTGCAGACCACAAGAATGGCAATGAGAGTCTTTGATGAATTGTTAGTGACTCCATAAAATCCAGCTAGGCACAGAATCGGTGCTTATTCCGGTAATAGATAGCTGAGTCATAAGTCAGAAATGTCTACTTTTGAGTCATTTGTCAAAGTGTCTCCCTCCATTCTCTCTTTTGCTCTCCTTGCCCCCTGTTCTTCTCTGAAGGTTCAAGAACTTACTAAGAATTCACAGTATGGGTTTAAAAAGAAAAGAAAGAATACCCCAAATCTTGTTGACATCATAAAATTGTTCCTGTCTTTCTGTCCCTGTCAGCCCCTTGCATTTATAACATATATTCCATATTTTTTTTAGTGCCAATGCTTTGTTTTACTCTGCAGCAACACCTTTGGTTTTCAACTTTTCATCACCCCCCCCTTGCCTCTTTTATATAGACCAGATTCTTTTCAGAAAGTACACAGCATACCTAATCTCTTAAGTATTCTGCTTCATTTATACAATAGGTGCCTATGGGGGAACAGACCGAAAATGCAAATAGCTGGAATTTCTTTTGTTTGTTAACAGCATGAAAATATCAGGGGGAACGCTCAGAAAGATGGGACAGAAATCATTCTCAATAACTTGATAAATATTTATTGTGTTGGTAATTGAAGTTATTGAAGAAACCCCACTTAGTAGCAGTAACATTGGATGAATTTGATCCAAGCCTGTTTTGGTTTTTTTTTTAAAGCTTTGCCTATTTTCTGGAATTTTATTTGGAACATCCAGATGGTAAAGTCCTACATTAGCAAACCTCACATGATTTCCTATAAATTCTTCCCTTTTTTTTCTGTCTCCCATCACAAGTTCACCATTCTCTAAGCATCTTTTCTCTGTGCCTGAAAACAATCTTTTCCTGTTCTGCTGCCCTGAAAGATCCTCTCTGTTGTGGCTGTTATTTCTTTATTTCCAGATCTACTTTGCAGGAAAGAACATAGAACAACAGAGTTGGAAGGGACCTTGGAGGTCATCTAGCCCAACCCACTGCTTGAGCAGAAGAGTCTATTCCAAATATTAGTCTCTACCTAGGATCAAACCTACAGCCTCCTGATTGTAAGGTGAGAGCTCCACTTGTAGGAAATAGTCCTTCAGCTAAGACAAAAGCAGTTCTGATCTTTAAGACTTTCTAAGCCCTTTTTTTAATTATCAAAATTAAAAAGTGCAATGACTAAGAGCTTTACTTGGTGTGAAAGGGATTGCTGATTCGAAATCTACCAGAAATATATGTCTTTTTAACCACTAATTTTGTTGTCTCACCTATCTAGCTACATATACATATACATACATACATTTGTTTTCTTAAATTTTCGCGGGAATTTAGAGCTGTGGTATTCAGCTCTGTTTGGGTATTTTCCCACATCATTATAGTTGTGCTTTTAAAGTTGTAGTGATTCTGTCGAAACGTTGCCACAACTTCAAAAGCACAACTATAATGACGTGGGAAAATAACCGAACAAAGCTGAATACCATACATTATATCTATATTTATATCTATATTTATATCTATCTATCTATCTATCTATCTAGTTAGATAGGTGAGACAACTATATATCTATATCTAGTTATCTATCTATCTATCTATCTATCTATCTATCTATCTATCTATCTATCTAAAACCACTTCTGATATCTGTTTGGTTGTTTGTAACTTTCAATTGGCAGAAACAGTGCATCATAGAGTAACATTTTTTTGTTTCAATGTTCCTCAAATGGGCTCAAATTTACAAATTTACAAAACCAGGACCCCAAGGGACTAAAATTTGGCAAAATTGTGGCCATTTCATAAAATGTAGGTCATTTCCAACTTCACTTCGCAGAAACACATAGGTTGTTTGATGCATGGAAAGATGGGAAGAGCATATTCTTGCCCTCTTTTCTGCCTTGGTCTGGTCTCTGCCCCCAATCAGCTGGTGGCAAGACCCAAAGGGCAACCTGTTTTGGAATTGAGGTCAAAATTTCAAATCTTTTAATGGCGGTGGTAGAAGAAAAATAAAGTGACTCTGTCAGTGGTGGATTAAGGCTCACTGGTGCCCTAAGCACTGACAAACCTTGGTGCCCCCCTCCTTTGTACATACTGTACAAATGAAGCCATGTTCTCAACTTTGGCCTGGTGCCCAAAGCACATACTTAGTCTGCTTAATGGTTAATACACCACTGGACTTGGATGCCTACTGGTGAGATAGGGCTGGAAGAACACTGGTGGTCTGTGGGTAAACTCTCTTCCTTCCTGGAGAAGGGGACACATGCCAGGGTGGTAAATGGGGTAAATGCCAGGGTGGTAAATAGGGTAATCCATGGCTCCCTTCTCCCCTCCCAACAAAGTGGCAGGCACTTCTGTGGGTCAGATGAGATGGAGAAGGACAGAGAGAAGGCTTCCCTGCACTCCACTGAGAGCCGTGAGGAGAGGGGAAACAGCCTTATATTGTATATGGAAGCCTACATTATATATGGAAAGAAGGGTGACCCAATGCCTTATGGGTTGTCTGGTATATGTTAAAAATAGCAGAATGGCTAAGAGATTTTAGGAGGAGATAAACGTGTTTCAAAAAACTGCACAGTGACTAACAGCTTTTCTTGTTATATAAGAAGCTGCTTATGTCAAACCCAGTATTTTTGATTGTTATTCTTTTCTTTCTCTCAGCTGGCTAGTTCTTCCATGAGCAATGTTAGAGTCACACATCCCTTGTCTGGTTAATATATTTGTACACTGCTTCATAATAACATAAGCAGTAACATAGTAACCCCATACATTAAGGTACCTGAGTGAATAAAAATGTATTTGCCTGGTGCAAGAGAATAGAATTGTCCCTCATTGAGGGAAGGCATTGCAGGTTTGCTTCAATGGCTGCCTAGAAGCTCCATTTCTGACCTCCGCTCACTGTAACCTCTGCATGTGAGGAGAAACAGAATAGGGTTCTGTGGGATGAACCTAAACTATTGGAAGAAAGGCATTCTTTCAAATTCAGCAGTCTTCAAGGACAGTCCAGGAATAATATCGTGCTGTAATCCAGATGTGAGGTTACCAGGACATGGATTACTCAAGTAAACCCAATAACAGCCCTATGTGTTACACTAGCCTACTCTCAAGTGGGATTTCATGAAACCTTAATGTTCCACAAGAGGTCATCAGGGGTCTTCAAGAGATCATGATTCATCAAAGATAACTATTTTTTTTATTTATTTATTTGATTTGTCAGTCGCTTACAAGATAATAGGTATAAGTATAAACATGAGTAAGAATACAGGAAATAGGTACGAGTAAATGGGAACAATAGGACAGGGACGATAGGCATGATGGTGCACTTAAGCATGCCCCTTACAGACCTCTTAGGAATAGGGTGAGGTCAATAGTGGATACTTTGAGGTTAAAGGAGTAGGGGTTAGAGGATGTAACAACGGAGTCAGTTAGTGCATTCCAGGCATTGACCACTCTGTTGCTGAAGTCGTACTTTCTGCAATTAAGTTTGGAGCAGTTAACACTGAGTATGTATCTGTTGTGTGTTCTTGTATTGTTGCGGTTGAAGATGAAGTAGTCATTGACTGGTAGGACATTGTAGCAGATAATTTTGTGTACTACACTTAAGTCCAACCATAGACAGCGAAGTTCAAGATTGTCCAAGCCCAAAATTTCAAGCCTGGTGGTATAGGGTATTCTGTTGCGAGCAGAGGAGTGTCGTACTCTTCTCAGGAAATACTTCTGGACTCACTCAATTGTATTAATATCTGATATACAGTGTGAATTCCAGACAGATGAGCTATATTTGAGTATTGGTCTAGCAAAGGTTTTGAATGCCCTAGTTAGCAATTCAATATTTCCAAAGGAAAATCTTTGTAAGATTATATTTACAACTCTTAATGCCTTTTTGGCAATACTATTACAGTGAGCTCTAGTGCAGTGGTCGCCAACCAGTGGGCTGTGATCCACTGCTGGGCCGTGAGAAAATTTTGGTGGGCTTCAGAGAAATCTCATCCCCAGAGTATTCCCCCCCCCAAAGCAATTAATCCAGGCTGCACAGAAACACAAGGCTACTCAGCCCACATGGCCCACAGGAACCCTCCCCGCCCACTCACTCCTTACCCGGCAAACTTGTCTGCTTAGTTGCTATTTTTCCTTTTTCTGACTGTCATCTGTTCTGATGTGCTGGGAGACTTAGATTAGCTAGGAAGTCGGAAAAGCTTGGATTTCTTGCTTTCTAGCTAAGCACAGCCAAACCTCTCTTAGGATTAAAGATTTGCTTACAAGCAAATTCAGAGCAGACTCACTGCAAGCAAATTTGAGAGACTGACCTAGCTGATGGCAGATAGATAGATCACTGAATGATTCTGTGAGCAACTCAATCTGCCTGCTTTGCCTGATTTTGGATAAAAGTTGCTTTTTTTATATAAAAATTCAATATTTACATACATGGTGTATTGTGAGTTAATTTTATAAGTTTGCTTGCAAGCAAATTTTATGTGACAGACTGAACTAGCCAATGGCAGATAGATAGATTTCTGAATGAATCTGTGATTCTGTGAGCAACTCAATCTGCCTGCCAGCTTTGCCTGATTTTGGTTTTAAAAAGCTATATAATATAATATTGTTATTGTTATAATATATAATATATTATAATAACTATAATATAACAGTTATAATATTGACATACAAGCCATGCCCAGCAAGGTCACATGACCATCAAGCCACACCCACACATTAGGCCATGCCCACAGAACCAGTTAGTGGTCCCTGGGATCTAAAATTATGAGTTTGGAGGTCCCTGAGGTCCAAAAGATTGGTGACCCCTGCTCTAGCACTTTTGTCTTTTTGGTTTTTCTCAACTTTGAGCACTAGTATTTGCAGTGGTGTGAATTTTTATATTCACCCCTCAGCTGTTGGCCTGCTACTTTGCTGTTATAAATGTTGTAAAAGTGTATTTTATCCGTTAAAGTTGAATAATATTGAGGTTTCGCATATTTTATGTTGCAGGGATTCCCTGAGATCAGAAAATCATTTCAAGGGTTCCTCCAGGATAAAAAATATTGAGAAAGGCTGATGTACTTTTAATAAGATGTTTCCTGACCTACAGGGCTTTGTATATGTAACAACTGAGATGGATCCGAAGAACTTCCAAATGAAGAACTCGGTCCTTTAGAAGGATTGCAAGCCTTTCTAAAACAGATTAAGCACATTTCATCTGGATTATTGCATTGAATTTCATATTATACAACAACATTGTTATCTTGTCCAGACTCAGTTCAATTTGCTGGCCCTCATCTATCCCATCTCTTTGCCAGGCATTGATTAAGCATTTCCATGACTCATCTGGACCTAATAGAGATGATACAGCTGTGTGTCTGTCATCAGTAGAAATGGGTAATGTTTTGAGTGCTTCCAGAACATCCAATTCTACTGTTGGTAAAACTCATTTAGGGATTGGAAGATCCAGTCTGAGATCAATGCAAAATATTCCAAGGTTCCAACCCAGCTGCACATTTTACTCAAGACAGAGTCTCCAAATGAACTCACTCCATGATTATATAGATAAAAAAGGATCTTGCAGAATCCCATGACACATTTTTAGTAAAGATCTCTCTCTCTCTCTCTCTCTCTCTCTGTGTGTGTGTGTGTGTGTTTAAGTAAGATATATTTAGATCGAATTTAGTCAACAAGGCTATGAATTGGGATTTCTGTTTCACTGGGAGCATATAAGCATTTATGATCAACAGGATACCATAGTTAAATTGGATTAAAACTGTCATAGCATATGTCTTGAATGGAGAAAGGAACCTTGAAATGCTACATAATGTAGTAGAAATTAGGACCTCCAGGCCCCCTTTTCTTCTTCCAGGCTTTGTTCTTGGTTTGGCCCTAGTCAAATATGAATGAAATTTATATTTAGGTCCACACTATTAACTTATTTTGCAAAAAAGACTAATAAGCCAACTCCAATTCTAATAGATGTTCTAACAAGCTGTCAGACGGTTGCTTTAGAAGCCACATAAATATGCTTAAAGGCAGCAATCAACCGATTGGGACAAATTGTACTCACACTTGTTCTTAGACTGATTTATGTAGAAAGTTTAGAACAATTTAAATGAGTTTTTTCTTTCCAGAAAACTTGAGAAAGAATATAGCTAATTTATCCAGTGCCAGGTTAATGGCAACAATATTTCTAACAAGCATAAAGTAAAAACTGGACAGTAAATAAAATGGATTAGGTTTTCATCCTTTGCTGTGATGTGATTTATTTGAAAAGTATTGAATGAGATTTGTCTCTTGTCTTGTTGCTCAATTCCTGGTACTTAAATATTAAAACTGTGTTAAGAAAGCATGCTTAAATGGGATTCACAGCTGCTGTTTTTGCTTTTGTTATTGATTTCAAATGTGCCTCATTTAAAAGGTGCCCTAAAGTTTCTCACCAGCGACATATAACATACTTGATCATAAAGTAAATGAAAATAACACTACTTCATTGTTGTTTTGTTAATAAAGATTATATGCATATTCAACAGGATTTAGATCCACGCTTTTCTAATCCTGCAAATAAAAGATACTGATGTTAGACCCCCAGTGTCTGTATCTTAAAAATAATTCAGAAGTAATTCAGAAATAAATATGTGTAGGTTCCTTTATGATGGTGGATGAACCTGATCTTGTGAACCACAAGGGAACAATACTTAATAATAATTGTCCATCTGAAACTTTAACATTATCTTTTTTTCAAATAATTTCAAATAAATAGACATAGGGTCCAATCAAAAATTCTGCATTTCACAACTACACTATAGCTGATATAGTTTGTTCATTCTTCTCTTACTGTTTCCTCTATCTTATTATATTTCATTGATGTTGCAAGACTTAACATAAAGAGATATCCAGAGATCTTACTCTCCAAACCCCATTAAATCAGTCTTGTTAAGCTCTTACCTTTACCAATATCAACTTTCTTACAGTAGTTGCACATTCTTGACAAACAATTCCAGGAGGAATTGATCTGGTCAGCTGCTAGGTGTTTTCTGAAATGGGTGGCTGATTAATTAATATAATTGATTAATGTAATTTAATTTAATTTAAAAGGCCCATGTAACATGAACAGAACTTTTCTTCAAAATGCACAAATGTGTACAAGGCACAAGTGGCATTAAAGAAACTAAAGTTGGTAAGATAGATGATGGAGATGAGATTCTTCTGAAGTTCTAGAGATTCTTGGAAATAAAGTTTCTGCTTTGGGGCCTTCTCAGAAAATTGCATTCTCAGAAAATTATGCTTCTTTTTCCTTATATAGTCTGGATCTCTATTCTAATCTGTTCTGGAAAAACTTGATGGGTGGAACTATGGACAAGACAAAAAAAAAAAAAAAACCTCTCCCAATCACAATTTTTTTCACTAGACCTTTGCCTCTTGATTGGTGTTTCTGCAAAATAATTATTTTTTTCACTAGCAGATTCCATTGCCTGAAAATGTTTGACCACCACCACTGCCTTTGAAAAGAAGCCAAGAAGATTTTGACCTTCAGATGAAGTGATAGAAGGAAAGGGCCAGATATACACACAATTTATAATTGACCCTTTTTATTGACAAAAGATCTCTCTTTCAGTAGGTTTCTGAAAACAGTTCTGTAGGTTATGAATTGTTGAATATCAGTAATTTTCATGGTCAGTTAGGTTGAGGAGGAATGTGTAGGAATAGGTATGCATTATTGCAGATGAAGCTCTTTAAGCATCTGCATTTTGGTGATTATCTCCCAGTAAGGACTTTGTGTACTGTGGTTGTCCATGTTAATTTGGTTCATTTTGGACCATTGTAGACTTGGTGAGATCAGGTGAGAATAAGTGTAGTATATTACCTGAAGTAATGAAGTACTCTTCCAATGCTTAATTATAGTGTTGAAATAATGGAAGCAATCTTATTTTGTTGTTGTTAGTTGCAAAGTTGTGTCTGACCCATCACAACTCCATGGACAATGTGATGGAGGACAATGTCCTCCAGGCCTTCCTATCCTCTACCATCTTCTGGAGTCTATTTAAACTCACACCGACTGCTTCAGTGACTCCATCCAGTCATCTCGTTCTCTGTCGTCTCCTTCTTCTATGGCCCTTCTCCGGTGAGTTTTTCCTTCTCATTAGGTGGCCAAAGTATTTGAGTTTCATCTTCAGGATCTGGCCTTCCAAAGAGCAGTCAGGGTTGATCTCCTATAGGACTGACTGGTTTGATTGCCTTGCAGTCCAAGGGACTTGCAGGGGTTTTCTCAAGCACCGTAATTCAAAGGCCTCAATTCTTTGGTGCTCAGCCTTTCTTATGGTCTAATTTTCACAGCCATACATTGCAACTGGGAAAACCATAGCCTTGACTATATGTATTTTTGTTGGCAGGGTGATGTCTCTGCTTTTTAATATGCTGTCTAGATTTGCCATAGCTTTCCTCCCCAAGAGCAAGTGTCTTTTAATTTCTTGGCTGCAGTCCCTGTTCTATATGTAAAGTGGGTGACTCCAAATCTACAAACCTGATTGG
>BLBF01000007.1:37775989-37787975 GCA_015471245.1 Laticauda colubrina | reverse complement strand
AGCAGGCAAGCCAGCCTGTATAAAAGGCTGGCCTCAGCTTCAGCCAAATGTTCCTATTTACTAACTAGTTGAAGAATAAAGTATTTGTTGTTGGAACCCGGTCTACCTCGTGTGTTTTCCGAACAAAACAGTCTCCATCTCTGGTGATCTTGGAGCCTAGGAAAATAAAATCTGTCACTTCCTCCATTTTTCCCCCATCTATTTTGTTTTAATCCCAATGACATTCTCACGATGAACCATTCCACAAAAGTAAAACATAACAGTTGCCTTTATGAAACAATTTCAAAGCCTTCCATGGCTTTTGTAAGGTGATCACACTTTTCACCATCACTTAAGAGTCCCTGCTCATTCCAACTTACAGCTGAACAATGATTATATACCCATTGTGTGTTTCCAAAGATCAGAGAAATACACTGTCCAAGTACATCCACCTTTCCCCATTGGAGTTTCTAAGACAAAAATATGCCAATCAGGAATAGGCCCTCGGGCCAGTTTCCATCATACAGATTTTTGGGGAATATTTCCCTGAAGTATTGTATATGCCTTGAAATCTGAATTTCCATTTACTTAAGAAGGACTGTGGCACAGCGGTTAGAATGCAGTACTGCAGGCTACTTCTGCTGCCTACCGGCTGCCTGCAATTCAACAGTTCAATTCCTACTGGTTCAAGGTTGACTCAGCCTTCCATCCTTCCAAGATCATATTGTTGGGGACAATACGCTGACACCTTAAACTGCTTAGAAATGGCTGTCAATAAGTATGAAGCAGTATATAAGTCTAAGTGCTATTGCTGTATATAGAAAATCTCAGGTTAAAAGAACATCACTAGCAGTGCTGATGGGGAAGATATGTAGAGAGCTGTTGCTAAAGGTAATAATGCAATGTTCCCTGATATATTGGCCCTTGGGTTAACAGTCTTTGAATGTAACATACAAGATCTCAGTGTGATCATCACTGAGAAAACAGAGCAGGGACATTAGTCTAAAGTACAATGACACAAGCAGGCTTGAATCTGGTTCTCCTAGAATTTGTTGGTGTGTTAACTAAATTCTCGTTTCATGCATATCTCTTTTGATATGAACACCAGTCATACACAACTAAAAGAGGCTGGAGCCAGAGGTGATATTCATCAGATTCTGACCAGTTCTGGAGAACCGGTAGTAGAAATTTTGAGTAATTCGGAGAACCAGCAAATACTACCTCTGGTTGGCCCCACCCTATCTATTCTCTGCCTCCCAAGTCCCAGCTGATCGGCTGGGTCTTCTTTAGTTGCCCAGCATGGGAGAATGGAGCTGGAAAGCAGGCTAGTGGGGTGTGGAGGGAATGGGGATTTTACAGTATCCTTCCCCTGCCATGTCCACCAAACCACACCATGCCCACCAAGCCACAGAACCAGTCGTAAAAAAAAAGTTGAATCCCACCACTGGCTGGAGCTATAAGGGCACTTGACAAGCCGATCTTGAGGCTTATGCAGCCAAAGTCCCATCTTTCTTGAGCAGAAGAGATCATTGTTGTGGCTGACATATATAAAGGCAATCTTCTCCCCTTCCCCTTCATCTTTTAGATTGAGAGTTTAGGGTTAATCGTTTGATTCAGTGATTACATTTGTACATAACACTAAGTCAGGCACTAGCTAAGATTTTTTGAATAGGCCATAGTGACCTGTTTGCATATAATGATAAGCTTTACCAGGCAAGTTCACCTGTCATGTCAAAGAGGGAGAAAATCAATGTACAATCTCAGACAAAAATATAAATCAGCAGATTGTTCTATTTATGTCCAGCCAAAAGGTCAACTTCTGAAAAAATTAAAATAGGAGATACAATTTTGGCTTCTAGTTATATTGATAGCTAATGCTAAACTGTGTAGTTTTTAATAGTTTAATATAATCAATCAACTCTAGTTTTGGGTTCCATTGTTGCTTTTGTAGGTGAGATGTATAAAACTTTATGAAAAACATAAAATTGAAAATTTCTCAACTGTTGTCAGGTGAGGATTAAAAATGAGATCCAAGAGTTGCCATGTGACATTTTTATTATGGTTCATTGTGTTCAGGCACATCCCCAACAGAGGGACAAGTGTTAAACAAAATTGACCAAATCCATGGAATATTACTGTTACCTTGGCCAAAATCATATTTGCTGCTCTCCTCAACATGTTATTCCTTCTATACTCTGCTAGATAGTACTTCAGTCTGTTTCAAATTATACTTGGCTTTCCTAGAAGTAAGATAATTGAGTTTAAATCCTGGATTCACTAGCCAGTCTTATGCATTTAGTTCCAGCTGTTGCCTGTCTATGTAATTAAGGCATTGCTTTGCTAGACAATGCCCATCAATGTGGCACCAACTAGGAACATTCAGTTCTTCACCCAAGACACTGAACTTCATTTCCTGGATAGGGTGCTGATGAATCTTGTTAGGATATGTGCAGAGTAACCCTTGTATAAAAAGGATATGCACACGGAAAACAGTTTATGAGAACAATTATGAAGAAATATACAGCCACACAGAGTTGAACAACTTGTATTAATATTTACTTGAAGAAATAGCACAGTCCAATAAACAGTCCAAGTCATACACGTTTTTAACAGTCCAGAAATATCCAGTTATAAAGTCTTCTTACATCTAGTTATAAAGTCTTTTTACCAGTTCCATGTCTTTTACAGCAGATAAATATCAAACCATAATACAACAAATAACCTTCGATATCAATAGAATATCAAAATAAACGGTATCCATCTGTAGTCAGTCAATATCAGTATCAAAAGAGACCATCAGTGAAAAAGAGAAAGAGAATTAAACCATGATCTATAGCTCCCTCTTATGGCAACTTGTAGCATAATTAACCAACCAGAACACAGCATAATACATTGCAGTATTTTTTCTTAAAGCTACAAACATATATATTTGTAGTTTATATATTGTCAACCCAACTATGTTATTTACATATACATAACAAATCTTCCATTTTTTGCCATTCTTTTTTTAATCTCAGTGGCAGAGGTTTGTAAATAAATCTGCCTATACAAGAGAAACAATTGTCCATCTGTACTACTGCTGTTTGCTTTGCTTTGGCTGCATCTTTTCAGGACCACAGGTAGAGATTTTTCATATCTCCCTTGATCCCTTTCATTTGAAGATGCCTGGATTTGATCCTGAGGCCTTGGGTAAGCAAAGGAGATGCTCTGGCTATAAAGGCTACAATTCCGCAAATTAGGTAATGACTTTCAATCTTTGCCAGGCTAAACAAGTGACAAATCATGAATCTTCTCTAGAGGTCCTGGAATGTGATACCCTAAGGAAATTAATATTCCATTTGATGAACAGGAGAGCCTTTGCAGATTGCAATCAGGATTCCTATAATTAAAATATTAAACTATAAATCCTATTAATTATATGGCTTCTGGTAAAGGGAATCACTCCTGACCAAAATGAAGAACTTTTGCTACCACTTGGATCTCTCCACATTAAGCACCAGGTGAACTTATTTAAAGTGTTATTGCTTGCAGCAATAGTTATGTACCTTGCTCTGTGAAAGCTATTTGAGGTTATTGCCACTCCTACCCTTTGAAGCCATAGGAGGTGAAGTTCCAGCTGGTGAAACTGATGCCTGCAGGCATAAAAGGAATGATAACCTATGGACCAGTCAAACACTTCTTTCTCCCATCTTGCCTTCCAGAGCCAATTCTTATCCATTAGAAGGATGAGGACTACCAAATATGAACCAAGACACCTTGATGACTAACAGCTGACAGCAGAGAGGTAATTTTTTATATCTCTGTTATTTAGTGGTCACTTAGATTTTTATAACCAAATCTAACACTGAAGATTTTTCGGCTTCTCCTGTTTGATTAACATTCATAACTCATTTCTTTAGAAATAACTTCTTCTGGATTTAAGATTAAGTCCAACCAATCTATTATTCTCCCCCAACAGATACTTCCAGAGCTGCTATAAATAAAAGATGGAACTCAAGTTCAATACCACAAAAATAAAAAAGTCCATTAAATAATAGATAAAGTAAAGGTCCCCCTCACATACATGTGCTAGTCATTTCTGACTCTAAGGGGCAGTGCTCATATCTGTTACAAAGCCAAAGAGCCAGTGCTGTCCAAAGACATCTCCATGGCCATGTGGCCGGCATGACCAAACATCAAAGGCACACGGAACACTGTTACCTTCCCACCAAAGGTCCCTATTTTTCTACTTGCATTTTTACATGCTTTCAAACTGCTAGGTTGGCAGAAGCTGGGAAATAACGGGAGCTCACTCCGTTATGCGGTGCTGGGGATTCGAACTTTCAACCTTTCTGATTGACAAGCTCAGCGTCTTAGCCACTGAGCCACCGCATCCCTTCTAATAATGCATAATACATTGAAAATACAGGAATTAATCAACATCACATTTCAAGAGCTGTATCACTTTCATTTTCTCCCACATCAGAATCTTAAATTTCTTCTGTTACATTTCTTGCATTTATTGATTGCAACAAATACTGATCAAGTCAAAGAAATACACTTTTAACTTGTCCTGTTTTGCAATTCTAGTCTTATCAGATGCTGTTGATTTTGTTTTTTTCAAAGAGAAGCAAAGAAAAGTTAAAAAAATGTGTGAAAGGGAGGATAAAATGTTAATTTAACATTCAAATACTGACAAGTAGATATAGGCAGTTATGTGAGCCTTTAATGTTACTTGATATGTAATCATTTTCAAGATAAGGTTTCTGTCTCCTTTCAGATTAATTCCATGAAGAAACAATTTCTATCTGCTCAGCACAAAGCCTAGCTTTACACTCTACCACCCTTCATCAGTGATGTCACCATTTTTTGGAACAGCTTAAATCTGTCGATCTGTCACAGTAAAACCCACCCCTTGTGTTGACAAGACTTTCCATAGACGAGTCATACCAATGATTTATCTTGGGGGAAGAATTATAATTCACCCTCCAAGGATAACAGAGTACTATGGAATAATTATAGCTCCTTTAAATGGAAAAAAAAATTTTTTTTACTTCAGTCCCTGATTTTCTCAAGTAAGACTATGTGAGATGATGGAGAACTATTGGCAGGGGCAAGCAAGACCGAAGTGCATTAATCCACAATCTGGATAAACACACATTACCCATCAAGTGGATTACCCATCAGCTACTGGATTACCCATTGGCTCTATTGAAAAGCATTTTGTAGAAAAAAAGCTGACTTGATGGCATGTAATCAATCAAATATAACTTTTAATGAGGAAAAAAAATCTGTATTTGTAATGTCATTTTATCAAACTGCTGTATATTTCTCTCTTCCATTTTAAATAGATCAATCAGTTCTGGGCTGAAGTTCCAGAGATCTAGATCAAGAGTTTTCAAACTTGGCAAGTTTAAGATTTGTGGATTTCAACCCTCAGAATTCCTGAGCTAACATGACTGGAGGAGGAATTCTGGGAGTTGAAGTCCACAAGTCTAAAAGCTGTCAAGTTTGAAGGCCCTTGATCTAGATCTAGATGGTAGCAGAATTTTCTATGATTCTTTGATGCCTTCTAGTGGTCGCCTAAATGTTTTCAGCCCCTATCTTTAAATGTCCTGTACTTTGACTGGCTTTGTGCTGTCATCATAGCTATCCATTTCTTTTTGCTGTGATGCATTTTCTCTTATTTAGTCTTTATTGATATTTAAATGGAAATAAAGTGTAACTCAAACTATTTCTGGACCTCTCTAAGGAACTCCTTGTCTAGCCATTTCTTACCATATCTGGTTAAGAATTATCTCGCTCCCACTGTCTCATTTCCTTCCATTTCCCACTACTGTTTGGTATAAAGAGATGATGTAATCCACCTATTTTTAACCTCAATTTGGTCTGTGGTATTTTTAAAAGTTTAGTCCTGGATGGTTGTGTGCAGATAATATCCAGACTTCTTTGTCTTTTTACCATAGTTATGAAATCACTTCGTCTTCCTCTTCCTCCTCCTTAACAGCTTATAACATTTAAAATTGGTTGTAAGTGCGTATGTATGTATTTGAGTGAGACAGATTTTACAAATCATTTGGAAAAATGCCGTGGAACTTGCTGAAGCACACCAATTCTCTACTATTTGTAAAATCAGCCCCTCTTTTTTTCCTATTGTCCAATTTAAAAAAGATAGTTTAGTATTTTAACAGTCCCCACTGAGAGATCCCAACAATGTCACAAGAAGAAGGGCCTGTCAACAAACCTTCTTGAGATGATTGAATCCAACAGGTGGCAATTATTTTCTTTATCCCACACAGAGGCCCTACTGGCTGGGATTCCTAAAAGTGCCATTTCACCAAAGCTGAATTCCGCCACCCTGTTTTCATCATATTTTTTGTTGTGCATCATGATTAATTAAGGGAAGAGAATGGGAAGAATATGCTATGAAATTATAGTATTTTGTGCTGATACTTTCATTTAGGTAACAAATCAGTGGTTAAAGCCCATGTCCCACTGCACCAACGGATGCAAAGAGGATGTAAAACAGACAAAAAAGCTTGCCATCCATTGGAAAACACGATGCATCCGTTGTGCACTCACTGCATACGTGTTTCATATGCTCTATCCGTCAAGCATCCGTCCACTGAGATTTCATCCGCGCAAGAAGTTTTGAGCTGCACAAAAATTTTTGAGCGGATGAACTTTCTACCGTGTACGAGGTACATCAGTGACACATATGGGCAACAAACATTCTACGTCCGTTGTTATCCGTTAAACGTCCGCTGTATCCTCTCAGCATCCTCTGGACATCCTCGCAAGTCACATCCGCTGCAGCTGAAAATGGAAAGAGGGAGGAAGCGAAAGGTACACGGAACGTCCACACAGCATTAGTAGCACGGAAATAGAAAGGATGTAAGCGGATGCATCTCATATATAAAGCATAAAAAATGGACAAAACGTTTGTATATGGGATGTATCTCGGATATTTAGGATGTCTGGAGTATGCCTAGAATATGTGGAAGGACACCTAGCGGAAAACCGATATTTCCTATAAAAAGGGGGAGGAAATCACCTGGATCTCAGTATGAGTCCAGCAGCCGTGGTGTACAGACCTCTTCACCCTTGATCTTGCTCTTCCACATCATCCATTGATCTCCACCATGGATCATAACACAGTCCTTATGGTAGCTGCAATCATTCATCACCAGAACCAAGCCCTGTTCAGACTGTTTCACCTTTTCTACGCAAGGAGAAGAAGGAGACATTCAAGAGCTGTGTGGGTCTGATGATGGATCAGGAGAAGAGTGGAGTTTGGACTGTATGACAAGCTGATGGTAGAGCTGAGGAATGAAGACCCTCGTGCATTCCATCACTTCATGAGGATGCCACCAGCGATGTTTGACGAACTTGTAGAGCGTCTGAGACCCAGGTTGACCAAGCCTAGCACCAACTTCCATCCCAACCTGGACCCTGGACTGAAGATGGCACTGACTCTGTGCCACCTGGCCTCTGGAACCACATACAGAAACATGCAGTATGCGTGGAGGGTGCCACACAACACCATCAGCAAAGAAATCAGAGAAGTGGTGCAGGCCATCATCGAAGAATACGTGGAGGAGCTCCTCCAGTGTCCCACCACTGAAGAAGGCTGGAGGAAAGTTGCAAAACAGTGGAATCAGAGGTGGAAATTTCCCCACACCGTTGGAGCCATAGATGGGAAGCACATGGCCTGCAAAGCTCCAGCCAACTCAGGGTCCTCTTATTACAACTACAAGGGCTTCTTCAGTATCATCCTCTTTGCCATGGTTGATGCTGACTACAAGTTCATGTACATCGATGCTTCAGGCAACGGGTCAGCTTCAGATAGCCAGGTATACAATGCCAGTCACCTCAAGGGTGGGCTGGAACACAACCTCATCATGGGTTTTCCAGATCCAGACCCCCTACCCAATGACACACAAGATGTGCCCTACTTCATCATGGGTGATGATGCATTCTTCCTCAGAACCTACCTCACGAAGCCCTACACTTCCAGATACCTCACCTGTGAAGAGAGGATCTTCAACTACAGGCTGTCCAGGGCAAGACGGGTGGTGGAGAACGCCTTTGGCATCCTGGCCAACAGGTTCCAGGTACTTCTCACCATCATGCAGCATCGCCCAGAGACTGTGAGGAGGATCATGGAAGCTTGCTGCATCCTGCACAATCTCATGCGCACCCGCTATCCAGTCTTGCAGAACAGGCTTGTGGACCGTCAACAAGCGAATGGGGACATGGAGCCCAGTGAATGGAGGCAAGGACGAAACCTGATATACACTGTGGATGTACAAGGCCCCAACAGAGCTTCACGTGAAGGGAAGAAGCAGCGCAACCTCCTGAAACACTGGTGCAATTCCCCAGCTGGAGCAGTGGATTGGCAAGACAGGATGATAGATGGTTAATGGATGCTTCCTTGAGCCTGTCTCATAACACTGATGAGATTATGCCATGTATGTTGAGTGGCCCTACAATGAATAGGGCATAAATAAAGAGCTTTGTTTATTTTGAAATGTATTGATCAATGAATAAATTGTTATTGATAAAAAAGGGCCATATTTGTGGCCGCTGGGAGGATGGACCATACAGTCCCACTATGCTTGCACTGGAGGTTTATCTATCCCACAGCTATCCTTACCTATCCCACAACTATCCTTACCCATCCCATAAGCATGCAAAGGCTTAACCATTTTTTCAAAGTTTTCACCAACACTTTATTAAGTAAATAAAATGAACCAAGTGTGTGAAACAAAGATAACCTTTATTAATAACTGTCTTAAGTAAACTGTATGACTTTATTAAAAAAGCAAAATGAACCAAGTAAAGTTTCTTAAGCAAAGATAAAGTGAACAGGTAACAACTCAGTCTCTGGCACTATTCTCACTCACTCTGAGGCATGTCCATGGTCTTAGCTGTCAAGCGGCCAGGGACTGTGGAGGTGGCTGTGGCTGGAGTGCTGGTCTGAGGCGCCATTGGGGTGCTTGGCCCCGAGAGTACAACAGGGGATGGTGTGTTCAGGAAGCTGTCCGAGAGCTGACTCAGTCCCGTGAGGTTGAGAGGCCCTTCATCAAGGACCTGGGATGTCAAGCACCAAGACTGATGACAGATTGTCCATTGAGGGGCTTGGCTGTGGGGTAGAGGAAGGAGGAGTGTCGTGGGGCTGTCTGGTCTGCAGCTGGGCGAGGTGAAGCGTGTGTGGCGTGCGATGAACCTGGGCCTGGACTGGGAAGGGCTGCCTCTGCTGTGGGAAATCCTGGTAGTTGTAGCCTTGGTAGGTGAGGGGCTGTTGAAAGCCGTGGAAGGGCTGTGACATCGCCTGGGGTGGAGGAGCAGACCTGGACTGGGTCAGAGCAGGTTCAGCTGGGCCTGGAGGGTTGTGCAGAAGTGCTGTGATCTTCTGCTTCATCACCTGGTCGTGGACCTTGGGCAGGTCCCTGAGGGTCTGGCTCACGTACGTGATGAAGGGCTTCTGGTTCGAGATGGTATGTCACTGTGGACCAGCTGAGAGAGAAGATCTGTGCTCATTTTGATTGTGTCCCTGAACTCCAACAGGACAGTGTGGTTCCGGCCCTCCAATCTGCCTCTCTGCCTGCTTTCTGTGGAGGTGGAGCTTGGGGTGGGTGTGGGTTGGTCTCTGGTGGCTGCCGCTTCTTCCTCCATTTGTGACAGGGGTTCCTCCATGTCCTCTGGCATGGGGAGTGCAGCTGTCAGGGGGGTCTCTGCCATGGGGCCCTCCGAAGACATCTGCCTGGACAAGGTAGCTGTCTCCTGGCTGGAAGAGGACTGGCTGTCTGTGGGCTATCTGAGGGAGAGGGTTGTCAGAGGGGCTGCTCCTCCGTGGCGGACCTCACCCTCCAGGAAGCTGCACTTGGCCATGACATACATCTCCTAGTCAGTGAGCTTGACAGCGGCCTGGCCAGATTTCTTGAGGTGTAGCTTGCCATATCAGGTGTGCATGTGCTTGTACCATCCCAGGAGTAGGTCTGAAGTGTAGCCCAGGCTCTCTGCCTTGTCTCTCCAAGCTGCTTGCTTCCTCTTGGTGTCGCGATAGAGTCTGTGGCCCTTTCTCCACAGGTACTCGTTCTCCCTCAGCCATTCCAGCACCTCCTCCTCATGGTCCTCGGAAAGGGTGTACTGTTTCCTCTCTCCCTTCTGCTTCCCTTGCCTCTTCCTCCCTCTGGCAGGGGCTTCAGCAGCACCTTTAGGGGCTTGAGCAGCAGGGCTTTGAGGGCCTTGGGGCTGGTCCACCACAGCAGCAGCACCACCAGCAGCACCAGCAGGAGAAGCACCAGCAGCACCAGCAGCACCAGCAGGAGAAGCACCACCAGCAGCAACACCAGCAGCACCAGCAGCAACAGAAGCACCAACAGCTTCAGAGTCATTACCAGGGGGTGGGATGGTGGTTCTGTCCTTCTTGCCAGGGCTGGCAGGAGTAGGCACAGGCTTTCTCTTCTTCTCTGACTGATGAGCCATGGTCTTATTCGAAGATGTCTGTGGCAGCATGTCTTTCCTCTGAATGCTGACTGCTTACGAGCTGCATCCTTTTATATCCATGGAGCTGACACAATTCATACTCCCCGCATGCGCAGTGAACGCTTTGCATCCGCTGTGCATCCTATAGGCGTCCGTGATGCATCCGCGTCATCCGCTATGCATCCGCTCCTTCCGCTATGCATCCGCTTCGCAATTCTCCCCCAGAAGCCCTTCGGATGTGTCATCCGCTTCCATCTGCTGTCATCCTCTAGGCTTCCTACGAACATCTGCTTAACATCCTCGCTATGTACTACCCCCGTCCGTTCCTTTCCGTTCTGTTTATGCAAATTTGGGGCACTTTTTGGAGCGGATAACAACGGATGGAGCCACCCCCGAAATTTTGCTCATCCACTGTGTCCTTTTTGCATACGTTTTGCATCCGTCGGCCAGTGGGACCTAGCCTTAACCATCAATGCAAGAACACCTGCCAAAAGGCATGCTCTTTTGTTTTATTGTTATGACTGTCCCTTGCACATTTATCTTTTGTAATGAAATAATTAAAGAAAAACTTTAAAAGAATACCCATGCAAACACATTATTATATGACCAAATATGTTTCTCAAGACTGCAGTTCTATGTATCATTGTCTGGAAAAACAAGTCTCAGTCAATCCAGTAACCTTCTTGCCTCCTTGAAAATATTTTAAATTGTTTAAATTTTTAATTCTAGAAGTCTTAACTTTAACATTTTAATATTTATACACTACTAACACTATACTGGTGCTTTGCTAAGAAACTATGTAATTGGGCTTAGTTTTGGGGGAGGAAAATAAGGGGGAAAATTGTGCCTCTGCCTACCAGCATCTATCGGTATTCATCAGACTAGTGTCCTGTCAGTGTGTGAGAGAGTTGAAAGCTGTTTGGAAACTGAAACATGGAAATTGAAAGAATATTTGCTGGGTGAGCAAGAAAGAGACAGCAAGGAGCCTTGGCGTGGCTTAGCTCAACTGTACTAAAGTTGCTTGATGCTTTGAAACTAAAACTGAAACTTCTCTCCTCTGCTTGTGTTTTGCATTTGGAACAGTTTTCTTTTCAGGTGGGGAGGGGGAGTAGAACTCCTTAGCATCAGTGTGTGTTAATAATAATGTACAAAATACTAAGTCTCTAATGGTCATTTTGAAAAATCCTTTCTTAGTGAGCACCTAGAAGCAAGAGAAACATATGTGCCACATTTCAAGCTTGTAGGCTTTACAATTCTTGAGATTTTGTGATGATGCGTGAATGGTATTTTGCTTTGATAGATAGATAGATAGATAGATAGATAGATAGATAGATAGATAGATAGATAGATAGATAGACAGACAGATATTGATGTTGATGTTGATGTTGATGTTGATGTTGATGTAGATGTAGATGTAGATGTAGATGTAGATGCAGATGCAGATGCAGATGCAGATGCAGATGCAGATGCAGATGCAGATGCAGATATAGATAGATATAGATATAGATATAGATATAGATATAGATATAGATATAGA
>BLBF01000007.1:37758699-37775979 GCA_015471245.1 Laticauda colubrina | reverse complement strand
AGATATAGATATAGATATAGATATAGATATAGATATAGATATAGATAGATTTTATATTTTGCTGCTTTATTGTGTGCCACCCAGAGTTCCTCTTTGAGGGAGATAGCCAGGCTGTTCAGAAATATGAAATATAAATAAATCAACAAACCTGTGCTTCTGAATAAGTTGGACTGGATGCCTCTATTGCATTTTAAGAAAACTGGCAGAGGAAACAGATCAGCATATTTTTGTGAAACGTTTAGCAGTCCAAATTTGCTTACGAGTTCCAGAATGCCAGTTCTAACAAGACAACCCAAGGAAGGGAAAATAGGGTCACGTATTCTTGAAAGGAAAAATGAGCTTCTGTTTTAACCTCAGGGAAACAATAAAGTGGAAACTCCTGATATTTCTCCATCTTTAATTGAAAGCAGGGTGAGTGGCTTCCGTGGCTGGGCTGTAGCTCATACAACAACAAAACCTTCCCACCCCTGCAGCTTCTCTTTTCATGCTTTATACCCACAGCCCTCACTTTCCCACTCCATAACTTATATAACTCAGCAAATGCTTTATTTTAAGAATCTTCCTGTAGCTAGGAAAAAGAGTTTCAATAAACCTTCAGCAAGTTTTTATGACTTTAGTTTTCCGAGATGAAAAGCACATGCCATTTTTGCCATCCTGCTTACCTATTTTCTGAGACTAAATGTGTTCCTCTCAGAGGTAAGCACTAGAGCAGGGGTGTCAAACTTGTGACAACACATTGTCATGTGGCATATTACAACTTTTTTCCCTTTCACTAAACCAAGAATGGGCGTGGCCAGAATGTGATGCATCCGGCCTGCGGGCCACGAATTTGATACCCCTTCACTATAGGTTATATCTTTTAAGAGCCTTGGTCTAATGGCTAAGGTGCTGGCCTAGAAACCATGAGCCTGTGGGTTCTAGTCCCGCTTAGGCATGAAAGCCAGTTGGATGATTTTGGATCAGTCACTTTCTCTCAGCTGAATTCATCTCGTAAGGTTGCTATTGTTGCGGTGGCAACAGGAGTATTAGGGATGTTCAGCACCTTGAGTTATTTATAAACATAATAAGGGCAGGATAAAAACAAACAAACAAACAAATAAATAAGAGCAACAGTGCAATTTAACCCAAAGGTGCTTTTCAAAAGGCAGCTGTACTTTCTTGGGGTTTTTTTTTTCTCCTTGAAAATGTTTCACTTCTCATCCAAGAAACTTTTTCAATTCATCAGAACTGAGGAAAAAAACCAAGTCCAGTTGCCTTTGGGATCAATCCTGCTTGGGGTCAATCTGGGTGATTGAGAATCTCCTTGGACAGTCAATCTAACTACCATATTATGCAAATCTTCTAAAAATAATAATGTAATGTAAGAATTCTGTGTTCCAGGTCATTGAGATGGCATGCAGAAGTGATTTATGACTGTTTTCCCACATGACAGCATCCCCATGATCACTTAAACAAAATTCAGACACTTGTTAATTAGTTCAT
Source organism: Laticauda colubrina (assembly GCA_015471245.1). NCBI lineage: Eukaryota > Metazoa > Chordata > Lepidosauria > Squamata > Elapidae > Laticauda > Laticauda colubrina. The sequence continues at coordinate 37,774,497 of BLBF01000007.1, read as the reverse complement.
ATTTATGATGGTTGCAGTGTCCTTGGTTATGTGATCACCTTTATCAATCTTCTGACAAGCAAAGTCAGTGGGAAGCCAAATTCCCTTAATCATGTGGGAGAATAGAATAACAGAGTTGGAAGGGACCTTGGGGACAGAAGATGTGAAACAGATGGCCTGGTGAGATCTCGAAAAGCTGCTGAAGGCTCACTACGCACCAACCGTCTCCAGCCTTATTCAGAGACACGAATTTTACAAACGGGACCAGAGAGAAGGTCAGAGCATCGCAGACTTTGTAGCAGCTCTCAGGGACTGAGAGACCTCACCCTACAAAGCCGGCTGCTAACCCGGCCAAAGATTATGGTTACTGAGGCTATTGCTGAAGCCACAGCAGCAGAAGCAACTAAAAAACCAGAGGCCAAAATGCAACAGATGAACGCGAATGCATCCAAAACACTGACCGAAACGAGCCAGGGCACAGAGAAGAAGGCATACACAAAACCACCACACACTACACAGAGAGTGGATTGTCCAGAATCGACAACGACGATGAGGAGGAGATCCACAGACTCAAGGCTGAACGAGATTGATGGCTGAAGAAAGGTCGTAAGTCGGGGTTTCAGTGCACTGGGTGTGGAGGAGACCACCCCCATTCTGAGTACCGGTTCTTAGATGCTGTGTGCCAGTACTATGAGAGTATCACATCGCAAGAGTATGCCGAAACCGCAAGAGCTACAGCCCATGACATAGAGACAACACACCACCAAGAATTAAAGATAGACAAACATGGAGCCGTGAGAGTTGCAAAAGCAAAGGCAAGCGGCTACACGAGAACTATAAAAAAGAAGAAACACACCAAACCATCACCATCGGTCACTCTAATGCAACAAATGGCCGAAAAGTACATGTGGCAGTCCGGATAGAGGGCCAAGAATGTAAAATGGAGGTAGATTCCGGATCGTACCTATTGATGGTGTCATGGGATACCATTAAAAGACTAGTACCACACATTGGCAGAGCTAAACTAGAACACCAATCGCTAATCCTAAAGGACTACCAGGGAAACAGAATACCGGTAGTTGGACTCGGACATTTCCAAATAACTTTCAAAGAACACAAGAAAATATTGCCTCTAACCATCATAGACCGAAACCGACCAAGCCTATTGGGACTCGAATGGTTCGAACCTCTAGGAATTGGAGTGACTGGCATTAAGAGCATCGGCGACACAGACTGGGAGGAGAACCCGATGAGGGAGTTCCAGGACATCTTTGATGGAAAATTAGGCAAGTACCAAGGGTCCCCTATTTCATTTAATTTAGATCCAACAATAGCTCCAATTAGGCTGAAGGCGAGGCGAGTCCCCTTCGCACTAAAACCAAAGATTGATGCGGAACTTAACAAACTAATAGCACAAGATATTTTGGAACCAATTGACCATGCCAAATGGGAGACCCCAATTGTGTCCCCAGTTAAACCGATGGGTCCATTAGAATCTGTGGGGACTACAAGGCTACCCTAAACCATGCACTACAACAAAGCACGTATCCTGTTCCGGTAGTGCAACACCTACTACACTCATTGGGAAGAGGCAAGTTCTTTGCAAAGCCCGACCTTGCCCAAGCATACCAACAATTACCAGTCGACCCCGAAACAGCAGAGGCGCAAACGATCGTGACTCATAGAGGAGCCTTCAAATGCAAAAGGCTGCAATTTGGAGTCAGCATAGCCCCAGGGGTGTTCCAAAGGCTAATGGAGCAGTTATTACAGGGGATAAAAGGAATAGTCCCATACTTTGATGACGTGCTCGTGTCAGCTAGCAACAAGAGACAACTAGAAGCCTGTCTTAAAGTAGTTTTACAAAGGTTCCAGAAGGAGGGACTCAAGGTCAAAAAAGAAAAGTGCCAATTAGCCACCTCAAAGGTCGAATTCCTGGGGTATCAAATCAATAAAGAGGGCATCCACCCCACAGAGAAAAAAATTAAGGCAATCAAAGAAGCACCTAGACCAAAAAACAAGGTAGAGTTGCAAGCATTCTTGGGACTTATAAATTTTTACAACATTTTTCTGCCACAGAAGGCAACGATGGCGGAACCACTACATAGGCTTTTGGACAAGGCAGACACTTGGACCTGGGGACGACATGAAGAGACAGCATTCCAGAGGGTAAAAGACCAAATCACCTCCGACTTGGTATTAATGCAATACAGCGAGGCACTACCATTAACAGTCACCTGCGACGCGTCGCTGTTTGGCATTGGAGCCGTACTTTGCCACATCCTACCTGATGGGAGAGAAGCACCGATAGCATTCTACTCCAAAACACTATCAAAAACTGAATGTAACTACAGTCAATTGGACAGAGAGGCATTAGCTGCAATATCCGGTGTCAAACGGTTCCACGAATACCTTTATGGTAGGACTTTTACCCTTGTTACAGACCACAAACCTCTATTGGGAAGACTAGCTGGGAACAGAGCCACCCCAAATATGCTATCCCCAAGAATGACAAGGTGGTCCGAGTTCCTTGCAGCTGACAATGATAAACTGATTCACCGACCAGGCAAAGACATTTCCCATGCCGATGAATTGAGCCGTACTCCCTACCAGAACTAGGAACTGATCCGGCACCAACCACATCCACCCTACAGATTGAGACACTGTCAAACCTACCCATAACCACAGTGGACATTGCGAGAATGACGGCAAGAGACAAAACCTTGTCACAAGTCTTAAACTGGGTAGGAAATGAGTGGCCGGAAAATGAGACAGACGTTAATTTTAAACCTTTCAAGAATAGGCAAACTGAACTGTCATTGTTAAAAGGTTGCATATTATGGGGGGACCAGGTGGTAATACCAGAACCGTTACAAGAACAAGTACTGAGCATGTTGCATGAAGGCCACCCGGGCATTGTACAAATGAAATCCCTGGCCAGGAACTATGTATGGTGGCCAGGGATGGACAAGGATATTGGGAAATGGGTTGAAACATGTGGGAAATGCCAAAAATACCAACCTGCACCCCCTTCAGCACCTATACTAGACTGGGAAACACCGAGGGGCCACTGGTCACGAATCCACATAGATTTTGTGGGGCCAACAAAAGGATATACATTCTTAATCATAGTAGACACTTACTCCAATTGGCTAGAAGTAAGCGTCATGAACTCTACCACCACAGAAGCAGTTATTAAACAACTATGGAAACTATTCACCACACATGGGTTACCGGATTTGCTTATCTCAGATAATGGCACACAGTTTACTGCATTAACATTTGAAAAATTCTTCACCAAACATGGCATAAGACATGTTTTGACAGGACCGGTCCAACCGGCTACGAACAGGAGGGTGGAATGCATGGTCCGGTATACCAAAGAAACTAGACAAATTAGACTCAGGGAACATTCAGGAAAAAATTGAAAAAATGCTCACCATACAACACATAACACCGAGCTCTACTACAAATAAAAAGCCCAGCAGAATTACTAATGGGCAGAAAATTAAGATCACAATTTGATAGGTTACACCCAACATACACCTCTGAAAAACCAGCTGACTCCTCCAGCAGATACCACGCATTCGAACCAGGAAACTTAGTATATGCAAAAAATCTCACCGGACACCCACTGTGGGTACTGGCGAATATAACTCAAATAACAGGACCTCGGTCCTATAGACTAGACACAGACGATGGCAGAACCTGAAGGAGACACATTGATCAGTTATGATCACAAACACTGGAACACACCACTGACACACCCAGACATGAAGAACAACATACACACACACCAGAAACAGCACAAACATTACACAAAAATATTAATAGACCAACCAGAGAGGGGGGAGACCCCTTAAACACAAATCAGGGGGGAGGGGAAAACCTTCCAGCAGAACAAGAAACCCCACAAAATCAAAATAAAGAACATTTGCAAATAAATTCAGACAAAAACAACGACCTACCCGCAGAAGTCTTCGGTGAAGAAGAGCAGGAAGCACAAGAAGACCTAGATGCCGCTCCGGAAGGGAGCAGCCGAGCTGATTCCAGCCCGAGTGGGCCAGGCGGAATCGGCATGGCTGACTCCACCTTCCAGGAGGTTCCACAGAGAAGGACGGGAGAAACAGTGATCCCGTCCGAACCCGTTGAAGACGATGACACAACTAAACTGTGCAGGTCAACTAGGCAACCTAAAAGCTGTGTCTACTTACGTGACTATGTAAGGTAGGACAATACGAAGAGGGGAGGGGTGTTCCATATTAACATACTTCAAATAGTCTATTCCTATTGGTCGAGAAATACTAGAAGCTGATTGGTTCCTTTCTCGACGCTGATTGGCCAATAATTGCAATAAACCCAATAATGATTGGCCAGCTCAGCGGCAGGAAAAACAAGTGGCTGTCATTGGCCACTAATCGCAAGCAGCCTCTCTATAAAAAGAGCTGCTGTGGCTCCTGGTTCAGACGGAGTTTCTGCACTAAATAAAAGAGCTGAAGTTATGCTGGTCTCCGGTCTCATTCTTAGCGAACACTACAACATCATCAAATGCTTTCTGTGCATCTAGAAATATCAAAGCCATTTGTTTTTCAGGATGAGCCTCATAGTATTCCAAAGTGTCCAAAATTACTGTCATATTGTCTTTAATTTGTCTCTGGCAGAAATCCATTTTGATCAGGATGAATAAAGCTGTTAAAATATTTTTAACTCATTTTTAACTTGATGTCCTTTTTCTGTGGCATTTTCTGTAACTCTTTTTCAAGTCCTTTATACTCATCCTCTAATGCCTTAGAGGCTAATCTTTTCATCGTATTTCTTTTCCTTGTCTAGTCTATTATCAAGCCTCTGGCATATGCCTTCATTGTATCCCATAACATTCTGAATTGATGTATCTTCTTTTTTGTTTTCTCTAAAGAAAAAGGCCAGTTCTTTCTCCATCCACTGTGTAAAATCTTTTTCCTTTAGAATAGTATTATTTAAAGTTCATCTAGATCTTCTTTTTTGTCCTTTCCATTTAATTGGCATTATATTATGATCTACCCAAGTACTTTTTTCATTGTTTACTTCTTGAATATTGATTAACAATTCTGTTGACATCCATATCATATCTTTTCTGGACCATGATAAATGTCTATCTGAACAGAAAGTATATTGTTTAGTTTTAGCATTTCTGGAAATTTTGGTCTTAATTGTGGTTACAAGTCAAGGACTGTCTGTATTAACCTCTTAAAAGGCTATAAAGCCCATAAGTGGCAACCACCTCTCTCATCATGGCCAAATACTTAATTTCATGGAGGAGAAGCTTGAAACATCAAATTTCCCATTTGATGGGAAATTTGGCCCATTCCATGAGATTGAATGATTAATATTTTCATTGCTTGAACTTAAAAAAAAAACCATTATAAGTTAAAGATTGCACAGGCTGCAAAATCCTCTGTCAATTTACAAGGTTTTCTTCTGAATAAAACATTATTAATTGCAGTTGCCCTTTGAAAAAGAACTCCTTTTAAAAATGCCACAAAAGAAGGACCTTTTTCGCACATACACTATTAATTTAGTCAGAGACTTTTCCTAATGAGAGGCAACCAGTAGCTATTGGTGGAACTTTGCAAATGATCTGATCTGAAAATGTCATGCATTCTTCTAGTGGTCCCAGGAGGTCCTTAAAAGAACCTTTTCTTTTATTTAGGTAGCTAAAGGAAGGACCTCATTAATTTAAGAGCTTTCCTCCCGAGTATGCCTGTTAAGCTGGCATTTCTTTCCAGGGTTCACAGACTTCTGATTTTAGAGATCTTTGAGTTTATTAATTGCCAGCTTTTCTTTCTGATCTTTTGGGGGCTCTTTCTTCAACTCAACTATTTTAGTAGATTGTTTTTTCCAAACTTTGTCTTGCTGAATTTGAAGGAACCAGAAGCCCCACTGCTGGTAATGGGCATAAACAACCTGATTGAAAATCTTCTGGCTTCTCTGATTGCCAAATAGAAATCTATCTCAGAAGAGGTATTCAGCAGGTTCTGACCAGTTCTGGACAACCGGTAGTGGAAATTTTGAGTAGTTTGAAGAACTGTCAAATACCACCTCTGATTGTGTACAGTATCCCTCCCCTGCCAACCCCACCAAGCCACGCCAGGGGTGGGATACAACAGTAAACTACCAGTTCGGGATTTATGAGCTTCCCTGCTTGCAGTGAGCCGCGCGCCTGTAAATCATCATTGGCATGTCATTAGCATGCTGCAAGTGCTGAGAAGCAGCCTTTGAAACAGCCCTCTTTTCTTGTTTTTTTAACTGCAGCTATGCCTCGCACAGCAGCTGAAGTTGAAAAAAGCAGGAAATAAAGATCAGGAAAGAGCCGGGGTGCATGGGCAAAAACATCAGCAGACATACAACCAGTTCTATGTCTACTGCTCTTCAGAGCTACTGGTTCTACAGAGGTAGGCAGAACCAGTAGAAACCCACCCCTGAGCCACATCAACAGAACTGGTAGTAAAAAAATTTGAATTCTACCACTGATCTATCTTCAATATTACTTAGCAGTGTCCACAAGAAAGGTAAAAAAAGAGTCAAGACTGCAATCATTGCAACCATCTTGTCTTGTGAATGTTTCTGCCTTTATTACTTTTTGATAGCTGCTATTATCAACGTGTAAACTTCATGAACATTTTTTCATGAAGAGATAATGTTTATTTATCTCACTCTTTGTTATGGTGTAAGGACCAATGGATCTCTGTTTATTAAGTGTTGTGCTTTGTGTTATTCTTCAGTAGATCCAAAGGAGAAAACCATTTTGAACATTGCCACATTCAAACATTCAGAGCCATTGGGTTCATTTTTTAAGAATGCCTTAGAAATGTTTCAACTTTACAACTTCCCAGAATGTACGATTCACTGTGTTCCTGTCTTGAATGTCTTCTGATAAACTACTTCATATTCCATCTGGAGGTGCAATAAAATATATCAAGCAGCATTTCTGGGAAAAGAAGTGAAGGGGAAAAAGAAGGTTGACAATGAAGAACATCTGGGGCCCTCTCAAAATTATGTGGGTGAGGTAAACTTCATCATTGCCTGTTTGTATGATTTCTTTTTATCAGGGATTTTTTTGTCACTTCTTTTGTAAGAGATCTTTTTTTCCCCAACTCGTCAAATAACTATGATTCCTATCATGTAACCTTTTAATGAAAGATGTTCAGACATTCTAATGATTTAAAATAACTAAAGGACTTTGGGAGGGAGGTTTGAAATCAGCATGATAAATCTTTTTTTAAGGTTTTTGCATTGTGGCCAATTTTACCCATTAAGTGTAAGTCAGGCATTTTTTCAAAGATTGTACTTGAGGTTGTACTTGAAACTTACAGGATAGATTGTAAAATTAATGAAACTGGCTGTGGTTGTGTAATTAACTAACTAGATTTTAAAAAAAAGACATTGTCTAGCTGTGTTTCTAGGTAGAAACCAGTTTTGCACTTTTTGCTAGAACCCGAAAGAAATGCTATATTCATTTTTGGATTTGACAATTAGAACTGTTTATGACTGCAAAAATACTGCGTAGTATTGAATTTTAGATCAGAAAACTATTTTATATGTCAAAGAAAATTGGAAGTTACCCTTTTTAGATTTCATTTCTTTTTCCTTATTCCTTCGCACCTTCTCCTTCCCTATTTTTCCTTTATAATTCTTTTTCCTTGGTTTTTTATATTTCATCTTTTGGAGAAATATAATAAAGTGTGTTGTTTTTTAAAAAAGGGAATGCAACACCAAGGCACATGATTTCATTTAACATGGTTATAGTTATAAAAATCCTTTTTCTTCATAGTCATCTATTCTTTCTTTTTGAATATCAATTAAAAATATCTTAATCTGAGCACCAGTGTGAAGTCAGATAAAGACATTTTAAAACAAAACAATTTTTCCCATAGTTCTACTGTTTTTAATAGGCATTGGAGCTTTTCAAACTTTAATTGCATAACAAAACATTAACATAGACTGGAATTTTAGATGTTATCTGATCTATCACATATGTAAAACATCTGTTTGAAACAAATGTGAAAATGCCAGGAATGAACTGATTACGTGACTCAGTTACTAATATATTTTATACTTCAGTGGCCTTTAAATTTTCTGTTTAATGGATTTCAATAGTAGAATACAATGGAACAAATTAAAGGAGGAATTTCCACCTCTTATTTTCAAGCAATTAAATGAAAAGTACCAAGAAATAAATTGGACATGGGTGCAGAAATAGCAATAGCATATAAGCTTATAAACCACCCCATAATACTTTACAGCACACTCTGGGTGATTTACAATGTAAGCATTATTTGCCTATTGTCCCCAACAATCCTCATGTTGCTGACCTGGGAAGGATGGAAGGCTGAATCAACCTTGAGCCCCATCAGGATCCAACTCCAGATTGTGGGCAAACTTTGCCTGCAATACTGCACTTTAACCATTCTGCCACCAGGGCTCCTAAAACATATCAGTCTTTCCAAACATATATATTGTATAAGATATAATAAAATAACAGGATTTCATTAGGCCCAATTCATACATGCTTCAATCTGACAGTTTTGCCATGGAATTATGACCTACTGTCCACAAGCTGTATAATTGTTTGCAGTACATTCAAGGAAACTAATAGCACATTTCCCAAAACTGCTGTTAATTTATGAAGATGATGCAGAGTTGATGCTAAGATGGCAGATTTCAAATTATCCTTATCTCTAGTCTTGTGACATACTTGTAACACTAGACTTTGATATATGCAAATGTTGCCAAAAAGGTACAGCATCTATTTTCAAGGAATGACAGGCATAATTAACTGGATATTTTCTGCTAACATTTTCCACTATTTATAACTTACTCTGGGGACTGTCATATAAATACAAGTAAATAATGTTGATTATTTTAAACCAGGATTTTTTTTAAAAAAACAAAACTTCTGCATGTGGCATCCTTAATTTACAACAGTTAAGTGTTCATGCTAAAGTAAAACTAGATATCTTAACTTAGTGTCTTGCTGTCTGTTCTCCATACTAGATTCCACATGATTCAAATATATGAAATCATCACATTAATAAATTATTACAGATACCTCACTATTGTACCAACCTCTTTACTCAAAATATAATACAATGCAATTTAAACTAACCTGGTCAACTAGATTTGAGTTGTATAGATATTTATTACTGTGGGTACATGGCAGTAGTGGGATTCTACAGCTTTGGCCCTGTTCTTGTGAGCCGGTAGTAAAAATTGCTACCATTCGGCTAAACCGGCAGTAAAAAAACAATTACTGGTTTGGCTGAACTGGTATTTCTTTTTTTTATAATTTCCTCCCAATGATCAGCTGTTCCAATAATCAGCTGTGCTGGGATCCCCCTTGCTGCCTTACTGCTTTGCCCAGGAGGCTTTCCTGAGGCCCAGGAGGCAAAAAAATGGAGAATGTGGGGTTTGCTGTGTGGACCTACCTGCACTCCATTTTTGGCCTCCTGGACCTAGGGAAGCCCAGGAGGCAAAAAAAGGAAGCATGGGGTATGCTCCCTGCCCCCCCCCCCCCTGTTCCATTTTTTGCCTTTCCGGGCCTTGAAAAACTCATGGGAGAAAAAATGCCCCCCCCCCCAGGAAAAGAAGAAGCCATGCCTACTCAGGTCACATGGCCATGCCCACCTAGCCATGTCCATCTAGCGATGCCCACAAATCCATGTCCATCTAGCGATGCCCACAAAAAAAGTAAAAAAATTTGCATCCCACCCCAGTACATGGGAATGAGTGGTGCTTTGAGTTCAGAAAGTGACCAATGGCTATTATAAACCAACAACAACCATGAGTTTATCTGTCTAGAGTCACTAAATAAATAAATGTAACAAGTAGCTCTGCAATGTTATAAAAGAACTGTCTTTCTGATGCTCAGTGTGGCATAGGATGCTCCAGTATGAGGAAATGTGTTTTTATTCAGATTATAATCATGGTTTCTTTATTAACATCTCTATTTCTAATGTGAAGATATGATAGTAGAACACTAGTCAAAATCTGCTTTTGATGACAGTTAAATGGCGTGGTATGAGCTATCAGAATCCTGGTAGTTTCATAAGAAAAACCTTGTTTTCCTGCTCCGGGACTGGAAGCTGCTTTTTCCTAACCCAGTAGCCTTTCAGTTTGTTCCCACATGGCTCAATTGACAGGGTTAGAGCTAAACATGATCTGCAAGGCTTTCAAGAGCACAGAGCATACCGTAAGTTCAGGATGCTTTTGATTAAAAGACAACAAACAAACTCCAAAAGAATCTGTGGTTTGTTTCAAAACTGCTGTGAGGCTAATCTTAAGGCCCGGTCCCACTGACGCAAAACATATGCATAATGGATACAGCGGATGAGCAAAATTTCGGGGGGTGGCTACATCTGTTGTCATCTGCTCCAAAAATTGGTGAAAATTTGCATAAACAGAACAGAAAAGAACAGAAAAGAACGGATGTGGGTAGTATGTAGTGGGGATGTTGAACAGATGTTCATAGAAAGCCTAGCAGATGACAGCGGATGGAAGCGGATGACACATCCGAAGGGGTTCTGGGGGAGAATTTCAAAGTGGAAGCATAGCAGAAAGGGCGGATACATAGCGGATGAAGCGGATGCATCAGGGACACCTATAGGAAACAAAGGGGATGCCGCACGAATGTATATCGGATGCAAAGCATTTACTGCGCATGCGGGGAGTATGAATTGCATCAGCTCCATGGATATAAAAGGATGCAGCATGCATGCAGTCAGCATACAGGGGAAAGACATGCTGCCACATACATCTAGCAGGAACACCATGGTTCGTCAGTCAGGCAAGAAGAGGAAGCCCGTGCCTACTCGTTCCAGCCCTGGCAAGAAGGCCAGAACCAGCATTCCGCCACCTGGAATTGACTCTGAAGCTGCTGCTGCTGCTGCTGTGGTTGACCAGCCCCAACGCCCTCAAAGCCCTGCTGCTGAAGGCCCTGCTGCTCAAGCCCCTGAAGGTCCTGCTGCTCAAGCCCCTGAAGGCCCTGCTTCTCAAGCCCCTGAAGGCCCTGCTGCTCAAGCCCCTGAAGGCCCTGCTGCTCAAGCCCCTGAAGACCCTGCTGCTCAAGCCCCTGAAGGCCCTGCTGAAGCCCCTGCCAGAGGGAGGAAGAGGCAAGGGAAGAAGAAGGGAGAGAGGAAACAGTACACCATTTCCAAGGAGCACGAGGATGAGGTGCTGGAATGGCTGAGGGAGAATGAATACCTGTGGAGAAAGGGCCATAGACTCTATCACGACACCAAGAGGAAGCAGGCAGCTTGGAGAGACAAGGCAGAGAGCCTGGGGTACACTGCAGAAATACTCCTTGGATGGTGGAAGCACATGCACACCTGGTATGGCAAGCTACACCTCAAGAAATCTGGCCAGGCCGCTGTCAAGCTCACTGACCGGGAGATGTACATCATGGCCAAGTGCAATTTCCTGGAGGATGAGATCCGCCACCGAGGAGCAGCCCCTCTGAGACCCCTCTCCCTCAGACAGCCCACAGACAGCCAGTCCTCTTCCAGCCAGGAGCCAGCTACCCTGTCCAGGCAGCTGTCTGAGCCCCACGGCAGAGACGCAGGCAGAGAGGCAGACTGGAGGGCCAGGACCACAGTACGCTGTTGGAGATCAGGGACACAATGAAGACCAGCACAAAACTTGTGACTGGAGGGCCAGGACCACAGTGTGCTGTTGGAGATCAGGGACACAATGAAGACCAGCACAAAACTTCTCTCTCAGCTGGTCCACAGCGACATACCATCCTCGAACCAGAAGCCTTTCATCACCTACGTGAGCCACACCCTCAGGGACCTACCCGAGGCCCAGTACCAGGTGATGAAGCAGAAGATCACAGCACTTCTGCACAACCCTCAAGGCCCAGCTGAAGCTGCTCCTACCCAGTCCAGGTCTGCTCCTCCACCCCAGGCGATGTCACAGTCCTTCCATGGCTTTCAACAGCCCCTCACCTTCCAAGGCTATGACTACCAGGACTTCCCACAGCAGAAGCAGAACTTCCCAGTCCAGGGCCAGGTTCATCACACGCCACAGACACCAGTCCTCAGCCAGCTGCAGACCAGACAGCCCCACTACACTCCTCCTTTCTCCACCCCACAGCCAAGCCTGTCAACGGACAATCTGTCATCAGTATTGGGCCTGACATCTCAAGTCCTTGATGAGGGGCCTCTCAACCTCACGGGACTGAGTCAGCTCTCAGACAGCTTCCTGAACACACCAACTAAACTGTGGTCACACCAACAAACTGTGGCCTGAGTGCTGGTCTGAGGCACCATTGGGGCACCAAGCACCCCAATGGTGCCTCAGATCAGCATTCAGACCACAGCCACCTCCACAGTCCCTTCCCGCTTAACAGCTGAGACCATGGACATGACTCAGAGTGACTGAGAATAGTGTCAGAGACTGAGTTGTACTTCTTTGCTTAAGACGCTTTACTTGGTTCATTTTGCTTATTTAATAAAGTCATAAAGTTAAGAAAGTTAATAAAGGTTATCTTTGCTTAAGACACTTGGTTCATTTTTTTTACTTAATAAAGTGTTGGTGAAAACTTTGAAAAAATGGTTAAGCCTTTGCATGCTTCTGGGATAGATAAGAATAGTTGTGGGATAGATAAACCTCCAGTGCAAGCATAGTGGGGCTGTATGGTCCACCATCCAAGCTGCCACACATATGGACCTTTTTTTATCAATAACAATTTATTCATTGATCAACACATTTTAAAAGAAACAAAGCTCTTTATTAATGCCCTATTCATTGTAGGACTACTCAACACACATGGCACAATCTCATCAGTGTTATGCAACAGTCTCAAGGAAGCATCCATTAATCATCTTTCATCCTGTCTTGCCACTCCACTGCTCCAGCTGGGGAGGGTCACCAGTGTCTCAGTAGGTTGTGCTGCTTCTTCTCTTCACATGAAGCTCTGTTGGGGCCTTGCACATCCACAGTGTCTATCAGGTTTCGTCCTTGCCTCCATTCACCAGGCTCCATGTCCCCATTCCCTTGTTGACGGTCCACAAGCCTGTTCTGCAAGACTGGGTAGCGGGTGCGCATGAGATTGTGCAGGATGCAGCAAGCATCCACGATCCTCCTCACAGTCTCTGGGTGATGCTGCATGGTGGTGAGAGAAATACCTGGAACCTGTTGGCCAGGATGCCAAAGGCGTTCTCCACCACCCATCTTGCCCTGGACAGCCTGTAGTTGAAGATCCTCTCTTCACGGGTGAGGTATCTTGAACTGTACGGCTTCATGAGCTAGGTTCTGAGGGAGAACGCGTCATCACCAATGATGAAGTAGGGCACATCTTGTGTGTCATTGGGTAGGGGGTCTGGATCTGGAAAACCCATGATGAGGTTGCATTCCAGCCCATCCTTGAGGTCACTGGCGTTGTATACCTTGGCATCTGAAGCTGACCCATTGCCTGAAGCATCGATGTAGATGAAATTGTAGTCAGCATCAACCATGGCAAAGAGGATGATACTGAGGAAGCCCTTGTAGTTGAAATAAGTGGACCCTGAGTTGGCTGGAGCTTTGCAGGCCACGTGCTTCCCATTTATGGCTCCAACGGTGTGGGGAAAGTTCCACCTCTGATACCACTCTTCTGCAAGTTTTCTCCAGCCTTGTTCAGTGGTGGGGCACTTGAGGAGCTCCTCCACGTATTCTTCGATGATGGCCTGCACCACTTCTCTGACTACTTTGCTGATGCTGTTGTGTGACACCCTCCACGCATACAGCATTTTTCTGTATGTGGTTACAGAGGCCAGGTGGCACAGAGTCAGTGCCACCTTCAGTCCAGGGTCCAGGTTGGGACGGAAGTTGGTGCTAGGCTTGGTCAACCTGGGTGTCAGACGGTCTACAAGTTTGTCAAACATGGCTGGTGGCATCCTCATGAAGTGATGGAATGCCCGAGGGTCTTCATTCCTTAGCTCCACCATCAACTGGTCATACAGTCCAAACTCCATTCTTCTCCTGATCCATCCTCGGACCCATGCAACTCTTGGACGTCTCCTTCTTCTCCTTGCATAGAAAAGTTGAAACAATCTGAACAGGGTTTGGTTCTGGTGATGAATGAGCACATCTATCATACTGACTGTTTCATCATCCATGGTGGAGAACAAATGATGATGTTGAAGACCAAGACCAAGGGTGAAGAGGTCTGTACACCACGGCTGCTGGACTCATACTGAGATCCAGGTGATTTCCTCCCCCTTTTTATAGGAAATATCGGTTTTCTGCTAGGTGTCCTTCCACATACTCTAGGCATACTCCAGACATCCTAAATATACGAGATACATCCCAGATACAAACATTTTATCTGTTTTAATCCTTTATATACAAGATACATGCACTGACATCCTTTCTATTTCCATGCTACTAATGCTGTGTGGACGTTCCGTGTACCTTTTGTTTCCTCCCTCTTTCCATTTTCAGCTGCAACGGATGTGAGTTGAGGGGATGGCCAGAGGATGCAGAGAGGATACAGCGGACATTTAATGGATGATAACGGACATAGAACGTTTGTTGCCCGTATATATTGTGGATGTACATCGTACGGGGTGGAAAGTTCATCTGTTCACAAAGTTTTGTGCAGTTCAAAACTTTTTGCGCTGATGAAATCACAGTGGATGGATGCTCGATGGTTACTCTGACTCTCTGAAGGCAGGTCCAACTTACCTATTGAGAAAAATAAATCCCTACAGTTTTCCCAGGACAATCGTACCAACAGAGAAAGTGAGGAATCAACTGACAGAGGCAGTGAAACAGTACTGCAATGGCAGTTTCCAACAACTGGTCTCTCTTTAATTTCAGGACAAGAGTACATCTGCCGCCCAGCCTTCCCTGATCTCCTTCGTTTTACCCTAGTTGTGGGAGAGAAACCTATCCTCTCAACAATGTTACAATGCAGACTGAAATATCTCCACAGCTGTGTTTTGAAAATTGAACGAGAAGTCAATACTTTCTTGCCCTTTAACTTAGAGACAGTGAAATAAACGACGTGGTTTCACTATTCACTCAAGTCCCGGTAAAAGAAACTCTTGAAATCATCAAAAATAAATACCAACCAACTAAAGACCTCATGGAACTAACAGAACACTGCCTAACCAACACATATTTCATATACAAAGGACAAAGATACAAGCAAATTGAAGGAGCCCCTATGGGATCACCACTGTCACTTGTCATTGCAAACCTGTTCATGGAAGAATTCGAATCCAGAGCCCTGGCTAATGCCACCCACAAACCCAAACTATGGCTAAGATACATCGATGACACATTTGTGATTTGGCCCCATGGAAAAGAAAACCAAAACAATTTCCTAACACATCTAAACAGCACACACCCCAAAATCAAGTTCACCATGGAAACGGAAATAAACAAATAACTACCATTCCTAGATGTACTAATCTACAAAAGAACAGATGGCACACTGGGACACACCATATACCAGAAGAAAATACACACCAACCGTTACCTCAACGCCCAATCCCACCACCACCCAGCACAGATAAATTCCGAGGCTAAAACACTAATTACCAGAATCAAACGCCTGGCAGACAAGACACATATAAAGACTGAACTATGCACCCTGACTAAAGTATTGACAGCCAACGGCTTCCACAAAAACAAAATCACCAACTTGATCCACAAAAACACACCAAGACATAACAGAGACCTAGAAGATCAACAGACCTATAGAACAGCTGTCTTGCCCTACATAAGAGGTACTACAGATAAAATCAGTAAGATACTACACAGGCATCACATCAAGACTGCCTTCAAAACAGACAAAAA
>BLBF01000007.1:37618265-37748699 GCA_015471245.1 Laticauda colubrina | reverse complement strand
GGAAGAAAAGGAGGCACCCAAAAAAAGTCTGGGTCCAAAGATGGTTCACCAGAAGAGCAGAGGACGGACTGTACAACAAGCTGATGGTGGAGCTCAGGAGCGAAGACACTTGGGCATTCCAGAACTTCATGAGGATGCCTCCAGCCATGTTTGACGAAGTTGTGCAGCGCCTGACACCCAGGTTGAGCAAGACAAACACCAACTTCCCACCCAGCCTGGAACCTGGGCTCAAGGTGGCACTCACACTGCGCCACCTGGCCTCAGGGACCACCTACAGTAGCATGCAGTACGGCTGGAGGGTGCCACCCAGGACCATCAGCTTTGTGGTCAGAGAAGTGGTGCAGGCCATTATC
Organism: Laticauda colubrina; assembly: GCA_015471245.1. Classification (NCBI taxonomy): domain Eukaryota; kingdom Metazoa; phylum Chordata; class Lepidosauria; order Squamata; family Elapidae; genus Laticauda; species Laticauda colubrina. The sequence continues at coordinate 37,748,346 of BLBF01000007.1, read as the reverse complement.
GAAGAATACAAGGAGGAGCTCCTCCAGTGCCCCTCCACTGAAGAAGGCTGGAAGAAAGTTGCAGAGCAGTGGTATCAGAAGTGGAACTTCCCCCACACCGTTGGAGCCATAGATGGGAAGCACGTGGCCTGCAAAGCTCCAGCCAAGTCGGGGTCCACTTATCACAACTACAAGGGCTTCTTCAGCATCATCCTCTTCGCCATGGTCGATGCTGACTACAAGTTCATGTACATTGATGCTTCAGGCAACGGCTCATCTTCAGATGCCCAGGTATATAACGCCAGTCACCTCAAGGAGGGGCTGGAACGCAACCTCATGGTGGGCTTCCCAGATCCAGATCCGCTGCCCAATGACACACAAGATGTGCCCTACTTCATTGTGGGGGATGACGCCTTCTCCCTCATAACCTACCTCATGAAGCCCTACACCTCCAAATACCTCTCCCGTGAAGAGGGGATCTTCAACTACAGGCTGTTCAGGGCAAGACGGGTGGTAGAGAACGCCTTTGGCATCCTGGCCAACAGGTTCCAGGTACTTCTCACCAACATGCAGCTTAGCCCAGAGACCATGAGGAGGATCGTGGAAGCTTGCTGCATCCTGCACAATCTCATGCGCACCCGCTACCCAGTGTTGCAGAACAGGCTTGTTGACCGTCAACAAGGCAATGGGGACATGGAGGCTGGGGAATGGAGGCAAGGGCAAAACCTGATTGACACTCAGGATGTGCAAGGCCCCAACAGAGCCTCACATGAAGGGAAGAAGCAGCGCAACCTCCTGAAACACTGGTGCAACTCCCCAGCTGGAGCAGTGGCGTGGCAAGACAGGATGGTAAATGCTTAATGGATGCTTCCTTCAGCCTGTCTCATCACACGGATGAGATTGTGCCATGTATGTTGGGTTGGCCTACAATGAACAGGGCGTTTAATAAAGAGTTGTGTTTATGTTGACATGTGTGGATAATTGTTACATTATTATTGATAATAAAGGGCCGTAGGTGTGGCACTTGGGAGGGTGGACCATACAGTCCCACTATGCTTGCACTGGAGGTTTATCTATCCCACTGCTATCCTAACCCATCCCAAAGGTATCCCTGCCCATCCCACAGGTATCCCTGCCCATCCCACAGCTATCTTAACCCATCCCACAAGCATGCATCCGTTTGGCATCTGCTCTGCATCTGCTGTATCCGTTCCACGTCCACTTCGCTGAAGCCCCCTGGAAACCCTGCGGACGCGCCATCCGCTCCCATCCGCTCCCATCCACTCCCATCTGTTGGGCTTCTGTTCTGCATCCGCTTTGCATCCGCCCTGCGTCTTCCCCGTGTCCGTGTTATCCACTCCGGTTATGCAAATTTTTGCCCCTTTTGAGAGCGGATAACAACGGATGGAACATTTTGCTCGTCCGCTGTGTCCTTTTTGAATCCGTTGGCCAGTGTGACATGGGCTTTAAATAGGTAGGCCTCAACCATTTAGCCATGGTTCAAAGTTATGTCAACCTTGGAAAAAGTGGCTTACGACCCATCCTTAAAGTTATGTCCGTTGCACCACCCCAACGGTCATTTGATTGCCAAATACGTGGTTATTTGGCAACTGGCTCGCGTTTATGACAGTTGCATGATCTTGTGGTCATAGCTTGCCAACTTCTGAGCCAACTTCCATTGACCAAAGTCAATTGGGGAATTTTAAAAATTAAGTGCAGATAGTGTTACATGTGTGAAATGTTATAATAAACATTCTATCTGCACCAAATAACATCTGGCCATTTACTCCAGCTATTTAATTTGGCTTTTCCTTTTTATTTTTAATTTGAGAATTTATTTTTCCTAAAATAAAATATTTTTTAAAACTTATTTTTGTCTTTCACAGAAGTGGGGTGGGGTTTTTTTGGTAAATTATATTGCTAGTACAGTCTGCATCATCAAGGAGGAATTGTAAATATCTATTGTTTTCAAATTTGTGCTACCCACACATCTCTTTCTCCTACTTCAAGTTATATAAGAATTTGAAGAGTAGCATAAGAAATTTTATTGCCCCAGTTTCCCATCAGAAGCTAGGGAACAGAGGAAGCCATATGGCATTCAAACTTTACCCTAGCTCCTTATTGCTTCTACTTCTACAGTATTTGTTAGATCTACTCTATCTATACTTCTGTTTACTTTCTTCTTCATAATGGTGAGAAGAATCCTGTTTATCTCATTTGTTTTGATAGTTCAATGATGTTTAAAAAAATATGTACAAGCCTAAATATTTCATACAATGGGAATAGTTAGAAGCAAAAGGAAGCATGGGTTGCAAAAAATGCTATTGGAGGAATTTGTTCTTTTGTAAGAGAAGGGTGGCATTTATTAGATCCAAACTTTTTAATCTGAACTTACTGACATCAGTTTCCGAATTTGAATTTTTGGTAGACCAATATGTGTACTTTTCTGATGTTATATGCAAGTTAGTGCTTTAAAAAAAGAACAGAAAATGTGCATATTCCAGAAAACTACAGAAAATCGCTGCCTGTGTTATGGAGAAAATGTGCATATTAAAGGAGAATGCACTAGAAAATAGTATATATTTGGGTGCTCTGTCTGAGAAATAAGGGATTTCTCAGTGCATCTGAGAATGCACGAAATTATCAACTGATGTAGAAATGGATTGAATTAATGTCATTCAGGAAAAAAATGAAAACCTCTGCAAAATCAAAATAATGTCTGGTGAAAATAATACTTAGACTTGGATTCCAGTACCCATCAATCTCAGCCAGCCAATTCAATAATTAGGACAAGTTATTGAATCACTAATATCTGGAACAGCACAGGTTATAACAGATAACAGGCAATCAGAGTTGGAAGGGACCTTGTACGTCATCTAGCCCAACCCTCTGCCCAGCAGGAGACCCTACACCATTTCTGACAAATGGCAGCCCAATCTCTTCTTGAAAGTCTTAAGTGATGGCGCACCCACAACTTCCAAGGACAAGCTGTTCCATTGGTTGTCCGGTATTGAACGTATTCTTCCAGAAAGTCTAAAATGTTGAACTTATTTTTAATTCCAAATGTCACTGTGAGAAACTGGTTTTAAGTGAGAAGATTGAGGTGAGCGTGCTTGAAGCTAGCAGGCATAAGTAACCAATCTTGAAAGGAATTGCTTCAAGGATTTCGTCTCCTGGAGTTGAAACATATTTGTTGAATTTGGCCAGCCTTGGTAGAAAAACTTCAGCTGAAATCCAAAATAAAGAAAGCAATCCTATTAAGCCGAAAGATTTTTGGTAAAGATAAAAAGCTGAATTTACCTTCAAAATAAGGCAAAACCAGGCAGTATTAACCAGTTTCATTATAGGTTCTATTCTATAATTAATAATAATGAACTTTCAATTAAATAAGAGCAGAGTGAAACAAATGCATTTTCAGCCTGGTCCTACAGATATTTGCATAATTTCCCTCCTTTTTTCAGTTGTAATATTGCTTATTTTTCATAAATAGCAGGAAAAAAAAGACTATATAAAGTTGGTCTCAAGTGAATCACACCTACATACTATATTCAAGTTCATATTCCTCAAAAACCTTAGAAGTGCACAATATACCTACATATCAGGAGTCCACGAAAGCTGAGTCTCAGTGAGTATATAACTAAATAATTGTATCTGCATCACTCGATTGTAACTGAAGGCCCCTTCCAACATCTCAAGATAATTGGCTTTCAGTCTTCTTTTTAAAAGAACCATCTTTTAGAAGGAAAAAGAACCTAATTATGCAATTTTCCTATCCTGAGCATTTTCTATATGTTTCTTAGCCAAGGGAATTAGCTGAGAACAGAAGAGTTACTTTCCTAGCATCTTCTACAGAAGTGCATATGGTTATGATTTTCTTTTCAAAATAGTTTTCCTGCTGTCAAAAGGTGGGAAGGGGGTTAAGGATAGATATGAACATTCTATAGATTGTTCTTTTTCCTTTACACTATTTGAATCGCACCTTTGAAAAGATTTTGGCTGTTTGTCGAGCTAAAAATAATTTTGGTATCCTTTCAGAACTGTTTTGTATACTATTATGAATTTTTCATGCAGCACTTTGCTGGAGCAATTAGGATGGCAGAGAAAGTGACAAACTGCACCCACATTTTATCATCTGTTTTGCTGTGGGTAAGAAAAGCATTTGTGTGTTTGTGTGTGTGTGTGTGTGTGTGTGTGTGTGTCTATTTGTCTATGGGCATATGTGTACACACATATGCATACATATTTGTGTGAGAGAGAGAGGATGGGAGAAGGACACAGGGAGGAAGCAAGGGATGAGAGAAAGTGAGAGAGAGGAAGGCAGGGAGACAGAGAGAGAAGCAGAGGGAGAAGAAGGGAAGGAAAGGGAGAGAGAGAGAAATGGATGGAAGAAAAGGAAAAGTAGGGAGAAGGAGAAGGGAGGAAAGGGGGAGAGAGAGAAAGAGAGGGAGAGAAAACAGGGAAAAATAGGGAGAGAATAACTGAATTGCTTAATGCCAGTATCTTCCTATACATATCTAAGCCTATCTCAACTATTATTCTGCTTCTCCACTTTTTCCTCTTCTTCCAAAGGCTGATTTTGGGCCAGAGGTATGCAATCCTCTTCAGACTGAGTTGACATCCCATGAATGCATTGGGCAGTTTGATGTGAGAAAAAAAGAAGCTTGGAGAAAATTCCATGGCAAGTTCTTTGTAAAACAGAGATGAATTTGAGATGAAGTGAAATATTTAGACTATGCCATTCTTCAAAGTGATTTGCAACTAGTCCAAGGTGGGTGGAATAGGCTGGTCTGTCAGACTTCAGAAACTTTACCATTTCTGTTTGAATGGAAAGCTCTGCTAACCCGATGCTTTAATAATTTCAAACCCCTTACTTCAGAGAAATACAAGCAGACATGAATCTATCATTCTGAATATGAACGCATCTCTGCTTTAGTGCTGGTTACCTAACTAAAGTCCATGTCACACAGCACCAATGGATGGAAAGAGGATGTAAAATGGAGAGAAACACTTGCCATCCGTTGGTTAACGTGATGCATCCGTTCTGTACTCACTGTGTCCGTTTTTCAAACTCTCTATCCGTCCAGCATCCGTCTACTGTGACTTCATTCGCTCAAAAAGTTTTGAGCTGCACAAAACTTTTTGAGCAGATAAAGTATCCAACGTGTCCATGATACATCCGCTACGCATACGGGGAACATCCGTTATATGTCTGTCATCATCCATTACGTGTCCGCTATGTCCGCTCAGCATCCGCTGCGCATCTGCTGTGCATCCGCGCAACTCACATCCGCTCCAATGGAAAATGGACACAGGGAGGAAGCGAAACGGACACGGAACGGACACGCAGCATTAGTAGCACGGACGTAGAATGGATGAAAGCGGATGCAGCTCACATAGAAAGCATTAAAACGGAAAAAACGTTTGTATAGGGAATGTATCTCGGATATTTAGGATGTCTGGAGGATGCCTGGAGGATGCAAAAGGACACCGAGCGGAAAACCTATATTTCCTATAAAAAGTGGGAGAAATCACCTGGATCTCACTTTCAGTCCAGCAGCCCTGCTGTGCAGACCTCTTCAGCCTTCATCTTGATCTTGCTCTTCCACAGCATCCAGTCATCTCCACCATGGATCGTCACACACTCCTTTTGGTAGCCGCCATCGTTCTACAACAGTGCAAAGCCCTCTACAGGTTCTTTCACCTGTTCTACAGGAAGAAAAGGAGGCATCCAAGAAGTGTCTGGGTCCGAAGATGGATCACGAGAAGAGCCGAGTACGGACTGTATAACAAGCTGATGGTGGAGCTGAGGAATGAAGACACTCTTGCATTCCAGAACTTCATGAGGATGCCTCCAGCCACGTTTGATGAAGTTGTGGAGGTTGACCTCCACCAGGTTGACCAAGCAGAGCACCAACTTCTGGCCCAGCCTGGACCCTGGGCTGAAGGTGGCACTGGATCTCCGCCACCTGGCCTCTGGGACCACGTACAGAAGCATGCAGTACGCCTGGAGGATGCCACACAACACCATCAGCATTATGGTCAGAGAAGTGGTGCAGGCCAACATCGAAGAATACCTGGAGGAGCTCCTCAAGTGCCCCTCCACTGAAGAAGGCTGGAAGAAAGTTGCAGAGCACTGGTATCAGAAGTGGAACTTCCCCCACACCGTTGGAGCCATAGATGGGAAGCACGTGGCCTGCAAAGCTCCAGCCAAGTCAGGGTCCATTTATCACAACTACAAGGGCTTCTTCAGCATCATCCTCTTCGCCATGGTCGATGCTGACTACAAGTTCATGTACAACGATGCTTCAGGCAACGGGTCATCTTTAGATGCCCAGGTATACAACGCCAGTCATCTCAAGGAGGGGCTGGAACGCAACCTCATCATGGGCTTCCCAGATCCAACCCCCTGCCCAACGACACACAAGATGTGCGCTACTTCATCGTGGGGGATGACGCCTTCTCCCTCAGAACCTACCTCATGAAGCCCAACACTTCCAGATGCCTCACCCGTGAAGAGAGGATCTTCAACTACAGGCTGTCCAGGGCAAGGCGGGTGGTGGAGAACGCCTTTGGCATCCTGGCCAATAGGTTCCAGGTACTTCTCACCACCATGCAGCATCGCCCAGAGACCGTGAGGAAAATCGTGGAAGCTTGCTACATCCTGCACAATCTCATGTGCACCCGCTACCCAGTCTTGCAGAACAGGCTCGTGGACCACCAACAAGGGAATGGGGACATGGAGCCTGGTGAATGGAGGCAAGGGCGAAACCTGATAGACACTGCGGATGTGCAAGGCCCCAACAGAGCTTCACGTAAAGGGAAGAAGCAGCGCAACCTGAAACACTGGTGCAGCTCCCCAGGTGGAGCAGTGGAGTGGCAAGACAGGATGGTTGATGCTTAATGGATGCTTCCTTCAGCCTGTCTCATCACACGGATGAGATTGTGCCATGTATGTTGAGTGGCCCTACAATGATCAGGGCATTTAATAAAGAGTTGTGTTTATGTTGAAATGTGTTGATGAATGATTAAATTGTTGTTGATAATAAAGGGCCATAGGTGTGGCACCTGGGAGGGTGGACCATACATTCCCACTATGCTTGCACTGGAGGCTTATCTATCCCACTGTTATCCTTACCCATCCCACAGCTATTACCCATCCCAAAGATATCCCTGCCCATCCCACTGCTATCCTTATCCATCCCACAGCTATTACCCATTCCACAGGTATCCCTGCCCATCCCACTGCTATCCTAACCCATCCCACAGCTATTACCCATCCCACAGGTATCCCTGCCCATCCCACTGCTATCCTTAACCATCTCACAAGCATGAAAAGGCTTAAACCATATCTAAAAGTTTCCACCAAGACTTTATTTAATAAAAGAACTGAACCAAGTGTGTGAAGCGAAGATAAACTTTATTAATAACAAACTGTAAAAGCAAAATGACCCAAGTAAAGTGTCCCAAGCAAAGATAAAGTCAACAGGTAGCAACCCAGTCTCTGGCACTCTTCTCAGTCACTCTGAGGCGTGCCCATCGTCTCAGGGGTGAAGGGTCCAGGTGCTGTGGAGGTGGCTGCTGATGGAGTGCTGTTCTGAGGCGCCATTGGGGTGCCTGGCCCCGAGAGGACAACAGGGGATGGTGTGTGGAGAAAGCTCTCAGAGAGCTGGCTCAGTCCTGTGATGTTGAGAGCCCCTTCCTCCATGACATGGGGTGTCAGTCCCAAGACCGATGACAGATGTTCTGAGGCCAGGCTTGGCTGTGGGGTGGAGGAAGGAGGAGTGGGGCTGTCTGGTCTGCAGGTGAACGAGGTGAGGCATGGGTGGCATCTGTGGCGTGGGTGGCATCTGTGGCATTGGTGGCATCGGTGGCATCGGTGGCATACGATGTACCTGTGCCTGGACTGGGAAGGGCTGCTTGTGCTGCTGGAACTCCTGGTAGCCATAGCCTTGGTAGGTGAGGGCCTGTGGAAAGCCTTGGAAGGGCTGTGACATCACCTGGGGTGGAGGAGCAGACCTGGATTGGGTCGGAGCAGGTTCAGCTGGGCCTGGAGGGTTGTGCAGAAGACCTGTGATCCTCTCCTTTATCACCTGGTACTGTGATTCGGACATGTCCATGAGGGCCTGGTTGACGTAGGTGAGGAAGGGCTTGCGGTTTGAGGATGATATGTCAGTGTGTACCAGCTGAGAGAGGAGATCTATGCTGCTCTTGATGGTGTCCCTGATCTCCAAGAGGACAGTATGGCTCTGCCCCTCCGGTCTGCCTCTCTACCTGCTTTCTGTGGAGGTGGAGCTGGGGGTGGGGGTGGCTTGGTCTCTGGTGTCAGCACCCTCTCCTTGCTCCAACTGCATCAGGGGATCCTCCACATGCTCCGCCACAGGGAGTGCAGCTGTCCGGGGGGTCTCCGTCGTGGGGCACTCCACAGATACCTGCCTGGACACAGGAGGTGACTCTTGGCCAGAAGAGGACTGGCTCTCTGTGGGCTGCCTGAGAGAGAGGGTAGACAGAGGGGCTCCTCCTCAGTGGCGGACCTCACCCTCCAAGAAGCTGCACTTGGCCATCATGTTGGTCTCCCGTCAGTGAGCTTGACCGCGGCCTGGCCAGACTTCTTGAGGTGCAGCTTCCCATACCAGCTATGCATGTGATTCCACCACCTGAGTGTAGCCCAGGCTCTCTGCCTTCTCTCTCCAAGCAGCCTGCTTCAGCTTGGTGTCTCAATAGAGCCTGTGTCCCTTCCGCCAGAGGTACTCATTCTCCCTCAGCCATTCGAGCACCTCATCCTCCTCTTCGATGGAGTACTGCCTCCTCTCCCTATCACGCGATTGCCTCTTCCTCCCTCTGGCAGGGCCTTCTGGGCCCTCATTAGAAGGGCTTTGAGATTCTAGGGGCTGGTCCACCACACCAGCAGCAGCAGCAGCAACAACAACAGAAGCAGCACCAGCAGGACCAGCAGGACCAGCAGGACCAGCAGCACCAGCAGCACTAGCAGCACCAGCAGCACCAGCAGCACCAGCAGCACCAGCAGCACCAGCAGCACTAGCAGCAGAGTAAGCACCAGCAGAAGCACCAGCACCAGGAGCAGCACCAGCAGAGTAAGCACCAGCAGAAGCACCAGAACCAGGAGCAGCACCAGCAGAATAAGCACCAGCAGAAGCACCAGCACCAGGAGCAGCACCAGCAGAGTAAGCATCAGCAGAAGCACCAGCACCAGGAGCAGCACCAGCAGAAGCACCAGCACCAGCAGAGTCAGCCCGAGCAGCAGAAGCCCCAGTAGAAGCAGAGTCTGGTGGCCCTGTCCTTCTTGCCAGGGCTGGCAGAAGATGGCACAGGCTTCCTCTTCTTCCCCATGGTTGTTGGCTGGAGATGTGTCTGGCAGCAGGTCTTTCCTCTGAATGGTGACCTGCTTGCAAGCTGCCTCCTTTTATATCCACGGGGCTGATGCAATGCATCCTCCCCGCATGCGCAGTGAACACTTTGCATCTGCTAGTCATCCGCTAGGCATCCGCTCTGCATCCGTGTCAACCGCTAGGCATCCGCTCTGCATCCGCTCCTTCCGCTGCGTGTCCGCTTCACTATGCTCCCCTGGAAGCCCTGCGGATGTGCCATCCACTCCCATCTGCTTTCATCCGCTAGGCTTCCATGGAGCATCCGCTTTACATCCTCGCTACGTCCCCTCCCCGTCCGTTCCTTTCCGTTGTTGTCCGCTCTGTTTATGCAAATTTGGGGCACTTTTGAGAGCGGATAACAACGGATGGAACATTTTCTCGTCCGCTGTGTCCTTTGTACATACTTTTTGCATCCGTCGGCCGATGTGACAGGGCCTTTAACTTGCCATTTATTCTGGTTTCTGATATCAGCTAAATGTAGATCAGAGCTATCTTATTCCAGATGTTCAATGATTGATAATGTGCCATCAAGTTGATGTTGAGTTTTAGCAAGCGTATTATTGTTGGAGGAAAATTTTTTGCTAATATCAACTTAGCCATAAGTAAAATCGATCAGGGATATGACTCCACCAGAAAATATTTACTGGGATAAGATTCACAATGCATTTGGGTCAGTTTTAATGGGATGGATGATTTGGTCCTCTGACCATAAATCACAGAATTTAGTTGGCACTTTTAGGAAGTGGAGGGATAATCTATTCAGTCACTGGAACAATTGAAGGATATAATCATTCTGCTGTCTTGAGAACCAACAGCTAGTGAAGATGCCATCTCTTGCTAGCTTTTACAAGGAGAAGTGAAATTAAATCCAGTAAATATGTAAGTCCGTATTTATAACTTGAAGGAGAAAGAATTTATTAAAATGCTAAGTCAGGATAATGGGATGTTGCTTATAACAGTTATGTACAGCAGAATTAATCAAAAAGAAGACAGCCGTCCCACTGAGCTTCAGAAAATGTTAATTCATGTGGATTTAGAAGTGAAAGGGGTGCCCCTCTGTGAGAGAGATGGATGGTTTCTAAATCTGATAAATAAATAAACTCATATGGCAATGATAACCTTGGAAAAGCAACGTATAAGACCCAATCTTCTGCCTGCCTACCTTGAACACTAGTACTCTTGCAGCTCAACCATCATAAATGAGCAAATGATGCTTAAAGACTACTATGAGTCTTCTTTTGCCCTGTGTCATTCCTTGTCCAAGAGAAGCAGAAGCATAGATGTGGAACAGTCATCTGCAGGTTCAAAACAATTCAAGAAGCACAAGGAGAAGGAAGGAGGAAGAGCAACAGTCTTTCCTCCAGGAGCAGCTTTGAGTCTTTCTTCCCAGCAGACTGATGCCTGCTGGTTCAGTTTATCTACAGATGGATTGGTCCTGGGGAGGTCCAAGCTCAGATCCAATCTCAGCTCTGGAAGTTCCTTAGGCCAGACATTCTTTCTTGGTTCAGTCTGTTGCGTCCATTGCCTTGAACTCCTGAATGGAAAAAATAAAGGATATAAGCAGGGGTGAGATTCTGCTGGTTTGGACTTGTTTGGGCGAACCAGTAGTTCCAGTGATCAGTTGGCCCCACCCACCTGTCCCTGCCCTAATCTGTCCTTTATTTCCATGTTTTGCACCTCATCTGTTTTAGTCATTGGGGCTGCAGTAGAAGGTAAATTTTAGAACTATTTTTAAATGCTGTGCGCGCAAGCTGAACATGCACTCACCGAACCAGTTGTTACACCAGTTGAATCCCACCACTAGATATAAACCTAAAAAGTTCATTACTTTGCTCCAATGCTAATAGGCCTTTTGTAAAGTTGGGGTTAAGAAAACTGATTGAATATAACATGGCTCAAATATGTCCTTCTTAAAATATGTAATATTACAGTCCTTACAAAAACAAAAATGTAATATTAAATGCAGTTTATCCAGTAGTTGCATGGAACATTATCCTTGACTTTCCATTCATTAGAAACTCTTGGTTTTTCTTGCCTTAGTAAGACCAAAGCTTCACATTGCTTCTTTTATGAACCCAACACTATATAGGACAGAATGAATCATCTAATATTGCAAGAAGTGCACCGTTCAAATGAGGAAAATTGTAAGAACCTACATTATTTTTGCAGACCTTGAATATTTTTAAACCACTCCTAGTCTTGAGGCTGGAAAGATGTGTTGCCAGATTTAATATTGGAAGATTTTTGAAAGTTTTCCTAGTAGTTATGATACTGCTTCAAAGGCAACATTCAACCGTATATGTTAAGTGTCCACAGTTTTGAGGAAAGATACGAATGAAACATATTATAAAATGCAAGATGAATTATTTATAGCAAAAGTGGAATCAGACAACATTAAACAGCTTCAATAATATGAATATCCATCCAAAAACATGAATTATCTCTGACATAGACCTTACCAGATGGATACTGGCCAGTATGGAGATCCAGCCAAGGAAATGTATGGAGCTTCTTGTGTACCTTAAGAATTATATGTTCTATATTGTAAATATGTATTCAAAGATTCTGCTTGAAAATTGTTTCTGTTGTATTACTTGGGATCAGCCAGTCCATTTAACCTCTGAATCAAGTCAAGTTTGCCAAATTCTTCGCTTAACTTAGATTCATTTGGCTTACAGATAGTCTTCCTTTTGCAACCACAAATGAGTCGGCAACTTAATCGATAAGCAAGCTGGTTGTTAAATGAACCCCACTGTACATATGATTTTCTTTCTGCTTTACTTTCCGTTATGATCCTGCAAAGGTTGTCAATGTGAGGACTGGTTGCAAAGTTATGTTTTCATTAAGCATCACAATTGTGAAGAGTCGCTAAACAAAACATTTGCAAAATGAGGAATCTCTGTATTTAAATGTTTTCTTACACAAAAATCACTCATGTTATTTATCTGGATTTGTTTCTTGAACATTTACTTAGTGTGTGGCATGTGTTTAGCCAGGGATCACCAAGGTGGCTGGCTGCCTCTGTGAAAGTAATTTTTTGGGCAGTGTTATCTTTAGCCACTGTTGTGGCCCATTGGTGGCTAGCAGAACAGGCAGTAGAGTCAGACAGTAAGGAGGTTGGGGAGAACATGGGCCAGTCCTGGAGGCTGAGGAAGCTTGGACGAGGGCTCTGCATCAGAGGCAGAGATGGAGCCAGGACAGTCTGGCAGTTATCAGCTGCCTTCGGAGTTGGACAGCAGTGAGGCAGGGGAGCAGCTGGAGCCGGTTCTCAGCCTGTACCTGCGCAGAGCTGCCCCAAAAAAAAAAGAACAATTACGAACTAAGGGTCAATGTGGGAGTAAAGCCATAGGTGGATGGTGAATGGCCCCTTCCATAGGGAGGAGCAAAAGGGAAGGGGGCTTTTGTAGGAAACAATTTGTTCATTGCAACAGTGTGAAGATTTGTCTGTGCATCTCAGAGACTCTGTGCCAAGCCCTTCCTTGTCAGCACTGCATTTGAAAATATTCACTTGGCAACTCTCCAAGCTAGATAAGGTCTGTGCTCCTAATGACACCCTTGAAAGACTGCTTGCCAGGCCTTTGGTTGAACATGAATACAAGAAATTTATCTTCATTTAATAAAAATGAGTTTTGCTGTGGCAAAGAGTCTGCGTAGTGCTTTTGGGGGAAGCCTAGGTCAGAACAGCCACAAGACTCCTGAATGCCCATCGGCAATTGGGGGAAGCTCCTTTCTTGTCCCTTCCTAGTTTATTCGCTCAAGGGAATCAAGCTGCTGAGCTGTCAACCTCAGCAGTGCACAGACTCAGCATCTTACCACATGAGCCACTGTGACCCCATTTCTTGAACAGGTGTTCATGCATTGGATGTAGCACCCTTCTCTTTCCCCTACCTTCTTTGGTGCTATATGTTTAGCTGTCTTCATTTCACACTTTCTCTACCTGAAGCAAAAATGTGTCTTGTTTTTTATTTCCACTAACTGCATAATCATTGAAGCTGGCTAGCAGCAATCAGAGAACAGAGTAGTTTGATAAAACTCTTTTATTGTTTGCCAGCCTGGATGCTGCCTTGGAGCCCTGGCCTTTTGCCAATAACATACCTGTGGCATGAGATCAAAATGAACTGATCTCTATTTACAGTCTTGAGATAAATCTTGTCCTAGAGTTTTTAACAAAATTGCATTGGCTCATTTAATCAGCGTAATACAAGCAGTTATTTTCTCTGTCACTCCAAACTTGGCCTTAATACCTTGGAAGTAAATTATGGCAGAGTACTTACTGTTCTAAGATGTTTGTCAAAAGGATTTTTGTGGTTTTTAAGCTAAGACAGCAGGAAAACTAACTCTGTTTAGTCTGTATTACTAGTAGCTTGTTTAGTTGGAAGGGTGCAAGTCAGAAGTTGTATTCAGCAGGTTCTGACCAGTTCTGGAGAACTGGTAGTGGAAATTTTGAGTAGTTCAGAGAACCAGGAAATACCATCTCTGACTGGAGATTTTACAGTATCCTTCCCCTGCCATGCCCACCAAGTCACGCCCACAGAACCAGTAGTAAAAAAATTTGAAACCCACCACTGGTGCAAGTGCTTAGCCTGACTAGAATTGGCATTAAGGAACAGATCCAACAAATTTATGCTGATCCTTAAATCTTTCTTAAACTGAGAGACTGTAGAATTTGTCAGGGTGTTGTTGGGTTATGATATTGAGAGCTTAAAACACAGCAAGAATGAAGTCTTGCTAACTTGATCATTTGAAAAATGAAGTTTTGCTGTGTTAATCCAGTACTTCAGTGCCATGCTGAGATGCATTAATCACAGACAGATTGATCTTTCTTGAACACTCAGCTGAGAGTCTTTTGGGAATCCTTATTCTGGAACACAATGCAGACTACCATTGTCTAGTCATTTCTTGACTCCAAGTCAAGGCATGAGCAGCAGCAGTGTTATGGTATTTCTCACTCAATTCACAAAAGGTGAAAAAAATATGTACACATTTGTAATGGTATGACTCTTTTAACTGAGTCATGAAATATGAGATCTGAAGGACAAGAGCAGAAGAGATACCTCATTCTTGGCTTACTAATGGGAAGATAGCATAGCTGTTGTAAACAAAATCCACTTCCAGCTTTTGGGAGAGGATTGGAATACATCATAAAATGAGGAATTGTTTCTGGAGACCTGACACAACCCTATCCATTCTGAAAGTTGACTAGTTGGAAAGTTCATTGGCTAGCTCATCTGCAAATGTTACTTCTCTTCCATATATCATCTTCCTTGACTATTTGAAGAGTGACAGTTAACAGAATGGTGCTTGTTTTCCTTTCCTTTCTCTGTCCAGCCTCTTTCTATATATCTTGCCTTTTTAAAGAAGCCAAACAAAACTCCCTGGACATATCTGTGCAAGAGAATTAAAAATAGGAAAGAAATTGAGTGTAAATGAAATATGGAGGGGGAGATTTAAACATCCATTTGGCATGATCAAGAACTTTAATAATTCTGAACGTGCTTTAATTTGCTTTTTCAAGCCCAGGTAGAGAATGAAAAGAAAGCACCCAGAGAACAAAAGACATAATTTTGAACTAATGTTGGCCTTTGCATTAAAGTAGAGCATGGGGCTAAAGAAAGGAGGAAGAAGTACATTAATAATGTATTATTTTTAATGTTTTTTTAAACACAAGGGGGTTATTTTCTTTCAACACAAATGTTGTCTAGTTGAGTATTTTCTTATTTAGGTGTTCTTTTGTAGAGATCACAAACCTCAGTAGAAATAAAGCTCTAGGAATTTTGACAGCTAGAAAAGGAGATAAAATCTGATTCCAGAGGGGTTTTTAGGTTGCTTCAACATCTGAAGAAATGGCAATGGTCAAGTTAGTACAAGGACATGTGTGTTTGAAACAATAAATCAAGTATCTCCCTAGACAAATGCACATGTTTTAATTGGGTTACAATGTTATTGTTTTTGTTGTGAGGAACAGAATGAATTTCTTCTTTTCCTGTTATCCAAGAAACATGATTGGCTCAGACATTTGAAATTCTAGATTGTGTTGAGGCAATGACCATGCCACAGAGGAATGAGATGAATAGCATTTAGCAAATAGCATCTAGTCTTATATTACTTGCCTACAGAAGTTGTGGGTGCTCCATCACTGAAGGCTTCCAAAAAGATACTGGATAACCATTTGTCTGAAATGATATAGGGTGTCCTACTCAAGTAGGGGATTGGACTAGAAAACTTCTGAGATCCCTTCCAACTCTATTATTCCATGTTATGTGTTCTATATTCTATATTCATAGTGCTTTATAGCCCTAAGTGGTTTACAATGTCAGTATCTTCCCCTCAACAATTTGGATCCTCATTTGACTGAAGGATGAAAGGCTGAGTCAACCTTGAGCTGGTGAGAATCAAACTGCTGGCAGTGGGCAGAGCTAACCTACAATACTGCATTCTAACCACTGCGCTACCAGAGCTGTTGCTGTGGCTAAAAAAAGGTTCTTATCATCAAAGAAACTTTGGATATTGTAATCTATCAGTCTGTCTCTTAAGAATTGCCTAGGTGCACATGGATCCTCCATAAGATTTTTTATCAATGAATAGTATGGAGGATTTTGAGGAGCAGGTAAAGGAAAAACATGGTTCTCCCCTACAGAATCCATTGTTTAAAAAGCTAGAAATGTTTATGCTTGTAACCACAGTGTACTCAAACAAGGCTCTTGAACCCAGCTTTTTCTTACCCTGATTGAGGTAATGTCTCTTTCCTGCTAGTTTAACACATGAGCTTTCCAATCTGGATGACACTATTTGTATTGAGACCCTTTTGCTCCTAAAATTTCTTGCTGTGCAATAGGACAGGATTCTTAGTAAAAACTGAACAAAGTATTAGTGATATAACTAGTGTTTTTGATAACTATCTGCTGGCAAATAATTTTTTCCCTTCAGTTTAACTTTATGTCTTTAATGCTGGCACTTTTCTTAAAATGTATGATTCCTCAGTTTGGAGAGAGTCAGGGTTCAACAGAACTGTGGGTAGGTTGCTTTATGAAACAACAATAAATGGAACTGCACAGTTTGGAACAAATACGCACTTAGCAGGTGCTATCAGTAGCTTCTGGAATTGAATAAAGAAAAAGATGCCAATAACAGATGTGTTCCTTTGCTCTGCATTAACTTAATTACATATGGAAATCTTCCTTCTCCTTCCCTCCCTCCCTCCCTCCCTCTCTTATAGATATGGATATAGATTTTAACTGCAACATTATCCCTGTGGTTATATAAATTCAACTTATTAAGCATTTATTCTTTTGTATCTACTAAATGCTTCTCAGGACATAGATTACTGGAAGATCCTTTTCAGTAAGCAAAGTATCCTTTAACTCTTTTTTAGGGTTACACCATACCTACATACAGTAGGTAGTAGCAAACAACAATAAATAAGATTTGGTATTTAAGTACTTCAGTGTTTACTCTTTAATTACTCAAGCACTTTCTGTAGTCATCTTACAATTTTTACTTCAATTCTATAAAGTAAGTCAGTACCACTATCTACATATATTCATTCATAGCAAAGATGTGTCTTCAACAGAGAAGAATAGCTATAGTTTATTATTGAACTTTGGAGTCCTCAGTGCTCTCTGAACTTGCTTGCTGATGTTTCATTACACAAACAAGGTAACACCACCAATGCAAGTGATATGGGTTTGCTGCTTGTTGATATGAAATAGTTTGCCCTCACATTTTTGACAGAGGTATAGTTTCCTCCTTGGTGGTTCTTTGATTAAAATAGACTAGGCTTGATGACCAGGCAGAAACAACACACTAACACGGCTTAGCTTAGAACCCAATCCCTCTATTTCAGATGCATCTGAAACATGGCTGTGTATGAATAACTATTTTATATATAACTATATAAACTATATAGTTTATATAACTATAACTAAGATATATAAGTCTTTCAGGTTCAAAGAACAAATGCTCTTGTGCAGTTCATCTATTGAGATGCAGGTGGTTTTGCAGTCCTAGCCTGAAAGTGCAGATTTTATACAAGGTATAAAGTCCATTGTTGTAATAACTGTGGGTGAGGTTGTAATATCTGTGACATTGCTTAGAGTTTTCTATTAGTTTTTGGCAGCACCTATCTTCAAAGCTAATGGAGATTTCATAGCACAGGATGCTATCAGAAGCCACAATTTCTAGTTCCCTTTACTGGATGGCACAGTGGCATAGGGTTTCCTTCACGGCATCTTTGTAACATTTGCATGGATGATTTCGGAAGTCTCTTCCCAGTCTCCACTACACTACAGAGCAATCAGTGATTGCAGAGCAATCAGTACTTGTTCATTCTGATAATGTGTTCCATCCATAGCCTCTGGCTTTGATCATCAGAGATTGAACACTGGTGAACTTTGCATCATCCAAGATTTCCAGGCTGGATACATAGTCTTGTCAACAAATGCCAATGATGGAGTGAAAAGTGCAATGTGTCATCAGTACAGAGTCCAGGACTCACATCCACATTGGAGAGCAGGGATAACCACAACCCTGTAGATTTTCAGATGTGGGGAGATATGGATGCATCTCTAGTGCAACACTCTAGGAAGCAGCTGCTCCAGAGCCTCGCTTTCTTTGTCTAAAGACCCATCACTCCATATAATGCTTCCCAATATTTGAAGCTATTTACAATGTTAGTTTGGTGTTGTTAACAGTAATTTTTGCTTCTATGGATTTGATATTTGGCACTTGCTGATAAAATATTTGAATCCTGTTAGGGCTGGTAGTCTATCCAAAGAACACAGCAGCACTGGGAATTTGTTCAGCATCAACTGTAGATCACTGTCTGTATGGTGGAGAGTACCGCAGAGGATTTCTTGAAGACTGTATGATGGCATTCCATCCATACATTCAAGCAGCAAAGGTCAAGTCAGCATCTGCTATATATTCCCTCCCTCAGACCCTAGACAGTATGCAAATCATGCAAACAAAGAACACATTGAACAGGAATGGGGTTAATACACAACCTCATTTCACCCTGTTAAACATATTAATGCAGCTGTATCACCATTCTAAAGGATCTATCCTGCCATTATGTTGTGGAGGAGTTGAATCAATGCCACAAATTTACTTGGGCGATCATAAAGTCTCCCTGTTTACAGTGTCAAATGCTTTTGTCAGGTCAATGAAGACAGGTTAAAGAGGTTTGTTCTGCTTGTTGCACTTTTCCTGGACTTATTGCATGGTAGATATAATGACTGCTGTACTCTGTTCTGGCCAAAAGCCACACTGCACTTCTGGGAGGTAGCTTTCCAAGACAGTGATGGTCTACTGACAAAAATGACACATTGCCTGTGATGGACAGCAGGGAGATACCACTGTAGTTTGCTGCCCTTATTTTTATAGAGAATCACAATGGGGGCAAGACAGAAGTTGTCTAGAGCTTTGTAAATCTCAGCAGAATTGCCATCCTCTCCTACTGCCTTATTTGAGTTGATCTATGAGTTTGTTTTCTTGATCTCATCAGTAAAATAAGCAGATCTGAGTCATTGAAGACTGGCAGCCGGGGAATCCATTGTAAAACATCAGAATTAACTGTGGACAGCCTACGAGTAGGTTGGAAAAGTGTTCAGCAATGATTTTTCAGTCCTTCCTGGTCTTTGTTCAGACTCAACTCATCAGATGACAGCTGGTTGGAACCATAAATTGATTTTATAGCACTGAAACATTTTCTGATGGTATGCATGTCTGTCTAAGATATTCCATTTGCAATCTATTCAGGCTAGAAAAAAAAAAGAAATTTGTGAAATGAAAGAAATGTTTGGAGAAAATGCCAGAGTTTCATATTTAATCAAATTCTAGCCAAAGTCTAATTGTTACTTACATAGGTGGTTCCATAGTTTCCATGACAATTGCTGTCATTCAACAGCCAATCTGGCAGATAATGGTGCTTAGAAGAATTTGTATAGTTCTATTCCACATACAGTTAAGTGTTCATATTCAGTTCCATGTTCCTAATTAGTGCATTCCACATAGATAACTCCAGTTGCATGGGGAAGCATAAACTACAAGTAATAAAAATAAGTAAGCAAGCTGCACACACACACACAAAAACCAATTGCTTTATATGGAGATAACAAATCTCTTTTTAAAGCCAGGATTTATCCTTGGAAAAGATTATCAAGTGGTTGGTGATTGTCTCTTAACCTTGTCTCAGCAAAGAAAATGCTTAAGAATGCTTAAGAATTCCAAAGTATACTAGGGATAAAGGACGGATCAAAATAAAAGTTTTCTCAAGCTCATAATAGTGGAGTATATCTAAGTATAAAGCTTCTCAGAGACCAATAGTGCAGTTCAGAAGCAAAACCAAAATAGACATCTGTCTGAAATGTCAATGGACATAAAACCTTGTGGAATCTGAGATGTCAGTGCAATTCCTTTCATCAGGCTTTACAGTGGCTGGCTGACCACTGTTTCAATAAAATGTTTATTTGTTTGGTCCTCAAAGTAGAATTTCTACTGATTGGAAGAAACATGTGGCAGAATCATGCCTTTCTGTGAAAGATAATGCAGTATTAAGTCCCTCTTTGCTTCCCTCCCCCATAAATCTGATTTCTAAATATGGTGAAAAAAACATAGTGATTATTTTTCATGTTTACATTATTTTATCTGATTCAAACTATGTATGCTATTTTAGCTCATAATTAAATTATTTGCAACATACTGGTATATTTAGTTGGTCATTGGCCAAAGCTCTTTGATGCCCCAAAATAATGTTATTAACAAATCATACAATATCTACCAATTTCTCATCTTCCATGAAACTGATAGTTCTATAGAACTATCCCATGATTGCACTGCTTGCTGAGAGAATTTCACACATGATATTTATATGCATAGCTTTTCTAGCCACTGAAATCTACCTTTAATCTCCAGGCCGAACCTAACTGAGGTCCTTGAGAATTTTATTTCATTGAAACTCACATGTCTTCCCACAGATGTTTGGCCTGTAAAGGACTCCAACTAAAGTCTAATTCTCTTGAAGAAAAGACTTTGTATTATCTTCAATATTTACTGATATCTTTTCCATTTGTATGTGGAGATTTTAGCCTACCTTTATTAAAACTGAGTCAGATATACAGCTAACCTTCGATTTACAAAGTTCACTTAGTGACTGTTGAAAGTTATAACAGCACTGAAAAAAGTGACTTATGACTGCTTTTCATACGTACAACCAATGCAGCATCCCCATAGTTATGTGATCAAAATTCAGATGCTTAGCAACTGATTCAGATTTAAGAATGTGATCACCTTTTGCGACCTTCAAACAAGCAAAGTCATTGGGAAACCAGATTCACTTAACCATATTATTAACATAACAACTGCAGTGATTCACTTAATAACTGTGGAAAGAAAAATTGTAAAATGGGGTAGAACTTTCTTAACGAATGTTTCACTGAGCAATATCACTTTTGAGTTCAGTTGTGATTGTAAGTCAAGGATTATCTGTAGTTCCATTCCGTCAAGGAGAAATTGAAACTTTCTTCTACAAATAACAGTTATTTTCTTGAGAATGGTGTGGAAAGCATTAAAAAATATTTCTCTGAAAGAACTAGCTCAAATGACACTGACCTTAATTATAAGATCCTTGAAAAAAAAAGAGAAGAATATAGAAAAATAAGAAAATAAAGCAAAACTTTAACATAAAGTCTCTCCTTCTGACCTTTTAAAAAATCCAATAAGAATTAAGCAATGGAATCAGTTGGAATAGAACTACAAAATATTGGATGTCAAAGAAAAGTCTAGAAAGGTAAAGTTTCAAATACCATTTTAAATTTCAATCTGATACAATTTTTCCTACAACAATTTAGCTGTCACATTTTTAAAAAAAATCAATTTAAGTATTCTGAAGGAAGAGACTTGGGCAATAATAATTTTCTCCTCCTATGACTTGTTTTCTTTTGCTGGTGTGAATCATTGTCCTTGAATTCCTGAAAATTAAATCTTTTGTTATTGCAGATATCCATTCAAACAAAAAAAAAAATGGGATTCAATCATAGTAATGCAATAAAAAAATAAGGAAAGCATAGAGTTTTTCTCAAATATTTCTCATCCTTCCCATTCTTCACAACTTACAAAATTTATCATAAGAAAGTTCTTTTGTGACAGATGGGGTAGAAAGAATGGATTCAAGGATCCTGGATCCTTATTACAAGACTTACAATCCATATCATCAAATAATGCTCCATTTCACATATGTTCCTAAATGACCTCTTCTTTTAACAGAATAACAAGAGTTGGAAGAGACATTGAAGGTCTTCTTGTCTAGCTCCTGCTCAGGTAGGAAACTCTGTCATTCCATACAAGTGGCTGTCCAGTCTCTTCTTAAAGCCTCCAATGATGGAGCACCTACAACTTCTGAAGGCAATCCATTGGTAAACTGTTCTCACAATTAGGAAATTTCTCCTTCATTCTAGTTTCCATCCATTGTTTCTTGTCTTTGGATAATAGGTTTATTCACTCTTCTTTGTGGCAGATCCTCAAATATTGGAACACTGCTATCATGTCTCCTCTAGTCCTTCTTTTCATTAGACTTGACACGCCTAATTCCTGCAACCTTTCTTCATATGTTTTAGCTTCCATGCTGCTATAATGATGTTTGTTGTTCTTTTTTGTACTCTTTCCGGAATCTCAGCATTTCTTCTATAATATGTTGATGACCCAACTGGATGCAATATTCTAAGAGGAGTCTTACTAGAGACTTTATAAAATGGTACTAATACTTCATATGTTCTTGTTTCTATCCCTCTATTAATGCAACCTAGGATTGCATTGGTTTTTGGGACAGGTGCAGCACACTGCGGGCTCATATTTATGTCATTGTCCACTAGGGCTGCAAGATCCCTCTGTCAATTAGTGCTATTGAGCCAGGTTTCACCTAATCTGTACCTGTACATTTGATTTTTCTTGCCTAACTGTAAAACATCACTTTTTTTCTACCCTGAATTTCATTTGTTTATATAGGGCCCAGTGTGCAAGATCCATCTGGATTGTCTATCTTTTGGGATAGAAATTTTCAATTATTTATTACCAATATTATTCATACACATTTCTGACATATGTATACAAAGACAACATTCAGTGATGGGCATGACATCCAGCTACATTCAAAAATCCATTTCCTACCTAACCATCCATCAGAGGTCCATCAGTGAGATTTTTTTTCCATTTCAAACTTCTGTTATCAAACTATTATATAATTTCAAATTAAACATGATTTATACAAAAAGGGCTTTAAAAAAACATCCTAATCCTGCCTGTCCCTGCAGGTGAAAAAGCTATAAACATGCTATTACTTCAGATTTTAAAATGTGTTTGCTTTTAATTTACCTCACAAGTGTGCCCACCTCATAAGTGTGCCCACCTCATAAGTGTGCCCTTACATGTGTAAACAATCATAAGTATTTTATTTTTCTGTTTATTATTAATCACACTTAGTTTTCCTGGGAAAATTTCTCACATTTTCTCCATGCCTTTGTAGCATTTGAGTTAAATGTTATATTGCTTTTCATCATCCTTCAGAGATGTGCTTCATGAAGTGGATACCAATGACTCATTATTGGGAAAATGATCTCCAAATCACTTTGGAGGAATGTTATAAAGGTCATAAACTGGGTTTTTTTTTTTTAAAGAAAGCTACTAAGCAGCAGTTTATTGCAGAGCAGACCTTGTTAAAATAGCCAAGCACTGCCAGAAGAGTCAGAGGAAAAGCATGGCCCAAACAATTAAATGAATCTCCCAGAAACAATGGAATTATCCTCTGAGGTTGCTTTGTTAATCCCTTTGTCTAACAAGAATAGCATGTAGTTAAGTGTAGCCAGGATGGCATTAAAATTGAGTAGATTGTCTTTCAAACAACACTTACCACTTGTTCCTAATGATTGAGTGGGGATGTCACAGAATCTGCTTATTGTCTGAATACTTCTGACCATTTTTAAAAATTAATCACTTAGACAAAGAGGTGGAAGTAATGTTGACCGGTTATGAAGATAACACAAAACTGGGTAGGGTAGCTAATTTTCAGGAAATCAGGAATACTTTCAAAATAATCTTGATAGAATAGAGCTGAAATAACAGAACATTTAATAGACTCAAAGGCAGAGCTTTCACCTAGAATTGTATAAAATGACAGACATATGGCAGAATAATGGGGGGGGGGGGGAAGCTATTACTCATTGTTTTAAATGGTAAATGGGATTTTATTACATTACACATTATTGGAGGGCTCCCTGAACACAGAACCCTGTTTTTTTGTGCTAAAAGGCAGTGATGGTATCCTGCAATCAATTTCCCCTACTTTTTTTTTTCTTTCCACTGAGAAAAGTCAACAGCCCAAATGTCAAACTGTTGGAGTGAATAAATAAACTTGCAATGAGAAACAGAGCCTCGATGCATTGAGCATACACAGATTTAAATGTCAAAGCTCTGCATTGTAAACAGAAAGAATGCTTTTAATGAAAACTTGGACAGACAAAACAGTCAAGTGAAGGATAAAATGAAAGATGGAAGAATTACCATGTCAGGTTCAGAAGTTCCTTTTAGCCAACATGTTCTTCTTCTCCTCCAAAAAAATAAAAAATAAAAATTGAAGTGTGCTGAATTGGAAGCTGAAAGTTTGCAAATGGAAATGAAAGTTAATTCTGTCACATGCAAAAGGTGTCATAATACTGATCTTGGGAAGAAGGTTAAATGCTGGTAATTATCAACGTGCCCAAAACATTTGTTTTGTTTGTTTTATGGTTGAGTCTGAGAACACATTTATTCAAGAATAAATGAAAAGAGCCCATGTTTATCTGATTCAAACACTTGCTCAATGAAGCAGTCTTAGGTTATGTTTTATTTCTACTACAGATAGAAATCTCTTTATTCCCCATGAAAACACTGCTATAATTTTTTTTTAAGCATTTGTCTCTTCCTTTTTGGATTGCACCTTCCAGTAGCCAGTGATAAAACAGCATTGGGAAGGTCTTTGACTGATGTATTATTTTCATCCATCACTCTTCTTTTTCATTATTTTAAATATGTAATAGATGGATATATAAAATAACAGGATTTCATCTAGTTTGTGTTTGATTTTAAAATATCAGTGATGTTCCCTTTTTCTGCCCCCAACATTTTCTGTGAATTATGTGAGAAAAAACTTTGTTCTTTGTTCTATGTTTTATGCAGTTGTGATTTATTGAGTGCAGTTTGTTGCATTCTGTGCAAAACAAAACAATTCATGCCAGCTTTTATTTGTGTCACTTAGCCATACATTTTCTTCAAGAATACAAAGAAAATCTTGGTATTTTATCTTGATGGGGAGCCACTACTGAATTCCTGAATATTTCTATTGTCATGCAGTAACCTGTAGTTTGAATTGCCAATTAAACTTATCACTCCATTTAACCAAATAATTTTCTCATAGTTCATTAGGTGATAAAGACAGTGATTCAAACTCTTTGTAGATCCAAGAAGGGTTCCAATTCTTCTTTGCATTGTGATAGAAACAGGGCTGGGGAGAAGCTAAACAACTTACCAGGAAACAATTAACAGGCATCAGGAAGCCCATGAAAGTTGATTAGATCATGAGCATAGATTGCTTATCCCCTCCCCCCACGGCTAGTCCCTCTTTTCTCATCCTCCTTTCCTGACCTTCCTTAGAATAATTTTCATAAAACAACTGGCCACTGGGAGTAACCATTCCACTAGATTTGGTTTATAATTATTTTTAAAATAATTTTTGTTAAAAGATTTTACATAGATAACAAGAAATATATTCAAAGAAAAAAATAGTAAAGCAAATATGAAAAAGAAAAAAGGAAAGGGAAAAACAGAAAAGGAGATTTTAAAAAACGAAAATGGGAGAACAGAAAACATAAGGTCAGCGGCTTTGCTGCTTGGCGGCCCAGTTGGGGGGGAGGAGGAGAGGAGAACTGAGTCATGTGAGCAGTGAGTGAGCTTACGCATACACACAACCTTTGTGCGAATGGCAGGCCAGTGGGCCTGCAGGCTGCTCGAATTGTGTGAACAGTGAGCAAGCGTGCACTCTTGAGTACCCGCCAGTCTGCCACTTGTGCAAGTAGAGCGATGCATACACATGCATAGCTATGCATACACATGTGTGGTCTGGCCAGACGCTCATGCAGCCCAAATCGAAATAGGCTATGACCTGGAAGTGGACTGCAGCCTATGGGTTGGAGATCCTTGTATTAGGTAAATAGACAGACAGACAGACAGACAGGGCTTCAGAATGTCTTATCAACAATTACACGTACAATTCTAACTAAACTTCACTCTCTAAGATTACATGATAATTCCATTTTTTCAATAGTCTATATTATTCTGCCATTAGTTGCTCTCTTGATTTAATTTTATATTTCTCAGTAGATTTTTACAGTAATTCCTGGTACATTAACCATTTGTCTTTGCCTGGTGTTTCTCTCCATAAAATGCTTTGCTGAGATTCATGGAGGTATTTTCAGGTGCAACTTTGGGTTTATATCTATTTCATATTCTCAACATGGCACGTCTAATAAAATGGTTTTAAAAATCCACATTAAGTTTACTGTACAATGAATATCCATGCCATTCAAACAGCAGGTCATGATCTTCTAACTTTAAAAGTCCATTGTTTCTCAGCAACACTCGTTCTTTCATCCAATCCAAACAAGAAGCTGGATTTAGTTCATAATTTTTTAAAAGAATTCAGTGCAGCGAGATTCAGAATCTATTTGTTTAGACTTTTTCCATTCTTTGTTTCTAACTACACTGGAATTTTATGAAAGAAACAGCCAAGACCACCTATTGTGGAAGTAGGAATTCAACAATTTGAAGGATACTAGGTTTTTCCCACACATATAAGCATTATCACTCAAAATTAGTGGTCCTGAAACATAAGGCAAAGGGCTCCTGATGCTCTCTTGAAAGGAAAAATGAATTCCATAACCTAGGTAATGGAATTGGCTGCATTAATACATTGTTTTTTTTCCTAAACAATGTATGTAAACAGCAACAGCAAAATATGTAAACCCCTTTTCCATTCTTTAATTCCACTGCTCTATTTCTAAAATGTATTATTCAGAAATAAAATCTATAACAGAATAACTCTTTGAGACAAGTAAAGAGCAAGAATACTTTCTTGTAAAACAATATGATGCAGGCACTGTGCTATGGGCATCCTTTACATCCTACCTAATACTGGCACAAGAATGTTGCAGGCAGTGGGATAATTGGAAAGGGGATAAAAATATGTAATAATCCCTTAAATATGTTTTAGATAAGATGAATCATGACATAATAAAAAGTGTTGAGCTTGCTAACTTCATGGGTCCTTTGCAGGGCTGTGAATTCTTGGATCAAGTTGTTGTTCCACAGACCAACTGGATGGATCATCTAGCCAATGTATATGATAAAACAAGTTATACACCAGTAATCCCATTCTCAGTCCCGATAAAAAGTGAACTACCATTTGTTTTTTAAGGACATTCTAGACATTTCTAGGAATCTAAGATAAATATCTATACAACTACAGCAGGAGAGGGATTACAGGAGATGCAAAATGAATCAAATCTTTTAATAGGTGCACTAAAATTGATGGATGGATAGGGATAACATGTTAGGGATAACATTGTTTACCCTAACTGGTTTAGGTGAAATAATAACTATGAATCATAGTTAGTGTATGTTAGAGTGTATGCAGCTTTAACTGTGAAATAGCAATTAAAGGAGTGGTTATGAAAAACAATATAAAAGTAGCAAGGCTACAGCTTGCTCACTCTCTCTGGCTTTGATGATCCCTGATTACTGCTTGGAATCAAGACTGCATTGCTCAAACGGGAGAGACAACAAAGGACTGATTTGTACGTGAACTGACATAGGATATTCTACATGGACTTTGCTAACTGAATATCCCTGAATGGACTGACTACATGGTAAATGACTATTGGACTGATATTTGACTATGCTATAAACTTATACTGGAATAAACTATATTTTTGATAGCACAAGCATATCTGTTATTTTTACTGTATGTTAATAAACATACAAGCTTAGCTCACTCATTTATCTGTGTGCCTATCTGACTAACGCTGCACATTCTGTTTAGCTTGTCTTCCTAACCCTGGTTGGGGATCCCAGGCTTAACACTGGTTATGGGCCCAGAGGCTGCACAGTCAGTTTAACTAGGTTAAACAGATTTATGTAAAAAGTGAGAGTTTGTGTTGTTATACATTACAGTAAACAGACAGCTGTGTTTTATTAATTATATTTTTATATCCATATAAGAAAACATGGCACAAGTCAATCTACAATGTTTGTCCCTTATATCCAAGCTGGATGGAACAAACTATGTATCATGGTCTACAAAATGTAGTCTACTTCTACGAAGAGAAGGTCTGTGGAACATAATTGAAAATCCACCAAACGTAGAAGAATGGGATCCAGAGGATGAGGAAGACAGACTAAAGATAGAAGAATTTATGCATAAAAATCAACAAGCCATTTGCATAATTGGGTTAACCTTAACTGATCAACAGCTTGTTTATATCCACGGAGAGAAAACGGCTTTTGGGTGTTGGCAGAAGCTAAAGAGGATTTATGTTCGAGATAATATTGGTGCTCACATAAATCTAACACGGAAGCTTTTCAGGACACATCTCCAAACAAATGGTGATATGCTGAGTCATTTGAAAACTATGCAAACTATGCATTTTCCAAGAATTACACGAGAAAGAGCTTATATTCTCTGAACAACATCAAGTCTACATAATTCTATCTTCCCTTGATGAAAGTTATGATAACTACGTAACTTCACTTGAAATTTTGCCAAAGGAAAATTTAACTTTAACTGATATAACTGGCAGATTGATCGAAGAGGCCAGAAGAAGGCATGAAAGAGATGAATTAAGGAGGAAGCAACCTCAAAAAGAAGATAATGAATCTCCTACTGCATACACAATTAAAAAGTGTTTTAATTGTGGAGGAAGAGGACATTTGGCAAGATTTTGGAAAAAGGCAAAGCGCCAGAACGCTGGCCAGAATACTAAAAATCATCAAAGACTAAATAAACATTTAGAGTTAGCCATGTATACTAACGGAGCTGTAAAAAATAATTTATGGGTGGTTGACAGTGGGGCATCCCATTGTATAACAAATGATAACAAAAATTTTATTAAAATGTCCCAGAGTAAACAGCAGATATCGTTAGCCAATGGCTGGAAACTGAAAGCTAAAGGTCAAGGTATAGCATATTGTTCTTTTATAAAAGAGAATGTAAAAATGTTATATGTACCACAACTTAAGTTTAATTTAATTTCAGTTAGAAGTTTGGTTAAACTAGGATATGTAGTTACATTTAGGGAAGATAACTGCATACTTGAAAAAGAAGATAAGAGAATTACTGCATCTTTAAGAGATGGATTATATGTGTTAAATGATGATGGTTTAAAGGAGGCTAACACAATTTATGAAAATAAGAAACCTCATGACAAATGTATTCACTTGTTACATCGAAGGCTAGGGCATTTAAATTTTAAAATGCTTAAGAAAACTGTTGAACTGTCTAAGGGAATAAGTTTGAAATCTTGTAATAAGTATTTGCAATGTAATGCCTGTAATCAAAGTAAGAGCAGGGTTATACCGGCTAATAGAGTTGATGGATTTACTACTAAAGAGCCTTTAGAAGTAGTATTTGCTGATTTAATAGGTCCGAAAAAACCAAGTGTAGGAGGAGCTCGCCACATACTAAGTATAATGGACCACTATTCTAGATATGGGTTTTGCTATTTAATGAAGAGCAAAACTGAAACATATCAAAATCTATTTAATTGGCTAAAATTCGCTGAAAGAAAAACCAAAAAGAAATTAGTAACTCTCATCACAGATAATGGTACAGAATTTACAAATCATAAATTACAAAACAAACTAAGACAGTTAGGTATTCAACATAAAATGTCTGCACCATATAGGCCACAACATAATGCCTTTATAGAGAGAAGAGGCCAAACATTACAATCAATGGCACGAACTATGATGTCTGATTCAGGATTACCTGACAATTTATGGGGAGAAGCAATAATGTGTGGTAATCATATATTAAATAATGTTGTTAATTCAACAACAGGTGAATTACCATTCACACTGTGGCATGGTACAAAACCTGATTTAAGTTACATGCACACATTTGGAGCACCAGCATGGGTGCATATCCCTACACAACTTAGATACAAAGGACAGCATAGAGCTAAAAGATTGATTTTTGTAGGTTACACATCTAATCATAGATCTTATAGATTCTGGGAACCAGGTACATCTAGAGTTTACACCAGTGCTAGTGCAAAATTCCTAGAACATGTAGGATGGAATAGATTAGAGCAAGATTTAAATAATGAAGTAGTTATTGAACCCTACAAAAGGCAGAAAGATGAGATTAGCTATAAGAAGAGTCCAATTAAAGAAGAAGTCCACGAAGAGCAAATAGGACCAGAACAAGAGGAAATAGTTGATCAGGAAGAGTTACATGATCAAGAACAATTAATAGAGGAAAGTCCACCTGTAAGTCCTATAATACCTAGACGTACTACACGTGTAACTAGACCACCTGATAGGTATCAAGCAAGTATAGTTTGCCAAGTAACTAAAGTTCCAACTAGTGTAGATGAACTTAGGATGTATCCTGCTAAGGATCAGGAGAATTGGCAAAAGGCAATGGAAAAAGAACTAAATTCATTAAAGGTAATGAAAGTGTATGAAGATGCCAAATTACCTCCAGGAGAAAAATCCATTGGGTGCAAATGGATATTTAAAATAAAAACTGGAAATGATGGGACTGTTACCCATAAAGCTAGGTTAGTAGCTCAAGGATTTAATCAAACTGCATCTGATTACGATGAAGTTTTTGCACCAAGCCTTAAAGCTACATCTTTAAGAGCAGCATTAGTGTGGGCGGCTAAGAAAAACTATGTCATTAACCATTTAGATGTAGAAACTGCTTATCTACATGCACCATTGCAGCACACTATATATTTAAGGAAACCAATTGGCATAAATGACAATAAAATAAATAGTAATGATTGTTGGAAACTCAAAAAGAGTTTTTACGGGTTGAAACAATCTGGGTTTGAGTGGAACCAATATGTTGTGAAAGAGTTAAACAATATAGGTTTTAAATCTGGTTTAGCAGATCCGTGTGTGTTTAAAAGAGAACATAATGGAACGGTGTCATTATTATTATTATTTACTGATGATATTGCTTTAATAACTAAGACTAATAATGAAGCTAATGAAATTATATCATTATTAGCCAAAAAGATAAAAATAAAGCATTTAGGTGAAATTAAAAGGTATCTAGGATTGACAATAAATAAAACAAATAATGGTTTTAAGATATCTCAAGAAGATAAAATTTGCCAATTAATTAAAACTTATAAGATGGAACTTTGTAAACCAGCAAAGACTCCAATGAGTCAGGAAGTTTGCCAAACTAATGATCAAAGTCCCAAATTTGATAAGTCCATATATCAATCTTTGATTGGTAGCTTATCATATATAAGCAATTGGTCAAGGCCAGATATAGCTTATAGTGTAAATCAGCTGGCACGTTTTAATTCAGATCCAAAAGAATGTCATTGGAAATCCTTAAAAAGAATATTGAGATATCTTAAGGGAACAATAAACCATGCATTATATATAGAACCAAAGGGTGATTTGAGTCTTAGTGCTTATGCAGATGCAAGTTTTGCAACTGATATAAACACTAGAAAATCAACATCTGGTATGGCTATATTATTTGGTAAGACACTAATAGGATGGAGGTCAATCAGACAACAGCATATTAGTTTATCCACGATGGAAGCAGAATTTTCATGTCTATCATTATTATGCACTGACTTAATTTTCTACAAACAGTTGTTGTTGGACATGGGTATAACTATAAAAGATTCCATTGTGGTGTATGAGGATAACCAAGCAGCTATAAAGTTAGCTACTAGTATTGCTGTAAAAACTAGATCAAAACATACTGACCTAAGATATTTGAATGTAAGAGAATCAGTGAAAAATGAATTAATAAAATTGGAATACTGCATGTCAGAAGAAAACATTGCAGACCAATTTACAAAAGCTCAAGGAGCAATTAAGTTTAAAGAAAGTTGTGAAAAATATTTTCTAAAGATGTAAATGATTCATAGTTATTATGTAACCTAAAAGGGGAGAATGTTAGGGATAACATTGTTTACCCTAACTGGTTTAGGTGAAATAATAACTTTGAATCATAGTTAGTGTATGTTAGAGTGTATGCAGCTTTAACTGTGAAATAGCAATTAAAGGAGTGGTTATGAAAAACAATATAAAAGTAGCAAGGCTACAGCTTGCTCACTCTCTCTGGCTTTGATGATCCCTGATTACTGCTTGGAATCAAGACTGCATTGCTCAAACGGGAGAGACAACAAAGGACTGATTTGTACGTGAACTGACATAGGATATTCTACATGGACTTTGCTAACTGAATATCCCTGAATGGACTGACTACATGGTAAATGACTATTGGACTGATATTTGACTATGCTATAAACTTATACTGGAATAAACTATATTCTTGATAGCACAAGCGTATCTGTTATTTTTACTGTATGTTAATAAACATACAAGCTTAGCTCACTCATTTATCTGTGTGTCTATCTGACTAACGCTGCACATTTTGTTTAGCTTGTCTACCTAACCCTGGTTGGGGAACCCAGGCTTAACAGGTTTCTAGAAGTCATAAGCTACTGCGGTGTTTTCTGTAGAAGTCCCTTTTAAACAAACAGATATCCTGCTAGTCCTTCAGAGTTTTTAGCATACGATAGTTATGTCTTAAGTACCCTTAAAATAACAGCAGGCATTTTTTTTTAAAAAAAGGCATACAGTCTCTCTCACACACAATGAGTGACTCTTTAATAAGGAGTCCCTATGGGAGTATGTTGGCTGAATACATAGCATAATGAAATTACGAAAAAAGTAATTAAGACAAAAGATTAAATAAAGCAGTGAAGTGAATAAAAATATAAGAAACAGTCCAGTCAGAGAAGTAATATATCTGTATGAGTCATATTAGTCACATTCATCTTCATCTATTTTAAAATTATGGGAACATTGTCTGTTTTGTTGTATTATTTCTGCTAAAAGCTCTTATGATTATTTGCAAGTATTGGATCATATTATACAATGTATACATTTACTTATAATGGATAATATTGGAAAATATTGTTTATGGACATTCTCAATCATCCCCTTTCCAAAAGGCAATTGGCTTTCTTGGGGTTATTTTTTGGCAATTTTGAATATTTAGGCAACATATAATTCATTTACATTCAACACAGAAATCCATTCATATAAGCTAAGCTACTTTTTCTTTCCTCAGTATCTTTGGTGCAATTATCTGATAAAAGCGATAGTGATTATGAGGTTGATGCAGGGGTAGGATAAGTTTTTTAAACAAACGGTTCTGTGGACGTAGCTTCGTTGGTGGGTGTGGCTTGGTAGTCATGTGACTGGGTCGGCGTCGCCAATTCAACATCACTCATGTCAAGGGGTGCTTCTCCTCGCCTGGCCTCTCATGACAGTGGGGATGCTGCAAAGCTCATAAGTGTGAAAAATGGTCATTTTTCACTTTTTTTCACTGCCATTGTAACTTTGAATGGTCACTAAATCAACTGTTGTAAGTCAAGAATTACCTGTACCAAAATACAAAAAGCTTCTTTGCTTGCAAAAAGCTGCCCTAAATACCAATCATTAGATTAAAAATACCTGCAAGCCAGAGTTACAAATCAGGCAGGGTGCTAGAGCACTCGAGGAATGAAAATAGTTTAAATGCAGTGATAGCTATCAAGCAGCCAACTCTTGCTCACACAGTGAAACCCTTTAGCAGAGAGGTCATTTAAGCTCTCTAGTAAAAGCACACACAAGAAAGTAATCCTTAGATCCATTTGCACCACCTAAAGCTGGTCTCACTCACCTCACAAGCTATCCGAAGGAAATCATCCAGATTTAAGGAAAGGTCACATGCCCCCCAGAAAGGCAATAAAAAAAAAATCAGTGTTAAGCTTGCATCCTGCCTCTTGGAAGTAAACCCCAAAAGGACAGTACCAGATAGTACTAAAGCAGTGAAGGAAGACCCCCCTCTCCAGATAGAAAAAGAAACAATGAGGCAGGAAAAAATTAAAACACAATACAGATAAATAATCAGAACAGTAGTTGTTGCTTGTTGAAGCTGAATAGTGTAATTATCAATGTCCTGAGCAGGGATGTCTGAGAAGAAAGAAAGAACATTTTACCATAGCATATTCTGACAGGCATTATTTTTCCATTCACCTGTTTACTGAATAGAAGTTCTTTGGCCTCCTTTATTGGCAGCACTATAATTCTTTATTTAGATTTAACATGCTCTAGCCCAGTGATAGTGGACTTATGCCACCTATGTCACAGATGGCATGCAGAGCCCTCTCTGTGGGCACACGCCCTGTCACCCCAGTTCAGCTCTGTTGCACATGTGCATGCCTCCTGCCAGTCAGCTGGTCTTTGGGTCTCTGCCATGCATGCCTGGGAGTGCATGTGTGTAGGGGTGTGCATGTGCATGGGACGTGCATTGCATTTTGGGTGTGCGCACATGTGTGTGCACTTTGGGCATTCAGTGCCAAAAAGGTTCACCATCACTGATCTAGCCTAAAGATTCAGGGTGGTTTATAAACATTTTAAGCATACTTTGATTATAGGCCCTTAGGGTTGCAAGTTGCAACACTTTAAGCTCATGTCACACTGGCCAACGGATGCAAAAAGGACACAGCGGACAAGCAAAATGTTCCATCCGTTGTTATCCGCTCTCAGAAGGGGCAAAAATTTGCATAAGCAGAGCGGATAACACGGACGCGGGGAGGACGCAAGGGCGGATGGAAAGCGGATGTGGAACGGAAACCCAGCGGATGGAAGCGGATGGGAGCGGATGGGAATGGGTGGCACATCCGCAGGGCTTCCGGGGGGCCTCAGCGAAGCGGACGCAGAACGGAAAGAGCGGAAGCAGAGCGGATGCCGAACGGATGAAGCGGATGCACAGCGGAAGCCTAGCAGATATAACGGAAGCAGCTCGGAAGCAGGTCGCCATTCAGAGAAAAGACCTGCTTCCAGACACATCGACTGCCTTGCCTGCCCTGCCTGCATGTCTGCCTGCCAGCCTTGCTGCCAGCCTCCCTGCCAGCCTTGCTGCCAGCCTGCCTGCAAGCCTTGCTGCCAGCCGGTCTGCCTGCCAGCCTTCCTGCCAGCCTTGGTGCCAGCCTCCCTGACAGCCGTCCTGTCTGCCTTGGTTCATGTCTGCCTGCCAGCCTTGGTGCCTGCCTGCCTGCCTGCCTGCCAGCCTGCCTGCCAGCCTTGGTGCCTGCTTCCCTGCCAGCCTTGCTGCCAGCCTTCCTGCCAGCCTCCCTGCCAGCCTTTCTGCCAGCCTTGGTTCCTGCCAGCCTCCCTGCCAGCCAGCAACCCCACAACCATGCGGAAGCACAGCAAGCCTCAGCCATCTGCTGCCAGCCTGGCAAGAGGGACAGGGCTACCATCCCGCCCCCTGGCCTTCACTCTGGTTCTGCTGGGGCTTCTGCAGCACGGGCTCGCTCTTCTGGGACTGGGGCTTCTGCTGCTTCTGCTTCTGGAGGAGCTGATGACAAGCACTCCAGCATCAGCCACCTCCACAGCACCTGGACCCTTCACCCATGAGACTGAGCGACCCAGAGGAGTGCCAGAGACTCATTTTTGTTGTATAGCTTCTTGTTAATAAAGTATATTTTTGATTCATACACTTGCTTCGTTTCTTTTTTTTAATAAAGTCTTGCTGGAAACTGTTAGAAATGGTTTAAGGCTTTGCATGCTTGTGGGATGGGTAAGGATAGCTTTGGGATGGGTTAGGATAGCTGTGGGATAGATAAACCTCCAGTGCAAGCATAGTGGGACTGTATGGTCCATCCTCCCAGGTGCCACACCTACGGCCCTTTATTATCAATAATAATGTAATAATTATCCACACATGTCAACATAAACACAACTCTTTATTAAACGCCCTGTTCATTGTAGGCCAACCAAACATACATGGCCCAATCTCATCCGTGTGATGAGACAGGCTGAAGGAAGCATCCATTAAGCATCTACCATCCTGTCTTGCCACTCCACTGCTCCAGCTGGGGAGTTGCACCAGTGTCTCAGGAGGTTGCGCTGCTTCTTCGCTTCATTTGAGGCTCTGTTGGGGCCTTGCACATCCTCAGTGTGGATGTGATCAGTCGATCAGGTTTCGCCCTTGCCTCCATTCCCCAGGCTCCATGACCCCATTGGCTTGTTGGAGGTCCATGAGCCTGTTCTGCAAGACTGGGTAGCGGGTGCGCATGAGATTGTGCAGGATGTAGCAAGCTTCCATGATCCTCCTCACAGTCTCTGGGCAATGCTGCATGGTGGTGAGAAGTACCTGGAACCTGTTGGCCAGGATGCCAAAGGCATTCTCCACCACCCACCTTGCCCTGGACAGCCTGTAGTTGAAGATCCTCTCTTCACGGGTGAGGAGTCTGGAGGTGTAGGGCTTCATGAGGTAGGTTGTGAGGTAGAAGTCGTCATCCCCCACGATGAAGTAGGACACATCTTGTGTGTCATTGGGCAGGGGTTCCTGACCTGGGAAGCCCACCATGAGGTTGCATTCCAGCCCCTCCCTGAGGTGACTGGCGTTGTATACCTGGGCATCCGAAGATGAGCCGTTGCCTGAAGCATCGATGTACATGAACTTGTAGTCAGCATCGACCATGGTGAAGAGGA
This sequence comes from Laticauda colubrina, assembly GCA_015471245.1. Classification (NCBI taxonomy): domain Eukaryota; kingdom Metazoa; phylum Chordata; class Lepidosauria; order Squamata; family Elapidae; genus Laticauda; species Laticauda colubrina. The sequence goes on along the minus strand of BLBF01000007.1, from coordinate 37,712,152 downwards.
TGATGCTGAAGAAGCCCTTGTAGTTGAAATAAGTGGACCCCGACTTGGCTGGAGATTTGCAGGCCACGTGCTTGCCATCTATGGCTCCAACGGTGTGGGGGAAGTTCCACTTCTAATACCACTGCTCTGCAACTTTCTTCCATCCTTCTTCAGTGGAGGGGTACTGGAGGAGCTCCTCCTTGTATTCTTCGATGATGGCCTGCACCACTTCTCTGATCACAATGCTGATGGTGTTGGATGGCACCCTCCAGCCGTTCTGCATGCTCCTGTAGGTGGTCCCGGAGGCCAGGTGGTGCAGAGTGAGTGCCACCTTGAGCCCAGGTTCCAGGCTGGGCCGGAAGCTGGTGTTTGCCTTGGTCAACCTGGGTGTCAGCCGCTGCACAACTTCATCAAACATGGCTGGAGGCATCCTCATGAAGTTCTGGAATGCCCGAGTGTCTTCGCTCCTGAGCTCCACCATCAGCTTGTTGTACAGTCCGTCCTCCGCTCTACTGGCGAACCATCTTCGGACCCAGACTCTTTTTGGGTGGCTCCTTTTCTTCTCGCAGTAGTGTTCACAGAGCCTGCAGATGGCTTCGCACTGTTGCAGAACGATGGTGGCTGCCGAAAGGACTTTGTTACAATCCACGGTGGACATGACTGGATGCTGTGGAAGAGGAAGAGCCAGATGAAGGCTGCAGCGGTCTGCACCGCTGGGCTGCTGTTCTGAAAGTGCGATGCAGGGGAGTTGCTCCCCCTTTTTATAGGCAGTATAGGTTTTCCACTAGGCATCCTCTAGGCATCCTGTAGACATCCTTAATATCCGAGATAGGTCCCCTCTGCGAACATTTTTTCCGTTTTAAACGCTTTGTTTCCATGCTGCATCTGCTAGGCATCCGTTGTGCATCTGTTCTGCGTCCGTTCTGCTTCCTCCCTGCGTCCGTTTACCACTGGAGCGGATGGAGTTGTGCGGATGCGCAGTGGACGCCTAGTGGATATAGCAGATGTGTAACGGATGTGTAACGGATGCATAACGGATGCCTAGCAGATGCGTAGCGGATGCAGAACGGACGAACTGGATACATTTTCCGCGCAAAAGTTTTGGGTAGCCCAAAACTTGGAGCGGATGAAACGTCCATAAACGGATGTTGGACAGATAGAGAGGAAGCAAAATGGAGGCAGTGAGTACAGAATGGATACTTCGCGTTAACTAACGGATGGCAAGGTTTTTTGTCTGTTTTACATCCTCTTTGCATCCGTTGGTTCAGTGTGACATGGGCTTTAGGTCTCGAAAATTTTCTGGGGAGTAAAATAATTAATTCAATAAGATTATCTTGGGCAGGCTAAGAACCTTTGGAGACTTTAATTGATAGTTGTCCTGCAAAATAGTGTCATATTTGTGTTTTCATAGTTTATGATAATTATTTTGAAAGCTGCAAAGATATTTGCCAAGAATTGGGCCCATAGTGACATTATAAAAGCATCACAAGTCCATTTCCAGTTGGAAGCATTCAGTCCATTGTAGTTCAAATCTGAAAAATTAGTTGGATTTACATGAAGGACAAGCCACAATTTGGCACCTGAGTTTGGCAAGAGTGTGATCCCACACATTCTGTTTTATTTCCCCATGGACAGCAAATCTGTATAGTCTGTTTAAGAAATTATGGTCAAAATCCTTACCTCGTATCATGTAGGAATGCTGTTCAAGCATTTTCAAAAAGAATGCAAACCATGATTTGATGTGATGTCCGATCTTCACCATAAGTGTTCCACAGGTTGGGATTCTACCGGTTCTGTCTGGCTCTGTAGAACAGGTAGCTCTGAAGAGCAGCAGACATAGAACCAGTTCTATGTCTGCTGCTGTTTTGGCCCACCCGCCTGCACAGGCTCTTACCTGATCTTTATTTCCTGCTTTTTCAATCTCAGCTGCTTTGCGTGGCACAGCTGCGGTTGAAAAAGCAGGAAAATAGTGCTTTTTCAAATGTTGTGCACCTGCGCGCAGCGCTGCTCGGCTGTTCGGCATAGCAGACGACATTCCACACACGTGCAAATTGCAAAATCACTGAACCCGTAGTTACACTGGTCAGATCCCACCCCTGGTGTCCCATGATAAGAAACAATCATATTCGAAATTTTATAGGATATAATAGAAAGGAAGGCAATTCCCTGGCCTCATTCTAAAAATAGATGACCTACAAAGTCCCTTCCAACTCTGATTATCTGTTATCTGTTATTAAGGTGAGTTTTGCTCAGACTAGAAAGGTAAAATATAGTCTTTTTTTCTTGGTGATTTTTTAATTTCCTCCTCTACTCTATAGCTCTGGGGTGCACTGATCATCTCACATCCAAGTTTTAACCAAGCAGGGGTGTCTCCAAGGGGATGGAGTAGAAAAAGAAGGTGGCAGCCACAATTGTATGACCATACCTTGTTTGCATGTGTCACAATTTCAGAGGTGGTATTCGGCAGATTCTGACAAGTTCTGGAGAACTGGTAGTGGAAATTTTGAGTAGTTTGAGGAGAACTGGCAAATACCACCTCTGACTGGCCCCTTCCTCAGCTATTCTCTGCCTCCCGAGTGCCAACTGATTGGCTGGGTCTTCTTTTGTTGCCCTGCACAGGAGAATGGAGCTGGAAAGCAGGTTAGTGGGGTGGGGAGGGAATGGGGATTTTGCAGTATCCTTCCCCTGCCACGCCCACCAAGCCATGTCATGCCCACCAAGCCATGTCATGCCCACCAAGCCACACCCACAGAAGCAGTAGTAAAAAAAATTGAATGCCACCACTGCATAATTTGCTTTCTCGGTTTGTGACACATAAAAAAGGAACAGTTGATCATGTGTTTTGATCATGCAGTCCTGGCTACCATCTTGAGGTTTTTTTAAACTCCCCCCTGTAACCAACACTGGCCCTGGTTTGTTTCTAAGTTCAAATAAGCCCCCCAGGTACTGCCATAGATGGAAGGTCAGTCACAGAGGCCTTTGCCTTCTCTCAGACCTTCTTCCCCATAATGGTAAATTTGCAAGCAAATATGTGCATTCTGAAATGCTTGTCAGAGACAGATGCCTCTTTGTCATAGCTATATCCTGAATGCAACAGAACTGAGGATTAAGCATCCTAGTGCGTTCCTCTATCATAGTCTACTGTCAGTCACTGTGACCAGTGTTAAGAACAATTTGGTTATTGATGAGCATATGACAACTTATGTGTGATGTTTACTTCTTGGTTCCATGAGACGATTACAAATTAATCAATAAAACTTGTTCTACATTTTTTCAGAATTGTTAATTTCTACATTTTTTCAGAACTGATTTTCTATGTTGTTTCCATGACTTCTCTTTATTATCTTTTAATGATTACTACATTCGAAGAGTTGGCTTTGAAAGAAGACTTTAGAGTAAAATTGAGGAATGGGGGAAACTTTAGGAACAGGATGTCCACAACACATGATGCAATCATACATGTGTCCGAATCAACAATATTTTCCAAAAACATTTCTATACAAATGAATCAGGAAAAAGGAAACCTGGAGGAAATTATGCACAGTCTAATTCCAGAATAAATGTTTAGAGTATTTTAGTAAAGTTATTGCCAGCATAGCATATAAATATATAGATAAGGATGCATATTGTAGCAATCTTTCCCCAATATAAGAAAAATACATATATCAGGGTAGTGGAAAACAACAGGAAGGTGAGATAGTAATAGCGCTTAGACTTATAACCCACTTCACAGTGCTTTGCAGCCCTCTCTAAATGGTTTACAGAGTCAGCATCTTGCCCCCAACAATCTGAGTCCTCATTTTACTGACCTCAGAAGGATGGAAGGCTGAATCAATCTTGAGCCAGTGCGACTCGAACTGCTGAACTGCTGGCAGCCAGCAATCAGCAGAAGTAGTCTGCAGTACTGTATTCTAACCACTGCACCACCACGGAGATATTTTAATTAAAAAAATTATTTTGTCCTCCTCAAATTCAGTGCTTTATCAAGTCCTCTGGATCATTGTTAGCCCAGAATATTTACTATGCATTTCTTTTTTTGCTGCCTACATAGGAGGTCAATGTTTCTTAGATATATCCGTTTTTGAAAATCCCATGAAATTTCTTCCAAAAGACATGTGCTCCTGCAGAATTACATGTCATCCATGCAATAACTTTAAAGCATCTTTATGATGTACAATCAGTGGTTCAATATTTATTTCATTTTGCATGCTTATTAGAGTGTGTGATTTTCATGGCAGGATGTTACAGGTTGGCTCATTCATATATGCAATAGTGAAATCAGTTTGGGAGTATAACTGAAACTTATTGAGTTGAATAGGTCAGGTCAGCAATATCTCTTTGGGAATATGAGTAGGCCTCTCTTGATTTTTACTGGCTACCTTCCTGATTCCTTCATCCTCATTCTTAACAGTTTTTAAAAGTTCAACCATGTATAACTTATTGAGTGGAAAAAAAAACAAGCCAGATCAATGGCGTTTTAAAAGATGGGGAGGGGGTTGATGGTACATTTTACAGGTGGAGAGGTTAATATGCTATTTGTCACACTCTGGAGTTGTTGAGAATAAATTCCAGAACAATTGGAGAAAATCCAGTGACACAGAAAAATAGTCACTTGGGATTTTAATCCATATGTTTGTATTTCATCACATTCAGCACAACTTCATGGGAACCAAAACCTAATGTTGGCTGTATTTGTTCCTTTGTTAAACAAAGTAGTTTTTAAGCATTGTTTAAAAACACAGAAGACATTTTTATTTACTTTGCATTGGGTGGCTTTATTCAGTAAGACATTTAAATGACTTGACGGAAGACAAAGGTGATATAGATGTGGTATTTTGAACTCTTATCATAAAAGGCTGTGGCAAGTCTGATGACAAGACCAGTTTTAGGGCCATTAATTATATGCCTCTTATTGCTGGGGATAAGTTGAAAGAAGACCCATATTGTGGCATTCAAGTAATGTCTTCTGTGATTATTCTTGGTTGTTTTTCACTTGTCACAATCAGAGGACTCATCGGTGAAAAGTTGCTATTTGCTTTGTGCTACCTGAGTATGAATCATGACAATTGTCCTGGGAGATCAATTATGGAAGATTAATTGAATTAATATGGCAAAAAATGCAAATAGATCTATATTCCTAGGAATTATGGCCAGTAGGGTAGAAGAGCCATTAGGAGACGTAATACTTGGGTAGACCTAAAGCTATCTGCATGGAGAAAAATTCCTAAATAAGGCTTTAATCTGCATTCAATCTTACATTGTAAAATTGTGTATGAGGGAGAGGGAGAGGGAGAGAGAGAGAGGGGGGGGGAGAGAGAAATTGTCTTCTTTTCTCTGTTCTCTCTCTTAATTGTGTCATGCACATTGACTTATCTCACCTTTAAATTGTTGGTTATAATCATTTTATTGTATCCTGCTGTTTTATCTATTACATAAAATGAGTGTTCATTGACATTCATCATCACATACTGTCTCTGGCATAAATTGGTGCTTGCTAATAAAGGTATTAATGAAAGCACTTGCAGTCATTGATATACCACTTTTTAAATTTATATAGTTGTTCTCAAATGCATGATTCCGGGTGTCTAACAATGATTAAAAACAAGATAAAGACATTACAAAAAACCAATAATCCATGATAAAAGACCAAGCAAAATAGTAATTAACACAACCATGACATGAGCCCAGCCATATCTCCAGGGCCCCATGCTCAGTAACAAAAGAATGTTTTCAAGGTTTTAAAAAAAGCCAGTATCTAATTTTGGTACAGCTCATAAATTTATAGCCCACAATGGTATTTCATCCAACAATTTTTGAAAAGCACAAACAAGTGGAAAAGCTCTGGAGAATAATGCGGCTAATGTCTTTGAACGATTTTCTTATAGATTCATGTTTAGTTAAAAATATTGCCATAATAATTACATTTATATCTGTCAACTTTAAATACATTCAAGAAAATCTAACATATAATTCCCATACATATAATTCCCATACTAAAAAAAATCCAATTATTTCAGTCCTGTTCTTTGTGCTATTGCCAAGTAGAAGCATTTGACACCTCTTAAAGCTATGTGTCGTTGGTGCATGTGTTCTTTGCAAGGCTATCCAAAATAAATTTCATTGGATATGCTGAGACTTTTGTCTAGATGTGGCATTACCTAACTGATTTTGCCTGATCTACTCAAGCCAAGCAGGGTCAGTCCAAGTGAGTATTATCATGGGATATCTCTTGGAAATACCAGAGTAAAAACTCAGGAAAATATCCAGGGGGAAAAAAGGCAACAGTAAGCCAATTCCCCATTGTTGCTAAAGCCCATGTCCCACTGCACCAACGGATGCAAAGAGGATGTAAAACGGACAAAAAAGCTTGCCATCCATTGGAAAATGCGATGCATCCGTTGTGTACTCACTGCATACGTGTTTCATATGCTCTATCTGTCGAGCATCCGTCCACTGCAATTTCATCCACACAAGAAGTTTTGAGCTGTACAAAACTTTTTGAGCGGATGAACTTTCCGCCGCATACAATGTACATCCGTGACACACATGGGCAACAAACGTTCTACGTCTGTTGTCATCCGTTAAACGTCCTCTGTATCCTCTCGGCATCCTCTGGACATCCTCGCAACTCACATCCACTGCAGCTGAAAACGGAAAGAGGGAGGAAGCGAAAGGTACACGGAACGTCCACACAGCGTTAGTAGCACGGAAATAGAAAGGATGTAAGTGGATGCATCTCATATATAAAGCATTAAAACAGACAAAACGTTTGTCTATGGGATGTATCTCAGATATTTAGGATGTCAGGAGTATTCCTAGAGTATGTGGAAGGATACCTAGCGGAAAACCGATATTTCCTATAAAAAGGGGGAGGAAATCACCTGGATCTCAGTATGAGTCCAGCAGCCGTGGTGCACAGACCTCTTCACCCTTGGTCTTGGTCTTCCACATCATCCATTGATCTCCACCATGGATCATAACACAGTCCTTATTCAACACCAGAACCAAGCCCTCTTCAGACTGTTTCACCTTTTCTACGCAAGGAGAAGAAGGAGACATCCAAGAGCTGTGTGGGTTCGACAATCGGGATCGGGAGAAGAGTGGAGTTTGGACTGTATGACAAGCTGATGGTGGAGCTGAGGAATGAAGACCCTCGTGCATTCCATCACTTCATGAGGATGCCACCAGCGATGTTTGATGAACTTGTAGAGCGTCTGAGACCCAGGTTGACCAAGCCGAGCACCAACTTCCATCCCAACCTGGACCCTGGACTGAAGATGGCACTGACTCTGCTCCATCTGGCCTCTGGAACCACATACAGAAACATGCAGTATGCGTGGAGGGTGCCACACAACAGCATCAGCAAAGTGGTCAGAGAAGTGGTGCAGGCCATCATTGAAGAATACGTGGAGGAACTCCTCCAGTGTCCCACCACTGAAGAAGGCTGGAGGAAAGTTGCAGAACAGTGGTATCAGAGGTGGAACTTTCCCTACACCGTTGGAGCCATAGATGGGAAGCATGTGGTCTGCAAAGCTCCAGCCAACTCAGGGTCCTCTTATTACAACTACAAGGGCTTCTTCAGTATCATCCTCTTTGCCATGGTTGATGCTGACTACAAGTTCATGTATATCGATGCTTCAGGCAACGGGTCAGCTTCAGATAGCCAGGTATACAACGCCAGTCACCTCAAGGAGGGGCTGGAACGCAACCTCATCATGGGTTTTCCAGATCCAGACCCCCTACCCAATGACATACAAGATTTGCCCTACTTCATCGTGGGTGATGATGTGTTCTCCCTCAGAACCTACTTCACAAAGCCCTACACTTCCAGATACCTCACCCGTGAAGAGAGGATCTTCAAATACAGGCTGTCCAGGGCAAGACGGGTGGTGGAGAATGCCTTTGGCATCCTGGCCAACAGGTTCCAGGTACTTCTCACCACCATGCAGCATCATCCACAGACCGGGAGGAGCATTGTGGAAGCTTGCTGCATCCTGCACAATCTCATGCACACCCACTACCCAGTGTTGCAGAACAGGCTTGTGGACCACCAACAAGGGAATGGGGACATGGAGCCTGGTGAATGGAGGCAAGGGCGAAACCTGATAGACACTAAGGATGTGCAAGGCCCCAACAGAGCTTCACGTGAAGGGAAGAAGCAGCACAACCTACTGAGACACTGGTGCAACTCCCCAGTTGGAGCAGTGGAGTGGCAAGACAGGATGATAGATGATTAATGGATGCTTCCTTAAGCCTGTCTCATAACACTGATGAGATTGTGCCATGTATGTTGAGTGGCCCGAAAATGAATAGGGCATTAATAAAGAGCTTTGTTTATTTTGAAATGTGTTGATCAATGAATAAATTGTTATTGATAAAAAAGAGCCATATTTGTGGCAGCTGGGAGGGTGGACCATACAGTCCCACTATGCTTGCACTGGAGGTTTATCTATCCCACAGCTATCCTTACCTATCCCACAGCTATCCTTACTCATCCCACAACTATCCTTACCTATCCCATAGCTATCCTTACCTATCCCACAGCTATCCTTACCCATCCCAGAACTATCCTTACCCATCCCACAAGCATGCAAAGGCTTAACCATTTTTTCAAAGTTTTCACCAACACTTTATTAAGTAAATAAAATGAACCAAGTGTGTGAAGCAAAGATAACCTTTTTTAATAACTGTCTTAAGTAAACTGTATGACTTTATTAAAAAAGCAAAATGAACCAAGTAAAATGTCTTTAAACAAAGATAAAGTGAACAGGTAACAATTCAGTCTCTGGCACTATTCTCAGTCACTCTGAGGCATATCCATGGTCTCAGCTTTCAAGTGGCCAGGGACTGTGGAGGTGGCTGTGGCTGGAGTGCTGGTCTGAGGTGCCATTGGGGTGCTTGGCCCTGAGAGTATAAGAGGGGATGGTGTGTTCAGGAAGCTCTCAGAGAGCTGACTCAGTCCTGTGAGGTTGAGAGGCCCTTCATCAAGGACCTGGGATGTCAGGCCCAAGACTGAAGACAGATTGTCTGTTGTGGGGCTTGGCTGTGGGATGGAGGAAGGAGGAGTGTAGTGGAGCTGTCTGGTCTGCAGCTGGGTGAGGTGAGCCGTCTGTGGCATGCGATGAACCTGGGTCTGGACTGGGAAGGGCTGCCTCTGCTGTGGGAAGTCCTGGTACTCATAGCCTTGGTCGGTGAGGGGCTGTTGAAAGCCATGGAAGGGCTGTGACATCACCTGGGGTGGAGGAGCAGACCTGGACTGGGTCGGAGCAGGTTCAGCTGGGCCTTGATGGTTGTGCAGAAGTGCTGTGATCTTCTGCTTCATCACCTGGTACTGGACCTCGGGCAGGTCCCTGAGGGTCTGGCTCATGTACGTGATGAAGGGATTCCGGTTTGAGGATGGTATGTCACTGTGGACCAGCTGAGAGAGAGGATCTGTGCTGGTTTTGATTGTGTCCCTGATCTCCAACAGGACAGTGTGGCTCTGGCCCTCCAGTCTGCCTCTGCCTCTCTGCCTGCTTTTTGTGGAGGTGGAGCTTGGGGTGGGTGTGGGTTGGTCTCTGGTGGCTGCTGCTTCTTCCTCCATTTGTGACAGGGGTTCCTCCACGTCCTCTGACATGGGGAGTGCAGCTGTCGGGGGGGTCTCTGCCATGGCGCGCTCCGAAGACACCTGCCTGGACACGGTAGCTGTCTCCTGGCTGGAAGAGGACTGGCTGTCTGTGGGCTGTCTGAGGGACAGGGTTGTCAGAGGGGCTGCTCCTTGGTGGCGGTCCTCACCCTCCAGGAAGCTGCACTTGGCCATAACGTACATCTCCCAGTCAGTGAGCTTGACAGCGGCCTGGCCAGATTTCTTGAGGTGTAGCTTGCCATACCAGGTGTGCATGTGCTTCCACCATCCAAGGAGTAGGTCTGAAGTATAGCCCAGGCTCTCTGCCTTGTCTCTCCAAGCTGCCTGCTTCTTCTTGATGTCACGATAGAGTCTGTGGCCCTTTCTCCACAGGTACTCGTTCTCCCTCAGCCATTCCAGCACCTCCTCCTCATGCTCCTCAGAAAGGGTGTACTGTTTCCTCTCTCCCTTCTCCTTCCCTTGCCTCTTCCTCCCTCTGGCAGGGGCTTGAGCAGCAGGGCCTTCAGGGGCTTGAGCAGCAGGGCTTTGAGGGCCTTGGGGATGGTCCACCACAACAGCAGCACCAGCAGCAGCCGCAGCAGCAGGAGAAGCACCAGCAGCACCAGCAGCACCAGCAGGAGAAGCACCAGCAGCACCAGCAGGAGAAGCACTAGCAGCACCACCACCACCAGCAGGAGAAGCATGAGCAGCACCAGCAGCACCAGCAGGAGAAGCACCAGCAGCAACAACCACCAGCAGCAACAGCAGCAGCAGCAGCAGAAGCACCAGCAGCTTCAGAGTCAGTGCTGGGGGGTGGGATGGTGGTTCTGTCCTTCTTGCCAGGGCTGGCAGGAGTAAGCACAGGCTTCCTCTTCTTCCCTGACTGATGAACCATGGTGTTATTCGAAGATGTCTGTGGCAGCACGTCTTTCCTCTGAATGCTGACTGCTTGCGAGCTGCATCCTTTTATATCCGCGGAGCTGACGCAATTCATACTCCCCGCATGCGCAGTGAACGCTTTGCATCCGCTATGCATCCTATAGGTGTCCATGATGCATCTGTGTCATCCACTATGCATCCGCTCCTTCCGCTATGCGTCCGCTTCGCAATTCTCCGCGGAAGCCCTTCGGGTGTGTCATCTGCTTCCATCCGCTTCCATCCGCTAGACTTCCTACAAACATCCGCTTAACTTCCTTGCTATGTACTACCCCCGTCCGTTCTTTTCCATTGTTTTCCATTCTGTTTATGCAAATTTGGGGCAATTTTGGAGCGGATAACAACAGATGGAGCCACCCCTGAAATTTTGCTCATCTGCTGTGTCCTTTTTGCATATGTTTTGCATCTGTCGGCCAGTGGGACCTAGCCTTAAGAAAGCTACACAGCTCATTCCATGAAGATACCGGGAGTTCAGCTTATATATTTGTAGATGTGAATATGGGATTATTTCCACAAGCTATGAACATGTCTTTTATTTCTGAACTTCATATATTACTTCATAGATTTTAGAGAGCACTTCCCTCATTCAGTAATGTGATTCCCCCCGCCACCCCCGTATTATACATTGCCTTTTGATTGTCGTATAGTGGTGAGGACTTCCAGTCTCTGGATTCCACAGAGAATACAGTTACTTATAGTAATGGATTTATAGAGTTTTTGTTAAGGGTTTTAGAAAATGAAAATATTCAGAAAAATATTATTTTAAGTGAAATTTTGCTTCATATACAGTAAAAGGCAAAATCTAGGCTATCCTTTTTTAAAAATTGAATTTAAATTTAAAAATTACTTGCAAAGTTCTGCAATAGTAATAAATTTTCTCATGCTTTATAGCCTTAAATCTAACTTAACATTTTAAATCATTGTCAGGTTCTTACTTCCAACATATTCCGCATTTAATGTGCTCAACCAAAACATGATTTCTTCTGAGTTTTAAAATCTCTAAGGGCGCTCTTATTCTGACTATGGCTTGGACAGAATTCACACATTATGTTGCATAAATTTAGTTATAAACAACTCAATGCAGTTTATGCATGTATTTTAGAAAAGGTCATGAGAATTTATCATAATAATTGACTACTTCATATTCCGCGAAAATATGAACTGAATGTAGATTTATAATGTTTTGGCTTGGCTTTCTCTTGTACAGTGGAATAATAGACCATTGATAAAATGTTTTGTAAAAAGAACTTGATCTCATATTTTAAATAAGCCTTGGAAGTGAAATATTGTTTCTCATAAATATTATTTATATAAATTTGATAATGGGTTTCAGTCACTGCCACATGAAACTAAACTAGAAGATTGCAGGACACAGTTCAAGCAAGCTGTTCCGTCCGGAAAGAAGCACGGGAGACCGGGTTCCAAACAACAACTCTTTATTACAAACCACTAGGTAAAGAAATGGAACATACCCCAAGTTGCGGCAGCCCTTTATATAGCGGCTAGCCTGCCAGCTTGTGGCCAATGACAGTTATTTAATTCTTCCTGCCGTTTGGCGGCTTCCCAGACTGGTTCCTAGTGAACCAATCCGTAAGTGGCCTTTTCAGCCAATCAGAATGGAGAACTTGGAACCTACCAAGTTCCACACAGAACACCCCTCCCCCTTTAGTTCAGTCCAATGTGTGTGATGTAGTCGCACAGGTAGGTGGGGTTTTTCCTAGCTCTAGTTGACCTGCGTGGCTTGTTTTGGTCTTCAAGCGGTTCAGTCAGGATCGCTGCATCTCTCGATCATCTCCATGGAACCTCCTGGAAGGGTGAATCAGCCATGGCGCTCCCACCTGAGTCTCTTGGGCCAGTTGAGATGGCTCTGCCGCTCCCTTCTGGTTTGGCCGGGTTGGTTGAGCTGGCCTGGCTGCCACCTTCCACGAAGGCCTCACTTCGCTCTTCTGCTCCCGGACTTCTTTCTTGGGGTTCATCTAACCATGAGTGCTCTTTTTGTTTGGTTAGATTGTCGTTTTGCAGAGCTTGTTGTCTTGTTATGGCAGGTTTGTCTCTCCCTTTTTTATTTATTTGTACTTCCCCCCCTCCTTGGTTCTTTTTCATCGGATTTTATTATTTTTGGTTCTGCGGCAGTTTTTCTTTCGAGGTTGCGGGAACGAAGCTGGTCTATGTGCCGCTTCCATTCCCTCCCATTGTCTAGCGTTAGTCGGTAGGACCGGGAGCCTGTGACTTGTGTGATGGTGGCTGGCAGCCATAGGGAATCCCCGGTAAGGTTCCTGGAATAGACTAGGTCGCCGATTTCGAAGGTACGGTATTTGCTAGAGGAGTCAGGGGGCTTGTCCCATGTATAGGTAGGGTGTAACCTGTCCAGGTAGGACCGTAGTTTCCTACCCATTAATAGTTCAGCCGGGCTTTTATTTGTGGTGCTACTAGAGGTGATATGTTGCAATGTTAGCAAATGGTTGAGTTTGTCTTGCACGTCCCCCTTGTCTATTCTCTCTAGGCCTTCTTTAGTATATCTAACCATGTGTTCGGCCCTGCCTTTTGCAGCAGGATGAGCCGGTGTGGTTAATGAGTGATGGACACCCTGGGTAGCCAGGTATTGTTCGAACTGCAAGGCGGTAAACTGAGGCCCGTTGTCCGAAACCAGTACATCTGGTAGCCCGTGCGTCGCAAATAGTTTGTCGAGCTGTTTCATGACAGCCTCAGTGGTTGTGGAAGCCATGAGGATGACTTCCAACCAGTTCGAGTATGCATCGACAACAATCAAAAAGGTGTTCCCCTTCGTTGTCCCCACGAAGTCAATGTGTACCTTAGACCATGGGCCCCAGGGAGTTTCCCAGTCTTGTATAGGTGTCTGTGGGGGTGTAGGCCTCGCTTTCTGACAGGCGTGGCATGTTGCAACCCAGCGTTCTGTGTCTTTGTCCAGCCCTGGCCAGGAGTTAGGTCTGGCAACTTTCATCTTGACTATGCCCAGGTGACCCTCGTGCAACATGCCTAGGATGGTTTCTTGGAGGCTGCATGGGATTACCACCCTGTCACCCCATAAGATGCACCCATTTTTGATAGACAGCTCAGTCTGTCTGGCACGGAAAGGTTTAAAAGTCTCAGTTTTTTTATTTTCCTCCAGCCAGCCTTTACCTACCCAGTTCAGTATACGCGCTGTCAAAGGGTCTTTGGCTGTGGCTCTCGCGACATCGGCGGCAGTCAGTGGTAGCTCCGGACAGGTCTCCAGTTGGAATGTGGAGGTAGTCAGAACAGGGTCATCTTCTCTGATGGGCAACGGGGAATGGGCTCAGGGCGTCAGCGTGCGAGATGGTTTTGCCGGGTCTGTGGAGTAGCGTGTAGGAGTAGGCAGCAAGGAATTCAGACCACCTCGTCATTCTAGGAGGCAGAATGTTCGGGGTTGGCTTGTTTCCCGCCAGTATTCCAAGGAGAGGCTTGTGGTCGGTTACGATAGAAAAGGGTCTACTGTAAAGGTATTCATGGAATTGTTTGACCCTGGCGACGATTGCTAGGGCTTTACGATCGAGTTGGCTGTAATTGCATTCCACTTTGGAGAGCGTCTTTGAGTAAAAGGCGACCGGTGCCTCTCTGCCGTCTGGAAGCCGGTGACTCAGGATGGCACTGACCCCAAAAGGTGAAGCATCGCAGGTGACCGTCAGTGGCAGGGTGTTGCTAAACTGGATAAGAACGGTGTCTGACGTTAATAGATCCTTAATACCTTGGAAAGCTTTTTGTTCCCAGCGGCCCCAAGTCCAAATGGTTTTTTTTATCTAGCAGCCAATGTAGGGATTCTGTTATTGTCACCTTATGGGGCAGGAACACATTGTAAAAGTTTATGAGGCCTAGGAAAGCCTGGAGATCGGTTTTGTTTCTTGGTCTGGGAGCGTCTCTGATAGCCTTTACCTTCTTTTCAGTTGGGTGAATGCCATGCTCATCGATTAAATAACCCAATAATTCAACCCGGTTAGCGGCCAGTTCACATTTCTCTTTCTTGACTTTTAGGCCTGATTTTCTAAAGCGAGTTAAGACTTCTCTTAGCCTGGTCTTTAGCTGGTTGGCCTTTTTTGCTGAGACCAGTACATCGTCGAAGTATGGTACAACACCTTTAATTCCGTTTAGTAGGCATTCCATGAGGCTTTGAAAAATGGCTGGGGCAATGCTAACACTGAATTGAAGGCAGTTACATTTGAATGCCCCTCTATGCGTTACTATTCTTTGTGTCTCTGCTGTTATTGGATCAATGGGTAGTTGCTGATAAGCTTGTGCTAGGTCAAGTTTTGCAAATATTTTTCCTCCCCTAGTGAGTGCAATAAATGTTGCACCACTGGCACTGGGTATGCGCTTTGTTGGAGCGCATGGTTCAGGGTTGCTTTATAGTCCCCACAGATGTGCACTGACCCATCTGGCTTTACTGGTGTTACAATAGGGTTTTCCCACTTGGCGTGTTCGACTGGTTCTAAAACCCCTTGTGCATCAACTTATTCAACTGTTCATCAATTTTTGGTTTAAGCATGAATGGAACGTGTCTGGTCTTTAAACGAATGGGGGCTATTTTCGGGTCTAGGCTAAATGAGATTGGGGTCCCCTCATATTTGCTTAGAGTCCCGTCGAATACATCTTGGAATTCATGGAGTAGGTTCTCCTCCCAGTTGGAAGTAGCGATGCGGTTGATACCAGTCATCCCAATTCCCAGAGGTGCGAACCATTCAATTCCTAGCAGGCTAGGGCGGTCACGATCAACAATAGTTAGGGACAAGACTTTGGCGTGTTGTTTAAATTCGACTAAAAAATGTCCAAGGCCAATTACAGGGATTCGATTTCCCTGATAGTCTTTTAGCATGAGTTTTTATTTCTTTAGTTCCTTCTGCTTGATGTTTGGAATTAAGCGCCGGATGGTATTCTAGGATACCATTGATCAGAACAACCCTGAGTCGACCTCCATCTCACAGAGTCTCCCCTCGATGCTCACCTCTATTTGAACCTTCTTCCCGCTTTCTGTCCTTGCATTATCGATGGTGACTGTCTGATGTGTTTCTTCTCTGTCACCGGTTCTTTTATTTTGGTTCCATCAGTTGCCGGCTTGTCTGTCATCGTGTCTGGGGGGGCATGCTGCTGCGTCTTTTTGGACTATGGCTCTTTTTGTTGCATCAGACCCTTTTGATATGCCCCCTTTTATTACAGGCCCGGCATATTGCGTCGAGGAATCTGCATTCAGACCGCGGGTAATTGCCTCCGCAGCCCGCACATTTAAATTCCCGCCGATTCTTCCTCTTTTCGCACCATTTTCTATCTGAATAGAGTCTATGGGCATCTTCATTGTCATCTTCGGTTTCACTCTGGGTTTCGATGTGCTCATGGTGGGTTGTCGCTGTGGGCTGTTTCTTTCCTCCTTCTGCCTTCTTCTCCCTCATTTGGGTTGGCAGGTCGGGAACTGCATTCATTTGTCTCATGGTGGCTGCTGACTTTTTCGCTGCTTCGGCGGCAGTTGCCTCAGCAATGGCCTCGGCCACGGTTATGTTTGGCCTGTTGAGTAGTTTGCTCTGAAGGGTAGAGTCTTTCAGGCTGAGGACTACACAGTCTCTCATAGTCTCGTCCATGTTTTGAAACTCATATACCCCTCCAATGTGTCTCAAGGCTGCCACAAAGTCTGCTATGGTTTCATCCTCTTTCTGGTCCCTTTTGTAATATTCATGTTGTTTGATGAGATTTGAGACCTCTGGTGCATAGTGTGTTTGGAGCATTTGGTTCAGGTCAGACCAGGTCATCTGCTTGACATCTCTGGGTTTCGCCAGCACCTTCGCCATTTTGAATATGGCGGGTCCGCAGTGTGTAAGGAAGACAGCCCTCTTCCTTTGATCCGAGATTTCTTCCATCTCGTTGCTTTCTAAGAACATAAGAAAGCGATTGATATACGATTCCCAATCCTCTTCATCTGGATTGAAGGGTGTGGGCAGCGCATTGTTTCCAGCCATCTCTTTCACTCGGTTCAGATTACCGTGTGCTTTGGTCTCTGCTTCTGCGACGATCCCATCCTCGTCACCAGTGTTCCGTCCAGAAAGAAGTGCAGGAGATCGGGTTCCAACCAACAACTCTTTATTACAAACCACTAGGTAAAGAAATGGAACATAGCCCACGCCGCGGCAACCCTTTATATAGCGGCTAGCCTGCTGGCTTGTGGCCAATGACAGTTATTTAATTCTTCCCGCCATTTGGCAGCTTTCCGGATTGGTTCCTAGTGAACCAATCTGTAAGTGGTCTTTTCAGCCAATCAGAATGGAGTACTTGGAACCTACCAAGTTCCATACAGAACACAAGCAATGTCTGAAAGCGCAGAAGAAATGATTGGATGAAAGAGAAGAAAACAGAAATATTAGATGCAAGACATAACTTGGAAAATCATGGATGAATGAAAACTGCAAAGCAGTCAAATGATGAAACAAAGTTTTCAAGGGAAAAAACAGTAGTTATGGGAAAATAGCAGTCATTGGAATATGAAGTCAAAATAAGTGGCTAAGTTGACAAGAAAGAATGGTTATAATATAAAGGAACTGAAGCATCAAAAATAGCAAGTAAAAATGACATCAAGATGCAGGATGGACAGAACATTTCAAAGAGATATTGAACCTGACAAACCGAT
Source organism: Laticauda colubrina (assembly GCA_015471245.1). NCBI lineage: Eukaryota > Metazoa > Chordata > Lepidosauria > Squamata > Elapidae > Laticauda > Laticauda colubrina. The sequence goes on along the minus strand of BLBF01000007.1, from coordinate 37,694,990 downwards.
AGTTCTGTTATCTTCACCATCCATTTCTCCATTTTTCTGCATATAATATAGTTTAGCAGCAGTACTAATTTATAAAAATGATCTTCCTCTTTTTTAATCGGCTATGAATCCCAGCAAGAAAATGGATCTTTAAAATTCTTTATATCATTATACATATTTGAATCCAAAAAATTCTGTCTAAAGTTCTTAGTTCATTTTATCATCCTGATTTTCACTTGTTCTTCCACTTCAAATTTCAACAAATACTTGTTCATTTTAGCAATTATATGATCACCATTTATATGTAGTTCAAATTCTGTCTTATGCTGTTCAGTTCCAATTGTCCTGATAACTACCTAATTTTTTCTCTTAACTATGCAAACAAAAAAAAAAGAAAAGAAAACAAAATCCCTCTGCAACCAGCCATTTGGTCTGATTTCATTTTATTTTCACCATGTTCCCATTCTAACAATTTTTGATAAGTTAAACCATTGGGGTTTTTTACCTATTGTGCTTCTTGTGCTAAGACTCATAAAGGCATTTGGGGCAAAATCTGGGTTTATACTTTTAAAAATGGTGCTTCTAATATAATGTTTAAATGTTACACCAGTTCTCATTATAGATGTTATTTGAAACAAAAACATCATCCTTGGCAAAATATTCATCTTTATCATGGACATTCTTCCAATAATGACAATTGTAATTTCTTCCATCTTAGCATGTCCTTAATTTCATTCCATGCTTTAAAGGGATATAACATACAATTTGTATTAATCAAAACAATACTCAAGTATTTCACTATGGTCTCACTTTACATTTCTACTCAATACTTCCTAAGCTAAAATAAAGACCAACATTGATCAGGGGCACCCTTATCTAGTACCTTTCCATATCTTACAAGGTTTTGTTTGCTTCTCAGTCCCAGTTATCTGTGTCTTTTGTGAAATGTAAATTGATTTTACCCATTTGATAACATTGTCCAAAGTCCATATCCTCCAAATTTTTAAACAAGAAAGTCTAGTTCATATTGTCAAAGGCCTTTTCTGCATCAAGAACAGTCAGTGTTCTTGTTTTTCATTATGTTGTTATCCAATACATTTCAAATATTATCCCTTAACTGTCTTTTAAGTAAAAACCTACAATGGTCATTGCAAATAAAGTTCTCTAGAACCATCTTCATTCCACCAGCTAAGGACAGCAGGGGTAGCATGGAACTCAGTTGGGCAGTGTGGGCAGGGACAACAAGACAGAAAGAGCAGGTGGGTGGGCCCAGCCAGTGATCACAATTGTGGGTTTGCCTGAACCTGTGCAACCAGGCAGCAGACCACCACTGCTGAGGTACCACTGTACTTTATTGAAGCAATAATTACTGGGTTCCAATTTACAGAAGAGTAATGGAGCACAATATAAAAGTCAGGTCTTTTATAAGGATTTTGAACTCTGGAAATTTTAGAGCTCTGATGTGAGACTATAGAAAGGAAAGTGGATTATTAAAGAATAATAATCTATGTATAAATGGAGCTGTTTTATTGTTGAGAAATCACACTTTTCTGAAACAGCAGCAGCACCAGCAATAGCTATTGTCTCGTTGTTAATGAGCAGTGAAATGTTGATGGGATTGGGCACGTGTTCTTGATTTGTGTGGAAGGTTTTCTTTTTGCCTAATTACATTGTCACCCTTTTTCCTTATTAGGTTTGGCCTCAGGCAATTGCACAACTAGTTTCCACTGCCTTTTGTCAGTTTCATCCCTGTTGAGACAAGTAATATTCCTTTCTTTTTGGTAAGAGAGGATCCTTAGGAGCAAGAGTTGTTCTTTTAGGCTTGACAAAATAATGTAAAGTGGGTAACTAGTTCTGCTCCTTGTCATCTTTGCAGAATGATGGGAAGATGTCTTAGAAATAGGCTTCCATTTTAGTTTTTCCAACAATTGAAACTGCAACAAACATCCAACTCTACAACACTGTCATCCTACCAACACCAAACTACAGCAGCAAATTTGGAAAATGACTATTTGTATAATGTAGAGTCTCAGTGTAGTCCACCAGCATTGCCAAAAGCAGATTCATGGCATTAGCTACCATAATTATATTGTCAATATGAGATCCTATAAACTACTGGATTGTGCAATTTACGGGAGGTTGTGGTAAAACCCCAGGAATGGTTTCCTCATCTGCCAAACAACTATTCTCCCAAGATGATGATGTCATCAGAAAGAAGAATCAGACTACTCAAGACAGGTGCAAAACGTTTACAAAAACATGCACAACATAGGAATTAAATGGGGCGAAATGGAAATGATCATAGCTGATTAAAATCACTGGTGAGTACAAGATGTGCTGAACAGCACAAAGAACCTAAAACTAACAAACAAAACCTTGGATTTGAGCACATGAGCAAATGTTGAACTAAAATATCATTAGACCCTGCTTCTATAATTGTCCAAATCCCAGACCATCCTATATTTTTCTAACATTTTATGGCAGGCCTGTACTTCAGAAGTACTTCCTCCTGCTGGCTTTTTCCACTTTTTCTCCTTGATGTTTCTGTTCATCATTTTCATATGTGAATTCCTAGCAGTAGCTGGGAAGATAAGGCCATTAGCTGAACAGATAGGAGTAACTAAGCCCTGATGGCAACAGTGGTTATAATGCAGCATTGCAGAATGAGTCTGCCCACAGCATGGAATTTGATCCTGACTGGCTCCGGGTTGACACAGCCTTCCATCCTTCTGAGGAGGGTAAAATGAGAATCTAGATTGTTGGGGGCAATATACTGACATTAGTAAACAGCTCAGAGAGTGCTGTAAAACACTGTGGAGTGGTATATAAGTCTAAGTGCTGTTGACTTTATTATTGCTAGGATTAGTGGCAGTCACCTTGGTGGGGCTTGAGAAAATGCAGTAATTATTTAAGGTGGCTGTCATTACATTGGTCCTGATGATGAACTCTTTGGGGCTGCCAGCCAGAGAGTTACAGAGAGTGCCATTTGTTACAATTTAGAAATTTTCTGGATTCTGTTTTTTGTTGGGATGAACACCCAAACAATGATTCTCTGGGCCAAACCAGACAGTTGGCAGGTATGCATTCAGGCGACCTAAAATGAATCCTTTTCAAGAGTGAAAGAAAATTGAGATCAAAGCATTGAATGTGCTTTTCAGTACAATAACTTAAATAGTTACATCATGAGCATATATTGAAAATGCAAAATATGATGCTATTAGACACATCATTCTAAAAAAGCAACAAAAAAGAGATATAAAATATTTCCTCTTTCTAATCTATGAACTATTTTAAATACCTCATGCCATTCTGTAGTACAGACCTTAAGAATATCAACACATGTGGATAGAAACGGTAGCTTTGCGGATATTTTTGAAATTGAGATAAATAAAAGCAGAGCTACCATGGGGAATGCAGTCCATTGGGATATTACAACCTAAATCTCACTGGACTAGACTGACACAATTTGAGTAAATAAAAAACAGAGCCAATTACTCATTTGAATTGTTTAGATTTTTTTTATTCCCTCTCCACTTCTGACAGAAGCATATTAGGTTTGGCCTTTAATCTCCTTTGGCTACAACTCAACCAGATGAAAGGCTAGGACACATCCTGTTGAGAAATTCTTCTGCACAAGTCCCTGAAGATGGATAATTCCAACCATTCTTTCCCTTATTCAGTGGTGCTCAACCTCTATGGTCTGTCTCCCTCCCTGCCTCCTTCCCCCCCCCCCCCCCGTCTCATAAACACAACGTGACTAGATCTGAGACTTGGCTCTGATTATTTTTGTGCTAAGTTGTATGTAAATACACACACACACACACACACACACACATATATAATATATATATATATATATGTTTTTTTTAAGCTTTCGCGGGTACTTACATGTGTGCTGTTTAGCTTCCCTCGGGTATTATCCCACGTCATTGTAGTGTTGTTAAAGTTGTAGCAACGTTTCAGCAGAATCTCATCTGCCATCATCAGGCTTCTGTATGGATGTGTGTGCATATTATTATTGTGCCACAATAATAGGCTAGCCTCAAATTTAAAACCAACGGCTGTGAGACCCTGACCCACATACAAACTCAATACAGAAGCCTGATGATGGCAGATGAGATTCTGCTGAAACGTTGCTACAACTTTAAAAGCACAATGACGTGGGATAATACCCGAAGGAAGCTGAACAGCACACACACACACACACGCACACACACACACACACACACACACACACACACATATATATATATTAGGAATAGAAGAAGGATGAGAACTTCACACATAGCATGATATGTCATTTTATTATCTAAAAATTCCTTCCATTCCAATTAACCCGACGGAACAGGAAATGTACTTTTTTTATTCATTGCCCTTTCTGGAGAAGAAGCAACTGCAAGGGATGACACATTTGCTAGACCAATACTTGAATACAGCTCATCAGTCGGGAATCCACACTACATATCGGATATCAAAACAGTCGAGAAAGTCCAGAAATATTTCACAAGAAGAGTTCTCCACTCCTCGACTTGTAGCAGAATACCTTATGCCACTAGAATTTAAATTTTAGGTCTAAACAATCAAGAACTACACTGCCGTCAGTCTGACCTAAATGTAGTACATAAAGCCCCTGTCACACAGCACCAACGGATGGAAAGAGGATGTAAAATGGAGAGAAACACTTGCCATCCATTGGTTTATGCGATGCATCCGTTCTGTACTCACTGCATCCGTTTTTCATACTCTCTATCCGTCCAGCATCCGTCTATTGACATTTCATCCGCTCAAAAAGTTTTGAGCTGCACAAAACTTTTTGAGTGGAAAATGTATCCAATGCATCCGTTCTACATCCACTACACATATGGGGAACATCCGTTATACATCCGTAGTCATCCGTTACGCATCCACTATATCCTCTAGGCATCCGCTACGCATCTGCGCAACTCGCATTCACTCCAGCGGAAAACGGACACAGGGAGGAAGCGAAACGGATGCGGAATGGACACGCAGCATTAGTAGCACGGACGTAGAAAGGATGAAAGTGGATGCAGCTCGCATACAAAGCATTAAAACAGAAAAAATGTTCGCATAGGGGACATATCTCGGATATTTAGGATATCTGCAGGATGTCTAGAGGATGCAAAAGGACACCTAGCGGAAAACCTATATTTCCTATAAAAAGGGGGAGGAACTCATCTGGATCTCACTTTCAGACCAGCAGCCCTGCTGTGCAGACCTCTTCAGCCTACATCTGGCTCTTGCTCTTCCACAGCATCCAGTCATCTCCACCATGGATCGTCACACACTCCTTTTGGTAGCTGCCATCATTCCACAACAGTGCGAAGCCATCTACAGGCTCTTTCACCTGTTCTACACGAAGAAAAGGAGGCATCCAAAAAGTGTCTGGGTCCAAAGATGGATCGCGAGAAGAGCCGAGTACGGACTGTATAGCAACCTGATGGTGGAGCTGAGGAACAAAGACATTCGTGCATTCCAGAACTTCATGACGATGCCACCAGCCATGTTTGATGAAGTTGTGGAGTGGCTGAGACCCAGGTTGACCAAGGCAAACACCAACTTCCGTCCCAGCCTGGACCCTGGAGTGAAGGTGGCACTGACTCTGCGCCACCTGGCCTCAGGGATCACATACAGGAGCATGCAGTACTCCTGGAGGGTGCCACACAACACCATCAGCATTGTGGTCAGAGAAGTGGTGCAGGCCATCATCGAAGAATACATGGAGGAGCTCCTCCAGTGTCCCTCCACTGAAGAAGGCTGGAAGAAAGTTGCAGAGCAGTGGTATCAGAGGTGGAACTTCCCCCACATCGTTGGAGCCATAGATGGGAAGCACGTGGCCTGCAAAGCTCCACCCAAGTTGGGGTCCTCTTATCACAACGACAAGGGCTTCTTCAGCATCACCCTTTTCACCATGGTCGATGCTGACTACAAGTTCATGTACATCGATGCTTCAGGCAACGGGTCATCTTCAGATGCCCAGGTATACAACGCCAGCCACCTCAAGGAGGGGCTGGAACGCAACCTCATCATGGGCTTCCCAGATCCAGACCCCCTTCCCAATGACACACAAGATGTGCCCTACTTCATTGTGGGGGATGACAGCTTCTCCCTCAGAACCTTCCTCATGAAGCCCTACACTTCCAGATGCCTCACCAGTGAAGAGAGGATCTTCAACTACAGGCTGTTCAGGGCAAGACGCCTGGAGAACGCCTTTGGCATCCTGGCCAACAGGTTCCAGGTACTTCTCACCACCATGCAGCATCGCCCAGAGACCGTGAGGAACATCGTGGAAGCTTGCTGCATCCTGCACAATCTCATGCGCACCTGCTACCCAGTGTTGCAGAACAGGCTCGTGGACCATCAGCAAGGCAATGGGGACATGGAGCCTGGTGAATGGAGGCAAGGGCGAAATCTGATAGACACTGTGGATGTGCAAGGCCCCAACAGAGCTTCACGTGAAGGGAAGAAGCAGCGCAACCTCCTGAAACACTAGTGTATCCTAACCCATCCCACTGCTATTACCCATCCCAAAGGTATCCCTGCCCATCCCATAGCTATCCTTACCCATCCCACAAGCATGCAAAGGCTTAAACCATTTCTAAAAGTTTCCAACAAGACTTTATTTACAAAAATAAATGAAGCAAGTGTGTGAAGCAAAGATAAACTTGATGAATAACAAACTGTAAAAGCAAAATGACCCAAGAAAAGTGTCCCAAGCAAAGATAAAGTCAACAGGTTGCAACCCAGTCTCTGGCACTCTTCTCAGTCACTCTGAGGTGTGCCCATAGTCTCAGGGGTGAAGGGTCCAGGTGCTGTGGAGGTGGCTGCTGCTAGAGTGCTGGTCTGAGGCGCCATTGGGGTGCCTGGCCCCGAGAGGACAACAGGGGATGGTGTGTGGAGGAAGCTCTCAGAGAGCTGGCTCAGTCCTGTGATGTTGAGAGACCCTTCCTCCATGACATGGGGTGTCAGTCCCAAGACCGATGACAGATGTTCTGAGGCCAGGCTTGGCTGTGGGGTGGAGGAAGGAGGAGTGTAGTGGGGCTGTCTGGTCTGCAGGTGAATGAGGTGAGGCATGGGTGGCATGGGTGGCATCGGTGGCATTGGTGGCGTTCGATGAACCTGTGGCTGGACTGGGAAGGGCTGCCTGTGCTGCTGGAACTCCTGGTAGCCGTAGCCTTGGTAGGGGAGGGCCTGTGGAAAGCCTTGGAAGGGCTTTGACATCACCTGGGGTGGAGGAGCAGACCTGGACTGGGTTGGAGCAGGTTCAGCTTGGCCTGGAGGGTTGTGCAGAAGACCGGTGATCCTCTCCTTTATCACCTGGTACTGTGATTCGGACATGTCCATGAGGGTCTGGTTGACGTAGGTGAGGAAGGGCTTGCAGTTGGAGGATGGTATGTCGGTGTGTACCAGCTGAGAGAGGAGATCTACGCTGCTTTTGATGGTGTCCCTGATCTCCAGCAGGACAGTGTGGCTCTGTCCCTCCGGTCTGGCTCTCTGCCTGCTTTCTGTGGAGGTGGAGCTGGGGGTAGGTGTGGGTTGGTCTCTGGTGGAAGGGCCCTCTCCTTGCTCCCACTGCGTCAGGGGTTCCTCCACACGCTCCGCCATGGAGAGTGCAGCTGTCAGGGGGGTCTCTGTCGTGGGATGCTTCACAGATACCTGCCTGGACACAGGAGGTGACTCTTGGCCAGAAGAGGACTGGCTCTCTATGGGCTGCCTGAGAGAGAGGGTAGACAGAGGGGCTGCTCCTCGGTGGTGGATCTCACCCTCCAAGAAGCCTCACTTGGCCATCACGTAGGTCTTCCGGTCGTTGAGCTTGACCGCGGCCTGGCCAGACTTCTTGAGGTGCAGCTTCCCGTACCAGGTGTGCATGTGCTTCCACCACCTGAGGAGGACCTCCGAAGTGTAGCTCAGGCTCTCTGCCTTCTCTCTCCAAGCAGCCTGCTTCCTGTTGGTGTCTTGATAGAGCCTGTGTCCCTTCCGCCATAGGTACTCGTTCTCCCTCAGCCATTTGAGTATTGCCTCCTCTCCCGTTCTCATGTATGCCTCTTCCTCCCTCTGGCAGGGCCATCTGGGCCCTCATCAGAGGAGTTTCGAGGTTCTAGGGGCTGCTCCATCACACCACCACCACCAGCAGCAGCAACAACAACAGTAGCAGCAAAAGCAGCAGCAGGACCAGCAGCATCAGCAGCACCAGCAGCACCTGCAGCACCAGCAGCACCAGCAGCACCAGCAGCACCAGCAGCAGCAGGAGCACCAGCAGCACCAGGAGCACCAGCAGCACCAGTAGGACCAGGATCATCATCAGCAGAGTAAGCACCAGCAGCACCAGCCGGACCAGCAGGACCAGGAGCACCAGCAGGGCCAGCAGCACCAGCCAGACCAGCAGGACCAGGAGCACCAGCAGGGCCAGCAGCACCAGCCGGACCAGCCGGACCAGGAGCACCAGCAGGACCAGCAGCACCAGCAGGACCAGCAGGACCAGGAGCACCAGCAGGACCAGGAGCAGAACCAGGAGAGTAAGCACCAGCAGAAGCACCAGCACCAGGAGCAGCACCAGCAGAGTAAGCACCAGCAGAAGCCCCAGCACCAGCAGAGTCACCCCGAGCAGCAGAAGCCCCAGCAGAAGCAGAGTCGGGGCCAGGGGGTGGAATGGTGGCCCTGTCCTTCTTGCCAGGGCTGGCAGCAGATGGCACAGGCTTCCTCTTCTTCCCCATGGTTGTTGGCTGGAGCTGTGTCTGGCAGCAGGTCTTTCCTCTGAATGGTGACCTGCTTGCGAGCTGCATCCTTTTATATCCGCAGGTCTGACGCAATGCATCCTCCCAGCATGCACAGTGAATGCTTTGCATCTGCTAGGCATCCACTAGGCATCCGCTAGGTATCCGTGATGCATCCACGTCATCTGCTAGGCATCCGCTCTGCATCCGTTCCTTACGCTGCGCGTCCCCTTTGCTGTGCTCCCTCGGAAGCCCTGCGGATGTGCCATTCGCTTCCATCCACTTCCATCTGCTAGGTTTCCGTGGCGCATCCGCTTTACATCCTGGCTACGTCCTCCCCCCGTCCATTCCTTTCTGTTGTTGTCCGCTCTTTTTAGGCAAATTTGGGGCAGTTTTGAGAGCGGATAACAACGGATGGAAAATTTTCTCATCTGCTGTGTCCTTTTTACATACTTTTTGCATCCGTCGGCCTATGTGACAGGCCCTTAAAATTATCTGTTGCAATGTCCTACCCGTCAATGAATACTTCAGCTTCAACCACAACAATACAAGAGCACACAATAGATACAAACTCAAGGTAAAGAGTACCAAACTTGAATCCAGGAAATATGGCTTCAGCAACAGACTGGTCAATGTCTGGAATACTCTACCTGACTCTGTGGTTTCTTCCCCAAACTCCCAAAACTGTAACCTTAGACTGTCTACTGTTGACCTAACCCCTTTCCTTAGAGGTCTGTAGGGAGCATGCATAAGCTCATCAAAATGCCTACCGTCCCTATCCTAATGTTTCTTTTTATTCGTATCCTTTTCATGTATTCATAACCATGTTTATACTTATATCTGTTATCTAATACTTGCTTGACAAATAAATAAACAATCTACTCCTTTTCATTTCCCTAGCCAGGGAAATAACTGAAAACAGAAGAGCAAATGTTACTTTGGAGCAATGTAACTCGTGCTTCTGAAGTATACTGGCTGCCTTTGCCACACAGGCCCTGTTTTTTCATCAATACTGTGAAAGCTTCACAGAATAGCCTTTTCCATTTATTTCTTTTACCTCAAAATTAGCCATTGTGCTTCAAGTAAAGAGAGAAGGGTTTTAGTTTTGTTTTTTTTTTCCAATTTTACCTGTAGACATTCTAGAAGTGCAACCAGCACTGCCCCGAGCTTTTCGTTCATATCTGTCAAGCGGTGCTCCATTCAAAATCCAAGAAAGAAATACTTAGACTCTTTAATTTAGAGAAAAGTTATCTTTTACTGAAAGTGAAGTGGTAGCAACCAGAGAATTCTGAATCTGAGGAATTAGGCGCGTAATTCACATATACAAAGTGATGGAAGTGTTCCCACCCCCAATAGTTCAAATGAAAGTTCCAATTAGAAATTGTGAATATGATCATGTGGGCATCTTCAGGTGATGATCAGGCCTCTGTCCATTGACCTTGGCATACTTTGATAACGGGTTGCAGTTGTGCAGAGAAAAGAAAGCTAAGCGAGAAATAGAAACCTAACTCTGATGTATGCTCCCCCCTCATTTACACAACAGAAAAATGTAACACCTCCAGCTCACTTTCCAGATTCATCCCACTCTCCCCTCCCCCCATTTCTTATGTCAGCCGAAAGCTGCAAAGCGATAATAGTAGATCTTGAAGGCTGACATTATCATTAGCTGTAGGGCTTCAAGCAAGGGAAAGGAAATCCTCAATGGTGTATGACCACAACTGAGCCCAAAATTTCCATTGCAAAGTGAGGCAGTTGTTAAGTGAGTTGTGCTCCATCTTATGACATTTTTGCCAGACTTGGTAAGCGAATCACTGCAGTTGTAAATCCTGTAGTCATTAAGCGACTCCAGCTTCCCACATTGACTTCACTTATCGGAAGCCGGTTGGGAAGGTTACAAAGATGATCACATAATCCTGGGACAGCACAACTGTCATAAATACTTGCCAGTTGCCAAGCACCTGAATTTTGATCACATGATTGTGGGGCTGCTGCAATGATTGTAAGTGTGAAAAACAGTCACACGTCATTTTTTTTCAGTGCTGTTGCAACTTTGAACAGTCACTAAACAAATGGCCCTAAGTCAAGGACTACCTGTAGAAGCAAAGTAGATTTCTGCTGGCATAATTATCATTCCAAAGACAGCATCAAAAACAACTCAAAACAGAAACCTGCTTAAGGGGGAAATGGGTAGAAGACTGCAATACTGATATCCAAAGACATGAGTCAAGTTCAAAGCACAGGTAGAACAACAGTTTACTATTACTTGTTTCCACTATGCCTAGAGCTTTGGTGTTTAACAACATAGTAATGTATAATTATTGGTGTTAACATGAAATTATTTTCATAGACATTTTTGATCCCCTCACCCATGGTTACCACTATACATTTCCCTTTGTTCTTCTGATGGAACTCATGTTACCATGCAACATGTTTTTACTTGGAATCAGAGTCATATGTTTCTCATTCTTAATTGCTGAATCAGCAACATTCAACAATGTTTAATTTTACATGAGCAAACTCTTTGAAACAGGCATATAGAAAAGTTGTGGCTTATTGGTTTTATTTTATTGGCCTGATATTCCCATAAGGATCAAACGCAGTTCCCTGCTTCTGAGGAATATTAAAACCTGAACAACGTTGCCATCTGTACTCCATCTATATTCTGCATGCTGACTGTAGTTTTCCTAATGAAATGTCGTAAATTAAAATAGAAATAATAAGTTACATCGCAATCATATGCAAAGAACATTTGGGGACCTTTGAAGTCTGCAGCCTCTAAATTTAATAAAGTAAAATAAGAATAATCCTCACCAAATAGGAATTACTGCTAAACAAATGGGTATAGGATTAGAGTTAGATAAAACAAACCAACAAAACATAAAGCAAACAAATTTTTAAAAGAAATAATATCATTGACAAATACTTCATCTGAAAGTGTCTTTCATTGCCTAATTCCACAATAAATGATATGCTCAAGTTAAGCTGTGTGATTAATGATGAATTAATTGTTCTAAGAAGTGACACAGCGTACTTTTTTGCTGTGGTTCATTAACTAGAACAAACTGTCAATGTTGATTCTTTTTGTCGTTGTTCTGTTCCTAAAGCCCCTGTCACACTGCACCAACGGATGCAAAGAGGATATAAAATGGACAAAAAAGCTTGCCATCCGTTGGTTAATGCGATGTACTCACTGCCTCCGTTTTGCTTCCTCTCTATCCGTCCAGCATCCGTTTATTGACGTTTCATCCGCTCAGAAAGTTTTGAGCAGCTCAAAACTTTTGCGCAGAAAATGTATTCAATTCGTCCGTTCTGCATCCGCTACGCATCCGCTATGCATCTGTTCTGCATCCGTTACGCATCCGCTATATCCACTAGGCATCCGCTGTGCATCCGCGCAACTCCATCCGCTCGGACGCAGGGAGGAAGCGGAACAGACGCAGAACGGATACAGAACGGATGCCTAGCAGAAACAAAGCATTTAAAATGGAAAAAACATCCGCAGAGGGGACCTATCTCGGATATTAAGGATGTCTAGAGGATGCCTAGAGGATGCCTAGAGGATGCAAAGAGACACCTATACTGCCTATAAAAAGGGGGAGCAACACATCTGGATCTCACTTTCAGACCAGGAGCCCTGCTGCAGACCTCTGCAGCCTTCATCTGCCTCTTCCTCTTCCACAGCATCCAGTCATGTCCACCGTGGATCGTAACACAGTCCTTTTGGCAGCCACCATCCTTCTGCAACAGTGTGAAGCCATCTACAGGCTCTGTGAACTCTACTACGGGAAGAAAAAGGGGCGGCCAAGAAGTGTCTGGGTACGAAGATGGTTCGCCAGAAGAGCAGAGGACGGACTGTACAACAAGCTGATGGTGGAGCTCAGGAACGAAGACACTCGTGCATTCCAAAACTTCATGAGGATGCCTCCAGCCATGTTTGATGAAGTTGTGCAGCGGCTGACACCCAGGGTTGACCAAGGCAAACACCAACATACGGCCCAGCCTGGAACCTGGGCTCAAGGTGGCACTGACTCTGCGCCACCTGGCCTCAGGGACCACCTACAGGAGCATGCAGTACGGCTGGAGGGTGCCATCCAACACCATCAGCATTGTGGTCAGAGAAGTGGTGCAGGCCATCATCGAAGAATACCTGGAGGAGCTCCTCCAGTGCCCCTCCACTGAAGAAGGATGGAAGAAAGTTGCAGAGCAGTGGTATCAGAAGTGAAACTTCCCCCACACCATTGGAGCCATAGATGGCAAGCACATGGCCTGCAAAGCACCACCCAAGTTGGGGTCCACTTATTTCAACTCCAAGGGCTTCTTCAGCATCATCCTCTTCGCCATGGTCGATGCTGACTACAAGTTCATGTACATCGATGCTTCAGGCAATGGCTCATCTTCAGATGCCCAGGTATACAACGCCAGTCACCTCAAGGAGGAGCTGGAACGCAACCTCATCATGGGCTTCCCAGATCCAGAACCCCTGCCCAACGACACACAAGATGTGCCCTACTTCATTGTGGGGGAATGACGCCTTCTCCCTCACAACCTACCTCATGAAGCTCTACACTTCCAGACTCCTCACCCGTGAAGAGAGGATTTTCAACTATAGGCTGTCCAGGGCAAGACGGGTGGTGGAGAACGCCTTTGGCATCCTGGCCAACAGGTTCCAGGTACTTCTCACCACCATGCAGCATTGCCCAGAGACCGTGAGGAGGATCATGGAAGCTTGCTTCATCCTGCACAATCTCATGTGCACCCGCTACCCAGTCTTGCAGAACAGGCTCGTGGACCTCCAGCAAGGCAATGGGGACATGGAGCCTGGGGAATGGAGGCAAGGGCGAAACCTGATAGACACTGAGGATGTGCAAGGCCCCAACAGAGCCTCACGTGAAGGGAAGAAGCAGCGTAACCTTCTGAAACACTGGTGCAACTCCCCAGCTGGAGCAGTGGAGTGGCAAGACAGGATGATAGATGCTTAATGGATGCTTCCTTGAGCCTGTCTCATCACACTGATGAGATTGTGCCATGTATGTTGAGTGGCCCGACAATGAACAGGGCATTTAATAAAGAGTTGTGTTTTTGTTGAAATGTGTGGATCAATGATTACATTGTTATTGATAATAAAGGGCCATAGGTGTGGCACCTGGGAGGGTGGACCATCCAGTCCCACTATGCTTGCACTGGAGGTTTATCTATCCCACAGCTACTACCCATCGCAGAGGTATCCCTGCCCACCCCACTGCTATCTTAACCCATCCCACAAGCATGCAAAGGCTTAAACCATTTCTAAAAGTTTTCAGCAAGACTTTATTAAAAAAAAGAAATGAAGCAAGTGTGTGAATCAAAAATAGACTTTTTTAATAACAAGCTATAAAACAAAAATGACTCTCTGGCACTCCTCTTGGTCGCTCAGTTGTCAGGGGTGAAGGGTCCAGGTGCTGTCGAGGTGGCTGGTGCTGGAGTGCTTGTCATCAGCTCCTCCAAAAGCAGAAGCAGCAGAAGCCCCAGCCCCAGAAGAGCGAGCCCGTGCTGCAGAAGCCCCAGCAGAACCAGAGTGAGGGCCAGGGGGTGGGATGGTAGCCCTGTCCCTCTTGCCAGGGCTGGCAGCAGATGGCTGAGGCTTGCTGTGCTTCCGCATGGTTGTGGGGTTGCTGGCTGGCAGGGAGGCTGGCAGAAACCAAGGCTGGCAGGAAGGCTGGCAGGGAGGCAGGCACCAAGGCTGGCAGCAAGGCTGGCAGGGAGGCAGGCACCAAGGCTGGAAGGAAGGCTTGCAGGCAGGCAGACAGCAAGGCTGGCAGGGAGGCTGGCAGGCAGGCAGACAGCAAGGCTGGCAGGGAGGCTGGCAGGGAGGCAGACAGCAAGGCTGGCAGGGAGGCTGGCAGGCAGGCAGACAGCAAGGCTGGCAGGGAGGCTGGCAGCAAGCCTGGCAGCAAGGCTTGCAGGCAGACATGCAGGCAGACATGCATGCAGGACAGGCAAGGCAGTCGATGTGTCTGGAAGCAGGTCTTTCCTCTGAATGGCGACCTGCTTCCGAGCTGCTTCCGTTATATCCGCAGGGCTGACACAATGCATCCTCCCCGCATGCGCAATTAACGCTCAGCATCCGCTGTGCATCCGCTGTGCATCTGCTTCATCCGCTGTGCATCCGCTCTGCATCCGCTGTATCCGTTCCGCATCTGCTTTGCTGAGGTCCCCCAAAAGCCTTGCGGATGTGCCATCCACTCCCATCCGCTTCCATCCGCTGGGCTTCCGTTCCACATCCGCTTTCCATCCGCCCTGCGTCATCCTCGCGTCCATGTTATCCGCTCCAGTTATGCAAATTTTTGCCCCTTCTGAGAGCGGATAACAACGGATGGAACGTTTTTCTCGTCCGTTGTGTCCGTTTTGCATCCGTTGGGCAGTGTGACAGGGCCTTAAGCCATATTACACTTATCATAAACAGAGTCCAAAAAATACATGAAATACAAGGAGAGAGTATATTTGTTACATTTGGACAACAACTCTTGAAAGGATCTGCTTAAAGAAAGCATTTTCAATGCTTTCTGAAACAGCTATTGTCTTTCATTGCACTGGGTCTGTATCCCAATCATCTGTTTAACATTTTGGATCTTTGATCTCACTTACCATTGTCAGAAAATACTCAAAACGCTTTCACTAAGACATGCAAAATCAGCGTCCACACTGGGAGTAAGAAAATATTTTTGGAGGAAAAATTGCTGAGTTCAGAAGCTGAACAGGGATGCATAAAAAGAGATACAAACAACCAGATGAGCTGAAAAGCATGTCATGGACCCCATGCTGCCTCTGAGTTTGGCATCGAAGGAGCAAAAGGAGTCACAAAATTCACAAAATCACTAATGCAATGAAGACTTTCTTCTCTTCCCCCAATCTGTCCCAGACAGTCCTAAATGGACATCAGAGGTCTTCTATTTAACCCCTGATTAAGGCAGGAAAACTTATAACATCCCAGTCAAGAGAGAGAGGTTTCATTGAATGGAAGGCAGGGGTGGGATTCAAATTTCTTAACAACCGGTTCTGTGAGTGTGGCTTGGTGGTCATGTGACTGGGCATGGCTTGCATGAAAATATTATAAATACTTACGTAAATATTGAATTTTTTTTATAAAAAAAGCAACTTTTACCCAAAATCAGGCAAAGCAGGCAGGCAGATTGAGTTGCTTGCAGAATCACAGATTTACTTAGAGATCTTTCTTCAATCTGCAGCCTGAGTCTGCACTGAAAAATAGAAGCTTCATTCCTAAGGAAGATTCAGTTCTGCTTTTAGATTAGCTAGATTTCCTGCTTTCTAGCTACTCCAAATCTCCCGGCACAGCAGAACAGCTGATACTCAGGGGGGGAAAAAAAAGAAAAATAGTAATTTACCAAACGCAGGCAAGTTTGATGGCACACATTTCAGGTAAGGAATGAGTGGACGGGGAGGGGAAGGGCAGGACTGTGGCATCCTGATTTCCCAGTTCTCTGAACTGGGAAGTGTTCTGTATGGAACTTGGTAGGCTCCAAGTTCCCTATTCTGATTGGCCGAAAAGGCCATTCGTGGATTGGCTGTTAGAGAACCAATCTGGTTAACCCGCCAAACGGCAGAAACAGTTAAAGTGGTGTCATTGGCCACAAGCCGTAGGCAAGCAGCTATAAAAAGGGCTGCCGCGGCTTGGGCTGTTATTCCTCTACTATTGCTTAGCGAGTTTAATAAAAGAGTATATTTTTGGAACCCGGTCTCAAGCGCTTCTTTCCAGACGAAACACTGGCGATGAAGGTGGGATCATCATAGAAGAGTGAGACCGAAGCACACGGTGATCTGAACCGAGCGAGAGAGATGGCCGGTAACAACGTGCCGCCCATACCATTCAATCCTGATGAGGAGGATTGGGAGTCGTATATCGATCGCTTTCTTATGTTTTTGGAAAACAACGAACTGCAGGAAATCTCTGACCAGAGGAAGAGGGCTGTCTTCCTTACACACTGCGGACCAGCCATCTTTAAAATGGAGAAGGCGCTGGCTAAACCCAGAGATGTCAAACAGATGACTTGGTCCGAGCTGAACAGAATGCTCAGAGCACACTACGCACCTGTGGTCTCCAACTTGATAATAAGACATGAGTTCTACAAAAGGGACCAGAATGAAGATGAAACTGTCGGAGATTTTGTAGCAGCCCTGAGACACATCGGAGGAGCCTGAGAGTTCCAGAACATGGATGAGGCAATGAGGGACCACGTGGTCCTCGGTTTGAAGGACACTACCCTTCAGAGCAAGCTCCTGAAGAGACCAAACATAACCATGGCCAAGGCCATTGCAGAGGCAACCGCCGCCGAAGCAGCAAAGAAGCCAGCAGCCACCATACACCAAATGAATGCGATCCCAGATCTGCCAAACCAAGCCAGCGAAAAGAAGGCAGAGGGAGGAAAGAAACAGCCAACAGCGACAGCCCACTATGAAGAACTCGAATCCCAGAGCAGTACCGATGACAAAAATGAAGATGTCCATAGACTTCAATCAGACAAGAAATGGCGCAAAAAGAGGAGAAACCGGCAGGAGTTTAAATGTGCAGGATGTGGGGGCAACCACCCACGAGCTGAATGCCGGTTTTTCAACGCAATTTGTAGGGCTTGTAACAAACGGGGGCACATTGAAAGGGTCTGCCACAACACAAAATGCTATAGTCCAAAAAGACGCGACAGCACCCCCCCTAGACATGAAGAAAGACAAGCCAGAAGCAGATGGAATCGAAGCAAAAAAGCCAGTGACAGAGAGGAAACGCATCAGACAGTCACCATCAGAAATGCCAGGGCCTCAAATGGGAAGAAGGTCCGGATAGAGGTGAGCATCAAAGGGAAGCCCTGTGAGATGGAAGTCGACTCAGGGTCTTTCCTATCTATGGTATCCTGGAATACCATCCGGCGCCTGATACCGGACATTAAACAAAAAGAATTACAGAAACAAAGACTGATTTTAAAAGACTACCAGGGAAATCGAATCCCGGTAGTAGGCATAGGACATTTCCTCATCGAATTCAAGAACCACACCGAAATATTGCCTCTGACCATCGTCGACCATGATCGCCCTAGTCTGCTAGGGATAGAATGATTCGCGCCCCTGGGAATCGGGATGACCGGGATCAACTGCACTGCCGCAGCCAACTGGGAGGAGAGCCTGCTACAAGAATTCCAAGATGTTTTTGACTGGACCCTAGGCAAGTACAAGGGGACCCCAATTTCATTTAGCCGAGACCCAAAAATAGCCCCCATCCGTTTAAAGGCCAGACGCGTTCCGTTTGCTTCAAAACCAAAAATTGATGAACAACTGAACAAATTAATAGCTCAAGGGATTTTAGAGCCAATCAACCATGCCAGGTAGGAAACACTCATCGTGACTCCTGTGAAACCAGATGGGTCAATGCGCATCTGCGGAGACTATAAGGCAACCCTGAACCATGCACTCCAACAAAGCGCATACCCAGTACCGGTAGTGCAACATTTACTGCATTCACTAGGGGGAGGAATAATTTTTGCGAAGCTTGATCTCACACAGGCGTATCAACAACTACCCGTTGACTGCATTACCACAGAGGCACAGACTATTGTGACACATAGAGGGGCATTCAAGTGTAACCGTCTCCAGTTCGGCATTAGCGTTGCCCCAGGAGTGTTCCAAAGCCTCATTGAACACCTGTTAAATGGAATCAAGGGAGTCGTTCCTTATTTTGACGACGTTCTGGTCTCAGCAAAAAATGCCAACCAACTAGAGAACAGATTAAGAGCAGTTTTAACAAGATTTAGAGACACAGGCCTCAAAGTAAAATGAGAGAAATGTGGTCTAGCCACCAACCAGGTCGGGTTTTGGGGCTATTTAATCGATGAACAAGGCATACACCCCACTGAAAAAAAAAATAAAGGCAATCAAAGACGCTCCTAGACCTAGGAACAAAACTGACCTTCAAGCAGTCCTAGGTCTCATAAATTTCTACAATGTGTTCCTGCCCCATAAGGCAACCATAGCAGAACCCTTACATTGGCTTCTAGATAAAAAAAACTACTTGGACATGGGGCCACCAGGAACAAGCAGCATTTCAGGATATCAAAGACCTATTAACGTCTAACACTGTTTTGATCCAGTATAGCAATACCCTGCCCTTGATGGTGACCTGTGATGCATCGCCTTTTGGGATCGGCGCCATCCTGAGCCACAAGCTACCAGATGGCAGAGAGGCACCGATCGCTTTTTATTCAAAGACGCTTTCCAAGTCAGAAAGCAATTTCAGCCAACTCGAGAAAGAAGCCCTCGCAATCATCACCGGAGTCAAAAGATTCCATGAGTACCTTTACGGTAGAACTTTTTCGATCATCACTGATCACAAGCCCCTTTAAGGAATCCTAGCAGGCAACAAGCCAACCCCGAACATTCTGTCATCTAGAATGATGAGGTGGTCTGAATTCCTCGCTGCCTACTCCTACATGCTGATTCATCGCCCCAGAAAAGCTATCACACATGCCGACGCCCTGAGCTATTCCCCACTGCTGGTGCTGCTGGTGCTGCTGCTGCTGATGGTCCTGCTGGTCCTGCTTTTGCTGCTACTGTTGCTGCTGCTGCTGCTGGTGGTGGTGTGGAGGAGCAGCCCCTACATCCTGGAAGCCCCTCTGATGAGGGCCCATATGGTCCTGCCAAAGGGAGAAAGAGGCAGACATGAGAACGGGAGAGGAGGCAACACAACATCGAAGAGGAACATGAGGAGGAGGTGCTGGAGTGGCTGAGAGAGAACGAGTATCTATGGCGGAAGGGACACAAACTCTATAGGGACACCAAAAGGAAGCAGGCTTCTTGGAGAGAGAAGGCGGAGAGCCTGGGCTACACTTCGGAGGTGCTCCTCGGCTGGTGGAGGCACATGCACACCAGGTACGGGAAGCTGCAACTCAAGAAATCTGGCCAGGCCACGGTCAAGCTGACGGACAAATAGACCTATGTGATGGCCAAGTGCAGCTTCCTTTAGGGTGAGATCTGCCACCGAGGAGCAGCCCCTCTCACAACCCTCTCTCTCAGGCAGCCTGCTGAGAGCCAGTCCTATTCCGGCAGAGAGTCAAGCTCCTGTCTCCAGGCAGGTATCTGTGGAGCGTGCCACGACGGAGACCCCCCCAACAGCTGTACTACCTCTGGCGGAGTGCATGGAGGACCCCCTGACGCAGTGGGAGAAAGGAGACGGCACTTCCACCACAGCCCAACCCGCATCCACCCCCAGCTCCACCTCCACAGAAAGGCAGAGAGGCAGACCAAAGGGGCAGAGCCACACTGTCCTGCTGGAGATAAGAGACACCATCAGGAGCAGCGTAGATCTCCTCTCTCAGCTGGTACACACCGACGCCCCATCCTTCAACCGCAAGCCCTTCCTCACCTTTGTCAACCAGACCCTCATGAACTTGTCAGAACCCCAGTACCAGGTGGTGAAGGACAGGATCACCGATCTGCTTCACAACCCTTCAGACCAAGATGAACCTGCTCCCACCCAGTCCAGGCCTGCTCCTCCACCACAGGTGAGATCACTTCCCTTCCAAGGCTTTCCACAGGCCCTCTCCTACCAAGGCATTGGCTACCAGGTGGTCCAGCAGCACAGGCAGCAGCCCTTCCCAGTCCAGGCACATGAACATCGGATGCCACTGGTGCCACTGATGCCACCGATGCCACCCACGCCACTGATGCCACCCACACCACCGATGCCACCCACGCCACAGATGCCACCGACGCCAGTCCTCACCCAGCTGCAGACCAGACAGCCCCATTACACTGCTCCTTCCTCCACCCCATAGCCAAGCCCGGCCTCAGAACATCTGTCATCAGTACTGGGGCTGACACCCCATGTCATGGAGGAAGGAGCTCTCAACATCACGGGGCTGAGCCAGCTGTTTGACAGTTTCCTCAACACACCGTCCCCTGTTGCCCTCTTGGGGCCAGGCACCCCAGTGGCGCCTCAGACCAGCACTCCAGCAGCAGCCATCTCCACAGCACCTGGATCCTTCACCCCTGAGACTGGGCACACCTTCAAGTGACCAAGAAGAGTGCCAGAGACTGGGTTGCTACCTGTTGACTTTATCTTTGCTTTGGACACTTTACTTGGGTCATTTTTCTTTTACAGTTTGTTATTAATAAAGATTATATTTGCTTCACACACTTGCTTCATTTATTTTTGTAAATAAAGTCTTGTTGGAAACTTTTAGAAATGGTTTAAGCCTTTGCATGCTTATGGGATGGGTAAGGATAGCAGTGGGATGGGCAGGGATACCTGTGGGATGGGTAATAGCTGTGGGATTGGCAGGGATACCTTTGGGATGGGTAATAGCTGTGGTATGGGCAGGGATACCTTTGGGATGGGTAATAGCTGTGGGATAGATAAACCTCCAGTGCAAGCATAGTGGGACTGTATGGTCCATCCTCCACCACACCTATGGCCCTTTACTATCAAGAATAATGTAATCATTCATCCACATATGGAAACATAA
Source organism: Laticauda colubrina (assembly GCA_015471245.1). Classification (NCBI taxonomy): domain Eukaryota; kingdom Metazoa; phylum Chordata; class Lepidosauria; order Squamata; family Elapidae; genus Laticauda; species Laticauda colubrina. The sequence goes on along the minus strand of BLBF01000007.1, from coordinate 37,673,776 downwards.
ACACAACTCTTTATTAAATGCCCTGTTCATTGTAGGCCTACCCAACATACATGGCACAATCTCATCCGTGTGATGAGACAGGCTGAAGGAAGCATCCATTAATTATCTATCATCCTGTCTTGCCACTCCACTGCTCCAGCTGGGGAGTTGCACCAGTGTCTCAGGAGGTTGCGCTGCTTTTTCCCTTCATGTGAAGCTCTGTTGGGGCCTTGCACATCCTCAGTGTCTATCAGGTTTCGCCCTTGCCTCCATTCCCCAGGCTCCATGTCCCCATTGCCTTGTTGGAGGTCCATGAACCTGTTCTGCAAGACTGGGTAGCGGGTGCGCATGAGATTGTGCAGGATGCAACAAGCTTCCATGATCCTCCTCACGGTCTCTGGGCAATGCTGCATGGTGGTGAGAAGTACCTGGAACCTGTTGGCCAGGATGCCAAAGGCGTTCTCCACCACCCGCCTTGCCCTGGACAGCCTGTAGTTGAAGATCCTCTCTTCACGGGTGAGGCATCTGGAAGTGTAGGGCTTCATGAGGTAGGTTCTGAGGGAGAAGGCATCATCCCCCACGATGAAGTAGGGCACATCTTGTGTGTCGTTGGGCAGGGGTTCTGGATCTGGGAAGCCCATGATGAGATTGCGTTCCAGCCCCTCCTTGAGGTGACTGGCGTTGTATACCTGGGCATCTGAAGATGAGCCGTTGCCTGAAGCATCGATGTACATGAACTTGTAGTCAGCATCGACCATTGCGAAGAGGATGATGCTGAAGAAGCCCTTGTAGTTGAAATAAGTGGACCCCAACTTGGCTGGAGCTTTGCAGGCCATGTGCTTGCCATCTATGGCTCCAACGGTGTGGGGGAAGTTCCACTTCTGATACCACTGCTCTGCAACTTTCTTCCAGCCTTCTTCAGTGAAGGGGCACTGGAGGAGCTCCTCCAGGTATTCTTCGATGATGGCCTGCACCACTTCTCTGACCACAATGCTGATGGTGTTGTGTGGCACCCTCCAGCTGTACTGCATGCTCCTGTAGGTGGTCCCTGAGGCCAGGTGTCGCAGAATCTGTGCCACCTTGAGCCCAGGGTCCAGGCTGGGCCGGAAGTTGGTGCTCTGCTTGGTCAACCTGGGTGTCAGCCGCTGCACAACTTCGTCAAACATGGCTGGAGGCATCCTCATGAAGTTCTGGAATGCACGAGTGTCTTCGTTCCTCATCTCCACCATCAGCTTGTTGTACAGTCCGTACTCTGCTCTTCTCCCGATCCAACTTCGGACCCAGACGCTTCTTGGCCGCCTCCTTTTCTTCCCGTAGAACAGTTGAAAGAGCCTGTAGATGGCTTCGCACTGTTGCAGAAGGATGGTGGCTACCAAAAGGACTGTGTTACGATCCATGGTGGACATGACTGGATGCTGTGGAAGAGCAAGAGCCAGATGAAGACTACAGAGATCTGCACAGCAGGGCTGCTGGACTGAAAGTGAGATCCAGGTGAGTTCCTCCCCCTTTTTATTAGGCAATATAGGTTTTCCACTAGGTGTCCTTTTGCATCCTCTAGGCATCCTCTAGACATTCTTAATATCCGAGATAGGTCCCCTCTGTGAACATTTTTTCCATTTTAAATGCTTTGTATGCGAGCTGCATCCGCTTCCATCCTTTCTCCATCCGTGCTACTTACGCTGCGCATCCGTTCCGCGTCCGTTTCGCTTCCTCTCTGTGTCCGCTTTCCGCTGGAGCAGATTTGAGTTGCACGGATGCACAGCGGATGCCTAGCGGATGTAGCGGACGCGTAACGGATGAGAACGAATGCAGAAGGGATGTTCACCGTATGCGTTGCGGATGCGGAAACGACGCGTTGGATACATTTTCCGCTCAAAAAGTTTTATGCAGCTCAAAACTTTTTGAGCGGATGGAACCTCAGTCGGCGGATGCTGGACGGATAGAGAGGACGAAAAACGGATGCAGTGAATACAGAACGGATGAATCACGTTAACCAACGGATGGCAAGTGTTTCCTTCCGTTTTACATCCTCTTTCCATCCGTTGGTGCAGTGTGACATGGGCTTTAATTGATACAATAATAGGTTAAGTGAAAGGAATCTGTTTATGCTGTTGCAGCTGCTTTACATTTTCTTTTTCTTTTAAAAAGAATGTTAACTGTCAACTGCAGTATGACAGATGGGTTTCACGAGTAACCATTTCTGTTGCAGGTGACAACTATTTTCACTTTGTGTTAAGGAATCAATTAATCAAAAACCTTTATTTTGTCAGCTTGTGATTCTGAAACAGATCATGTTTTACACCTTTTCAAGTTAAAAATATCACATGCTCATCAGGTTCTTTCTTTTCAGTTATTGTACAAAGTGTAGAAAAAGAATAAGACGTGGCATGTAAAAGACATTCAGAATTAGGAAAAAAGAAATCTAACAGAAATTTCACCTCGTTATCCTACATCATTCCCTACTATTACCTCTGTCTATGTTTCTATTCTTACAAATTGAGCAAATTTAACTTTCGCGTGTTTCTTTTTGAAGTTCTAATCAACTTCAATAAACTATTCTGAAATGAGAATTACAAACTGCTAATTGCCATCACTGAAGACGCACAATATTGAATTCTACTGTGTAGTGCAATATTAATGCAATATCAGGGGTTTTCAAATCAATTGCACAGAATGTAAAGGATGTGTGATTTTTGTTTTATTTTTTATAGTTTTCTTATGGATAATGTACACTGAAGATGGCATTTAATTTCGTTGCATGAGGTGCAATGACAATAAAGTACTACTTCTTCATCTCTGAAAAGCAACACTTTAGAGATGCTCTTATTTTCTACTGCATCTTTTGATTTCCATTGCATTTTGCAGATAAATCTTGGTGAGTTTGGTGGTGCGAATAATTTCCAGCATTCTTGGAAGCCATTCTTCAATGAAAAAATGGTGTTGTTACAGCCTAAAGTCTTGATGAACAGTCATGCTTTAGCATCATGTAGTAGGGAGGACTACAGTCCATGCATTGGGTTTAATACTCAGCAGATTTAAACAAACCTGAAAATTTAGTATATAGTAGAAAATTTACTATAAAATTTAGAAAATATCCTGTGGTTGTCTAGCTCCTTTTTTTCTTCTGAATGATAATATTAGCAAATTACTTAATTTGAAAAGAGTAAAGAAATAGCATTGTGCTGAACATCAGTGGGTCACATTTAGAGTTTGCACATGGTATTGCATTGTATTCAGAGCAGATTCTGACCAGTTCTGGAAAATCAGTAGTGAAAATTTTGAGTCATTTGGAGAACTGGCAGATATCACCTCTGACTGGAGATTTTACAGTATCCTTCCCCTGCCGTGCCCACCAAGCCACACCCACAGAACTGGTAGTAAAAAAATTTGAATCCCACCACTGATTGTATTTTATTACAGTGTTTGTGGACTCCCTTAATTCCTAAACCCTAGCCATCCTAACTGGAGTTAATGGCTATTGATCCAGGAACTTTCAAAACCCACATTCATTTAATGAATGGAAATAGTAACCTAGTATCTTCTATTTTTTTTTTTCTCAAATAGATTCTCATATTTTATTATTTCTAATTTTTTCCCCTTGGCCAATTTTCCCTTTCACGCCATTTTTTTTTGTAAGCACCAAATTTCCAAAATTAGGTTTGGGTCATGACCAAATCAGGTTGCGACCAAAGTTATGGAATGAATGATGGTTGTAACCAGAGGTTACAACCATACACTGTACACTGCTTTTGTCTGAGAGTGGTTATTTGTTTTGACTTTCAAGTAACTCATCTATGTAAAATTAAGTGCAGCTCTGACAAGTTTCAAGGACTTTGGAGTACAGATTTGCCTTGAGAGAAAAATGTCAGTAAATGTCAAGCACTTGCTTGGCTTGCAAAAGCAATGAGCTTCAGCTCCTACTCTCTTTCTCTCCTTTCAATATCTGGGGAAGAGTTCTGCTCAGTTCTTAGGCAGCTACTATCCATAGGATTCAGTACTGAGTTACAAGCCTGAATGATCTGTTTCAGAACAAGACAACTTCATAACATTCATTTTCAATGAGAGGGAGGTTTAGGTGGAAGCATTAATGACTATCATATTAAAAACTTAAGTGAAGTTGCAGATTGGAGACAAGTGTGAGGAAAAGAACACAATAGGACATGAAACAGTGCAGCGCACAACATAAGCATTGTGGTTACATGTCCCAAAGGTGCTTTTTCAGGAGGCAAACTGGACTTTCTTGTTTTTTCTTTGAAGTTGTGTGCTTCTCATCCCAGAAACTTCTTCAGCTCTGACTGGATGGTGGGGAGTCAGAACTGAAGAAGCTTCTTGGATGAGAAATGAAACATCTTCAAAGTAAAAACAAGAACATCCAGTTGTCTCCTGAAAAAGCACCTTCGGGACAATCATGACATGGATGACGAAGAATCTCCATATACTTGTCATTGCATGTGTTTTACCAGCAGTGAGTAGCCATTCAATTCAGGAAGTGATGTAGTTAAGATGAAGAAAGATATTCATAGTTTGGTCCAATCAAAGCAAAGAAACTTGATTAAAATGTGGTCTCCTTCTTTCCAGCCTGGTGCATTCATCACTAGCCCAAACTTGCTCTCTGTACATACAGAACTATTGGTTTCCTGTTTCTGAATGTGAATCTCTGAATGCATTTCACTTTAATCTGGTTTACACAGAAATTTAAATTACCTCTTCATGGAACATATCTCCTTTTTTGTATTTAATAATGTATATATTTTTAGTTTTGAACTGCGGTATCTGCTATCCCGCATCAGATGGGCGCCTCATGACAGGGAGCGAAGGAGAGAAAAAACGACAGGAGACGAAGTTTCTCGGGATGAGTGCGCCCAGAATGGCTGGGTACAAGCTCTTTTATTATGCTTTTTCAAAAGGGGGTGATTGTTTACTCAGAACCTAGGTTAAGCTTAGGTCAGACGGAATATACAAATTTAACAATGACTCAGAAAACAGCAGGATATCAGGACAGACAGGATGGCAGGAATTATATTTGATCAGGATATTCTTCTTTACCAAGCTGCCTGCCAGACAATGTAATCCCAAATGAATAAACCATTTCTTGCAAATATTTGACTCCTTGTCCCTGTACGTGCCCTGTAAAAGGTCACTGAGAAGACAGAAGCTTAATGATTACACGTGAAATGATACAATGTTGAAATGTCTGAATGATCCATAGTTGCATTGATATACAATTGAAAGCACATAAATGATACATAGTTACAACATTGAACCTATATGAATTATTGCACATGAGTTATCTACTAAACTTTTTAAAGTTCTTCAAACTAACAGCCCTTTTATAATAGAAATCAGGCCAGTAAGAATGATATTTTAACAAGCTGTTTGAACAGAATAAACAAAAGCTTTAAGAACAAAATGTGAATAGCTACAGAGTGTGTGAGGCTTCTTTAAAAAAATACAAATCCATCTCATTTAAACCCTCTACTTTAAAGATGCATCTGCAGTGTATTTCTTTTTTTTTTTTTAAAGAGGTGTTAATATTACTGTATGTCAGCTGTTTTGAAAGCATTCCAGAAACCAGAAGCATTAATTTGGAGATCAAAATACTATATTACCATATGCAATGCACAGTAAAATGAGTTTTGTAAGCTGAAGTGTTTTGTTTTGTTTTTATGCATCATAGAAGACCATAGAAGTGGTGCTTTTTGTGCTTTTCTCTTGTAATTTTAGGAAGATGCAACCCTTCTGGTTGCCAACTAGAAGAGGAATTCCTATTGAAAACAGAAGAACTATATTTGAAAACAATGTGGTAAGAACAATAGTGACAGTATCTTTCCACAAGAGAAGACATGGAGGTTAAATAAGGTATACTTATAATTTAATTTGCACATGTCAGCTCAAATGCCAGACTAAGGAAAAGATTCAATTGCATTTATTTAAAAAAAACTAGAAGACTGGCATGAAGTCCTTCTTGAACTTTAGAAAGGATTTTTTTTCCCGATGCATATGGGAGACCAGAAAATGTTCTGGAAAATCTAGTTTACTTGTAAATATCTTTACATTTTTGGTAAAAGGATGAAAACCTTGAACTCCCTTACACAGAAATACCTTATATGGGATTTTCACCCACTATTGGAAATTTTAAATTCTCCTTGTGGCAGCGATCCTCTTAAGAGCCATCCAGACATGGACAGTTGCAAGAAGTTCTTGCTTTCATCAAAACAACACAAGCAGCCTTGTATGCATATGATGCCACAAGCCAAGTACAAAGGGTGGAGCATGGGTGCAAAGGTGCTTTTGTTATTGTGTCCCACCCTCCATCTCCCCTGCAGGTGCTGCTACTAGAAAATGTCTAAAACATTACCTTGTGTGGGTTACATTACCCTGTAAATGCTTTTCAGATGCTTTAGATGTCAACACCCATCAATATCAGCTAGCATAGCCAATGGCAAAGTATGGTGAAATTTGCAGTACAAAAATATTTGGTGGCTTTCTTTTCCCAAAAGCATAAGAAGTAGCCATTTCCAGGAAAATAATTTCTATAAATAGCACAGCAGATTATGAATGTGTGTGGATGGATTGATCCAGACTCTAAACCTGGATTCTCATGAATTCTGGATTCTGCTCATAAGACATTTTATTGGTGGTGCAGAAGAGATAATTTGTCTTTCCCGCTTCCATTTTGTTTCCTGTGCTTCCTGAAAAACTAGTTTAGGGAGTTTGAGAGATGCCCCTTAAAAACTATCATGACAAAAAGGGATTATCATCCATGTCCTGTAGTAGGAGCCTTTCCCACATCTCCCTCCCTTCAGGAAATGGATGGAGCAAGGAATGTGAATCAGACCGTTGGTTCTTGGAGGATTCTTCAGAGGATGGACGAATTGTTTGATGAGAGTTCTCCATGCTCTGTAATCACTAAAGTTACATAGGCTGTGCTTGAGACAAGTCATTTTAATTGTTATTTACACATTGTATGGCATAATTAGTTTTCTTTCTAGGACTACATGGGTACAGTGTTACATGTATGCAACTGATTTGTCTTATCTAATTTATCTGTGGGTGAGTGTTATTCAAAAACTACTGAATAAGGAGTCTTCTAGCACATCTTTTTTAATCAAGCTTACAACTAGGCTATTTTCTTGCTTCTTTACAAATTGTAAGGCTTCATTCTTGCCTTACAAATTCATTATATTTGTATGTGTAAATTTCGTTGAATAGCTTCTCCAACTTCTTCTATTCTTTTGTCTTATATTGTGGGATTTCTTTTTTACTTTGCATTGTTTAAACTGTGAGCTACCCATGGTCTGGGGGCCTGAAATACCTAAACTGAGATGATAGAAGATAGATAGAGATGATGGATGGACAGATAGATAGATAGATAGAAACATAGATAGATAGATAGATAAATATATGAATGGATGGATGGATAAATGATAAGATAGATAGATGATAGAGCTCGAGCAACTCTACATTTTTGTAGAAATGTACATCTAAGAGTCAATGAATTAGTACTGAATTAGTAAATAACTTAGTGATAGACATAAAAGATGTGTTTTTGAAAGAACATAGAACATAATGTCCAGAATAAAAGGGAGCTAAAGAAATGTACACTTAAGCTTCAGTGAATTAGTACTGAATTAGTAAGTAACTTACTGATAGAAGTAAGAAACGTATTTTTGAAAGAAAATTGAACATAATGTCCAGAATAAAGGAAGCTGGAGAACAGCATAAAATGAAACAATTATTTATCTCACTAAAATTGCACTATTCTTGGATTGGTATATTATCTTTTGCTTTATTTACTATAATGCTCTCCAGATAGTAAATGTATAGTCTGGCTAGCTAGCTTCCCAAGTCTTGTGTAATGGAGTTACATCTCCATTTATGTGCTTTCTGTGCAATTATTTAAAACCTTTATTTTCTTTAGCAAAGGGAGTTAATGACTATTTATAGATTGGAGCTTCTGCCATTTATTTTTGGAGTTATTTCCTCTTCATTTTTACTAATTAAAATGCGAACGTTGGAAAAGAAGATATGAAAGAGAGAAATGCAGAAGACTTGACTGGTAAATTGACATTGCTTTAAATATTGCAGGAAAAATATTTTCCAATTCCTATGATTCCAATTCCTATGATTGGCACAGAAGAAAAACTGTGATTTGGAAATATATTGTTTCAGCACTGCTTTAAATATTCCTCTGTGATATATGACAGTCTCTTTTCTGGAAAATGTAATACTCATAAAATATAGAAACATGAAAATATGCAAACTCACCAGGACATCAGTTAAAGATGCAACTCAAAGAAGAGATTGCAGAAAAGTTCAAATCTTTATTTATCCTTCATTAACAAAAGCCTCATAATCTCCTTTTCAATTCCTCCCTGCAAAGTTTCCTCCAATAACATTAAATTTGCCATTAGTTCCACCAAAACCAGATTTGTTTTGCAGAAACATTTTATATAAAAGACTGAGGATAATATTTTAAAAGAAAGTCATGGTAGCATTTCCAGTAAGTGGATCTTCCCTTCCCCTTTATATCACATGTTACGTGACTCTGTATTATGTGGAGTACATGTTGCATCATCTAAACATTTTGTACTCCTGAATAGGTTTCTTGAATGTGCAGATATCTATTAAAGCAGGAAGCACATAAATGTTTTCATTCCATTCCATTCTTTGTGCTAAAAAACAGGAAGGAACATCTTTCCATACATATTATATATTTGTTACCCTGTGCATATATTATCTGTTCAGTTTCAATTTAATACAATCGAACATTGAGCATAAATTTGTTCAATAGAATACCATAGAATATTGAGTACACATTGGCTTCTATCTTGAGCAGACAGACCTATTTAAAACTTTACCATTCTCCAAGGAGCAGATATAGGGTTCAAAGTCTGTGTGTAAAATACAAGAGTATCTCAGTGACCATTGATTACGATTCCTGCTCTACAATTATCCCTAAAACAGTTCCTCCCCACATACTGCCAAATATTATGATAGTATGGGCAAAGAACTTTGGATATACTGTAGACTTAAATGAAAGGCAAAAGCTGATGGAATGATAATGGAAGTAAGAACAAGATTGTGATCCTGGTTTTCCTCCATCCAGATCAGGTGCAATTGAAGCCTTTGCTTTTTCCTTATCTCTTGAACTGCAAGCATCCCCACACTCTCATCTTATCTGAAAACCATCACTGTTGCTACTCAAATTTCCAAAACTTCCAAGTTTCAGAAAATTTCAAACCTCAGTTCATCTAGTGTTTCCCTGGAGAAACTGAGATTATGCTCCCTAGTATCTAACTTCTCATATCACTCCATCCAGATCAGGTTATGAAATGCATTATAGTGACATGCTTCTCTAAGAGAGCTTACTGCCATGCAGGTCTCCAAAGATCTGATGAAATAACATGTAAGATTAGCTCAGACTCTTCCTGTGATTTTGATGAAATGCCATGGTTCTTGGTTCATTTGATAATGGTTCAGGCAGCAGTTTCCCCTTATAACCAGCCACACAGGAGCCTCCTGAAATTGTTTTGTGAATGCTCAGAAATACACGTGGATAAATACATCGGCAGTCTATAAGTGCCAAATGGATATCTGCTTCTCTTTTTGTGAAGGAACAGGAGATATCTGTTTTTAATTAATGGAGTCCTGATAACTCTCATTCATTCAGGAATTGGCCTACATTTTATGAACCTTTTAGCTTTTGGCTAGCTTGGATTGAGCAATGATTGGCTGAAGAGTCACCAGATTTCCCAGACAGGCAATATTATGCCCAAAGTATCCAAAGAGCTGTGAATGGTGAAGTACAATCTGGAGAAATCGCAGATTGCTTTTAAATGGTTTTTGGAAAGATTAGCAAATGGAATGACTGGTAATGTGTCAGACTCAGATGAAGAAAATAAATCTGTGCAGTTAGGCAGGTACCCTAATTAACACAGACTCCTTAATCAAGAAAGGTAATTTGTTCAATTTAGTCTCTTCTCCCTCTATGTATGGCATCCATATGACATGTGAAGTTTTCTGACTGGAATGAGTAATTTTTTAAAAAAGAAAGCTCAACAGAAAGGGTCAGCAAGAGTCCATGGGTGGATATGTGTGAGTGTTAATGATTGAGAAAATTGTGTACAGAGGGCACAGCTATATTCACAATACCTAAATATTCTTTAGGATCAGATACAGCAATCCTTTTAAGAGTTGGGTTTTTTCCTAATTACATTTAAAATATGTAGCACACAATTTAGTGTCCAAGTATAGATAATGATGGTAAATCCATCCTAGAATGTTAAAAGGCTGCAAATCCATTTCACAAACTTTCCTTTTTCAAGCAGAATTTTCTCCTGGCTCTCCAAATTTCCATCTGAAACCTGATAGTGCAGAGAAATGTGCTGATGCTCTTTCATAGGTCTTCCTGACCCAGTGGTATGTGCTTCTGCAGAATAACATCCTCACTTTGATGAGGCAGGCTACGTTCTTGGCAGAGCTCCCTTGTGGTTTTCAGGAAGTGTTGTAATGAACGAAGCTTGGAGAAGAAAAATAAAAAAATATTCAGCCTCCATGCTTTAAATCTTCAGACTGAGTAGAGGATTAGCCTTGGAATATAAAGATCTTGGTCAGAGCATCATAATGGTCCTGTCTAAAATAAGTATTGGAATAATGGCTTTTCCCCCTTCAACAATCTCTATTCGTATGCCCGAGTTCCATATCTATCTGTTAAGAATTACATTCACACTTTAAAATGAAAAATAAAAGTACACTCTGAAGCTTCAACTGTTTCTTAGAGATGGATTGAACTTGCTTTTGCCTGTGGGTTTTAGAAAAACTGAACAGGCATTCTCAATTGGTTGAAAACGCCAGAGCCAATGGAAAAAGAGACATTATAAGAATCTGACATCTTGACAGAGATGCATTAGACTGTTGCCAGATGCATTGTAGGGAAGAATAACCAACACACAACATGAATAACTTTGGATGAATTTTTATAACTAGCCCCGGGCTAGCTGTAGCAAGCTAACACTTCACCATAGGTTTATGGGTATTTAAAGAGAGGCATGTGGCTACTCAACGTATTGTATAATAGAAGATTTCAGTGTGGGGCAATGAAAAGAGTTTCCTTTCCTAAAAGTTTGGAATATTATTGTTTGGGATATTCACCAAAAGTCTATCAAGTATAGATTAGAGTTTTAAATTTAAATTTGATAATATTTAACAAGTTCTCCACATGGATGGAGAAGGGACTATAGTACTAAAATAAGAATGTGGATTTTGGACAGGTAAATGTAATCATTTAATTGCAGGGCATTCAGCGAAGAGAACAATACCTATATCAAATTTGTAACTACTACTCAGTATAGGAGCAACTAAACACTCAGTATTATCTACAAAGACTAGAACTGGAAATTTGTCAGTCTAGAGAAGTTCAAAGAGTAATGTAAATGGTTACGTGTAAGAATTAAGAATTGAGGCACAAATATAAAATAAGAATTTACTAGGTACAGGAATATTTGTTAGTCAGGATGGCTCTTCAGAAATCTTGATTTTATGTGAAATTCTTAATTGATGTTAAAATTACTAAGTTTGATATACTGTACCTGCACCTTTTCCATTTTCCACTGTAACAATTAAGAAATTTTAAATCTGTATCTGGAAGTCTCACCGGGCTAGTTAGTCATATTCATTGTTGCAGTCAAAGGGTTGTTAGGATTTTCAGTGAGTTTGTGGTTGTCTGGATGCTTGTGGTTAAGAGACAGAGAACAAGACCTTGGTCTTATGTATACAACTATTGTGTGTTTTGGGTTAGTGAATGACCAGTAATTTATATTGTATAGGACTGGAAGCTACCTCACTATTTCAGATGTTTTTTTTTTCCCCAAAACATTTCATGATCCCTTATGAAACATATATCGATTGGTGTATTATCTCCCTGTCTATACAGATGGCAACAGCTGTTTCTCTGAGCTGAGTTTTCCTTATATGCAAAATGTTTAAAAGCATCTTCCAAAGATGGGACACATTTTTCTTTTAAAAAAGAAGAGTAATGGCCCTTTGGTAAAATTACAGACAACATGCATGGTGGTGCACTGTGACTGTGTGAAGGAACTTCTATGATGCATTATTTCATGGGTGTCAATTGTCTCATGTGATGCATTGTGACATATCGTAATGATTTTTTTTGCCTTTGTGGAGCTGGGGTGGGTGTGGCCTGTGTCAGCGTGGAAGTCATATTTACTCAGAAGCTCCCAAGCTGCCAGTGTGCACATGGCGCATCCAGCCCGTAGGTAGCCAGCTTGACAGGCCTGCATTATTTGAAAAAGAACTAATTATGGCTTTTTGACTTTAAAGAGCTGGTATAGTATCTGATATCTGATTTGGAGCTACAAACCCTTTCTGGGTTGCAAAACTCTCTTTCTTGCCATCTAATGATCACCGGGATTTTTGCAACCTGGATCTAGCAGTCCTAATAATGTAATTGCCTCCAAAAATATTCCTTATGCTCTGCTTTCCACTGCAACTTTGCCTCCTTGTGTTATAACAGTAAAAACTCCATGATCCTTCAGATGTTTCTGAAATATGTTGCCCAGCTTTTCGTATGGTTGAGCCTATTGGCTTGGGATACTGAGAATTTTGCTTTAACATCATCTGCAGAAGCACATGTTCCCCATTAGTCTATTGAAGAGAAAAGCAGTTTGTCAGTATGGCTGGGAAAAAGAAACACAGCATGCAGAGAAAGACAGTACAACCTTGCACAGAAAATGAAGCTCATTTCTTCCCTTCTATGGGTCTTCACTGGGTGAACTCAAAGGTCACTGGATGGCTTTGATCTAATTTTTCCTCAATCCCAAAAGGTTATGGTGGTAATATAATTAAGTGAATCCCCAGGAACACTGCTTTTCCTAAGCAGAAGAGATGGATTTCTATAATCTCCAGCCTTGACTGAATAATAATCATTTTTATCATCATCACACCAATTTCTACACATTTGACAATTTGGAATGATCGCTTCAGCCTCATGAACTCTCTACTGTGAGTTAAAGAAAGTCAGTTGGCTACATACCATATGAAACTGTAAAAATATCATGAAGCAGGAACAGCCATCTAGAAAAGAAGAGAGAGAAGTAATATATTTCTCCCTATATCATTTGGGCAATTCACCCTGAAATTAAGTGAACCATAATCCAACACATATGAAGATAAACAGTCTTGAAAGAAGTTTCTTTGAAGTGGCATATGAAGAGGAATTTTTGAAAAAAGACCTCTTTGCTCTTCAAGTATGGAATATAAATATAATCCTCTGAAGATAGTACAGAAACAGGAGTGGGAAAGTAAACCCTGGTATGGTCACACCAGAGCTAAAAAATTTGAAGAAGGCAATATTTTATATTAGCTGAGAAAAGTGTTCATCATGAATTACACCCTCAAAGAAATCAATGTGAAAATACCAATGCCTCAGTAAAAACCAAAATTACACAGCTGAAATTCCTGTAAATAGATGTGTGTTTTTCCATATTCCAGTAATGAATGTCTGTAGCAACAGTGCCGTCTAGAGAACAGTTCTATAAAAATCAGGGAAACTCTTGGCCAAATGGGAAACTATAATTTTGAAAGGAATTACGGGGTTCTCTTTTTGTCCACTGGCACTTTCTATGTCTTTTGACACCATGCCAAGTGACAGATTCTGTCACATCAAAGTTTCCAAGGTTATACAGTATGTAATTTTTACACAAAGCAAAGCCTGGGTGCTACAAAGCCACTGAGAAATTAATTTTAAAAGGAATGGGCCCTCTCAGAAAGCATGAATGAGGACCCACAGTCCTCTTTAAGGTGGCCACTTGGTTTCTGTGAAGAAGGCAAAGAAACATAACTGCAGACTAATTGCAAGTATTTAGGGAGATTGGTTGCTGCTTTTGATAGCAACCTCTTTAGGGCAATATTAAAGAGTTTTGGATACTCACAGACCTAATAGTAGTGGTAGTAGTAGTAGTAGTAGTAGGCCGATGACAACGACGAAGGAGATGTTACAAGCTGGTTTTCTATCTATTCTATGGCCATGTCGGCAAAGGTAGTTTTCACCTTAAATAAATTAAGGAGGAGAGATTCCACAATGGCAATTCTGGTGAGATTGAACCAAATTCTTTATCTACAGTATATGGCAGCCAATTTCCCTTTCAGCATTTTGCTGGTGGGCAGCATGAGGGAAAAGGAGAGGACTTGCTTTCAGAAGAAAGCAAGCACTGGACAAGAGTATAAAAAGCTATTAGTTGGAAGAAATATAGCAACTTCAGAACAGTGATTTCATTTGAGAAAACTTTTATTTAGTCCCACTTCTATTATTTTATAAGTAACTCAAAGAGACGAACATGTCTAGTACTCATCCTATTATCTCCACTAGAGAAAATTGTGAGTTGGGCTAAGACATCATGACTGGCTCAAAGTCACTCAGCAGGTTTTCATGCCTAAGGAAAGCAGGCCTAGAATTCAAAGTCTCCTGGTTTTGTAGGCCAGCACTTTCACCACTAGACCAAATTGATGCAGAGTTGAAGTGGGTTCCGTATGCCTGTGATTGGGACAAGGTTCCTCCTACTTATGCCTGAGTTCACTTACTGAATATGTGAGGGTTTTTTAAATAATTAATTCCACAAATTCAAATTACAATTAAAATGAGTGGAGATTAAATAATAAGCAGTCTGAGGTTGTTGGAGAGGGAGATTTTCTAAAACTCATCAGAGAATTAACAAGGCACTCTCTTCACACTCTCTTTAAAAAATACAGAAAAAGGATCTCTAGGGGAGAATTTTCTCAGGTAAGGGGTCCTCATGGGAGAGATAATTCTATTCATTGCTGTAACTTTTATTGTTGCAGAAATAAGTATAGGAAAGGCAGTCTTCCTTGAGGATCTTGGAAGAATAGTTATTCCATACAAAAGCAGGCAATCTTTTTTATTATCTGGATTCTGATATTTTTTAGTGCTTAATCAATATGTATCTCTGGCTTGAACAGGAGGGCTGCACACATTTTGAAAATGATTCAGAAGAGCTTTGTATTTCATGCAAGCAGCCTGATCTTTCTCAGTCTTTCACACTTTAAGGAATTGACATCATGCCTTCACAGTTTAAAAAACAATGGAAAATAATTTTTTTGCAATCTGTTCTATGCTCCTTTTGATGTTGCCAGTCCAGAGTCAAACTGTCACTTTCTGAACCATTTCAAAATTTCCAACAGTTGCAGAGGGCAGGCTCCACCAACATGTCCCAACAAAAAGCCTAGATGTTATTAATTTTTGTACTTTCATTGCCAGGTCATAATACCCTTGTCATACTTATGAGTGGTGAGACATGTAAGCCAATCTTGGATTTCTTTTACATTCCTATCATATTTTACTTGATTGTTTCTTAGATTATAATGTTACTGATTAAAAAAAAAAAAACCTCAAGGAACAAGGTAAATGGAAATGCAAACATTGGTTCTGCATCCCATGGTATGTCTGTGATACTGAGATAATGCATGCGCCTGTGCACAATAAGGGGGAAAAAGTCCATACTCTGTAAGGTAGAACCTAAAAAGAAGTAGATTAAGGAAATTGTGCCAGTGCCTGCTTTAAAGATCTTATCTTATCAAAGATAAGAGCAATCTTATCAAAGATAGGAACAATCAATGTTAAATTGGATTTTTAAAGCATGAAACACAGAGCATTGCTTACAAATTACAATGGTTGGGAATATAAATGTAAGGGTAAAGGTTCCCTTGCACATACATGCTAGTCATTTCCAACTTTAGGGGACGATGCTCATCTCCATTTCAAAGCCGAAGAGACAACATTGTCCAAAGACATCTCCATGGTCATATGGCCGGCATGACTAAATGCCAAAGGCACCTTCCCACCAAAGTGGTCCCTATTTTTCTACATGCTTTCAAACTGCTAGGTTGGCAGAAGTTGGGACAAGTAATGGGAGCTCACTCTGTTATGCAGTGCTAGGGACTTGAACCGTCAAACTGCTGACCTTTCAGATCAACAAGCTCTGCATCTGAGAACATTGAGAACACAGCAAACTAAAAATAAGCAGACAATAAAAGGTGAAAGATTTTTACTATCTTTCGAGCATTAATTAAATTTAATTGAAGATATTGATATGGCAGGTCAAATGCTCTTGCCTTTTGGAGAAGCATCCCTTACTGAAAGAGGAGTCAAAGAAGCCATCTACATAAAGGTTGAATGGCCCTCTCTTAACAGAAGGGGGAGGAGATACAACACCACCTTCTTTTTATAACACAGTCCTTTCAGCAATTCCAAAGGGTTCCACACCCATTTGCATTATTCAGATGGCCCTGAGGGCACAGATAAACTTCCCACGATGACTCTCAGAAAGAGTGCTAATGACCAGATGACTGCAAAATATATAATATAAATACATCTATTCCCCACCATTCAGTCAGAACTGAAGAAACATCTTGGATGAGAAGCAAAACCTCTTCAGGGAAAAACAAAGTCCAGGTGCCTTTTAACAAAACACCTTTGGGACGTCCCTTACTCCCAAAGTCAATCAGTCTGCCTGAGTACATCAATGACTTTGCCCTCATGGGTTTTTTCCTTTCTAGAGAAGAAAAAATCCAGCATGGAGATGAGCTGCAGCTAAGCAAAAATGACTTGCCTGAGGCCACACAACAAATTCATGGAAGAGGCAGGTTTGGAATGCGTATCTCCCAGGCAATCACAGAATCTCCTCATGGCTTCCGCATTTGTACTAGATGAAACCTGAGATTCTCTATTATCCTTCCCTAATCACCTGAAGAGGTGCAGCTCTTTTTCAAGGGAAAATGAGAGAAAACAATGGTCATCCTAATTTGAAAGCTAATTGACTTGCTTATTAAATTAAAATGTCTCTAATGCTGTTCTTTGTAGGTTCCAGCCAGAATGGAAATGCCAGTGGCAGCTGTCCAAAGAAAAAGACTCCTACGAAGTCTTCAATAAACAGCTGCTCTGTCTTTCATTAGGGAGTTTAGCAAAACCATATTAAGGCAAAGGAAACACATCCATTGATCAGAGCAATATGTTCAAAGGGACACTGTTAGTTTTATAAAAAAAAACCCCACCATATTGGACTTTTTTAAAAAAGGTCTGAGAGTTGAACCAAAAGCTTCCATCATTTCAAGGTATTTGTGATTGCTTCAAGGCCTGCAAATATCTACTAAAGCTTTCAGAGGTTTAATGAAAGCCAAGAGGTTGAGATGGTCACCAAAAACCAACACAATGTGAAAAATCTCAGTGGAAAACAATTCCTAATAGACAAATAACTGAATGATATTCTGTGCTACTCTGGGAACATTGTGATTTTTTTTAAGTTAGTAAGTAAGTAAGTAAGTAAGTAAGTAAGTAAGTAAGTAAGTAAGTAAGTAAGGCAGGCAGGCAGGCAGTCAGGCAGGCATAGCATGTTCTGTAAGATCACTTGGGAGGTATTTGTATTGACTCTCATTCTCAACTGTGACTGTGAAGACCCTAAATTTGAATGATGCCGAATACCAAGGATCACTACTATCACAAAAAAAGTTGCTGGCTTTCGAGCCTCTAAAACTTTTATTCCCTTTCCCCCCTGCTTATTATTTCTCAGACATTCACTAAAACAGTAGATCGATGTAATTAAGAGAGCCCTTTTATTTCATTTATTCTTCAGCCTTAGGCTACAGATTGGATTATATTTACTGACTCAAGTGAAAGCCAAAAAAGCAAAATAGTATAAAGCAAAATATAAAGCAAACCAGAAACCTCAAAGGGAACAAATTGTTCCATGGAATGGTGTTTGGTGACAGTATCAAGTCCCCAAGAAATTAATTTCTAGGAATATGCTCTCCTCCCCCGAAAATAAATGCTTGTGATAAACCTGAAATGGAGGACAATGTCAAATATGTTTCAGTAATAGGGGGCTTCAATTACCTTCACTAGGGCTAAGTAAAGAGATCCTTAGAGCAAGGATCTCCAAACTTGGCAACTTTTAGACTTGTGAACTTCAACTCCCAGAATTCTACAGGCAACTAGATGTGGAATTCTGGGAATTGTTTTTCTTTGAAGATGTTTCGCTTCTCATCCAAGAAGCTTCTTTAGCTCTGATTGGATGGTGGGGGATGAAAAGATTTATATACTGTATATACACTCAGGAATATAAATCCTTCCAGTCCCCTCCAACCAGTCCAAGCTGAAGAAGCTTCTTGGATGCAAAGTGAAACTCCTTCAAAGAAAAACAAAAAAGTCCAGTTGCCTCTTGGAAAAAGCATGGTTGGGACAACCATGACCTGGATGAGTGAGAATCTCCATAGACATTTTGTCACATTTAGAGACCCCTGCCTTAGAGAAAAGATGACTCTGGACTACTGTATATTCTATACAGTGCTTTCAGACTGGTATAACAGAACAATGCTGAAGAATGGACTAAAAAGGATCAACATGCTGTTAAATGTAATTTCTCCACAAGTGGAAATTGTCATGCACATTTGAATGGCTCTCTCTCCCACTTCAATATTCCTAAGGCACCCAACTGATTTCCCTGCCTACCACTCTGTGTAATTTTGGGGCTGTCTTCAGGATGATACACTGAAGTGGCCATGGTATCAGACTAGAGTGGCAGCCATTGATGTCATAGATAATTAACAAAGCCAGAGAAGCTATTTTAGAATATGGAAGTCTTGTTCACTTAAGGAAAATGAAGCTCTTCACAAATTGGCACAAAAGATACATGGGCCATAATAAAGGAGGCATTGAGAATCCACTGTCATAACTTAGAATTCAAGCTCTGATGGGCTGGGAGGGAAAGGAAAGATGGAAGTCCAAAACTGCATTTTGTACATTTAAAATACAAACATATCTCTTAGTGGAGGCCCTTTACCGGTTTTATTTGAATTGTAAATCTTGCCTTCCCACTGCAATCAGGAAGTACTCTTGTAATTTTTTATGTTCAATGTCAAACAAAACTGGATTGGTGAACTCGTCTACACACCTCTCCCCCCACATGTTCACATGAAGATTCCCCAACCATGTTTTTGTCATCAAGAGTCTTCAATGCTAGATGGACTTCACTCCACAGCAGGTACAGTCCACAAGCCTTGCTGTGATAGTAGTTGTGGTTTGTGTGCTGACATGGTTGATTGTTTTATGCCCCTCAGGTATCGGCTTTTAGCTTAGTATAATTCTATTTATGATTTGTAGCAGATTGCTGTACCAGTATTAGTTGGGAATGAGCTGGGTGGCCTTGCTTTTGGGGAGGGAAAGAATCTTTGATTTATTTTTTAAAAACATGTATAGCCTACTTGTCTGTTAGGACAGGAATTGAAAGTGGAGACACATTTTTAGTGATCCCAAAAACCACATTTAGGTCGATCCAAGGTAATTTACTGCATGAGGACAAGATGGCTTCTTCCCTAATTCCACATACAGTGACCAACTAAAAGTTGAATCTTCCTTCAATAAAGACAAGAAGCAAACAAATCCCAGCATACCAGGAAGCATCAAGGTGGCTTACTGAGTTCAGGACGAGTTGTGAAGTACAGAGCTCTGTTGTCTAACATCTTCCTCAGAGGTCCATCTGGCTGTCTTTGCCATCTGAGGTGGTTACCTCCCTCTTCCAGTCCTGACTCAAGTATATGAAAAGAGGAATGCCTTCCATTCATATGGGATGTCATCCTATGTGCTCTTCTATTTCTCCCATTCACTTCAGGTCAGCTCAGCCTTTGTCGATCCAAATGCCTTCCAACAAGTAGACTAACCTCCAAAATCCTCAATCAGTAACCATGCAGATATTGTCAGGACTGAAGTTCACACTTCTGGAGGGCACCCAGATTAGGAAAGGGTGAGTTTGTATGGGGTAGCTGCTGACTTGGGACTCTCAACACAGCTCCAAGTCATTTGTTGAGAGTTCGGGCACAATTCATGTGATAAGTTTTTCCTCTGAATTCAGGTTGCATTGTGAGTCCTCTGCTAGCATACAAAGCCAAACCAAAAATGACTTTACAAACAGCCAAAAGTCCTCTGAGTATTGCTATGGATGAATTTAGAAGATTTAAAAATTAAGTGTTATCATGTTTGATTTAACCATTAAAGAAAAGTTCATGAGTGGGTTTGCAGATTCAGAGGCAGACAATACCTAAATCAAATAAATAAATCAAAATAATAAGCCACATTGTGGGATAATATGATAGGTACCCTCTGTTAGGGAGCAATAAAATCACGTTCTCCATATCTCAGTGAAGAAAAATATGAGACAGTAAGGTTTGAGAAGTCTTCTCCTGATAGTGTATATAGTAGTTACTGCAAACTGGAGTTGTAAGCAATAGATAAATATTTCAGTCAATTCAGTGCAATTTTGCATATCCATTCAGCTTAATTTCTTGTAGAAGCAATATTACTTACAGATTACCTGAACATAGCTAATCTTAAGAAATTCAGGTTTGCAGAGATAATACAGGTAACCCTAGAATTACAACAGTTTGTTTAGTGACCATTCAAAACTGAAAAAAGTGATTTATGACCATTTTTCACACTTATGACCATTGCAGCATCCCCATGGTCATATGATTTATATTTGAATGCTTGACAACTGGTTCACATTTATGACGGTTACAATGTCCCCGGGGGGGTGTCATGTGACTGCTTTTGGCAACCTTCTCACAAGCAAAGTCAATGGGGAATCCCAGATTTCATTTAACAACCATGTTACTAACTTAACAACTTCAGTAATCCACTTAACGAATGTGGCAAGAAAAGTCATCAAATGGGGCAAAACTCACAAATTTCTCACTTAGCAAAATAAATGTTGGCTCAATTGCGGTCGTATGTTGAGGACTACCTGTATTTCAAAACACCTTAGCTTAGTTGTACATCACCTGCTGTACTTGCAGAGGTCTCATGATCAATTCTGGGTGCCATCAGCTGGGGAAAGAAAAGTCATGAAACTAATGAACAGCTGCCAGCTAACAATGACAAATATGGATAGTTGGATCAATGGCCTGCCTCAGTGGAAACATTTTCCTGTATTTGTCATTAAATTAAGGCTAATAGATCTAGGCTGCAGAAATCTGGACGCTCTTTGAGATAGCAGCAGAGGGATACAGAAAGCTGCTGTGCTCAAGTGGTCATCTGGAATTTTGCAACTCCCATCTGGTAGCTCTATTTCAGATGCCATTTATGTAGACGAGGCCTGCTGGAGAAATGTGGGCTAACTTTCATTAAAAGCACAATAGGAAGGATGATTATACTGAGGAAATCTGCAGTGAATAAAAAGTTGGAGCCTTGAATTTTTCTGTTTTTATCATGGATTTGGGGACTGGGGGGAGAGGTAAATACATTTTCTGAAGGGGGAAAAAAAGATTAAAATAGGTCAAGGTAAGTTTTGAAGGTTATGTGTAAATCTTTGCATAATTCCATTTGATGGGATTTGATGGGACATCTTTACATCTCCAGTTTCTAGGAAGAGAAAGAATGTTAATCCTGGCACTATATATCATTTTTCCATGGACTACCAAACAGACTAGTTCAGTTAGGCAATGTTGGTAACATTCAGTTTTATGAAATGGTAGAAGAGGGGGGTGGCATACTTCACGTTTGCAGTACTAAGAGAGATCTAGTTCCATGTGTTTTGTGATTTAAATAGTCAAAAGATTCCTGGTTTGCTAAGTGATTTAATTTGTTTGCCTTACCATCTCTCAATTGCAGAAATCCAAACTGTCATTAAAGAGATACGGACAGCTACATCTTTACAACCAAGATATATTCACTGTTTGTGTTTGCTGGAGAGAGGATGGGATGGGAAAGTTTTCCAACAGCTACCATAAATGATTCACAGAAGTTTGATCTACGTATGTTCAGGGAAGATGAGAGTGAGCAGTAGAACCTCATGGACCATTCTTCATGATTGATACTTGCCTTCCCTCCACCCGACAACATAGATCCCATCCACCTAGACAAGAGTCAATTCAGGTCATTTCAATATTGAGTAATTCTTGTCTTTTTTTTTTCTTTTTCTGAATTCATCAGTATTGGTCACAATTTACCACATAATTATAATTTAAGGTATGGGAAACTTAGCCATTGGTGCCTATGGAAACTGAGGCAATGTAATACAGTTGCAGAAATGTTTTCTTTAGGATCTAGAGGATGTCCCACGCCCCCATATTTTTTTTAAAATATAAATATTAAACTTTTTTCTGCTCCAGTACGACAATTCATAGTGACTATGCAAGACTTCTTAAAATAGATCCTGAAGGCAACAGGTGACTTATTGGTTTTCTTACCACATTTAGGATTAATAGCAGCTTTGGGATCTCTGTGTGCAGGAGAAGCTGACATGAGCCATTTGGCTGAATTCACCAAAGACAGCATCATTCAGAACAAACGAAGCATTTCCATTTACCTCAGTGCACTTTCTGGTATGCCAGAATGACGGAGGGTTTAAGTAATTGGGATAAATGACATATTCCAAATTGTATCTTTTAAAATAGTATGGAGCAAGAAAACATTTTGTTGAACTATATAAAGTGACAGAAGAACCAGGGACTAAAAAGTCTACTAATATTATTTACATGGCTTCTTTAAAAGAATAATGTAGAACAGCCATACCCAACTTTTTAGTGTTTAATACTTAGCACAACTAGCTTTCTGGAATCCCATGGAATTCAAGCTGTTGATTTAAGCATTTGAAAGTCCATTTAAAAATTGAACCTAAAGACAATGCTTTCTGTTGTGTATGGAAATTGGAAGACTCCAAATAGCTAAAACTGATTGGCCGAAAAGGCCGCTCTCGGATTGGGCAATTATGCACCAATCTGATTGGCCCACCGGACAGTGGGAATTGTAAAGAACTGTCATTGGCCACAAGCTGCGAGAAGTTGCAATAAGAAGAGCTGCCGTGGCTTCGGCAAACTTTCCGCTACAAGTCACTATACTGTTTAATAAAGAAATGTTTGTTGAGATACGGTCTCGTGTACCTTATTGTCCAAACAGAACACTGGCGACGAGGGTGGGATCGTCCTAGAAGAGTGAGACTGAAGCACGCAGCAACCAGAACCGAGCAACCAAGATGGCCGGTAACAATGCACCACTTGCACCATTCAACCCAGCCAAAGAAGATTGAGAGTCATACATTGACTGTTTTCTGATGTTCTTGGAAAGCAACAAGCTACAAGAAATAACCGACCAGAGGAAGAGAGCTGTATTCCTCATGCACTATGGCTCTGCCATTTTCAAAATGGCCAAGGCTTTACCAAACCGCGGGACGTGAAACCGATGGCACGGCCAGAATTAAACTGCATGCTACGAGTCCATTACACGCCTGTGGTCTCTAATCTAATCCAAAGGCATGAATTTTATAAACGAGACCAATGGGAAGATGAGAGCATCAGAGATTTCGTAGCAGCCCTAAGAAATATCGGGGGAGCCTGTGAATTTCAGAACATGGACGAAGCCATGAGAGACTGCATGGTCATGGGATTGAAGGATGATACGTTCCAAAGCAAGCTGTTAAACAGACTGAACATCGCAGAAGCTACCGCCGCCGAAGCAGCCAAGAAATCCGCAGCCACCATGCGCCAGATGAATTCAACAAATGCAGAATCACCAAACCAAACCCGAGAAAAGAAGGTGGAAGGAAACCAAAAACAGCCCCCAATGACTGCCCACCATGAAGACCTCGACTCTCTGAGTGACACCAATGATGACAACGAAGACATGCATAGGCTTCAGTTGGAAACCAATGGCGGGAAAAAAGAGGAAGGAGGTGATAATTCCAGTGTGCTGGATGTGGAGGTGATCACCCACGCTCCGAATGCAGATTCCTGGATGCCTTTAGCAGATTCTGTGAGAAACGGGGGCACATTGCAAGGGTCTGCTGAAACAAAAAGAGCTATAGTCCAAAGAGACACAGCAGCACCCATCCCCCCAGAAACAGAGAGAGACAAGCCGGAAGCCGATGGAGCCAAGAGAACAGGAACCGGCGAATGAATGACAGAGAAGAAACACATCAAACAATAATCATTGGAAATGGCAGGGCAGCAAACGCAAAAAAGATCTGAATAAATGTAAAAATTGAAGGAAAGCCCTGTGAGATGGAAGTAGACTCTGGATCATACCTGTCAATGGTATCCTGGAACACTATCAGAAACCTCATACCAGACATCAAGCAAAGAGAACTGGAACAGCAAAAGTTAATACTTAAAGATTACCAGGGAAACCGAATCCGGGTAGTAGGTCTTGGACATTTCTTAATAGAGTTCAAAAACCATGCTGAGGTACTTCCTCTGACAATCGTTGACTGGGATCATCCTAGCCTACTGGGAATCGAATGGTTCGAGCCCCTGGGAATTGGAGTGACCGGATCAACAGCGTCGCTGAGACCAATTGGGAGGAGAGCCTGCTGGAAGAGTTCCGGGATGTATTCGACGGGACCCTAGGCAAGTACAAGCAGACCCCAATAATATTCAGCCTAGACCCTAAGATAGCTCCCATCAGGCTCAAAGCCAGATGCATTCCCTTTGCCTTAAAACCAAAAATAGACGAGCAGCTTAACAAACTCATCGCGCAAGGGGTGTTAGAGTCAATCGACCATGCCAGGTGGGAAACTCCCATCGTGACTCTTGTCAAACCAGATGGGTGAGTGTGCATCTGTGGTGACTGTAAGGCTACCCTAAATCATGCATTCCAGCAAAGCGCATACCCTGTTCCGGTAGTTCAACACCTGTTGCATTCATTAAAGGGAGGAAAAAATTTTAGTGAAGCTTGATCTCACGCAAGCATATCAACAGCTGCCAGTTGACCCCAAAACTGCAGAGGCACAGACCATAATCATGCACAGAGGGGCATTCAAATGTGACAGACTTCAATTTGGGGTTGCCCCAGGCATTTTCCAAAGCCTCATGGAGCACCTCCTAAACGGAATAAAAGGAGTCATTCCCTATTTTGATGATGTATTAGTATCAGCAAAAAGTAAACACCAATTGGAAAATAAACTAAGAGAAGTCTCGCAAAGATTCAGGGAAGCAGGACTTAAGAGAAAAATGTAAATTAGCCACCGATCAAGTCGAATTCTTAGGCTACCTTATAGATGAGCAAGGGATACTCCCCACTGAAAAGAAAATAAAGGCAATTAAAGAAGCACACAGGCCTAAGAACAAAACAGAATTACAAGCATTCTTAGGTCTCATTAATTTCTACAATGTCTTCCTGCCTCAAAAGGCAACCATAGCAGAGCCATTACATCAACTATTAGATTAAAAAAAAACTGTCTGGAATTGGGGCCACCGAGAACAATCAGCATTCCAAAACATTAAGGACTTATTAACATCCAATATCATTTTAATACAATACAGTAACACCCTGCCCCTTACGGTTACGTGTGATGCATCACCTTTTGGAATCGGCGCCATACTGAGCCACAAGCTACCAAACGGCAGAGAAGCACCGATCGCCTTCTATTCCAAAACACTGTCAAAATCCGAAAGAAACTACAGCCAACTTGACCGAGAAGCCCTCGCATTATAGCAGGCATGAAAAGATTCCACAAATACCTATTTGGTAGGACATTTTCTATTATCACAGACCATAAACCCCTGCTAGGGATCCTGACAGGGAACAAACCAACCCTGAACATCCTATCACCAAGAATGACAAGGTGGTCAGAATTCCTCGCTGCATACAGTTACACACTCATCCATCGCCCTAGAAAGACCATCACCCATGCGGATGCCTTGAGCCGTTCCCCACTGCCCAACAAGGAAGGCGACCCAACTCCTACCGTCTCCACTCTTCAGATCGAGACATGGCCGAACCTGCCAGTAACCGCAGCAGATGTCGCTAAAGCCACCGCAAAAGACCCACTGACAGCTCGAATCCTGAATTGGGTAGGTAAGGGCTGGCTGGATGAGGATAGAGGCGAGACTTTTAAATCTTTTCGTACCCGGCAGACTGAACTGTCCATTGAAAGGGGTTGTATACTGTGGGGAGACAGGGTGATAATCCCAAAAAGTTGCAGGGGGAAGTGTTGTGCATGTTGCACGAGGGACACCCGGGCATTGTAAAAATGAAAGCCCTGGCCAAGAGTTATGTCTGGTGGCCAGGGCTGGACAAAGACATTGAAAAATGAGTGGCTACATGCCATGACTGCCAGAAATCTAGGCCTACCCCCCCCTCTTGCACCAGTCCTGGAATGGGAAACTCCCAGAGGCCCATGGTCGATGCTGCATATTGACTTTGCTGGGCCAACGAAAGGGAACACATATCTTGTAGTTGTTGACGCTTATTCAAATTGGTTAGAAGTTTTCCTCATGGCGTCCACTACTACTGAAGCAGTCGTAAAACAATTGAACAGACTTTTTGCTACTCATGGACTGCCAGATGTAGTAGTCTCTGAAAATGGCCGCCAGTTTACTGCTATAGCCTTCAAGCAATACCTGGCTGCGCAGGGCATCCAACATCCCGAAACAGTGCCGGCTCATCCGGCATCAAATGGATGAACTGAATGCATGATTCGTTATACCAAAGAGGCCCAAGACAAAATGGACACGGGGGATGTCCAGGATAAATTTAACAAACTGTTAATCATTCAGCATATCACCCCTAGCACAACCATCAACAAAAGCCCAGCTGAACTCCTCATGGGCAGAAAGCTCCGTTCCTACCTTGATAGACTGCACCCCATTTATACCTGTGAAAAAAACCCTGATTCCTCAAGTAAATATCGCTCCTTTGCTATAGGCGGCTTAGTCTACATGAAAAACCTTACCGGAGACCCATTATGGCTTCCAGCCACAGTTACTCAAATCACAGGGCCCCGATCATACTGACTCGTACTAGATGACGGCAGAACATGGAAGTGGCACATCTACCAGCTTCACTCTAGGACATTGGAACAAAATACTATAGCACTGCTGCCAACACCAATAAACACTCCAAAAACAACCGAGGGGGGGGGAATACAAAATAATAAAAAAGGGAGAGACGAACCACCAATAACATGACAAAAGACACAACACAAACCCGAATTAGAAACTCTGATAAAACAAAAAGAGCACTTACCCATAGACGATCACCGGCGAAGAGAACTGGTAGCAGGCGAGGCCTTCCTGGAAGGAGACAGCCAGGCCAGCTTGACCAACCTGGACAAACCAGGAGAGAGCGGTAGAGCCATCTCAACCAGCCCAAGAAACCCAGGCTGGAGCGGCAAGGCTGACTCACCCTTCCAGGAGGTTCCATGGAGAAGACGCGGAGAAAAGGCGATCCTGTCCGAACCGATGGAAGACCACGATGAGACTGAGCTGTGCAGGTCAAGAAGGACCCGCAAAAGCCCCACCTACCTGCATGACTATGTTACGCATGTTGGACGAAACCAAGGGGGGAGGAGTGTTGTGTATGGAAATTGGAAGACTCCAAATAGCTAAAACTGATTGGCCGAAAAGGCCGCTCTCAGATTGGGCAATTACGCATCAATCTGATTGGCCCGCCGAATGGCGGGAATTCTAAAGAACTGTCATTGGCTGCAAGCTGTGAGCAGCCGCTATAAGAAGGGCTGCCGCGGCTTCAGGAAACGTTCCGCTACAAGTCACTATACTGTTTAATAAAGAATTGTTTGTTGAGATACCGGTCTCGCGTACCTTATTGTCCAAATGGAACACTTTCAATCAATGGAAGAAAACAATTACTTCCAATTTCAGCAATTTATTTAAGTAGATAATTCAGTACCAGAATAAAACCACAAAGAAGCCACCTGCTGACGAAGGTATTTCATTTTTGTGGAAAGCCTTTGAAAGGTATAAATTTGTAGATTGACTTTTCAGATGAGCTAGATGAAATTACATCGATCTGCTATGGAGGATTACTTAAATTCCATATATTAATCATTCTAGTGTAAAGCAAAATGAAATCTGAAAGGCAACTATGTTGGCTCATAGGTTTGGTGATCATGTAGAAAGCCAAATATCTCTGAATATAAGTTAAGCTTTGCTGTGCAAAACTTGACAGATTATTTTATATCTTCTTTAATTCATTAAATTCTAGTTCTTCTGTTCCTAATGTCTGCTCCCGCCCTTTCAAAATGTCTTGGGCTAGAAAAGAGAAAAAAATAAACACTTTCAACACCACCCAGAATCCAGAAGTTTGGGTAGCCTCGCCACTGAATCAGCCAGTCTGAAATTAGAACCAGATGGCACTTATGAGAAACAAAGATGAGGTTTCAAAGACAACAGATTCTGTGCATTCCATTGTCCAGGGTGTAATTTTTCCCACCAAGATTAATGATTGCTTTAAAGCCGTTGTATTTACTGATCTTATATATTGGTGAATTACATAGGCAGTGAAGAAATCCATTCATTCTGGTAGACATCATGGAAAGTCTTCCAGGAAAAGTTCAGCTCTTGACAGACTGGAATATATCCATGCTTAAAATTAACATATACTTGTATTCTGAAACTCAGTTGATAACTTCAATTAATCTCCTCTGATATGATCTTACCTAGTTATTTTCACAACAGCTTCATGTTTTAATATCTTGCACTAAGTTGGCCACAAAAGGTTTTACCATGCATCTGATATACCAATGTTGCACCATCTGCTATATTAATGACTTGGAATCTATTTCATTGATGAACTGCAAATTTCCCTTTCTGTACATTTACTATATGATTAGAAGGCTCCCGAGCCTTCAGGATTTGAAAGAGGTGAATCTCAACAAGCAAGACTCTTACCAGACATTGCACAATAAGGAATAAAAGTTCCATAGTCTCTCTTCAATCTGGTTTTCATTTCTCTAATGTCTTTATTGCTACTGCCTCCAATCTTATATCAAAATCCCTATTCCCCACCTTAGCTGAATTCACATTTTGGACCCAGCAGTGTAATTTACAAGTTCTCAGCATTGTTGTGCTGCAGTCACATTGTATAGCAGAAGATAAATGATTGCAGCTATGTTCTGCTCATTGCAAAGTTAGAAAGTGTGAGCTTTCTTAGACAATATGCCAATACATGCAGACTACTACAGCAGATATGCTAAGTAGCATGCTTGCCCATTTTTGGTTAAGGCATTGGCTCATACAACTAGCTCAGTCATGGATTCCCGACAATTTTGTGAACTTAGTGGTCATCTCTAATACATTTACATGGGCTTACTGGGCCCCTGAAATAGGCCTCTGTCACAGCTATGCTCTCTGTTCTGGTTCCATTTTTTCAGGTAACTGAAAATCAAGTGAAAGAGGGAAGAATTTTAGTAGCTGGAAACTAACTTTGAAAGATTTGGGGTGGGGGTTTAAGTAAGGGCCAAGTTATTGTTGATGCCAAGTTGGCAGGATCACAGTACATATGTGAGTATAGCTGGAATCTATGCTTTTTATGATTTGGAGAAGAGTGTCATTGTTTTTTTATTGTCATAAACTTATTTTAGGGTTCATAATACCACATCTTTGTGTGTTTCTGTGCTAAAAATGGCAAGAAAATGTACTATTGATTTTTGGCCTGCCATCAACATTCTGCAGTTTGATTAGATTGGGGATGTGAAAAACAGCTTTGGACCATTCTTGAGGTATCAGAATACAGTACACAATTGTATAAATGAGCTATTTCTGGTTTTCAAAACATATGTCTGTAATTTTTATGACATCTAATTATCAAAGTATAAACCATCATATTATGTACAAAACACTCATGATGACTTCTTCCTGGATTTTTGAGATGTTAATGTCTTCCATGAAATTGCACTCATGAAATAAATTACATTTGACATTAAAATAAACTCTGGGCAAGCTGAATATTTCATAATGAGGCGATGCGCACAGCTTCAGAGTACCATGTTTCAAATTCCAATAAAATTATTAATAGTAGGTGTCTCACAAGGGTTTCATAATGAGGAGATATGCACAGCTTCCGAGTACCTTGTTTCAAATTCCAATAAAATTATTAATAGTAGGTGTCTCACAAATAGTAAGGAGCATAATCTGTGGCAATTGAAAACATATGCAAATATCTAGATTGTTTGCCTTTGCTCCTTGCTATGGTAATCAAGGATTTTCTCCTTAATGAATTTACATTCCTAACCTGGAATGTTTAAAAAGTTGTAAATTGTTATGAAAATTGTCCAATTGATTTTTTTTTTTTTTAAATGGGGGCATTGCCTTGGTATTCATGCAGATCATCAATAAATAATGGTTGCTTCCTAATTTTAATTTCTTGATTCTCATTACCAGCTTACTTGATAACTGACAGAATATCAGCATCCTTGTGATACTATTTCAGCAAACACCATGATGGACTTCATGAATACAGAATCCTGGTCTGGGATGGGAATGAAATGGGATGGGATGGGAATGGAAAGGGATGGGAATGGAATGCATTTCAAGGAAGGAGTTCATTGATACAAAATTGTGAGAATTCATCTGTAACATCACATGCAGGAATGCCTGGTTTTTGTACAAGTGGACACAGATAAGAATTGACAATTTAAACAAATAAATCCAACAAATATAAGAAAAGAGTTACTGGAAATAAGCTCATTTGATTTCCTCTACATCAGTTCATCATTTTTAAAAAAGTTTTAGTGAATGAACAACCTCATCTGTCCTACTACATTCAGGTAAAGCATGGTAGGCCTTTTCCTCTGCCATGTCCAGTCAGACGACCAATACATAGATGTTCCAAATCTGGCAGCGGAATACAAATAATTGCAAAACCCAAACCTCACTTGGGTGATTAAAAAGGGAGAGAGGTATCCAGGGTTATCCAGTAGGTCCTTCCCAACCTTATTTTTGTTGACAACATTCCTTTGTCTTGAAGCAAAAGCAGAAGACAGTGGGAGTGGTGAAAAGAAGCAGGTCACTGGGGAGAAAGAACACTTACAAGAAACAAAAAGATATTGCTGAAAAATGGAATCAGTCAGGGGTAGGATTCTATTGGTTCAGCCCAGTTCAGGTGAACTGGTATCTCCAAGGATCAGCTGTGAGCAAACTGGTTCACTCTGACAATCAGCTGTTGGGTCCACCTACCAGCCCTGGCTCTAAGCTGTGCTTTATATCCTGGTTTTCACGCTCAGCTGATTTACATGGCACTGCGAATTGCCACGCAAAAATTGCTGGAGAAAGTTAGTAACAAACACTTTGCATGCACACAAATCATGCACTCACCAAACTAGTTACACCGGTTGAATCGCACCCCCAGAATCAGCCACTCGGTTTTGGTGATATGAAGCAAAAAGCTTTGTAAGAACCATGGTAGGAGCAAAGCTGGTTGTCTCCAGGTCAATAGCTGATGGACCCCAAAAAAGTTCAGGGAACAGATAAAGAGCTAACCTTTAAGGAGATCAACAAGCACTATTTTGTGCAATCAAACTCAGTATATTATTATCTTGATAATGATGCCACTAAGTTTTCAGATAAGTTGCTACAATGTGAGAGCCTCATCTGTCACAAACCAATGATAAGGAGGACCAGTGTAGACAAGGCATTTTCCTCCTGCCAGACAATAAGTGATAGCTAGAAAAAGTACAACAGAATCCAGGTCCAGAACCTGTGCCATACAAGGAGCAGGAGTAATTTATAGCTGAAGGACATTTGGACCATGATCTTCCAATGTTCCACCGATCCTTAGCCATTCTCAGTATAAGCAAATTGCAAAGGAACCGAATTAAGGGTAGCACTGAGAGCAACATCAGTAACAATAGCTGCTTGCTAGATGAAATATATATTTCAAAAGAATCAGAATAGAATCTGAGCCAATTCCAGAAGTAATCTGTGGCTTCTAATCCACTGAGAGCAGGAAGAGAGAAAACACTGAGAGTAGCACTGAATGAAAAACCCTATACATTCAGTCTGTCCTGCTTGAATGATTTGCAGTAAATTCAAGGTCAGTTTTTGTAATATAATACATTACGGTCTAATATATTTTCCATCTTTGCTGCTTCTGTTTGTGGCATCTTTCCAATGCTCAGTTTGTCTTGGCATTTTATTAGCTGCATTTTAATAATGTGCTAAACCAGAGTTGGTTTCAGCATGGTTTGTTGAATAAGCCACAATTGGCTAGCTCATAGAAACCAGACAAATCCCATGAGGGTTGGATGATGAATAAACCTGACCTGGTTGACAGTCCACAGAAACTATGACCTCTCTTCTGTTTAATATATGATTCAATCCAGGGCAGAACAAACTGGGTGGCAGAGGAAATGTGGCATCCTAGGCAACTGCTTACTGTGCTCTATTTTTCAGCCAGCTCTGCAGTCATACTCATGTGTTTGGGTCTCTCTCTCTCTCTCTTTATCTCTCTTCCCCCTCCCCCATGATTGCTGCATTCAGCAGCAATCTAGAGAACTGAACAGAGGCTTAGCAGCTATCATGTGTGTGTATGTGAGTGTGTGTGTGTGTGTGTGTGTGTGTGTGTGAGAGAGAGAGAGAGAGAGAGAGAGAGAGAGAGAGAGAGAGAGAGAGAATTCAGCCAGAGCTATACAAAGACAGTTCCATAGTCATGTGGCTGGCATGACATCACAGAGCACAGTTACCTTGGCAGTGTGAGGTGGAAGCAGATAAAAAACCACTAAAAGATTCGTTGATCCAAGGAAAACTAGGTGTTATTCACATATCTGCAGAGATGGGTTCTCTCAGGCATTGAAGGAACACAGAGCAAAATTCAGGCAGCATTTTTATACCCTAACTGTCCACCCCCTCGTACGAGGGCTTGGCTCACATTCTTTCTGTTTTCAAATTGACACATATATTTCGAAGGTTCATACTAGCTCCCTATCTAGCAAAAGCAGTTACACGGTTTCTGACATCGCAGCACTTTATTACAATTCCCCATTGTTCTCGCCTTATCTTGTTTTTTTCTCTTGTACACAAACTGGAACACTTTCTTATTTAGCAGAGCTACTGAGTTTGTGAGACACTTCCTTATTTAATTCAATGGATCATCCAACATTACTTCAGTTCTGCTCACAATCCCCCCTTTTTCTTTTTCCACTCTTGTCTCAAACTCAAATAGCAGATCCTCTGCTTCTTTCAGAGTGATTTCTCTCTGATACATCATTAGAGGTTCTGCTTCCTGCTGCTTCTCAAATCTTGAACCCAAGGATTTCCCTATCTTCCCATACATTGTTATTGCACCAGGGAGACACTGAACACAACAACATAACAATACACAGCATATAATAATCAATATAATTCCCATTATGGTAGATCTTAACCAAGTGGAACTGGGAAGCCAAGACCATAGTGCTCCCCACAAGTCTGGCAATGAGGAATCACCTCTTTGTGATAATGGATTAGAGCGAATACGTTCTTCCATAACTTTTACTGTCTTTGTAATATTGGGTTGGAAATCATGGATGTATACACAGCAATGTGAATGAATCAGAGCACACACACACCCTTTTGTAGTTAATACGGTGTCTAAAGCATACCTATTTTGTAGAACAACCTGTCTTACTTCAGAAAGCTCGGTGTTGATCATTTTAATATTCTTTATTGAATCATTGAACATTGTTACTGTGAAATTATTTAGAATATGTATATCTCGGTAGTTCATGGCTACTCCCAATGGTGTTATTATACCACGGGAGATTTGGGTCCAGAGTCTCTGGGTAAGGCCAGATTCTGAGTCTCTTTTATTATGTATCCGGCCTTGGGGAAGGTGATCAAGTTTATATATCATCAATATCACATACCCGATTGTACATGTACCACTCCAGTTCACCTGTTCTTCCTGACATGTGCGTGCATAACCAGCAATTGGTGATGTTCAAGGAATGTGAGACCTTCTTGAGATCCTTTATGAACACATTGTCATCCCACAAGTCTGTTCCCAAGTCACCAGCAGGTCCAACATATTGTGAACTTCTTTGATGTATTAATGTAAATATAATTGCAACAAATAGTCCTCTCCAGAGTTCAGCCGACATCTCCATGGTGGTTTCTGCTGGCTATTTCTTCAAAGTTACCTTTAGCAGCTGACCGTCCACTGGGATTGCCTTCCAAGGTTTCCCAGGTTCCGGTGCTTTCTTGACTCTGCTGTAATGCGTCCAGCCTCCTTCCCGAGTACGGACTGCAGATTCAGTTGTCAGTTGCACCTGGTATGGACCTTCCCAGCTTGGTTGCAGTTTTTCACTTCTCCAAGTTTTTATCAGGACCCAGTCTCCAGCCTCGTGTGGGTGTTGGCTTCCAGCCAAAGGTGGTGGTTGCACCAACAGTCCCTGTTTGTGAAGAGAAAGCAAAGACCGAGACAATGCCAGCAAATATTTCCGAAGGAACAAGTCCCTGAACTCTGGTATGGGATTGCCTAATTTGGCCAAATAGGGTCTTCCCATCAGCATTTCAAAGGGAGAAACCCCTGTGTCTTTCCTTGGACAAGTTCTGATCCTGAGCAGAGCTAAGGGAAGATTCTTTCCAACCCCCCTTTTCTGGCAACTCAGTGAAATCAATTTGTGCTCTCTGAAAAGGCCAACCCACTAGGGGTCACCCTCCCATCTCTTTCTTGCGTGCCACTTTCTTATTTACTTTCAAACAAATCAAACATTTCCAGCAGATGCTCTGAGCTACCGTCCACATCCTCAGACTCAAATAGTGAGGTTTAATGGACATGACCAAGGCCTCCGTTCCCCAATGTCCTCCTTCATGAACTTTCTCCAATATTCCCCTCATGACAATGGGTGACACCACCTTGATTCCTCCGACGTCTTCCATCCCTCTGGAGTTTTGACGCATCCCTCTTTCTCCAACTCCAACTTTTCCTTTTTCTCTGGCTCCCATTCCTCCCTCTTGTCCTCCTTTTCCAGTATTGGTATAGATACCATTACCAACTCTATCTCCCCTGCAGCTTCCTTCTCCCATTTGTCCACCCATCGGTTTCTCACAACCTCCGGTGTATTCCCCTTCTGATGTGCGTTCACATGGACAATTGATACTTGGCTGGGGAGTTGCAATGCCTCTAAGGCTTGCTCTACTAACTGCACCTGCTCTATTTGCTTCCCATACGCCTTGATATACCCTCTTTCTCTCCGGATTTTCCCAAACGTGTGCACCCCCCCCCATGCATACTTGGAATCAGTCCAAATCGTTACTTCCATCCCCTCAGCCAATTCCAAGGCTCTGGTCAGGGCAAGCAATTCACATTTCTGGGCTGACCAAGCAGCTGGGAGTGACCCTTTCTCTATTACCTCACTTTCCCCGGTTACTATTGCAAACCCGGATTTTCGCTTTCCATTTTCCACCCTGCTAGATCCATCTATAAACCACTTCTCTTCCTTCTCCAATGGAGTCTCTTCCAAGTCCTCTCTAACCTTTGTCATGAGATCCACTTGCAATAGACAATCATGGTCTTCCAGTTCCCACGTCTGCCTTCTCCCCTCCAAGAATTCTGCTGGATTTAGATTCTTGTCTGTTCCTATTACCACATCAGGACTGGTTCTCAAAATGGTTTCATATTTCAATATCCTCCCTTCGGTCATCCAAGTGGTAGCCAGCTGGCTCAACACTGAGTTGACCTGATGAGGCGAATGCACCACCAAAGTTCCCCCAAAGGTTAACTTTTTGCTCTCCACCACCAACATCGCTGTTGCTGCCACAGCCTGAACACAAACTGGCCATCCTTTCACAACCGGCTCCAAACCCTTGCTTAGGAAGGCTACCGGCTGGTACTGCCCCCCCCTCTTTTGGGCAAGGACTCCAACTGCTGTTCCCTGAGCCACCGCCACATACAAATGAAACGGTAATTTCAGGTTTGGCAAGGCTAAAACCGGAGCGGTTGACAAAGCCTTCTTCAGCTCTTCCCACCTATCACTATCTCCCTCCTCCCAATCTATGTGCTCTCCCTTTCCAGGCAACTTTCTATGCAAAAACTGTGCCAACACTGTGAATTGGTCTACCCAGATTCTACAATACCCCAATAATCCCAATGCTTTCCGCACCTCTGTCTTGTTCCTGGGAGGAGCCAAGCTCATGATCCCCTTCACCCTTTCGGGGTCCAAGGACCTAACCCCCTGCTGAATATAATGTCCCAAATATTTCACCTTTTTTTCAACAAACTGAAGCTTCTCTTTTGAGACTTTCAGCCCCTGCTCCTTCAGCCAATTCAACAGACTCACAGAAGCCGATCTCACTTCCTTCTCTTTCTCCCCAGTTAACAACAAGTCATCCATGTACTGAATTCGGGTGATTCCTTTCTCTCTCTCAAACGACACCAACTTTTCTTCCAACGCTTGTCCAAACAACAAAGGGCTCTCGGTATATCCCTGAGGAAGTACCGTCCACCTCAACTGCTGTTTCCTTCCATTCTCAGGATCATTCCATTCAAAGGCAAACAAGTCTCTACTCCCCTCCTCCAAGGGGCACGCCCAAAAGGCATCCTTCAGATCTATCACAGTAAACCATTTGTCTTTGGGAGGGATCCGCCCCAAGATGGTATAGGGATCAGGAACCACTGGGAATCTAGGAACCATTATCTCATTGATCCTCCTCAAATCATTAACCAATGTATGCTTCCCATCCTTTTTTATTACTGCTAAAACCGGTGGATTGAACGGTGACATCGTAGGTTCCATCAGTCCCTGTTTCAATAATCTGTCAATCACTGGTTTCAAGCCTTCCCTACCTCTCTTACTCAGAGAATATTGTGGAGTCCACAGTTTAGTTATCCCTGGTTGTATCTTGATCTGAATGGGCTGTATTGCCATCCTACTAACCCCTTCACCTCCTGCCCACACATCTGATGATATCTTCTCCTCATCTTGCGTTGTTAACAAACACATGCAAACTTCCTTCCTTCTATCCCACAATTCTATTCCAAAAACATCCAACAAGTCTCTTCCTAGCAAGTTCACCCCTGAATCCGGAATATACAATATTTCAGTTTCAGTAACCACATCATTCAATTCCAATCTCACCTCTTCCAAAATCTTGACCTCTTGGGATTTCCCACTCACCCCAACCACCTTTAAAGTCTCCTTTGACCTGCATGCTCCCTCTACCAGATCGCATACAGATGTCCAGCTTGCGCCAGTGTTGATCAGGAACACCCGTTCCTGATGGTCAGGACCCACTAACACTTTTACCAATGGCTCCCCGTGGGTCCCTCTTGGGGAGCCGGAACCTCCCTAATCATATAGGGCATAGCTTCGTTCCTCTGGGGTTTTGGGACATTTGTGCGCAAAATGTCCCTCTTTCCCACATCTGAAGCAAGTTCTACTCTGGGACGGCCATTGGAATCGACCGCCTCGATTGCCCCCTGGACCTCCTCACCTAACCAGGGGTCTCCACTTCCTGCTGGGAGATTTTTCATCTCTCCACCTTGGCCTCGGATCTGACATCTGGGTCTCCCTGTTTTTCCTAACTTAATTCTTGGCTGCCGTTTGCATAGCAGCTACCATCATCTGAGACTTCTGTTTGGTTTTAACTGAGTCTCGGTTCACAAAAACTTGTTGGGCTGCTCTCATCAAACCTGTCATGCCCAAATCAGTCCATCCCTCTGTCTTCTGGATCTTTTTCTGGATATCTGGCCATGCTTTGGTGATGAATTGCATGTTCAGGAGAGTCTCGAAGGCAGGGGTTTCTGGCTCCACTCCGGAATACTTGGTTAACCCTTCACGAAGCCGAACACAGAAATCCCCCGGGGACTCATCCTTTCCTTGTGTTATTTCAAATGCTTTGGTCAAGTTTTTCCCTTGAAGGATGGCCAATTTAATTCCTTCAGTGATCATGTGTTTCATATCTCTCATGTGCTCCCTATGAGCCTTATTATTGATGTTCCAATTTGGATCGGCTATGGGGAACTTTGTTTCTGCAGCCACTGCTCCCTGTTGCCCTGCATGTCTCCTATCCCAGGCACCCATTGCTGCCCTCCTAATGAGGTTCCTATCTTTGGGGATGAAAAGGTGTCCAAGAATATACATCAGTTCTTGGTATGTGTATTATTGGGCCCCAGAAACAATTCCAACTGTTCTGCCACTTCATGAGCATTCTCATGGAGTTTCAGAAGGGTCTTTTTCAGATCCCGTAACTCAGCAGATTTTATGGGGAAGCCACGAAAATGGTGACTGGATTCCCTGTGCATTCATACCATTTGGGACTTCTCTGACTGGGAAGGCTGACACGGGATTGGCCGACCTTCCTCCTAGAGGCAAATTCTCTAGGTCCTTGTTTAATTGAGCCAGTTCCCTTCTGAGCCCTGGATATGCAGGTGGAGGTGGAGCCTGGGCAACTGGAGCCGGCAGGGGTGGTGGTGCCAGGACTGCCGGAGCCGATGCCGGTGGACTCCCCATCCAGTCCTCAGTTTCGCTTTCCTCCACCTTGCTGACAAACTGTCCTACTTCTGTTTCTGGTGGAACTGGATCTTCAAAGTGAGCATGATACCATACCTTCACATAGGGTATTTGCTCCTTCATCCGGTGTTTCACTGTATACTCTTTCAACTGAGTTATCCAGTACGTGCTGGTATTCCCTTCGGGATCCCAGTGGTAAGGAAACTCAGGGTCTACTAGGGGATACTTCGGCCACCTATATTGGCATAGGTAGATCATTTTCTTTTTCTCTAGACTCCGAGTGTAAGTCCTCAGATGGGGCAACGACCATTGTTGTAGTAGTTGACCCAATGGAGAGTCAGTTGGAATCAGACTTCTCGGGGTCTTTTCTATCTCAATACCCATTCCCTCTTGGAACGTCTCACACTTGCTTTGTCCCTTTCCCATTCTCCACGCTACCCGCCAACAATCTCCCAGAGATTCCCAACTCAGGGATTTACACTGTCCTCCAGCAGTCGCTGGATTCCCAGAGTTTCAGGACAGTATATCCCTTCTTCTATCCCGAAAGGCAACAAACTCACCTGATACACCCCTGGTCTCCCGGAGATGAAAGGAGTGTGGGCGTCCCCACTTCAGGTGATCAACGACACTCCCAGAACATCAGGCCGGCTTCTCTCTCTCTTGTTTCCAAGGATCGTCTGCTGAGTGCAGTTACCCTGAGATCCAACTGAGACAAGGGAGGGGCCCCTCTACAATGGGTGGCAGTGGCACCACACTTACCCAGTCCCTTTTCTCCAGTCGAAATTCCATCAGGGCCCACGTTGAGCACCAAATTGTGAGGTGGAAGCAGATAAAAAACCACCAAAAGATTCGTTGATCCAAGGAAAACAAGGTTTTATTCACGTATCTGCAGAGACGGGTTCCCTCAGGCATTGAAGGAACACAGAGCAAAATTCAGGCAGCATTTTTATACCCTAACTGTCCACCCCCTCGTACGAGGGCTTGGCTCACATTCTTTCTGTTTTCAAATTGACACATATATTTCGAAGGTTCATACTAGCTCCCTATCTAGCAAAAGCAGTTACACGGTTTCTGACATCGCAGCACTTTATTACAATTCCCCATTGTTCTAGCCTTATCTTGTTTTTTTCTCTTGTGCACAAACTGGAACACTTTCTCATTTAGCAGAGCTACTGAGTTTGAGACACACTTCTTTATTTAATTCAATGGGTCATCCAACATGACTTCGGTTCTGCTCACAGCAGGAATTGAGGTGAGGATGGGAGCTCACCCAATCATGTGGCACTCAGGTCTTGAACCCAGCTTTCCAGCTGACAAGCCCAGTGTCTTAACTTAGCCAGTTAAACTTAACTGAGCTACCATGGTATCCTCTCTCTCTGTGTGTGTGTAGATAGTGTGTGTGTACGTGTGTGTAGATGGATGGATGGATGGATGGATGGACAGATGGACAGACAGACAGATAAATAGATAGATAGATGATAGACAGATACATACATAAACACACCCTATGAATACATACAAAGCCTCTGGTACAGTTCTCCAGGTTGCTACTGAATGCAGCATTCCTTGGGCCTCATAATTATATTGCTAATCTCTTCTCAGCAATGCTCCTGCAATTTCCAAACTGAGGAAGAGATGAGACCCAAGATATTGAAGACAGAGAAAAAGAATTACTTTTAACAACATGAATAATGGCTGTTCACTCAGCCGTGACCTGTCAATCAGTATTTAGGAGAAAAAAACAGTGTCATCTCAAAGAACACAACTGATAATTTTAGCAGATGTGTTTAAGTGTTGGCATAGAAAGGGGTGATGAGGGATTTGAAATGCCGTGCAATAAAAAGCAATACAACTTGGCAAGAGATTGAATGAATCCAAGCATATCTCCAAGCCAGCTGAGGCCAGAAGATGGGAGCATGGTGGCAAGATCTGCAGAGCGAAAAAAGAAACGGCTGGCCAAGGATCTGGATTCATACAAATACAGAGTCCCTGTTGCTTGTGTGTAGGCAGGCAGCCAGGCCTGAAATGAAAATTGGGTTGGGCTGGACACGGGTAGAGCAAAACGTCACATGGCATGACTGTATTTATGAAAGAACTTCAGTCCCCTCAGATTCCATAAGAGAGAAGGATTCAGAAGATTGCTTTCAAGTCTGTAATTTTGGTGAGAGAAACATTCTGGGTTAACTGAAAAAAGCAAAATCTCTGATTGCTTTGCTTACTTCAAATATTACCCCTGGCTAGCTCAGTTGAGATTCTTTCATTTCATCTTTAAAGATTGTAACCATGGAACATCTGACCTACCAATATTTAGGGGATACATGACTTCCCCCTGATTTAATTTCTAACTAGTTTGGACTTTTTAAAATTTACTTGGAAACTTTCATTGACAACTTTCCAGGCAATTGTGAGTCTTAAAAAAAAAAAAAAAAAGTCAAGGTTTCCCATGAAAGGTTTCCCACCTCTTAGAGGTGGTGCTCATCTCTGTTTCCTTGCACATGTATTTGGTATCTTTCTCATAAACACTATGACATTATTTTCAGGAAGTTGGGCTTACAGTGCTTTCTAACATGTGTTAAACATTATGATGCTCATAATGGAACTACACATCAGCTTCAGATCAAACTCCAGTCTTTATTATTATTATGTTTGTTTGTTTGTTTGTTTGTTTGTTTGTTTGTTTTATAAAGTTATGTGGCTGCCCATCTATCAGATGGAATTCTGGGTGGTGAACAAGACTATCAAACTCAGTATAATTAGAACAACAACATCTGAAAGTAAGGAAACAAAAATTATATGAGGCCAAGTCAGAGGAATTCTAGACTCCGGAAAAAAAACAATATAGTTTATAAAGTGATCAAAACTGAATCTGTTCCTTTCAAAGATTAATTAGTGATGAGTACTTTGGAGGCTTATGGAAAGAGATATCTTGACTAACTTTTTTCCAAATACCAGAAGTTCCAGACGAAAAGGAGAGAGTGACTGAGAAATTTACCTTCAATTTACAGGAAATGAGTGACCTAGGATTCTTCCATTATAGCATTTAAGGAAAAGATTTTCATGGCTTTTTGGCTTTTCCTAATTATGTTTTGTTTGAGTATGGGTATTTGAAAAGCTTTGGTGGAACCAGTGAGAGTCAGAAAGGAATTGCTTGTGATTTATGTTCCATCCTCTTATCCTAATTAAAAAAAAAAATCCTTACTCTTCCAATTTTCTAGTTCTTTGCTTCAGCTCAGTTGTTAACCTTCCACCCTTATCTCTTCTTTCTTATCATGATCTCCATTTTTGAAATTAACGTTCCATTTATTCTTACCTTTAATCTATCTGGGCTGCATGAACAGTCTGCCCTTCTCCCACCACCTTCATTTTAAACCTTGTTATGAAATTTGGTTTTGCTTTGAAGCAGATCCTGAGTGTATTTTTCAATTCCTTACCAATATGTATGTGACATTTTTATTTTAGTTCTATATCTCTCTCACCATATTACCTTTACAAATGGATGGAGAGAGGGAGAGAGAGGGGGAGGATGGATAGAGTTTTGCTGAATTTAATAACCATTCTTGTCATATTTGTTAAATAAATCACTGGAGTGGTTAAGTTAGGATGGTTGTTAAGTAAATGTGGCTTCCCCATTGACTTTGCTTGTCAGAAGTTGCAAAAGGTGATCCTAAAACCCTGGGATACTGCAAACATTATAACTATGAGTCAATTGCCAAGCATCTGAATTTTGATCATGTGACCACGGGGAAGCTGCCACGGTCATAAGTGTGAACAATGGTCAGAAATCAGTGTAACTTATTGTAACTTTGAATGGTTACTAAGTGAACTACTGTCAGTCAAGGTCACCTGTATGTGTGTGAGAGAGTTTGTGTGTGTGTGTGTGTATTAAAATCACACACATCATAGAATGAAAAGACTGAACAGGTTCTTGAATATTATTAGTCCAAACTCCCTCTTCCTCCAGTGCAGGAATCTACTATTGCACCATCCCTGACACATGTCAGTTCAGTCCTTCTTAAAATAAATCCAGCAAAGGGAAAAATCTATCACCTCTGAAGGCAATCTATTCCATTGCTAGGTACCTCTTTCTGTTAGAATTTGCTTCCTGATGTTCCAGCAAAATCAACTTCTTCATAATTTAAATTTATAAGCAATGCTGGGATTAAATTTTTTTTTAATACCGGTTATGTGAGTGTTGTTGGTGGGTGTGGCAGGGGGAAGGATACTGCAAAATCTCCATTCCCTCCCCACCCCACTAACCTGCTTTCCAGCTCCATTCTCCTGTGCAGGGCATCAAAGGAAGACACAGTTGATCAGCTGGAACTTGGGAGGTAGAGAATAGATGGAGGCAGGGCCAGTCAGAGGTGGTGTTCTTTTCTGCTACCGATTCTCCAGAACTGGTCAAAACCTGCTGAATACCACCTCTGCTTATCAAAGTACCTTTAGGAACAATTCTGCCCATTCTTTGACATTTCGGTAGTTGAGATACATTTGCCTATCTTTCATTTCAGTAGTCTTTCTTTCCCTGGGTATCCAATGCCACCAACAATTTGTCCTAAGATTTTCCTTCTAGGCCTCTTGCTGTCTTATTGCTCTCCTTGAGAGTGTTCCAGTTCATCACTGCCCCTCCTAAAATGCAGTGCACCAAACTAGGCATAACATTCCAGTACAGTCTATTCAACAAAGAATATTCCGAAACAATGACTTGTCTTGATTTTGACATATACTTCCAACAATGCAGCTTAGGACTGCATTTGTTTTTCCCCACTGTTTTTGTTGTTTTCATTTTTATTTGGCACCTGCATCAAATGGTTGGCTTCTGTTCTGCTTGTGATCCTCTAAATCACCTAAATCATTTTTCTATGTATTGCTGCCCAGTAAGAGTTCCTCTGTCCTAGATTCATCACTTTGATTTTTTTCCCTACTTAAATGTAAAGTTTCCTTTATCCTTGTTGATATTCATCATGCTGGTTTTTACCCAATGTTCCATCTCATCTAGATCCTTTG
The DNA here is from genome assembly GCA_015471245.1 of Laticauda colubrina. Classification (NCBI taxonomy): domain Eukaryota; kingdom Metazoa; phylum Chordata; class Lepidosauria; order Squamata; family Elapidae; genus Laticauda; species Laticauda colubrina. The sequence goes on along the minus strand of BLBF01000007.1, from coordinate 37,630,544 downwards.
AAATGGGAGGCTGTCCTCTCAGATGTTTGTTAAATTTTGTCGCTTTTGCAGATTTTATATTCAGATTTTCTAGCCTCTAATTCAAATAACTTATAAATGAACAAAACATTGAACAAAACAAGACCTAGACTGGAGCCAAGTAGCTCGATGCAGAACCATTCCCCTACAATTGTTGGATACAATTATTTGAATTAGCATCCTTCAGTCTCAAGAAACTATGATATCGTGCTCTGAAAAGAGGTCCTAAAACAACATCTAGTGTGGCTAAAAAGGCCAATTTGAGAGTGGCAATCCCTTCCATACTAAGGGCAGATACAGTCTGTCTCTTGTCCAGCCCTCGGATTTTGCTGGTTCCAGGACTGCCTCTTTGCCTCAGCCTGCCGAATGAGTGTCTCTTCGAATTGAAGAATTGTTGCATCTTCAGCCTCCAAGCTGAACAATCAGAGGTCAAGGTTTCCCAGTTGTTGATGTCAATTCCCAAGATCTTTAGATCCCTGTTGCAGATATCCTTATATCGCAGCTGTGGTCTCCCTCTAAGGTGTTTTCCCTGCACTAATTCTCCATACAGGAAATCTTTCAGAATCCGACCATCAGCCATCCTCACAACATGCCCAAGCCAATGTAGATGTAGCTTTTTCAAGAGTATATACATGCTAGAAATTCCAGCACATTCCAAAACTGTGCTATTTGGAACTTTGTCATGCCAGGTGATGCCAAGAATACATCGAAAATGGCTCAAATGAAAGGTGTTCAACTTTCTCTCCTGCAGTGCATAAAAGGTCCAAGACTAATACAATTATTTACTTGCTAATGATAATAGAGTCCAGCCTATATTTTGCTCTCTTCTCTAAGTAAATCTCATGGAAAATTTGTTTTGTTGAATACTTTGCTCTGTCTACCAAACTCCTGCAGTCAGCTAAACTGTTCATTTTGTCATATATCAAAGGCTGACTTATCCCTAAAACTGGTTGAAAGAATTGATTCAAAATATGAAAGTCTAAACATAAGAAAAAAAAATCCAGAACTGTACCAAAATCTCTTCATGGTGAAATACATTGCTTGACATTAATCCAAGATCATTCATTTAAAATTATTATGTGAACTATAGTAGCATGCATGGGCAGAAAGACTGCTAGCTGCGGCATTCTAGCTAAATATGCTTTTGGTTTGGGGAGTTGTAGAAACAATATTTATGCTCCAGGAGTGCATTGAAACACCTTATTTTGACCTTGAAATCTGAAAGATGTCTCAGCCCCAAAATTGACACATTTGCTAGGAAGTCAAGGTAATAAGAAATCCATGCAACCTAGTGATGGATTACATCCTGCAATCTTTAGATGCAATGGCAGGCAGGACCTCCAACTTGACCATCTGTGTCAGAAATGTATCAAATAAATTGAATTTTGAATAATTTCTTTGAGGAGAAATAAATGTTAAATTACTTGAAAATATTCTCTCACTTCCAATTAGATGAATCAACAAGATCATGTATCTAAGCACAATTTAAATGACATGCTTTTAGAAGAGTAACTATGCTTGTTTCTAAGAAACAAAGAGCTTCTAACATTTTTAATCACTTAAGCTTCTGTTCTATTATTTTGTATTTTTCTTTCTGCTTATTTTTCTCTCCTTTTTGTGGATTTTAAAATAGATTACAGTCAGTTATGCGCAGGAAATGTGCTAAGGCTAATATGCTTCTGGCCACTAAAACTGATTTGAGCAAAAAGGAAACAGGGATGCATTTTGTAACTGTCAGCAGTTTCCAAGTAAAGTTCACACTAACCTTAGCTCTATAAAATCATTATGGAAAAGCTCTACCATTTTTATTTAATTTTATTGATAAAAAGGTCTTGTACACCCTGCCAAGTTGTAAAGTTATTTATAAGCAGAAGATGTTAGAAGAATTGGAAAAGAAGAATCTGATTTCCCTACATGATCTGCTGATAAGCAGACTAGTTCTATGTGGGACTGGATGATATGACAATGAATTGGATAAACAGTTGACTCATAAATCAGAGTCAAATAAAAATAAGATTAATTTATTGTTTCTCATCAAACTGAAGAATTGCCTTAAGTATGCCATCAGGATAAATCCTGAATCCTCTATATTTTAATATCTCGATCAATGCCTTAGTTGAACAGGTCAAGGGAATGCTTATTATATTTATAGATGACATAATTTTGTGGTCTAACCAATACTGTAGCAGACAGAAGGAAAAGAGAAAATGATCTTAACAGTTTGATGAAATGTCCTGAAAGTAACAGAATGAACCCCCTGTGGGCTCCTACTGAAGAAATATTTTTTTAATTGGCTGGGAGGGGTAGAGATTTTCTTGAAGTAAGAGTAATTTGGCAGTAGAACAGATCACCAGAGTGGGGGATAGATTCTTCTTCACTGGAAAGATTCAAGGGAGAGATAGACAGTCATCTCTCTAGGATGCTTTAATCTGGATTCTTGCATAAAATTAGGAATTGGACTCAGTGGTCTAGATTGTCCCTTCCAATTCTCAGATTTTCTGGTTCTTTCATTGGAATCTTGAGAAGAAGAGCAAAAACTGAATCTATGCAGATCCTGGGTGACATAAGCTCTTCACAGCTGTGGTTAAGGATAGATCTTGTTCCATAAGTTCTTAGCTGCCTTTTGATAAAAGGAAGCAAACAACAAAAGGTATTTCTGGGTAGTTGGCAGTAATTTATATCAGTCCAAAGGCATCTTTACACAGCAAGCCTGTACTAATAGTTGCAGCATAAGAAAAAAGATGTAAGGAGCAGGCAGGATAGCTACAGATAGAAGTCAATGTTATCCTTGCACCAATTAAAAAGTACTTCAAATACCAGTCAAGGCTGTTACACAATAGCAATAGCACTTAGACTTGTATATCGCTTTATAGTGCTTTATAGCCCTCTCTAAGCGGTTTACAGAGTCTACACATTGACCCCAACAATCTGGCTCCTTTTTTTAATCGACCTCAGAAGGAGGAAAGGCTGAGTCAACCTTGAGCCTGGGGAGATTCGATCTGTCAAATTGCAGGCAGCTGGAAGTTAGCCGAAGCAGCCTGCAGTACTGCGCTCTAACCACTGTGCCACGACGGTTCTTTGAAAACAATGAAAGTTTTGGCTGGGGAACCCAGTATCTCTTGTAAACCACACTGTAATAACACTCATATGTAGTGGCTCATGATAATATTGAATAAATGTTTAGAAAAGCCTGGGGTTGAATTGACAGCAAGTATATCAATTGCTATTGGACACTGGGGCAGGTTTTGAAAACTTCTGCAGCTGCACCTGAGATTGGATGGGATTGAATGTAGGAAAACCAATTGCTGAAGTCTAAATAATCACCAGGGGTGGGCGGGCATCCATCTCATGGTGTCAAAATAATTGACACCATGAGGCAGATTTTGAGAGTTGAAGATAACATTCTTAGTTGGATTTTTCCCTCCCCAAGACAACCAATCCAACAGGAAAGTCAGAGGGACTAAGAAGAATTGCTACTGTTGAAGGGAGAATGGGAATCCAGTGTGAAAGGCTTCAATTCAATCAAAAGATCATTTTACATGCATCCTACTGAGATTTGTAGGCTTTCCAGTAAACATTGGAGGCAACTCTTTTTATTTCTTGTGGCTCTTTTTCCTAACTTCTTCTTGTTTCAGACCTGGTATCATCTTTCTCCAGCTTTCTGTGACATGGGTGGATAATGTTTTGGTGGCCATTCTGCAATCTTAATAGCTGCTTGCCTCATTTACATGTTTGGAGAAATACTAAACCATTGTGCTGTCATGGAAATGACTTCTGTTTGCTATGTTGAAGCATTTTCATTTCATCTGTTGCAGTCACATCTCTTCCCACTGTAGAAGAGTCTTCAATCCTCAGGCATGGATGATCTCTGCATTTGAGACATTAAAAAGAAATCTACCTACTTCCTTGAGCAGAAGTAGATTTATGAGCCATGGTGGCACAGTGGTTAGAGTGCAGTACTGTAGACTACTGACTGTCGATTGCCAGCAGTTCGGCAGTTTGAGTCTCACTATTGCTATGATCAAAAATATTGTGTAAGGTTTGTGCTGCATGATTTTTGTCCTTTTTCATTTAATGTTCTTTTGCTGTCTATGCTCTCGTCTGGAGTTGAGGAATCTTGACTTCTTAGTTTTATCTTTCCTATATATCTAAATGATAGTATAGAAATCATATTTTATGCATTTCTTCTAAAGACCTCCAAATAGTGCTTTAAAGCATTTTGAGCTCACTTGCCCACTGCTAATCATCAAGTAACTGACTTGAAGTTGGAGTTCCTCCATCAAACTCAACACTGTAGGTAATCATTTCTCAGCTTGGTGGCTGAAGATTGTTACTGTAATTCAGATCAGCACTCCTGGATAATCTCATTATTTTAAAATACGAAATCTTTGGTACTATCACAGAAACCCTCACAGAAATTTCCATGAAAAACCACAAAAGCCATGCTGATTTGATCATCATTTGAGTTAAATACTATGCTGATCATTTAATGCTTTTCCAAAAAGCTACCACTGTAAAAAGTGCTGGATTATCCCTATCCAAATTATTTGTTGTCCCGGAATCTCACAGGATAAGCATTATGGCAGAATTTTGTTCTGCTGAATTATATGGGCAACCTGAGCAGTCACTGGAGGGTCACTGGACCTATTTTGCCCTATATCTTCTTTCTCTTGGTATTTCCTTGAATTGGATGAAAGAGTCCAAAGACAATCTTGGTGTATTTGACCAGTTCAATGGCTTGGAAAGTAAGGGTCAGGGGTAGGATTCTAGCAGTTTGCACCTATTCGCTACAAACGGTTGTTAACATTCTAAGCAGTTCAGAGAACCGGTTGTTAGAAGAATTACTGGCCTAATCCTGTAAGGAAGGCAGGAAGGAAACATTCTGGTGTTGCTTATAGAAACTGCCTCTCTGTTAATCCTTATTACATTCTTGGCAGGACGAGACTTCCTGTCTCAGGAACTTCTCTGGAGTTTTTTTCCCCTCCTTTGCTGGTACTTTGCTTGTGTAGAGTGACCATTCAAAGTTACAGTGACACTAGAAAAAGTGACTTATGATCATTTTTCACACTTAAGACTGTTGCAGCATCCCCACAGTCATGAAATGCGAGACGAGGAGATGCATGCCTCAATGTGAGTGATGTTGAGTTGGCCATGCCCAGCCAATAGCGTGATCACTAAGCCACCCGGTCACATAAACACCACGCCCACCAACTGAGCCACACCCACAGAACTGGTTGTTAAAAAATTTGAATCCCACCCCGGTAAGGGTTGGTACTGGGGGTGGGATTCAAAAAAATTTATTACTGGATCTGTTGGCATGACTTGGTGGGCATGGGAGGAAAAGGTTACTGCAAAATCCCATTCCCTCCCCACCCCACTAGCCTGCTTTCCAGCTCCATTCTCCTGTGCAGGGCAACAAAAGAAAACCCAGCCAATCTTCTGGGATTCGGGAGGTAGAGAACAGATGGGGGTGGGGCCAGTCAGAGGTGACATTTACCGGTTCTCCAAACTACTCAAAATGTCTGCTACTGGTTCTCCAGAACTGGTCAGAACCCGCTCAGTACCACCTCTGGTTGGTACCATGATAAGTACAGAGGCCTCAGAATTTCTTCCTGCTTTTATAAAAAAATGGAATATATGTATGGTTCAGTACAAAACTATGAGGAGGGTGCTGCATGGCAAATAAATCCTGATTGATTGGTATTTTCTCTGTGCTCAGTCACCATTTGGGAAGGGCTGTTGGTTCTTTGCAAATATTATAAAATCACAAACGTGCGTGGATGCTCCCACTGTGCCCTAGTATCCTGATCTAAAAATAAGCGGAACAGACAATCTGTTCCCTGCTGCCTTTTCATTGTGAAATCAGAACACTTGGATAAAATAGTCTGGTCATCTGGAAATTCTATAAGGAGGCATCAGACACCCCTCCCCCCCACACACAAATACACTCATTTAACTTCCCTCTCAGGAGAAAGTTTCATACATGGAGAATGAATTTTGTTTTCAAATTATTTCCAAAGAAAATCACTGGGGGCGGGTCCGGTTATTATTACCCTAAAGTTATTACCCTTAATTATCATTTGAATTAAATAAAAGGTCCTGCCCAAAAAGGAAAAAAAAAACTTCCCAATTCACTGCAGGATGGGTGGTAGAGGAACATGGGGAATGTGGTTGGCTAATGAAAAATTCCACTGGGAAACAAGGGGACTAGCTTTCTGGCAAGTGACAGCAATGCACCAATTCTATGCCAGGAAGTATTTGTTTAATCAAAACCAGCATTTGCGCCTTTGGAAATATTTGTTTTTGATTAATAAACAATTTCTGGCTTTGTGTTTATACCTCAAATATGTGGAATGCTTCTTGTATTCTTGGATTTTTTTAGTAGGCTAACAATACTCTTCAAATGCGCTTAGTCCATATGCTGAAACAGATCATGATAATTAAGATCAATAAAGAGTTCATATGTAAAAACAGAATTATTTCAAACCTCCCTCATCATCAAGCTATATGCATGTATTATTTAGAAGGCCCATTGATTTACTAGATTTACTTTGATAAAATAATATAGGCTTTCAACCTAAATCTAAGCAATGTTCTGGGCTTTAATTTGTCTATTATATTCATAATTGCAATCTTTTTTTTTCAATTTGATAAATTTTGCTATTTTTGTGATCATTTTACTTTCCTCTGATATTTCACAGATGTTTTTACCCAAGGCAGAGTTTTGAAATTCATTTCAAGTTTCCCTCAAGGTAATCATATGTGATTCATTGAAACTACCTTAGAATTACATAGATTAAAAGGTTATGTTGGCTCTTGCTTTTTCAGAGTTTTCAAAAAATCAGACAAAGATGTGGGATTTTTGTATCCACTTCACCAGTGGACTTCTTTAAAATAAAGATAATTCATTGGTTAAAACTATTTTAGTTTAGTTACTACTTTAACAAATTTAGTTTGTTAAAACTTTATTCTCCAGCCAACATAACTCCTAGAACATGTTTGTTATATAAGCTAACTGTAAACAAGCCAATTCTTGCTGGCAAGTATTTGTTTTCAAAGTTGAAATGCAAAAGGAAAATGGGTGAGATGGGGAGAAGAAACAAATAAATTCATGCACCCTTAAGCTATAAAGTTTATGATAAGCATATCCTTTGGTAGTTTCCTTCTAAAAACAGTTGCTTACAAAGCAAAACTTATATTTACATAATACATGCCACAATGAAGCACTTCAAAATCTTACTGATTTCTAAGAGAGGAATTTCAGAGAAATTAATGAGATTTAAAACTATTCAATTCTACCAGCTGAATTCTGATTTCTGAAACATTTTTGTTCTATCACCCAGCTGATATTAAAAATGTCTAAAGGAAAGGACATGTGTAAATTGACTGAATATGAAATTATCACTTAAAATTATATACAAATGAATTAATTTATAGCTGTCAAAACATATATAGTAAAAACCAGAAGTTCCTGGACTTGTTTTATGTTAAATTTGTTTATTATTGAAATGGAAAATATTTTTTACCATATAAGTGTAGCCAGTTGTGCACTTTGGGATAGATACATATCTAAATATAAAGTAAATCATCCACCAAGGAAACCCACGATTTATTCACAGATATCAACAAGGATTTCTGAGAGATTTCAGAAGGAGGAAAATATATGTTCCCAAGCAGCATAATTATGCTAATATTTTGTTACCAATGGATTAAAAAAAACCTATACATATTGTTCTATATGTAAAGTGGGTGACTCCAAATCTACAAACCTGATTGGTCAATAAAATGAACATTGGATTGGTTCACTAGGAACCAATCCAAAGAGCTGCTAAAAGGCGGCAAATCTAAACAACTGCCATTGGCTGCAAGCAGGCAAGCCAGCCTGTATAAAAGGCTGGCCCCGGCTTCAGCCAAGTGTTCCTATTTACTAACTAGTTGAAGAATAAAGTATTTGTTGTTGGAACCCGGTCTACCTCGTGTGTTTTTCGAACAAAACACATATGGAAACCCAACAAATGAAACTAATTTCTAACTCTGAATTAGAAGCTACCCAATTATTCATAAACAGTTCCTTGCTTCCGCACTTTAAGAAGAGTTTTTTAAGGGCTACCACCTGTGCCAAAAGACAACTTACCAACCTTAGCTACCCTTATTCTCTAATTCCTATAATAATGGTACATAACAGCAGATAACAGATAACAGATAATCAGAGTTGGAAGGGACCTTGTAGGTCATCTAGTCCAACCCCTCACCCAAGCGGGAGACCCGACACCATTTCTGTCAAATAGCAGTCCAATCTCTTCTTGAAAGTCTCAAGTGATGGTGCTCCCACAACTTCCGAGGGCAAGCTGTTCCATTGGTTGATTGTTCTCACAGTCAGAAAGTTTCTCCTTATTTCCAGGTTAAATCTCTCCATGTTCAATTTCCATCCATTATTCCTTGTCTGGCCTATAGGCGCTTTAGAAAATAGGTTGACCCCTTCCTCCCTGTGGCAGCCCCTCAAATATTGGAAGACCTCTATCATCTCTCCTATCATGTCTCTATCTGGTCCTTCTCTAAGCAAAATAGTCTCCAAATAGTCCAAACCCTCACAGAACTGTGGAAACATATAAATGCCTCTTTACTGGAACAGACACAATCTACTTTTCTGAAATGTACCTTGGGGGTTGGATAAGTCTACACTTATCCATCCCCCCAGAAGAAGGAACAAAGTTGGCAATAGCCCCTATATAAAAGCCATTTGGTAATTATTATTTCATTATTGGCTGAAGATCCTATCCATGGACCCAGACAGATTGCCTAAGCTGTGCTTTGAAGAACAATTACACAAGTAACCTTACACTTGGGCCACCCAACTTTCATTTCTCAATATGGATTCTCCATCCAAATTGTTGTCCAATCAGATCAAGGAAGGCCAAGAAAGCTTTCAAGAATTATTGATGTGACTGCCCAAGATGGCATTACAGCCCTTCAATGCGTCAAGTCTCTGAAATGGCTGGCTCAGTTCAAATCAGCCTCCCAGTTACAAAAATATTTAACAGTTTATGTGCCTCAGCATCTCAGAAGAGCTTTTTCTAGAGCTCTGTTCAAACAATTGGACTTCATGGCAAGATATGTGAAGCTTCACAGAGTCCCACTTGAAAAAGACTGTTCATTTGTTAAGCACCAGTCATTGAAGACAGTGGATACATTCTTGTTGACTGCAAATTGTACTCTCCAGAAAAGTTTGCTTATTTACACCCATATTCAGACCGGCAAAACTCCAGATGAATACTAGATGAAAACAAGAGATACAGAAAATTGCCCAGAGTAAATAGTAACTCTAAATAAGCTTCTTGTTTTGTGTTGCTTCAGTTAACTTCTACACAAACCACTGCATATACTTCTTTTATGTTTATTTAGGGCTATCAGATTTGCATTGTGAAAATCTAAGGCCACTATATACCCACCCACCTGGAAATAAGATTTCTTTCTGTCTCTCTCTGTCCCCCGCTTCTCTCTCTTTCACACAACACACACACACAAAATACACATCTGGAATTTTTCAGTCCAGCTCCCATGATTAAAAAAAATTTCTTGGAAAAGAAGAAATGTAAAAATGAATATAAAGTGATGAAACACAAAAAAGGGCCCCTTCTTGCATGCATTCTGTCATCATTGAAGAGTGTCACTTCGATTCACAGCTAATACGAGGAATCTTATTTTTTATCAATTCATTTATTCATTAGGTTTATATCCTAATTTCATTATTTCTTCAGGATCTCACACTATTTAATTCCTATAGCAGCAGCCTTATGTATTATATGCAATTACCAAGAGTGGAATTAAATTCAAAGAGTCTTTATCTTGACCCTTTCTAAGTCCAGGTATACAAAACATTATCAGCTTTGCCAACTCTCATGGTTCTGCCATGAGTCTCACGATTTTTTGTCATTTCTCACGGTCTCACGATAAGGCTCCTCAATCTCACGCCGAATTTAAAACGCTTTTTTTTTTTTTTCAAATTTGGGGATCGGCTTATATGCGAGTATATACGGTAATCATTTTTCTTCGTGTCTGTCCGTCATTTTGAAAGGGGAGTAGGCCCTGGGAACGAGGCTAGTTTCCCAGTAGTCTTTGTAAGTTCAGCGCGGGAAAGCGATCGCAATCGTATAAACATGGCGAAAAGAGGTGGTGATTTTTCAAAAGAAAGAAAGCTGCATCTTCTTACAACAGAGAACACAAATAAAACATTTAAATAAACTGTTAATGACTTTCCTCGATGGAAAAGGGGTTTGTTTAATCTTGATTGGGAAAAAAATAGAATCTCACTATTTTTTATAGAATCTCCAGATTTTTTTTCATGGGTCTCCAGATTTTCCTTTATCAGGGGTTGGCAGGTCTGCATTATTCATACAATAATTTTCTAAGTCTTGCAGGGAACACACAAAACCCCCAGGTTTCTCTCTATCTCTTAACTTCTCAATATTTTCTTCACATGAAAAAAGCCCTAAAAGGGAGCAAGTTAACTAAGCTTGACAAAGATCTGTTTTTGGAGGCAGGATGCCTCCTTTATTATCATTTTCTTTTAAATGGTCGACACTCATATGAAACAACTTTGCTTTTATTGTGGCAATATGTACCGTGCAGAAAAGCAACTTGCCAGTTGGAGTAGCTGTATTACATGAAATTTCTCCTCACAGTGTGTAGTGCAAATCAAATGGGAAAGAAAATAATGAAGATAAAGCTGGCCAATAATGAGGAATTTGGGGCTTCAAAGAACAAGATGTTCTTATTTATCAAATAAAGCCAATAAAACAACAAAGAACACAGTACCATCAGAAGTCCACAATGAGGATATGTACAAAAAGAAGAAGGCTAGGAAATATTTGTAGCAAGGACAACTGTTGACAAGCATTCTTACTCATATTACACATCCTGAAAAATACATCAATCTAAATTCCTGCCAAATCACTATTCATCACACCAGCCAATCCTTTTCACTTGCAGTCTACAACCAGGGATTGTTAAACCTGGCACTGAAAGAGGAGTTAACACTCTCCATTGACCTAATGCAGAGTTGCCTTGTCTTCTTTATCAGGCAGAAAGGACTTAAGTGAACAGAGCAGAAATCTGTATGGAAAAACATTCAAATGAACGGAGTCATCTGAGAGTCAAGACAAGCTTATGTGTCCAATTTTCTGTTTTACTCATCCACAGCTGGCTTTTACCAGTATATTTAACAAATACTATAAGTATCCTGTCTTTGCCAGGTGACTTGAACAAGATGCCATTCAGGATATGCTTTTCTCTTTTATGTTTTCACTTCCTCATTTATTCTTATGATGCTCTCCACCTGCTTTTTTTGCTTTTTCTCCTTCTGCCTCATCCTTCAGCCATCCCTGTGTTGCATTTTCCTTACCCATTTTCCTTACCTTTCCTGGCAATGGCACTTCTTTCTGTTCCTCTTTTGAAAAGTCTTGACTTCAAGGGCCAATCTTACACCTTTTTCTCCCGGGGACTATTGAGAAAGCTCTAGATATGAATCCAGCAGCCTATCCTTAGAAGCACTGCTGATCACTTGAACACTGAACATAATTTTGTATGCCTCTCTGCCTCTAATATTTAATTCATCATTTCATTCCCTTTTCATTGCTTATAAAGCTCATTTAAGGAATTAAATCTCTGTTGGTTCCTGACCTATAAAGGACAAGTCCATCTATATGGGTTAAGATTTGAACTGAAATAACAGGGTTTTCCCAAGACTAGGTGTTTGCTTAGTTGCCTGCTCTCCACCATCAGCACCAATAACTGGTGCTCAGGTTCATCAGAACAACAGGGGTCCCATTAGCAATGTAACAATGTTGTGTTTCCTTGACCCTATATGGGAAACAGGGGGACCTTGTCTTGACCTTCACATTAGGTGTCCGGTTGTCTTTGCTCACAAATCAGTCCAATGGAAACAGAACTTTCGGAGTCTCAAATATTGCAGATAAAGAGACAATCAGGAAGAACCAAAATATAAGATTAATACTGGGTCTTAGGAATTCAGCTGGAGCAAACCAATCTGCAAGCATCATCTCTTTCCTCTCTGAACCATAACAACCCTGGAAAGATTTGCTAGTCTGTTAAAAATATGTAAAGATTTTTATTAATACTTTATTTTATTTATGAATCAAATTTATATAACTGCCCAACTCATGAGAAGTGACTCTGGGCAACATACAATAGTGTTAATATATATATATATATATATATATATATATATATATATATATATAT